>OX637579.1:8500187-9701564 GCA_951800085.1 Comarum palustre | reverse complement strand
AATATTATTAAATATATACCAGATGTTTTATTATAACTTAATAAATTCCCATCTAGTTGACAGGACTAGTGAGTTATAACCTTGTACTTTTTTAAAAAATGGGGTTTGGAACCCAGCCTATTCTGGGAGGCTCATCCCCACGCCCGAATTATTATTAAAGAAGAAAAAAGTACAAATAGGAGGACGGGAGACTAGACCAAAACCGTCCACATGACCTAAACGAAATAAATAAAAAGAGAATAGGATGCACATACCTCTTATACAAAAAGTATACGGCAACATGCAACAGCCCCAGACATGTTAATATTCCTTATGATATGCAAAACCTTTCGTATCCATAGACAGAAGTAAGAGAAGTGCAGATGGGGGAGAATCATACCAAACTAAAAATGATGATGTCAAACTAAAACTCGTTATTTTGTCAGCCACTGTGTTACCCTCACGAAGAATATGAGAATATAAAAAGTTCATGGCACGAATTCGTCAAGGCAATTAATTCATAGTATCTACAACGGCTATGGTGGATTAAAAGAAGAGGAAGAGAGACAAGCCAGTACACTGGTGGAGTCACTCTCCAGCCAAATATAATGCCACCCCAATTGATAAGACAATTCAACACCAATAATGACTGCCATTAACTTAGAGAAAAAACACATTGATGATCTAGTCCTTGACAATAGCCTCTAATAAAATTTTCAAACTTATCCCTGAAAACACCATCACAAGCAGCAGGGTCAGGATTCTCTTTAACAAGACCATCAGTAACAAGACCATCAGTATTAAGTTTTAACCAAGGAAAAAGAGGTGGGTGTCAAATAACCAAACGCGGAATCAGCTGAATTTTCGGCACTGGAGTGACATGTAACCCCATTAGCAACTTATTGTCCAAGATCCCTGTAGAATGCCCAGGCATATGTGGAGCAATAAAACGGATCCAAGTTTTAACCTTGTACTTAAGCAAACAAGGTCTTAGATTCATAACCCAACTTCGGACCTTTTTGTTTCTTCTTAATTTTTTTATGGGTTAGATACTAAATAGTCTCTATGGTTTGAAGTCGACATGCAAACAAGGTCTTAGATTCATAACCCAACTTCGGACCTTTTTGTTTCTTCTTAATTTTTTTATGGGTTAGATACTAAATAGTCTCTATGGTTTGAAGTCGACATGTATTTAGTCTTTCTCGTTTCATTTTAATTTGAATGGCTCTTAAACTCATGATTTTCCTTCTAAATGATCCTCCAGTCAAATTTTTTAGTTAGCCTGTTGACCTGGTCATTAAAAATTGCATTGTCTTTAACGACCACATCAGTATTTGAACTGAGAAAATTGACAAAATAACCATTGGAAGGTAAATCATGGCTTTAAGGAGGATTCACACAATCACACACAGTGCTTATATGCCTCATTTTAACTTTCGGCACAAGGTTTCATAATTCTCCTAACCTACGGCCTGAAATCCTGGATTATGATTAATACTTTTGTATAGAAAAAAGAAAACTTACCAAAGAGAGGGAATAAGTAACCTACTCTATCTCTCATTTGGCAGAGACGTTTCGTCGATGCTGCCAAAGAACTTTTGAACAAGGCAATTGCAGAAAATCTGGACATCGGGATGTTCTTACCTTCCAAGTGTTTTCGCATAGCAGATTTGGGTTGCTCTACTGGGCCAAATACTTTTTTGGTAGTTGAAAACATAATTGAAGCTGTGGTGTTCAAGTATCAAAGCCACGACTTATCAAAAAAAAAGTATCAAAGCCACGAGCTGAATTCTCAGATTCCTGAATTTCAAGTGTTCTTTAATGATCATACCTCAAATGACTTTAACATGCTCTTCGAATCTCTCCCTCAAGACAAGCGATACCATGCAGCCGGTGTACCAGGTTCTTTCTACAAACAAGTGTTTCCTAATGCTTCTATTAATTTTGCTTACTCTTCTACTGCCATTCATTGGCTATCTAGAGTGCCTACCGAAGTAGCTGATAGCAACAGTCGTTCTTGGAACAAAGGACGAATTCATTACTTCAATGCCATAGATGAAGTCATAAGGGCTTATGAAACCCAATATAGTAAGGATATGGAGAGCTTCCTGCAAGCCAGGGCACAAGAGATTGTTTATGGAGGACTAATGGTACTTACCTTTCCGGGACGCCATAGTGATACTCCTCATTCTGAGGGAGAGATGACTGTGATCTTACAGCTTTTGGAATCCTCCCTCATGGACTTGGTTAGAAAGGTAAACCTATTCATATAAGCATATACAAATGCAAATAGGTAGATTAAATATGCAAGCTAGACTTTATCATATTTGACTCTAGTTCTTGCTGCTTGTATGTTGGAATTGAAAAGAGCATCCTTATTTCTTTTGTACATGCAGGGAGCAGTTAGTGAAGAGAAAGTAGATTCGTTTAACATACCTGTGTATTTGATGTCCCCCGAAGAACTATCAGCTCGTGTCGAAAGAAACAAATGTTTTACCGTAGAGATGGTGGCAGATTTGCCTGTTTCTCCTGTTGAAGACACTAGCTCAATACCAAAACTAATTCCTACTCACACAAGAGCTGCCATGGAGGGGCTGTTTAAGCAACAATTTGGAGAAGAGCTTATGGATGACCTTTTCGATCTGTTTCAGAAAAAATGTGAAGAACATACCTCCACCATTATCTCAACAAAGCCATGTAACTTTCTTGTGGTGCTTAGACGCAGGGACGAATGATTTGGAAATAACGTTCTAGTACTTGTGATTTATGCAACTTAAGGTTCCTTAAGCTTCATTCTAATAATACGTCGCAATGACATGAAAATTTGCTGCTATTTGTAAACTCTTAATCCACCTTTGAGAAGAGGTACCTACATATTTTTCTAATATTTTTTCAAGTTACATGCATTTCTATTTGCATCGAGCTTAAATTACAATTTACTAGGTTTGCGATGTCATCTATACTAGCTTTTAAAGGGAGTCGTTAAATCATTATGCACTCTTCCGCATCTTGTTATGAAGGTCCCAGAATAAAGCACATAGGTGCAAAATAGTTTTCTAAGGTAACATCTATGCTACTAGATTGCAACATGAAACAAAACGTGAAGAATAAAAAGAAGAAAAATGGCACATTTCTTGATGGCATGAAGTTATTATAAGTAAATAAAATTAATAAATACACATAAATGCATCAAGTCATGTATCCTACACTGAACTCATCTTCCTAAAATGGCACCAAATCATGCATCTAACTGTAATGCTCTTCTGGAAAACCAAGGTGGTTATAGTCCCTCATGATGCTTGATTCCTTGACGATAGTGGGTTGTTTCAAATGCAATTTCAGGTTCTACCTTGTTAGTTATTCTACAAAACTCGCTGTGTTATTGAAATGCAATTTGAGGTTCTATTTTGTGGGATTTCATCAAGAAACAGGTGTTGACTACGATGGACCTAAAATCATGCATTTATACTAACTTGCCAACATCAGGGCCATGCTATCCTTAGCTGAGTCGTTTGGCTGGATCCCTTGTCATTTGCATGTAAGGAATACTTTCCTTCACAGCATTCCTGCTGAAACTGTCCGACTCAACCTCCATCTACATCATTTGAATAATCTCTACAAGTCTGCCTCTAAGCTTCGCTGATTCAGCCTGCCTTCTTCATGTTTGTCAACACATCAAAGCAATATATGGTTTGAAGTAGGCTCCTGGTGTGCTTGGTTCTAGCTAGCGTCGATTTGGATTTCTTGAATGTCATCAAGTTGTTCATAGTTCAGACCAAGTATGACATCAGGTTGTTTACTGTGTGTAACATCCATTTGACTGGGATCATGCTCGAGGTTCTGTCTTTCTTTATCACCATTCATAACAAATAGCTTGAGCTCACCACTTTTAGTTCCCTTTCTTACTCTTCGGGGTTAGAAGGTAGGGCTGAGCCACTGCTGTTCAACTAATGTTCGGCTCAGTTTTTAGCTCATACTCGTTTGACAAATGAGCCGAGTATGAGCTCAATAGTAAGCTCGACAACAAAAACAAGCTGAGCTTAAACAACGATGTATTTGGCTTGTTTAGCTCGTAAGTAACTCGATTTTTTTATGAGTAGCCCGAACTCATTAAAAGCTCGGCTCATTTATTAAAGCTCATATATTTATATATGCAAAACTTAATTTCCACTACCAGAAAAACAATTTTTGCAGACGAAAAAATACAGGCCGACGACCAAAAATTTTTCGTCGACTAACGTACACATTAACCGATGAAAATTTCTCCTCGTCGGCTAAAGATTGTCATCGTCGGCTAAAAGACTTTAGCCGACGAAAAAAATTTGTCGCTAAGTATAGACTATTGGCGACGAAAAATTTTCAGACTTATATTTTTCATCACCTAAAGTACTTTAGCCGACAAATTTGCATTTTTCGTTGCCTAAAGTAATTTTTCTATATTTTTCACAATTTAGCCAACGATGACAATCTTTAGGCAACGAGGAGAAATTTTCATCGGCTAAAGTGTACGTTAGTCGATGAAAAATTTTTGGTCGTCGGCCTGTATTTTTTCGTCGGCAAAAATTGTTTTACAATTCTAAAATTTGACCAAGA
This sequence comes from Comarum palustre, assembly GCA_951800085.1. Lineage (NCBI taxonomy): Eukaryota > Viridiplantae > Streptophyta > Magnoliopsida > Rosales > Rosaceae > Comarum > Comarum palustre. The sequence goes on along the minus strand of OX637579.1, from coordinate 9,696,992 downwards.
AAGAAGCTACAAGACATAATACACACAAAGAACAATATCTAAAAAGATCAATTAAAAATCTGTATTCACATTTTAACAATTCTAGAGAGCTTCCAAGAAGGTTTGATCATACAATACAGCACATGTATAAAGCATACTCTTCATTACTATATGATGTATAACTCAGACTCAACTAATATGCTTCACAGCCAATCGGCAAACAAACCCTATACAATTTACAATCTATCAGAAAAGTCCGTCGATGTTTCTATTCTTTTCTTTAGCCACACAACAGATATCATTGTTATGTGGGGGACAAAGTAATCACAGCAAAGAATGATATAAGTTGAATATTTAATTAAAAAAAAATCTGTACTTGCTGGAACTTCCAGGCACAGCCTGTGTAGTACCCTCAATTAACCAGTCAACGAGCCCAATCAGATATGCCCTGCAAGAAGAAGCAAGTTTAAGACTGGAAGCACAAACATCTCAATTCAAAAGAACAAAAATAAACAAATCTATGTTTTAGAAACAGTAGCTGATGGCCAATTAACATGCTGATAGTATCTTATATTCATTAATTCAAGGAAGTGAATATGTTGGGAAGCGATGAAGCAGTAATAGAGTAATAGTTTGCAATAATATTCTTTCTACTACATTGGCAACCACATTTATGGTAAATGCTTAATGTACATCTTGTAATGTGAGGCAGAAAAAAGGGGCATTATCATGAAGCATCATTCAATATGTAATTCCAACATCTAACAGTTGTGAACCACATATGTCAATAATAACATCATAGTCATGGCTTAATCTAGTACCCAAACAAAAGTGACAACATATAACACCATGGAGGACAAGGGTTTAAATCTCACTAGCATCAGACATGGATGAAGTATCAGGTGCGAGGATTAGAGTTGAACCAAAAAAAAAGTGACTGCAGATATATATTTCTTAAGAAACTGGAGGTATCTACGGTATGCACAACATCCCTAGTAAAATATGTACCTGTTCCAATTTTAAGCAGCTCATTCCCACATCAATACCCATATCAGTTGCAATTTCCTCATTTTCAATCTCTTCATCAGTGAATGTGAGGGCACGCTGAAGCTTCCTAGGAGAAAACACCTCAACCTCTGCCATATAAGTAGCAGTCACTGGTCGATGATCAGAAAATTTATGTTCAGTCCTCCTATAATGCAGTAACCTCATTCCACGGCCATATGAAAGAATGCGGTCACACCTGAAAATGGGAGCACAATATTGTAAATATTGTCTAAGGAATTGAGATACAAATATTAACAGAATACAGAAGATTACAACAATTTTATTAAAGAACACAAAACCTCATTATTTGAGGATAATTTAGGAAAATCATAACAATACATCAGAGTTCACCTTATTTTAATGTATAACGGAATGTGTGTTAGCGCTTCCCAAATTAAAGTCTTCAAGGATTCTTAGAATACATATCTTTATTACAATTATTCAAAACCAAACCACCAGTAACACAACAAAAAAAAATCTCAAAGCAAGCCAAAATTTTGAAGGATCTTTAACTATTATGATAGCTTAAAAAATTTACCATGTGACAGGGTGAACCTCAGAAAGAAGTTATTGCACACTGACATGGGTAAACGGATGTATTTAAGCAATGTCAGTGAACAGAATATGCACTCAATTATAGATATATTACTTCAATAGTTGGAATTTTCTAGATAGTGTGTTTGGATCTTATACCTGGTTGCAAAATCTATAAATGTTTTCAAGCTTTGGAGGTTTCAATTACATTTTACTAAAGTCTCTATTACAAGACACATTCTGACCATAATCTCAAGTTCCTTTTGGGATGTAAATAATGGAAAGAGCTGCTCAGTTATAAGGCGTAAGATTTAAGCAAACTGGCTTGATAGACATCCTAAAACCTACAGTAATTTAAAGTATAGAATGGAAAAAAACAGTGCATGTATTATAAAAAAATAATAATTAAAAAAAAGTGAACTAGATACAACATCAAGCAAACCTACCAAGCTGGAGTCCGCCTTCCCCCTCTTGGATCCTCTCCGAAATATTTGTCTGAATTCATCTCATACTTATACGTTGGCGGGAAATTTAGAACACCCTCAGACCATCCATCAAATGCACGACCTTTTTTTAATTGTCGTGCAAGCTGTCAGAATAATGTGATCGAGTTATGTTTTGGAATCTCATTTAATTTGACTCGAATATTAAAATGTAATCATTTAAGAAGAATTTATTGTTTAAAATCCCACCAATACGTCCCCTCCTGAAATTTACAGACTAGTGTTACAAATATACAACCGTAGATGCTATACAGTAAAACATGAAACTCTCATAGGATGGAACAGATGTTCGACTCATACATTCTGGGAATATAGGTTTGAAGACAAGCTAACTAGCATATCACTAAAGAACTCATTTGAAAAAGTTAACCGAATCACTGCACACAATTAGCTGAAAACTTAATAGAATTTATCTTGAAGTATCTTCTTCCATCTTTTATCTTAAGAAAATTAAAGGTATTATAGTCCTATGATAAACTGAATGACAAAATTTGGTTGATCTATGATTACTAGCCTTTAAATTAAAATATTAACCAATTGAAATACTTAAAAGCACTGTAAGATTCTACTTCACGCAAACATTAACCATTATGGTGACAAATTTACACACCCAAATTGTGTTCAACAGATTTTGTCTCAAAGATTGACTTGGAATCTATTAGCATAGATCAGTCAGCAGAAAAATATGGTTGCAAAATTTAAAGGCTAATAGGCACATCAACAATCAGCAAAAATAATTACATTTTCTTTTTCTCAGAATGGAATTATTTCAATTCAACAATCTATCTAAACGAGAAAGAAACATTGTACCTGGTCCTTCTCAGCCAACTGGGACCACTCCCCTTTGGAGATAAGTTCTCGTGTTTTCTCATATGACAAGTTGATACGATAATTTAGATCACCCAACCAAATTATTCTTCTGCAGGAGTACAAAATAGTTTCAATTCAAACTCTCAATGAGGAACATGTACGCTTCTTACAGACACAAATGAAGTTGCAGTTATGAAATGAGTTTGCATATCGGGCAGATTTATTAGAGTATAACGTTTACTCTTTGGTAGCTATTCTAGAATCTGAAGGGGCAAGTACATACACACACATATATCAAGTAGAATCTGAAGGGGCAAGTACATACACACACACATATATCAAGTACAATCTGAAGGGGGCAAGTACATATACACACACATATATCAAGTATGCTTGTATATATGTAATCTTGGGCAAAAGGGGAACAAAGGCAAAGTGGAGGAATGAGTTCGGCTCTTATATTTAAGTGCCATACACTTACTCGTGGTCATGGATACTTTTTGGAAGTCCAATACCAGAAAAAGAATGAAAGTGAGTCCTCCGATGAATTTCATGCACATCGGCATTTCTTTTTTGTTCATCTATCTCCCTTTCACCTGCTGTCAGATGAGTGCACACAAAACAAAACAGCGTCTGATATATGGACATACTCACAGATACAGATCCCTGGAAAAATTGAGAAACTGTCTTAACATCAATTAGAAAAAAAATACAGTTTAACTCACTGTGTTGAAGTACTTTTGTGAAACATTAGTTAATTCAGAACATCGGAGCATGAGACAAGGGGAAAAGAAGACCCAATACTATCTCGAAAGTATTTATTCTCTCCTAATCAGGGAAAACTAAGTGCAAAGCCTCCTAACTAAGGATGATTTGTTAAAGAAGGCGTATATAATAAAGATGGACCTTCTGGACAACAGATATCATAAGGACCAAACAGAAATAGATTCTAAGGATAAGTCTTGAAATGGGAATTCTTAACATTCGGGGATACATACATTACAAAGTTCAATAACTATAAATAACAAAAGCAACAGTCAGTGAAGCACCCAAAAAGGTGCTGCAATGAGTTGGAAAACAAGACAGAAAAGTAAGGAGTACAATACTTCACAATTTTTTTAACCAGTTTTATACTTATACGCTATGTCGCACAGGTACATTAGATAGAATTGAACATCAACTAAATAATTTCTCTGTGAGGAATCACTTCTCAACAAGTGCTTTTGCATTATAGCATTTCCTCTGGAAGCAGATTTATTTAAATCACATAGAACACCATCAAACTTTGAAGTGTTTTCCATTAAAGCTCTTTAGGAAGCATATGCCAAGTAATTTTTTCAAAAACCATCAAAAGTACTTCTGTAACTAAAAAAGTGCTTCTTGCTATTTTTAAATGCCAACCACTACCAAAAGTGTTTTTGGTAGTGTAAAATCGCTTTTAGCCAGGTTTAAGAGCAATTTCAATGGATTCAAAGCATGACAAGAGCATTTAATTAATTGACTGTGACATGACCTCATCAGATTAGTCTACCACTAACAATACCAGTCGTCATAATGAAATCATTTCATTAAAATAATAGAGATAGAAATTTGTAAAAGGAAACAAACCTTGTTACCAATGTATCCCATAACACCAACACCAACAGTTGACACCTTTAAGTTCTGAATGTGTTTACGCAAGCTCCTACGAACCCATACAGTTAGGAAAATCCCAACCATCTGCTTACTTACTATCCTTACATATGATGATCTTCTTTCCCGTTTCATGAGAGATTCAAGATCAATTTCTCCAAGCAAAGCTAATTCTGGTGCCTTTTCATTTGCAACTGACTTGAACAAATTGTATGTCCTGAGAGATTTTGAGGACTTGAAAGACTTTGTTGGTCTAAAGGAATTTCGTCGCTCTAATAAGTGCTGAGATAGCAAGTTCAGTGGACGCTCTGGCCAGTTCAAACCTATTCTTTCAGGCTCACTAAGCATTTTTGTTAACTTTCGATTATGTTGGACAGTAGAAGTATCATCATCTAGTGAACAATCATCAGGCCTTAAGCAATATAACCTATCTAATCTCTTTGGAGAATGATGCCGTTGTAAATCCCCCAGTTTTTTACTATCAATAATGTTTGGACCTGAACCTTCAACATTCATTGTTTCCCTTGTGACTGATGCGCCATTGCTGACACCAAAACCATTGGGTTCGTCATCCATTGGATGGATTTCATTACCAATGTCACTATCACTTTCATCTAATATCTCCTCATCCACATATGGAACATCATCAGATGGCCTAAATTTTGAGGGTGATGGAGGATCACTAAAAGATTTAACCTTGTGGGCCGTAGGTCGAAATCTATCCAGCGTTTCACGAATGATGTTTTCCCACTTACTAACTGGCCGGCTGTCTTCGGCACCAAATATATTCCCAGCGTTAAGTGGCACAATCTCCTGAAGACTGAAAATACAGCATTTTTCATTTATCAAGAAAAACAGTTCAGTCAGAACCATACATTACAAATCAAAGTGGTACAACAAAGGGACAAAAGCACGAGGAATGTTGGGAATAGTGTGATAGGTATGATTCAGGTTATTCAATAGCATTTATCAAAGCAACAAACTGTATGGGATAATAAATCATGATATACAGAAGAGGATCCATCAATTGAAAGTCAGTGAATCTTCAAGTTGGTATGAAAAGAGATGAAATGTACATACCCAATTACATAGATGTCAGCCGGATCATTGATATCTAGCCAACCATCAATATCGAGGTCTTCCGGTGGAGTCTGTCCTCCAACATTCCATGTACCAACACATATTCTGAAAACAGCCAAGAACCAACAAAAATATAAGGGAAAAATAAAACCAATAGAAGTATCAGTGATAACAGCTTGATAAAGAATGCCTTCACAGTAAGTAAATGATCAAATGTATCGTTTTACTTACTATTACAAAAATATGAAGGGCATACCTGAGTTCCTTTGAGTTTATATATTGTGCCCTAAAAGTCTCAGATTTTCGTCTTCGTACTCTAGGAAGAAGATCTGCTAACCATAAAAGAAAAAAAGAAAAACAAATAAGGAAAGATAACTGCCAACAAGATACTGGAAGTTGGTCAGAAACAAAAGACATTAGGCATTAACTGGAAAGGCATATGACATCCCACACTAAGACCAGTGTGGTCTTCTTGAACAGAAACCGGTCATTATATCATCCGGGTTATTCAAGCACATTCATCACTAAAGATAATGAAAATAATAAAAAAAATACCATCAGGGTCATCATCCTCAGACTCAGCTTCTTTGATGTCTCTGAACCTCGATCCTCTTCCCCGCTGACCAAAATCTGCAAATGACCAACTTTAGAGTCAGACTCTAAAACCCCAAAAGGGTATTCCCCACACTAAAAAGACAAAGCATAAAAACAAAAAGTAGGACACTTGAAATCAAGAAACACATGTACAAGTTGTGGTTTGGAAGAAGTTTCACCTTGCTGGGTTGTTGGGGAGTCAGGATCCCAGTCGTCTTCGTCCTCGGTGTCGGCGCTGTAATCGGACTCTTTGGCTGAGATGTTGAGCCATTTGCGCATCACAACTCTGGGCCAGAACAGCTGTACGCACGACCAATCCAAACAACACAGTTCAGCCCATTTCCTCTGCAGATTGCTCTCAGTTTCCCAAAAACACAACAATGCGCTAAATACAGACATAAACAAGGAGAGCAAAAGTTACCTGTTCGGGATTCTTGGAGTGGGGCTTCATCTGTGGAGGCATGGTTAGAGGACATGCCAGACAACAATCAAGACAGTTTCAAGTGAAAGAGTTGCCAAATCGATTGGGGAGCCAACGAAGAACAAGACTGCCGCCAACAGCAAGGGTAATAAACACAGTTTTGAAGGGTGAACTTGTAAATTACCATGATTTTGACTTGTAAATTATAGTGACAGCTAATTATTATTATCCACAGTTGAGTCTCCTAACTACTAACCACTAGGCAAATGTAACCCGTGATTACCGAAACATTTTCTTCTTTTAGTCTAGATCCTAGAACTGAAAAATATTAGCACATTTCTGGTAAAAATGTGATGGTAGTTGCGAGCACAGAGGGGTTTGGGTTAAACGTTTAGTCCAATTGTTGATGTGCAGAATCAGTCTAATTCTATAAAATTGTGTAAATCCTGGTACCCTATCACAATCCACATTTTGCAAAGTGATCGAGCTGGAAGTAGACTCATCATCCTTTGTTAGCTAAATCAAAGTGAACATTTTCACTGGTCTCGATCACTTTACATTATTTGTTTCTTTCGTCCACTATATATCATTGTTTTTGTTCTGAGATTGCACCAGAAATATAGAAAAGGGAAGTCACCCAAAGAGTTGGATATTATCGTTACACATGTGGTGTTCATTTTTCTTTCCAACTTGAGACCTCAACATTCTTTCTTTTATGATGGCAAAATATGCAGCCACGGATCCTAATCGCTTGATGAGGTCCGCTTACAACATTTATTCGATTCATTATATTTTATGGTCTCTAGTTTCAGATTTGGTTGCTAAGGGTCAATGGCATGGCCTCCGAGCGTGTGAAGGAGCGCCTACGGTCAGTCGCTTATTGTTTGGTGATGATAGTATGTTGTATGCTCAAGTAGTTCTTCTGGTAGTGTCAAGCGACGGAGAGGGGTTGCGTTCTAATTCGAGATGTCTTGAAGGTGTATGAACCAGCGTCTGGACAACAAGTGAACTTGGAGAAGAGTATTGTGGTCTTCAGTGGAAGTTTTCGGCCACATATCCAGGAGTTACTGGGAGGGATTCTAGGTATGCAGGTAGTTCTGAAACATGACAAGTATCTAGGTATCCCTGCCCATGTGGGACTGTCAAAGACTGTCGAAGGCTATTTATTTTCCCCATTGCAATTTATGGGAAGCGGAGTTAGTTAGGGGTTGCGCCTTCATATGCTTGGAGGAGTATCTTGAATGGGAGAGATATTCTGAGACAGGGAGTGAAGAGGCAAATAGGGAATGGTCAGAATACGAGCATCTAGTTTGATCCGTGGGTGGCAGGAGAAGACCTCAGTATCGGAATCCCCAATATCAGAAGGTGGCGGAGCTCTTCTCTAGTTCAGGTACATGGAATGTCAATTTACTTAATACTCTGTTTCCACACAACATATAGTGTCCAAGTCTTGGCTATGCTGATTAGTGCTCGTAATTACGATGATCGATGGGGTTGGAAAAAGGAGAAAAGGGGTCTATTCACGGTGAAGATTGCTTAATTATCACATGGCTATGAGAAGAATTTTGAACCAAATTAATAATCGGAATCCAAGTTCCGAGCTATGGAACAAAATTTGGAGAGCTCCAGTCCCGGGAAAGTTAAGATTTGTGCATGGAAGGCAGCATCAAACATCATTCACTAGTAGGATCCGAGACCTGAGACAAATATTAAAAATTGTCTCATAAGTATCAATCTATGTTTCAACTTATGCGACGAAACAAATTATCGTCGCTTCAGTTGTCACTTATGTAACGAATTCATAACTTAAACGACGAAAATAAGTTTGTCTTTTACGTCCACACTTATGAGACTAAAAAATTTGTTTCGTTTTATAAGATTTTTATTAAAGCTACAAAACATATGTTTTGTCACATAAGTTTTCCAATTAAGAGACGAAAATATAATTTTCATCACATAAATTCCAAAAATTTGAAAAAAATTCAGAAAATTTGATTTTTTCAAAAGTTTAATCGGCATCGATTTCAATCTATATATACCCAATCTTCATCTCTCTACCCCATCTCTTCTTCTTCTTCTTCTCAACCACCAACGATGATGACCGACCCGTCGAGATCGTCGCCGGTTTAGAGGAGCTAGAGTGTCGTTGAGAAGGAACTGGCCGGAGGAGCACCAGGTATCGATGAGGATCATGAGGGGCAAATTTGGTCGAGGAGGACGGCAGTGTTGAAGCGGGTGACGGCGGTGTGCATAGAGGAGATGCCGATGAGGAGGCCCCACGTATCGGTGTGGGTTGTTGTGGGTGCATGGTGATGGTGGTTGTGGTGGTGATGGTGATGGTGACTATGGTTGTGATGGAGCAGTGGTGGTGGTGGGTGGTAGTTTCAGACCAACAAAAACAATTGCGGCGAAAATGAAAATTTCATAAATTTCTTGCCAAAAAATTTTAAAATATTGAAAATTAAAATTTTATAAATTTCCTGCCAACAAAGATTTTTTTGAAATATTGAAATACTAAAGCGACGAAATATTTGGTCACTTAAGTTGATAAATTTCGTCTCTTAAGACTATAGCGAAAAACATTTTTCGACTCATATGATTGTTATGTTGCGACGTATACTTCATTTTCATAGCATAGGTCCCAGTGTGACGGTAAGTATCACTACCAGAAAACAGACTTTAGCCGACGAAATAACCAAAAACAGGCCGACGAAATTTTTTTTCGTCGGCTAAAGTGGAATTTTAGTCGACGAAATAATTTTTCGTCGGCTAAACTATTTTTTTCGTACGCTATAGTGGAATTTTAGCCGACGAAATTTTTTTTGTCGGTTAAAGTGATTTTTTCGTCGGCTATAGTCTATGAACTTTAGCCGACGAAATTTGAAAAGTTTAGCCGACAAAATTAGGGTATTTCGTCGGTTAAAATACCTTTTAGTTACAAAATTGCACTACTGATGTTTCGGTGTCCGATTGACTATTGTGATACCAATCTCGGAGCAGAACGGCCTTGCGAGTCAAACTCATCGCTAACGCCATGATATATGGGCTTTTTTGGCTATCCGAGTTGGTTTAAGGCTTCAAATTGACGTTTTTCCAAATACTTAACACACTAAAATGCCCATATTTATACCTATATGAGATATTTTGGTCACAAACACTCACCATAATGAGAAAAAGTTTTATATGGTAGATATGTAGGTATGGGTTTTATATTGTATTATGTGAACAAGTTTTGATCACCCAAATGAGGTTAAAGAAAGAGAAAAAGGTCGTTTCAGGCGGTTATCTGTGTAAGCAAACAGATTAAAGAAAGAAAATAACGATCGAAGTCAGTCTTGCCCAGATTATTAAGATTCATTGAACTGAACAGGTGTGGTGCTAAATTCGGGAAAAGAAGGCAACATGGAGTCGTCGGGGTATGGTTTTCATGTTTAATTAAGAATGTCATGCCCCCATGCCATGACAACAAGTCTATAATTTGATTCAGAATCGTCCTGTATGTTTGTATTTCTCTAAATTAATTCCAAGGTTTCTATTTTTGCTCTCACAAATGTGGCCCTCTAAATAATATAGGAGCCCTCTAAAGTCTTCTATAATTTGACCCAAAATAAAAAGACTACGGTTTAGATATTTGAATAAATCTCAATCATTCAGGTCAGGCATGTTCGGACGGTCCTATTGATATCGAATGATCTTGTAATTTTGCTGAATTTTATGTCCCGGTCGTCCATGTCAGAATATCTTCTTTAATTTGGAGCTTCATATAGTAATTTTTGTTTTAACTCAACTGTATATATTTCAGTATTTACTGTATAGATTTACTCCTCGATCAGTCTCATGTTCATATTCATAATCGAACCACTCCCCCGGCCCAGGGAAAATTCTCCTCTACAAATCTACCAGAGACATTAGTGCGCACTACTATAAAGAAAACTGATAGGAAAAGAAGAAAAAAAATATATGACGAATTGGATAGAATAAAAGGGTACGTGGAAATGTTGTTGGTAATAATGGGATCAGAAAATTAAAGCTAGTAAACATGTACTGTTGCTAGTCTCTTTCTTCTTTTCCTTCCTAGTTTGTTTATTAAAAAGAGATTCAAAAAAACCAAAATAGCATATATATATGAACATCTCAAACATGAAAAATAAAAATAAAAACAGCAAGGATCGAAAAAACAAACTGAAACATATATATAAGAGACTGTGATCGATGAATCATATATAATAGCTTACCTTAATTAATCTGCCTTTGGTTTGATGATGGAGCTAGGTAGCTAGAAGAACAGTCTTAATTATATGAATGGATCACGATCACAGTACAGAAGTTAGAGACAAATCAAAGGGATAAGTACAGGGGCAACTGTTGAACTCGATCGATCAAACGAAGAGAGTAACCAAACAGTAAGCTACTCTCTGGATTAGATAGCTAGAGATTTATGGAGGAGGAGCTAGCTGGGTTTTCTGGGCACGAGTATGGGAGAAATGGATCATTAGCAGCTTCAATGCATGTGTTTGTGTCCAGGTGAGACTTGAGAGAGAGAGAGAGAGAGAGAGAGAGAGAGAGAGAGTTATTGGCTGTTGTCAAAGTTATTTTGAAGCAGCACACACACGGTCTCTCTTCATTCCGTGTCTGATTTAAGGACAAGTGTAGCTCAACTACTGTACTCTTTTTTGCATATGCAATGCAGGATAGTTGTAAGCCAATGTGGTCTTTTACTTTATATATATATATATATATATATATATATATATATATAGCGGACAGGACACCGAATCAGTTAGGTTAGGGGATGAGACTGACAATACATACCATACATTCATTCATTTAATTACCTAAAGGGGTTAAATACCGTATTTGGGAGCCAGGTCCCACCTCTCTTTTACTGGTCCCTTGTCAATGCGAAACCGACACCACCTGATTGCCCGACGTCGGTTGGAGGAGGCAAATGACAGTAAAAGAGAGGTGTTTTATAGGCAAACACTACTACACGGCGAGTACCGTACATCAAAAAATTGGAAAAGGAAATTGAGAGACTTAGTAAAATCAATTTTAACTAATTACCACAATGAAAAAAAGAAAAAAGAAAAGGCTATGAACTCTTCCTTGACATCGTCGATTTTTAGAATTCAAAACCCAGCAATATAAACAAAAGGCTATGATCTCCATCACATCATTCCTAACTATCCATGAGTCCAAACCAAAATCCATTCTTTGATTATATAATCGATCCTCACTGCGGATTCAATATCATCACCGGTTATCCAACACTCCCTGCCTCTGCAATTTGGAATTGCAGTTGTTCATCTCACGAGAATATTAGAATAGACTTAGCATTATAAGTCCTAAGACATGACAACTTTTATAGAATAACAGAATAAACATTATAAAATTATTAGTTGTATTCTCATGATATGTTTATCTAAATGAAATAGTTAGATAAACAATTAAATACATTTGAATTATCTTGTTATACAAGATAATAGAGATCAGTCTAATATTGTGGTATTAATTGTATGGAACGCAAACTCTTTGATAGTTAAGAATTTGAGCTATCCAAAGTGCAGTGTAAAGAGGGTCCATGTGCATACTCTAAACAACGCCAAAATACTAGTCTCTCTCCATCAGAGCTTTGATACCTGAGTGCTGCATAGAAGACATTTTTTGGAAGCTTGTTTCTGTCACCCTTCAACCATGACTGTTGTAAACATCGAACAAGGTCCTGCCGCTGTTCTGTATATGTACATGTATATTGTTGTATGTTTGATGTCATGATCAATTACTTGTATATATGATATTGGTTATGAACATGATGTGTTTTTGATAGGTGTTTTGTCTTTACATTCGGTTTACAGAGTACATATACCTTCCAAAGTTAAGTGAGTCATTTCCTCCAATAGATAAAATTCTAGGAATTTTCATTTAATAGCTGTCATATGTTCATTGTTTGTAAAAATTTTCATTTAATAGCTGTCATATGTTCATTGTTTGTCAATAGGAACATGTTAGAAACCACTTATACCACGCAATTTATTTTTATTGAGTACTGACAGTAGGGGGTCGTTTACGGTACCCTGATGTATCTCATACCTTTATTTTTTATTTTTTTATTTAATAAACTGAAAATATTAAGAAGTTATCCAATTATAAATTGACATATGTTATTTTCAAAAATTAAATTTACCATTTTTACAACGCATTCTTTCTTAATAGGTAATATTGTTCAAATTCATGTTACAAATATTGTCAAAAAATAAATTACTGTTTGGTGAACTACAATTATCACTTTTGACAACATTTATTGTAGTTATTGTAATTAAGTGATCAAAGATGTAAATACCATATTTGGACAATTTTTATCAAATTGAGAACCTTAGTTATCTTCTTTTAAATAATTAGTTCTTGATATAGTTTTTGAATTAATTACTACAAATTGTAGAAAAATTACAACGTTTACATCAATAGTTGTGGATTGTGGTAATCATTTCATTAATGGAAAAAACATAATAGTTTACCACATTGACAACACATTTGTTGCTGTCTTTGTTATATTGTCCATAAATTAGTACTTTAGTTTACGATCAATAATTACTGCAAATTAAACAAAAGTTATTAATTTTACAACATTTGTTAGAGGCTGTGGTAAAATATATAGTCATAGTAGTAACTAGTTGGTTAATTAAAAAAATAAAAATTTATCACTCTGACAACAAACTTGTTGTCATATTTGTTAAAGTCATCCATAATTTGTATATTAGAATAACTGAACTAATTACTAAAAATAAAACATAAGTCACCGCTTTTACATCAATTTTTTTGAGTTACGATAAAATAAGTGATTATTTTAGTAATGAAATGACTAATGATAAAATATAAAAATTTACCCTGATAACAAATTTGTTATCAGACTTATAAATTGTCCATATATTAGTAAATAAGTTGTAGGTAGAGTAATTACTACAATTATAACAAATATTATCTATTTTTTATACTAATTGTTGTGTTTGTCATAAAATGCATGTAAGAAGAATAATAATTGATTAAGGAAACTACTAACAATATGATTAATTTGTATTTAACTAAATAATTCCTCAAAAGCCTAGGTTAGAAAGTTTTTGATTTTGATATGGAAATAATGAAATTGTCAACCATACATTGATAATTAACCATTAATCAGAGACATTAATTCGTGATTGACAAAATTAATTAGTAAGAAAATTCATGTAACTAATAGTAATTAGGTGATCTATGATGATTTTTTTTTTTTCAAAAATTATCTTTAAAACACTACGAGAATAAGTGTCATAGCCGACGAAAAAAAAATTAACAGGCCGACGAAATTTTTTTTCGTCGGCTAAAGTCTATTTTAGCCTACGAAAAAAACTTTCGTCGCCTAAGTGAAATTTTCGTCGGCTAAAGTGGACTTTTAGCCGACGAAAAAAAATTTCATCGCCTAAGTGAAATTTTCGTCGGCTAAAAGTCCACTTTAGCCGACGAAATGTTGTGTCGTCGGCTAAAATAGTTTTTTTCGTCGGCTATAGTCTGTGAACTATAGCCGACGAAATTTTAAAACTTTAGCCGACGATATATATAATTTCGTCGGCTAAAATGCTTTATATTTCCAGATCTAGACAGTAGCTGATTTGAAAGAAAAAACGGGAGAAAAAGTTTTGGGGTTGGCGAAATTGTTGGGTGTTGTCGAAATCTGTCCGAAATTAGTTTGTGGCGCTATATATAGGTACGTATATGTATATATCTTGTTTTTGAGTTGATTTAAGAGTTTTATTTTCATTATGCACATTGATTTTGAGTTTTAATTAGAGTTGATTATATTGTGTTTTGAGTGTGATTGAATTGATCGATTTGGGTTTGATAATATATATGAAGTTGTTGTTATATATATATATATATATATATATATTAATTTGATTATATTAATTAGTAATTATTATATATATGCATGTATATATATATTAATTGTACGTTAACTGCAGATATAATATAAATTGAATGATTCGTAAATTTAATTAATTAGCGTTTATACATATATATATTATGTTATTTTCTCAGGATATGGATAAGAGTTGGATTTCGCTTCCAAAATGGGACAAAAGATATGCTAAAGGAGTTGTTAGTTTTATTGAATATGTGATGAATAATGCTAAAGGGAATACAATTTTCTATTGTCCGTGCACTAAATGTAAGTGTCGCAGCGATATGTATCAATTTCCAATTGACAAGGTTTGACAGCACCTTAAAAGTAATGGGTTTTGGGAGAAGTACACATGTTGGATGTTTCACGGTGAAACATCATCAAGGGGTCCGCATGATCATGGGCAATTTTCTGAGACGCCCAGTACATCCAACGATCCAACAACGACCTTCATCAACGATATGTTTCCTTATGAGAGGGGTGTATGCTCTGAAGGACTGTATATGTCTGAGCCGGTGCAGCCCTTCCCTAGAGTTGTCAACACTGTTGGTATTGACAGGTACAACAAACTACTTGCTTTCCAACAGACCCCTGTGTACCCCGGTTGTCAGAAAACGGTTTTTGAAAGTGTGATGGACGTTATGAAGATTAAAGTTGAGACAAAATCGACTGTGAAGGCTGTTGATGAGTATCTACAGTACACTGCTTCGATGCTGCCCCACGGTCATCGTCTTCCTACCACTCATCATAAGGTCCGATGTATACTGAAAGATCTTGGGCTTTCCTACATCAAGATCCATGCATGCAGATATGATTGTGTTCTCTTCTGGGGTAAAGATCCAGAAGGGAATGACCTTGGTGACCTTGACACATGTCCAGTATGTCAGAGTGACAGGTATAAGTTGACTCCTGCAGGCAATAGGAAACCTATGAAGGTACTTCGGTATTTCCCGTTGAGGGATAGGCTGGAACGGTTGTACATGTCATCACACACGGCCAAATCTATGAGATGGCACGCTGATAGGGAATTGCAAGGCGAAGATACCCTTATACACCCTGCTGACGGGGAGGCCTGGAAGCATATAGACAGGGAGTTTCCTCATTTTGCGTCTGAGGTCCGAAATGTGAGGCTCGGGCTCTCATCCGACGGGTTCAATCCTTTTGGCAACATGAGTCTTCAATACAGTGTATGGCCAGTGATTTTGGTACCATACAATCTTCCTCCATGGATGTGCATGAAGAAGGAATACAATATGTTGAGTTTGTTGATTCCGGGACCCGGTTATCCAGGGAAGTGTCTCGATGTGTATTTCAGACCATTGATTGAAGAGCTTAAGTTTTTTTGGGACGTTGGTCATCCCACTTATGATAAGTTCATGCACGAGATGTTCCAGATGCATGCTATGGTTGTTGGTACCATTAGTGATTTTCCTGCTCGTGGGATGTTGTCGGGCAACGTTGTTAGGGGATACAAGGCTTGTCCAGAGTGCCTAAGCGATGAGGGGAGCAGTAGTCATTGCAACAAGATATGTAGATTGGGTCACCGTACTCTCCTTCCGTATGATCACGAATGGCGGTTCGATGACAAGGCATTTGATAGGACTGTAGAACTTGGTGTGCCTCCTAGAAGATGGACAGGGGAAGAAATATTAGCAGTGCTTAATGAGTATGATTTTGGGCAGCTCATCAATCATCCCAATATAGTGGCGGCAATACCTGACAGACCCGACAGGTATAAATTTTGGACACATAAGAGCATATTCTGGGAACTCCCATACTGGAGTAAGTTGTTGATCAGACACTACCTAGATGTGATGCACATAGAAAAGAATGTGTGTGACAGTGTGGTGGGAACCGTGCTGAACTTGGAGGGAAAAACGAAAGACGGTCCGAAGGCACGCATTAATCTTAAAAAAATGGAGATACGAAGACATTTGTGGTTGAAAGAAGGGAAGAAAAAAATGCCTCAAGCTCCGTACACCGTGAAGCCTGAACAAAAGAACGTAATTTTCAGGTGGTTGAGTTCTGTGAAGTATCCTTCTGGCTACGCAGGAAATATAGCCCGGTGTGTAAACATTCGGGACAATAAAATGTACGGGTTAAAGAGTCATGACTGTCATATTCTGCTACAACGTCTCTTCCCTATTTTCCTTCCCCGTCAGGTGGTGGAGCCGTTAGTAGCGTTGTCAAGATTCTTCCAGAAGTTATGCATAAGGGAAGTGACAAAATCTGATCTCCGGGAAATGCAACAGGACATTATTTATATCATGTGTAAATTTGAGAAAATATTTCCTCCAAATTTTTTTGACATCATGCCGCACCTGATGATCCATCTTCCCGAGCAATTGTTGCTTACCGGTCCAGTACACTATACTTGGATGTATCCTATGGAAAGGTATGTTTTTTACACCTAATGTTTTTGTTGATTACATGTTCATTGTATAATCGTAACATATGACAACAAATTTATTTATTTACAGACAACTTGGAGACTACAAAGCTTATGTGGCTAACAAATCCGCGCCTGAAGGATGTATAGCAGAAGCATATATTGCGCACGAGTGCGTCACCTACATGAAGTTGTATCTAGGAGCATTGAAGGAAACTCCACAAACCATACCGGTTGATGAACCGAAGTTTAACCTTTCCATAGTCTCAAATGATGTTGAAGTTTATGGAATTTTACCAGAGTCCTACAAGTTGCAACCCCATGAGCTCGTCATAGCCCATTGGTGGGTATTGATTAACTGTCAAGAAGTTGAATACTGGAAAGACATCCATCTACACTGTCCAGACATTCAAGGTGATCTCGATTACCACAACAAGGAGTTCGCGAACTATTTTGGCAATTGGGTATGTAATTCTTTAACTCTGTTCATGGCTCATTGATTGCATAATTATTCATATTTACAATACATTGAATCTTTGGTTGCAGATGAACCATATTCAATTTGATGGTCACCCAAATTGGTCTCACGAACTAAGACTTCTAGCTATGAAGCCGATAATGTCAAGAGTTTACCCGATGTACAAGGTCAATGGTGTGCAATTTATATGTGAAATGAGAGACAACAGACGAAGAACACAGAATTCTGGGGTTATGGCGCATGGTGGCCGGAATGGAGTTGATTATTATGGTGTTCTTGATTCAGTGGTGGAACTCGTTTATGGGCAAGGCATGACCGTGCACCTGTTCAAGTGTAGATGGTTTGATACTAGAAGCTCGCATAGCATGAAGATTGATCAGTACGGGATTTTATCGGTGAACACTGGTACAAGCTGTTACGAAGATGACCCGTTTGTTTTTGCGACATCGGTGAAACAAGTGTTTTATCTTGATGACCTTGTTAAGGGTGACGCGTGGAAAATAGTCAATCTTGTGCACCCTCGAAACATTTACCGGGCGGCTACACTTGGAGAGGCCGAAGACGAGGAAGAAAATGTTGCGTATCAAGAACACAGTGCAATAGGTATTCCTGAATCCTCTACAATTCGCCTTAATAATTTTAAACCGGGTCGTTCGGTTCGAATTCGTGATTTAGACGCTCGCCTTATTGATGTGGATCCAAATCAAGAAACAGACGACGACTCTTGTAATGTAGAAATGCATAGATTACCGGAAATTAATTCTGACACCGAAGAAGACTCATCGGATGATTCTGATTACGAGCCTTCTTAGTTATTTGAATTTGTAATACAATTTGATGTGTTTTATATGGTACAAGCTCTACAATTCATAATGTATCTTAATGTTGGTTATATATGCAGGAAATTGTTATGGGTACGGTTAAACCAACTGTTTTTTTATCTATCTGACAGTTTTAGCCGACGAAACATGTTGTATTTCGTCGGCTAAAAGTATCTTAGCCGACGAATACCCTAATATTTCGTCGGCTAAACCCTAAACCCTAACCCTTAAACCCTAAAGTATAGCCGACGAATACCCTAATATTTCGTCGGCTAAAGTTAAATGAATAAAATAATAATTTATACTGCTAGTTGCGTCTCCTCGATATGAAACTATTTGTAGTTGAAAGTCCGGACAGAATACGTAATTTAGGTGGCCAAATCACCGTTTGTTTGTGTTTAGGGGTTTGACCAACGGGATTGACCGTGCGGATCGAGCCCTTACATGTGTCCGATGATGCTGAAATTTTACCCTCACACATGTTTCAACATAATGATGATATCTGATGGTCGGTTTTTCGTTTCACAAGATGGATTGTCACAATCAAAATATGCCTACTAATGTTCCGTTTTAAAAACAAACTATACATAGATGCTTCAAACAAAAAAAAGTCGTGAGATAAGATATGACCGGAACGATGAAATATGTCTACGGTTGAAATTTCACGTAATTCCGATAAGTTTCGGTGCCAATACTTGCGGTCATTGCATTTTTTCTATTCGTTCACCATAGAGGACGCCCTATCTCCGACGGTTATTTTTCTTATAAATTTTATACCGCTAGTTGCGTCTCCTCGATATGAAACTATTTGTAGTTGAAGGTCCGGACAGAATACGTAATTTAGGTGGCCAAATCACCGTTTATTTGTGTTTAGGGGTTTGACCAACGGGATTGACCGTGCGGATCGAGCCCTTACGTGTGTCCGATGATGCTGAAATTTTACCCTCACACATGTTTCAACATAATGATGATATCTGACGGTCGGTTTTTCGTTTCACAAGATAAAACATATAAATTGTGCATGAACTTACTAAATAATTATAAAATGTACTTTAGCCGACGAAATTACTAAACATTCGTAGTAATTTCGTCGGGTAAAAGTGGGACTATAGCCGACGAAATTAGGGTTTTTTCGTCGGCTAAAGTGGGACTATAGCAGACGAATTTTTTATTTCGTCGGCTATAGTTCTTCCTATAAATTCGAAAGCAGCGAAACAGTAGCCCACTTCTCCACTTTCTCCACTCCGCCGGCGAATTTCTCCCTCTCCTCTCCATTTTCTTTCACCATTTTCGACGGTTTCCGGCCTCCACTCCGCCTCCCTCATCTCCCAAACAAATTAGGTATGCAATTTCATGTTTATATTGTATTATAGAACAAATTTCATTTGTTTTTTCAATATATTGCATTATATTGAATTGTGTTGAATTATATTGTGATAATGTTGAATTGTATTATGTTGTGATAATATTGAATTATATTGGGTGTATTTACTAAATTTGGGTGTATATTTGGGTGTATTTGGGTATATTTGGGTGTATTTGGGTGTATTTGGGTGTATTTGGGTGTATTTGGGGATTTTTAATATATTTGGAAATTGGGTGTATTTGGGTGTATTTGGGTATATTTGGGTGTATTTGGGAGAATTTAGGTGTATTTGGGGATTTTTAATATATTTGGAAATTGGGTGTATTTGGGTGTATTTGGGTAAATTTAGGTGTATTTGGGTGTATTTGGTGATTTTTAATATATTTGGAAATTGGGTGTATTAAGTAAATTGGAAATTTTTAATATGGTAGGGTATATTAAAATATTGAATGGTATATTTAATATATTTGGGTATATTTGTTAATGTTGTTCATTTTTTATTATTTTATACATTTAACAAAATATTAATTATATTATTTAGGATGAAAGGATTATTCAGTAAATCGAAGAGTTCGAAGGGCCAAAGGGGTGAATCGTCTGAGGGAACGTCTAGCAACCCTCGGGGTTCGTTTCAGGGCCCAATGACGGCCCGACGAGCGTCTCTTCTGGAGCCGACACATTCCTCCAGGCAGCTAGATGCCCCTCCCGCCTCCAGGCCGCCTAGCGCCCCTCGCTCCTCCGGCCAGCCGGACGCCCCTCTCTCCTCCAGGCAGCCTAGCGCCCCTCGCTCCTCCGGCCAGCCGGACACCCCTCGCTCCTCCAGGCAGCCTAGCGTACCTCGCTCCTCCAGGCAGCCCAGCGTCCCTCACTCCTCGAGGCAGCTGTGGCCTCCGACTCAGGCGGAGGTGTCTGCACCACGTATGACTGAGATACATAGGGCACCGGCACCGGGCCCTACTGCATCGGAGGGTGGGTCTTCCGGGGTACAGATGTCGCCGCCTCTTCTCTTCCTTTCGTTCTTCATACCGGCAATACCTGCAGTCGATGACTCAGGGGCGCCGATTTATCCACTACCCCCGTAGGTGACCCCATCAGCGGTGTATCTGTTCGTGCCGTTTGCTACAGAGTTAATTTCTGCGATGGTATCATCATCAGCGACAGAGTCGGAGTCCGTCGCATCCGCCCCAACGCCCTCAGGTAATGATTATATAAGTAATTTGTTATGTTATAATGTTATAATAAAATTAATTTACTAATGATCAATTTATGATAGGCACCGTCGGAGCCAAGCCGACAAGGAAGAAGAGAGGTCCGGTCACGGGGAAAGCTCTCGAGAAGACAGTGAGTACATCGGGAAGGATCGTCATTGATACTGACGAGGATGGGAACGTAGTATCAGGCGGCAAGACGAGGATGTACTCTGGCCGCGTGGGAGCGCTTATTAGGGATAGAGTCCTTATGTTGTGGTCAGACTGGGGCGAGGTCCCACAGGAGGTTAAGGACATGGTCCACAACGCCATGTCGGTAAGTATAACAAAATTCATATTTAACATTATTTATTACATTGTAGATTTATGAACGTCTAAACTAATAAATATTTAAATGCAGGTGTGGTTTGACGTTCCCGAGTACCTGAGGAACACCTGGGCGAACGTTGTGCACGGGGGAAGGTACGTTGCAAAGTTAAGGACAAAAGAAAATTATGTATAATTAATAATATTTATATTTTTTTTGGCGTATTACAGGTACAAGGAGTGGAAGAACGAGTTACGGACCTATTGGACTACGCATGGGAACGAACTTTGTGGCACCCTCCTTGAGTTCCAGTTTAGGGAGTACGAGTGGCGTTGGCTTCTGATATCGGAATTCAACAACCCACATAAACAGGTAATTAAAAATAATTATTTATTATATTGAATTATATTTAATACGTTTTAAAATATTTTACTAATTTGATTCCTTTATAGGCCGTTTCCCGGGTGAACGCTCAAAACCGGCAACGCAACATGAGGAACCATCATGCCGGTTCTAGACCGTTCGCATTGTTGATGGAGGAGGCGGCCAGGGAACATCCAGAGGTCAACCGGTACGTCTATACGTACGAGAAGGCATATCCTGACGCCCAGGAGGATATTGTAAGTCGTTTTACGTTTTAAAATTTAGTAAATTATATGTATATATATTTTAAAATGTTAATTACTTTTTTTTTCCTATCAAATTAGGCGAGGGTGAGGCATGCTAGTGATGAGGTGATGGCTGCTATAGTTAGGGAGACATGGCCTGACACGCAAGAGGAATACATGTCCGAAGCCATGTCCCGGATCGACAGTTCAGATCTCAGCGTTGGGGCCAGGATCATGGGCACAGCCTTCCCACCGCGAGGAAATAACTTCTACTGTCGGGGTCTGGGAAAGAAGGGCGAGGGGGTACTGAAGACCACTCCTGGGTTTCAGAAAAAAGGAGCCTCGACCAGCAGCAGAACGACTCAGCTTGAGGCGGAAGTTCAGATGTTACGGGAACAGCAAGCCGCCCAAGCAGAATATACTGCCGAGAGAGAGGCCGCCCAAGCAGCATATACTGCCGCTCTACAGGAGTACAATGTAGCAGTCTATGCCGCCCAGCAAGCACAGCAGCAACAGATGTTCCAGTACATGCAAGATTTTTCAGCTGCACAGCTTCAGGGACTTCCGCTTCCGCCCATGCCCACGCCTATTCTCTTACCTCAGCCGCCGCAACCTCCCCAACCTCCCCAACAACCTCATCCTAGCGCAGATATTGATTTAGACGATATTGACTTCGTTTAGTTTTTTAAGTTTATGAACAATTATTTATTTAGTTTTTTAGGTTTATGAACAAATATTAATTTACTTTTTAGGTTTATGAACAATTTATGAATTGAAAATTTAATGCAAAATGTTTATGTTACTTTTGATGGTGTGTTGTTGTTGGTTATGAAATTGTTTCTGTAATTTGCAGCTTGCTTGGATGGTAATGTATAAATTTTGTTTGGGTTTCTAGTATAAAAAGTACTATAGCCGACGAAATTTACCATATTTCGTCGGCTATGCTAGTTTTTTTTTTCCAACAACCTTTAGCCGACGAAATTTGCCATATTTCGTCGGCTATAAGTATCATAGCCGACGAAATACTGTAAATTTCGTCGGCTTTTCTCTATTTAATTTTTAATTTTTAAAATACTTTAGCCGACGAATGAACTATATTTCGTCGGCTTTTCTCTATTTCATTTTTAATTTTTTAAAAAACTTTAGCCGACGAAATATTAATATTTCGTCGGCCAAAGTCATACGTATAAACCGACGAAATATTGATATTTCGTCGGCTAAGTGTTGGATTATAGCCGACGAATTTTTTATATTATTTCGTCGGCTAAGTGTTGGATTATAGCCGACGACGGATTTTATTTCGTCGGCTAAAGTGCTTATCCTGGTAGTGAAAGGAAAATAATGTATTGATGAATTATCAATTGATAATCAAATATTAATTAGTTTTAATGATAATTAAACTAAAAGATATGCTTAGATTAGAAGGTTATGATTTTGTCAACATATAATTGTCTATTGATAATTATGTTAAATATTTAGAACCGTTAGATATATTATTAATCTAAAGATGTAAAATATTTATTAAAATTTACTGACGGTAGTAGTTAGAGTGTAGGCTTGAAATGTAAAGTCAGACCTCTCGTACAAGTTTGTTTGCGTTTGCTGTAATGAATATTATTTTGGTCCGAGTTTTATCAACAGAGTGCAATATTCATACAACTGAGACCAACAGTTTGTCTCCTTTTTCTTCTCACAATCATAAAAGTGGAGTAGTTAACTTCTTCATTTTACATGTGATGCAAAGACCAACTTCAGTTTACATTAAAGAGCCAGAGTTAGCTAGGGTTTGAACAATGGTCATGTGTAACAGAAGATTATCGACAGGTCCTGCATGAGTAACAAAAGCTTGCACAAACATGCCGAGCCGTCCTGAAACAATAACAATTTAGAGCAAAGTATAAAATGGTTTTTGTCTTTAGAATAGAGAAAATACACCATATATATCTAACCGCCATTCTTAATATCTTTAAGCTTCCACTCATGAGCATTCTTAATGTCTTTTTGCCAGACCAAGAGGGTTCATCAATGGACCACCACGGTACATGTTCATCATCAACATGTTCTTGAAAAGATGGAGAACATGGAGATGCAAG
Organism: Comarum palustre; assembly: GCA_951800085.1. NCBI lineage: Eukaryota > Viridiplantae > Streptophyta > Magnoliopsida > Rosales > Rosaceae > Comarum > Comarum palustre. Next base: position 9,673,189 of record OX637579.1, on the reverse strand, counting down.
CATATTACCAGTCAGGTAAGATTACCCGGGTTCTAAGCCTTCTAATGCAGCTTCCAGTCCAAAGACGGATCCATCTTTGGCTTGAGATCCAGGATTCTTGAAATCAATGTATCTTTTGGTTTCAATAAATGTAAGAGCACAGCAGGAAAGGTGACCATAACTTTGCATAGTTTAGTTACTTAGAGTTTTGTACATTATATACTTAAGGTTCTTCATTCTCTATGAAAAATGGCAGATCTTGTTAGAAAATATGTCAAATATTATAAATATATAATAATATAAATTCATTATAATTAAATAAATAATTATAACTAAAAACTCATAATACAAACATGATGATGAACACCAAGTTACCAACTCGGACTCAATGATAGGAGGATATTGAAAGAAGTCGAGTCGTGTGTCTCACACACTTTTCTTAAGACAAATTATGCTTCCTCCTCGGTGCAAAGGTTTTATGACACTTGTCTCCCAAGATACAACGACTGCCTGTCCCTTGAAGCTGCACAACAAAGGACACTGAACGAACTTGAAGTATATTCGTCTATCACCAGAACACAACTTAGAAAGGAAGAGAGAAAACTCAAATAAGGAGAGATGCTTTGAGTTGGTGTGTTTAGAATGAGGGATTGAGTCACCTATTTACATTGGTGGGATTGAAGGAAAACTTGAATGCCATGAATAAGGTTACAACCTTTCATTAGCCCACTACCATGTCATTGATTTATGTTGTTACAAAAAACAAAAGACAAGGAAGTTGAAAGATCAACCATTACATGCATTACTTTTGTGACTATTTTCATTCACCTTTAACTATCAAAATGATTACAAAAAATCTTTTATTTCTATCATTTTTCCAACATTTCTCCACATGAATGAAATAGGCGACCAAAGACTCGATAGATTTGGTGATAGATATCTACGGTTGAAACCTGCTTAGAATAGGTAGGTTTTACCCTTTGAACCTTCCCTTGTGAAAGTATGTTGACTTTACTAACTAGACAGTAGATGCGATGTCTTTGAACTGTTTGTCATTTGTGTAAATGATAACATACTTCACACATGAATCTTCCTGGTACTTACAGTTCTCACTTTTGTGTCAATTTTGGCACTGGACACGCGCCTGGTTCTGTAAGAGTTTGATAGGAATTGAGCCCTTAAACAATTCCCTTAGAAGCGGCCTGACATCTCTTTTACATAGGTGATTTCTGAAGAGTAACCCGCATTACTCCGCTCGGATCTCCGATGCATAAGAATCATTAAAAGCTTTCGTTTAACCTCATTCCTTACGGGCATCACTGTTTTCATCATAGGAATGTACATGAGGAAAATCCCACAGTGATCCAACATGGTCTCTACAATTTGGTTATCCCTTTTGAACCTAGATCTTGGGATCTCCAGTCAGCTAAGTTGGGTATCCATTGCAAAGATTTTTAATTCATAGGCTTTAGTCCCATTCCTCTAGATGATTTATCAACTAGCTCTCTGTTTAACCCTTTGGTTAGCGGATCCCCAATATTTTCCTTTGACCTCACATAGTCAATAGACATAACTCCAGTAGATAGTAGTTGATTAATGGTATTACGTCTTCGACGAATATGTCTTGACTTACCATTGTACATCGTGATCTGTGTCCTGTCAATTGCAGATTGATTATCACAATATACGCATATTGCAGGCACATGTTTTGTCCATTTTGGAATATCCTCTATGAATTGGCGTAGCCATTCTGTCTCTTCCCCACATTTGTCTAATGCGACAAATTCAGACTCCATCGTGGATCTGGTTATAATTGTCTGTTTAGAGGATTTCCAGAACACTGCTGCACCTCCCAATGTGAACACATACCCACTAGTGGATTTTGAATCTTTCATGTCAGAAATCCAATTTGCATCACTGTATCATTCTATGACAACTGGATAATTGGTATAATGCAGCCCATAATCTCTGGTTTACCTTAAGTACTTTAGTACCCTCACAATTGCTTGCTAATGTATAGCTCCAAGATTACTCGTGTACATGCTCAGCTTGTTCACAGCATAAGCTATGTCAGGTCTTGTACAACTTGTTAGGTACATCAGACTTGAAATGACTCTAGAGTACTCTAACTGAGAGACACTCTTTCCTTTATTCTTGAGAGATGTAGAGTCATATCCACCAGAGTTCTAGCAACTCCAGAATTATCCTTATCGAATTTTCTAAGGATATTGTCCACATAATGAGATTGACTCAATATAAGCCCGTTTAATGTTTGTTTGATTTTAATCCCCAATATGACATCAGCATGACCCATATATTTCATATCAAATCTGGAATTTAACATATCCTTAGTGGACTTGACCATCTTTTCATTGCTTCCAATGATAAGCATGTTATCAACATATAGACACAGAATGAAATATCCATTTTCTGTATCTTTGACATAAACACCCTTATCACATTCATTGATCTTGAAACCACTGGTGATCATAGTGTTGTCAAATTTCTCATGCCACTACTATGGGGTTTGTTTTAAGCCATATAATGACTTCACCAATTTGCACACTTTCCTTTCTTGACCGGAGCAGAGAAACCCTCAGGTTGCAACATATAAATTTTCTCTTCGACATCTCCATTAAGGAAAGTGGTCTTTACATCCATTTGATGAACTTCAAGATTTCGCAATGCTGCAATTGCAATTATCATTCTGATAGATGTTATTCTCGTCACAGGAGAATAAGTGTAGAAATAATCAAGACATTCCTTTTGCTTATAGCCTTTAATTACAAGTCTCGCCTTATACTTGTCTATTGACCAATCTGCTTTCAATTTCCTTTTGAAAATCCATTTAGAACTTAAAGGTTTACAACCTGGTGGAAGATCCACCAGTTTCCAAGTGTGATTTTGCAAAATAGAGTCATTTTCACTCTTGATAACTTCTTTCCACAAAGGACTATCAGTGGAGTTCACCGCCTCTTTAAAGGTACGACGTTCACCTTCAAGCATATATGTCAAAAAATCTGATCAAAAGGATTTTTCTATCCTTGCTCTCTTACTTCGTCTGGGTTCAACCTCACACTCAGTGTCTTGATGTTGACTGCTTTCATTAGCAGCTTGGCTAGTTCCAGTACCAGCCTCACACGTGTCGCATCCCTGGACTATTTCTGACCCCGAGACACACCAGTAACCGTCGTGATCCCGGACTAAGGGATAACCAATGCGTCATCTGACGTATTGACTACCCACTAAGCCAAAACCACAAGGCTAATTTAAACAAAATGACATAAAAGTGAAAAGCAAATGAATAAATAAATAAATAAAGTAGTATACAAGTGCGGAAGGTAGCGTACAAGACTTAGACTACAAGATACATAAAAAGTCCAACTCAGTAAATATACAACATGGGCCAACGAGCAAAGTACACGTGGATAAAAGCTCGATAGGTCAGAGTACACCAAATGCGTCCAAACCAACAGTCACGGAGATCGAAAAGCTGAAGTACCAAGAAGGATGAAAAGCTCCTCCAAGGTGATCTCGAAATACAGATGCTGAACAGCACAGACTGCCAAGCCCCTAGTCACCGATCCATCTTTTTTAAAGCAAGTCTACCGGGTACCTGGAAAGTAGGGCTGAGCACTAGTCCTCGCTAACCCAAAAGGGGCCGAACCCAACCAAGATAGGCTTTGAAAATAAATGTGTAGTCCTCATAAATAGATACTACATATATCTTTCACCGGTGATTAAACAGTTCGTAAAAACATACAACAACCAAAAACTGTATTTGGTTTTCATAGGCAGATTTAAATAAATTCCTTTTTCCCATGTGCCAATGCTAACATCAATATGACTGAGTGCTCAAAGTAACAAACAGCCTGCAGGGCTTCACGGATCTGGGTGGCCGAATCCCGGGTTTGTCTTCACAGCAAACCGGGGCCAACTACCTATGCGCTTGAAAACGCCTAGTAGCGAGAGTGTCCATTTATAGCTAATGCCCAACAGATCACTCATAACAACACCGCACTTACGACTCGCTTAACTTTGTACGAGACGCGTGTAAACGGGAAAATAAAATAAACAGGGCATTACCCCTCTGGAGGTTCACGGTCATCGACACCATGGGAAAACATAGGCTAAACACTAGGTCTCGTCACTCTCAGGCCAAGCACCGAAAATCATGAAAACGGTACTACTTTTCGATCCGAAACATCAAATGTGTGTCTAGCCTCAGTTTTCTAAACATTTTATGAAGCGATAAAGTAAGAAAACATATATCGCGAGACATCAACTATGCACAAACAAACATCTTCTCACTTTTGTAACACCCCGTACCTAAAAGTTACCTTTTTACAAGGGCTTGTGAGTTACTTTTAATTGCGACCGGTAATTTGATAAGTCATCGCTCGAGTTTATTTTCGAGTTTTTCTAAAACTCTCCAAATTCCTCATTTAATGACTCAATGTTGTAGTACGTGTCGACACGAGTCTCCCGGTATTTTCGGAATATTTTTCAGAGCTTCCGGCTATTTTCTGTGAATTTCTGAAGTTTATGATAATTTTCAATTACTATTCCGGTAAATAAGTTTTACCATTTAACTAATTACTTTTTACCCATTTTAAATCTGGACCGTCAGATAAAGTAGGGTTTTGATTTGAACCGTCCATTCGGGTATAAATAGTTGGGGAGAGGGTTGACTCGGGTCAAACCCCCCTTCGTCTCTCTCTCTTCGCCGGTCTCTGTCTCTGCTCTCGACCCACTGCTCTGCCACCTCCATCGCCGTCGCGTCCGGCCACCCCACACCGGCGCACCACCACCAAACTGGTCCTCTTCCTCTCCTTTACAAAGCCCAGCCCAAAGATTACACGTTTATTCACCCAGGGTAGAGATCGAGCACCACTGTGCTTGGAGATCTCCGACGATTCTTAGCGTTTCAGGCACAATTCGACAGAGAAGAGGTAGGGTTCATCTTCTCTTCCCTCCTTCTTCAATTGTATCGCCTTGCACGTTTGATTGGAGGCCTAATTCAAAATCCCTCCTTTTTCTGTTTTCTTTCTGGGTTTCAATCCCTAACCCCGGCGACGTGTTTTTGGGGCTCTTGGTGGACTTCTCGAGTTCTGGTGAGACCTGGGACATTAAGGATTGGAGCTGCTGAAGTTGAGTTAGAGGAGAGGCAGAGTTCTGGTGTTATGTCGAGGAGAATCCGAGAAGTGGTGCTGGTGACTGGTGCAGCAGTTGGGCATGGTTGGTGGTTATTGAGCTACTGAAAGGGGTCTGGGTGGAAGAAATCAGCATGGAGGCCGCTGTCGAGCTTCTGGAGTTTGAGATGTGAATCAGCAGGGGTAAGGCTGATTCCCCTGTTATTTTATGTGTTGTGTTGTTGTGTGTTTTATCGAATTGGTGTTGTTGTTGCTGAAATTGTGTTGTTTTGTTGCTGTTTGTCGATAACTTGGTAAATTGGAGCTACGACGAAGCCATGGCCGTTTTCCGGCAGGATATTCAGGCAACTTGCCGGAATCCGGCGGAGTGGCAAAATTTCCAGCAGAGCCGAAGAGGTAGGAATCGATCCTCCCATTAAGTTTTAAGTCGTAAGATCTCTGTTAAATTGTGAACTGGGTAATTGTAGAAAACTTACCGTAAAGAGGAAATTCCACTTTAGGAAACTTTCCATTTCTTTTAAGTTGTTAAATTGGGTTGAAAAGGTTAAAGAAAAGGTAGAATTCAAGTTAAAGGGTTTGAAGTTAATTAGTGAAGTATGGAAATTATAAGTATGTTGACCACTCTAGTGGTTGAGGAAGATGTTGACTTCTATTAATGGAAATGTCGAGTTGATTGTGGGAAAATAATTGGATGATTTCATTATCGACATATCGACTCTTAATTAGTATCCCGGTTTGAACTGTAGTTTGGGTGTCCATAGTAATTCAACAAAATTACTATGTGATAAACTATCGTCAATAAAATAGTAAGGAAAGTCGATACGACAAAGTCGGAAACCAAACTTCGAGTCGATATTCGGAATTAAGCGTAATGGTTGAAAGTAGTTAAAAAGAAAGGATTTTGGTCAACTCTTGGTCAAAGAGGATTTCCTAGTCAGACTAGAAAAAGATCAAGTCAACGATATAAAGTCTAATATATTGGTTTAATTTTACAGCCAATGGTCGAACGTGGGATTGGACTCGACCATGTGGATAGTTCGAGTTGGCGCTCGAGGAGTGTTCCGAGCTGTGAGAAGGCTGCATTAAGTACTGTGAGTGGACTTTATTTTTCAATATAATGCATGCAATAGACTTTAATTAGTTTCTCCTTTATTTATGAATTTCCTCCATCTTATGTTTTATGGTGATTTTGGAAAAATGGGAATTTAATACTTTTTAAAGATAAGTGAGCCGGGGAAGAGGTTTCTACCTTTCTCGTGATTTTAAAGGATTTTCCCGGAATATGATTTTTCTTGTTATCACCATTTTGGGTTATGGAGGGGGATGAGTTTTAAAAAGGGGAAACTTGACTCTTGGATTTAATGATTTTAAAGTAAAGTCAGAGAACCGGTTTCGGGTTCCTGGAAATGTTTTAAATCCAATGTATTTGGGTAAAGTCATGGGAGTTTTGACTTGGTTTTCAATTTATTTTCCCACGAGGTTTTTTTAAAGGATTTTAAAGGATATGGTTATATGTATTGCATGCTAGTATGGACCCTCTCCAGATGGAGATGGTACCCTCTCTGGATAGCAACTGGTCTGACCATCTTCGGTGGAAGCTGGTCAGTAGGACCCTCCCGGATAGAGCAGATCAGGACCCTCTTCGGTGGTAGCTGGTCGGTTGGACCCTCCCGAGTAGAGCAGGTCATGGGACCCTCTCCGATGAGCTGGTCAATAGACCATCTCGTGGTAGAGCGGGTCGGTTGTTTTCTCGTGGTCGAGGTTAATACCCCACATTTAATTATGGATTTGAGCGAAGGGAGTTTCTTTATGATTTGTCTATTCATTTTCTATGAATTGCGTGCATGTGGATTTTGAAAAACTAATGGAAGAGCAGTAAAAGATATTTTATCTTTTATACTTTTATTTTATCCACTCACGCTAATATGTTTTTAAATGTTGTTCTCTGGGCCCTTCGTTTTCAAATGCTCAGTGTTGCAGAGTTCTTGGGCGGAGGTCGCGCGGAAGGGTTGTCCATTTCAAGGGGGTTTCGGTAAGAAGTTCTCTTGAGGTGGTCCCTGCAGGATTTACTTCGGGTTAAAGGGGTTTAACTCGGGGTGGGTCTTGACAACTTTTATACAGTAGAGCACTACACAAATTAAAATGTCACTAGCCCGGAAGTTACGGCTCACCTTACCTGTTATGACGAAGCTGAAATCCTCGTGTTCCAAGCCTCAGTCCTCAAGCTCTGAGTGCAAGCGAAATCCTGAATCCGTCAAAAGAGAAGTCAACGACTAAACAAGTCGAAAGTAAAAACGTAACGGTCATTCTATGGTCAACTACCCACTTTTCTAGTTTGACCAGGAAAGGTCAAAGGTTGACTTTAGGGTTAACCAAGTCATTCCTAGGTACCAAGAAATTGACCAAGTTTACTGAGTTGGTCAAAGTTGACCAAAACTAGGTAAACTCGACAAACCTTCCGTTTATTTACTCTGACACTAGAGTTTAATTATTTGATGCCACGATTCTCGAACCAGGTGAGAATCAGGATTATTACTCATTCGGTACTTACGTCTTTCCGTAGCTTATTTAATTTTTAAAACCTTTAAACCATTTAATCGTAGCGGTAAAACGTAAAAATTGGTCTTCTACGGTAAAAGTTTAAAGTCAACCATAAATAGTAAAGTCAACGGTCAACCATGAATAGTAAAAGTCACAATCAACCGTGAATAGTAAAGTCAATGGTCAAAAGTCAACCGGTGAATAGTAAAAAGTCAACAAGTCAAACTGTAAATAGTAAAGTCAAACTATAAATAGTAAAAGTCAACCAATAAATAGTAAAAGTCAACTGATAAATAGTAAAAGTCAACCGATCAAACTGTAAAATAGTTAGTCACCCGGTAAATAGTAAAAGTCAACCGGTCAAACTGTAAATAGTAAAAGATGTAGGTTTGGGCAGAGCCGAAAGTCCCTGAAGCTGGGCAGCTGAAAACTCTTGCAAGTACTGAAACATCTGCTGCTGTTGTGCCTGGTGGGTAGCATATACTGCGACATTATACTCCTGTAAAGCATCAGTATAGGCTGTTTGGGCGACTTGTTGTTCCCGTAGCATCTGAACTTCCGCCTCTAGCTGAGTCGTCATGCTGCTGGTCGAGGCTGCCTTTTTTGAAATCCTGGAGTGCTCTTCAGGGCCGCCTCACCTTTCTTTCTTAGACCCCAGCAGTAGAAGTTATTTTCTCGCGGTTGGAATGTGGTGCTCATAATCCTCGCCCCAACCCTCAGATTCGAAGTGTTGATCCAGGACATGGCTTCGGACATCTCTTCCTCCTGCGTGTCTGGTCATGTCTCCCTCACTATAGCAGTCATCACCTCGTCACTAGTCTACCACACCTTCGCCTAATTAGATAGGAAAAAAATAATAAATTAACATTTTTACATATATATATAAGTAAAAAAATTTGAAAACGTATGATGACTTACAATATCCTCTTGGGCATCAGGATATGCTTTCTCATACGTATAGACGTACCGATTGACTTCTGGATGTTCCATGGCTGCCTTGTCCATCAACGATGCGAACGGTCTAGAATTGGCATGATAGTTCCTTGTGTTGCGTTGCCGGTTCTGAGCGTTCGCCCGGAAAACGACCTTCAAAGAAAAAAATAATATATTAGTAAAATATTTAAAAACTGACGTACTTAATAACAATTTAACCAATTAATTTTTTTAATTACATGTTTATGAGGGTTGTTGAATTCTGATATCAGAAAACAATGTCATTCGTAATCCCTTTACTGAAACTCAACAGGATTACCAGAACGTGTGTTCCTGTACGTAGTCCAGTGGGTCCGCAACTCGTTATTCCACTCCTTATACCTACAGATACCACAAAAATATTAGAAATATTATTAATATCAAATACAATCTTGTTTTTTCATTAACTTCACATACAATTTTTTTTTAAAAAAATGGAGGAAATATCCTCTTAAATTTACACATGATATAAATGATGTCCTCTTGCATTTTCCGGAGGTCAGATTTTTTCACTTCCCGTGTGCATAACTTCTGAAAGAATCTTGACAACGCTACTAACGGCTCCACCACCTGACGGGGAAGGAACGGTCGAATGAAAACAGGGAAGTGACGTTGTAGCAGGATATGACAGTCATGACTCTTCAACCCGTACATCTTATTGTCCCGAAAGTTCACATACCGCGCTATATTTCCTACATAGCCTAAAGGATACTTCATATAACTCATCCACCTGAAAATTACATTCTTCTGGTCAGGTTTCACGGTGTAAGGAGAGTGAGGCATTTTTTCTTCCCTTCTTTCAACCACAAATGTCTTCGTATATCCATTTTTTATGATCAATGCGTGCCTTAGGACCGTCTTTCGTCTTCCCCTCCAAGTTCAGCAATCTGCCCACCACACTTTCACACACATTATTTTCTATGTGCATCATATCTAGGTAGTTTCTGATCAACAACTTACTCCGGTATGGAAGTTCCTAGAATATGCTCTTATGTGTCTAGAATTTGTACATGTCGGGTCTTTCAGGTATTGCCGTCATAATATTGGGATGATTGCTGAGCTGCCCAAAATCGTACTCATTAAGCACTGCCAAAATTTCTTCCCCCATCCATCTTCTGGGATGCACACCGTTTTCTACGGTCCTATCAAATGTCTTGTCATCGAACCGTCATTCGTGATTATATGGAAAGAGAGTACGGTTACCCAATCTGCATATCTTGTTGCAATGACTGCTGCTCCCATCATCGTTAAGGTACTCTGGACAAGCCTTATATCCCCTAACAACGTTGCCCGACAACATCACACGGGTAGGAAAATCACTAATGGTATTAACAACCATGGCATGCATCTGGAACATCTCGTGCATGTACTTATCATAAGTGGATAATCGGGCCCCAAAATTAGCAAATTCAACATATTGTATTCTTTCTTCATGCACATCCATGGAGGAAGGTTGTACGGTACCAAAATCACCGGCCATACACTGTATTGAAGACTCATGTTGCCAAAAGGGTTGAACCCGTCGGATGAGAGCCCGAGCGTCACATTTCGGATCTCTGACGTAAAATGAGGAAACTCTTTGTCTATATGCTTCCAAGCCTCCCCGTCAGCAGAGTGTATAAGTGTATCTTCGTCGTGCAATTCCCTATCAGCGTGCCATCTCATAGCTTTGGCCGTGTGTGATGACATGTAAAACCGCTCAGCCTATCCCCCAACGAAAAATATTGAAGTACCTTCACATGTTTCCTATTGCCTGCAAGAGTCAGCTTATATATGTTAGTGTGACATACCGGACGTGCGTCAAGGCCACGAAGGTCATTCTCTTCTGGATCTTTACCCCAGAAGAGAACACACTCATATTTGCATGCATAGTCTTGATGTAGGAAAGCCCAAGATCTTTCAGGATACATCAGACTTTATGATGAGTGGTAGGAAGACGATGACTGTGGGGCAATATCGAAGCAGTGTACTGTAGATAATCATCAACAGCCTTCACGGTCGATTTTGTCTCAACTTTAATCTTCATTACGTCCATCACACTTTCAAGAACAGTCCTCTGACAACCGGAGTATATAGGGGTCTGTTGGAAAGCAAACCACTACCAGAACAACTACTTTAGCCGACGAAATCTTTTTTTCGGCTAAGTAAAAAATTACGTCGACTAAAGTCTTTGCCGACGAAACGTTGTCGGCTAAGAAGTCGTCAGGAAAAAGCTGTCTGCCAAGTCATTTATTTAGCCGACGAATTTTTGGACTTTAGCCGATGAAATTTTATTAAATATCATCGGCTGTAGTAATTTATTTATTTAACTTTGGCTGACGAATTTTATTAAAATTCGTCGACTATAATTATTTATTTAATTCTAGCCGACGAATTTTAATAAATTTCGTCGGCTATAGTTAGTTATTTTATTTTTTATTTAATTTTAGAGGACGAATTTTATTAAAATTCGTCGACTATATGTATTTATTTTATTTATTTTCTTTTTTATTTCTTGTATTTTTGATTAATTTTTTTTCTTTTTTGTTTTGTTTTTCCACCGGTTATGGAGGAGGAGAAGGAGGTGGAGAAGAGGAGGAGTAGAAGAAGAAGAAGAGGAGATCGAAGGAGTAGGCTAGGCCGGCCGAGAAAGCTCAGGATCGGAGGAGACCGAGAAGCTAGGAGAGGAGGAGGAGGAGAAGGCTAGGAGAGGGAGAGGAGAGGAGGAGAAGGAGAAGGAGGAGGAGAAGGAGAGGAGGGGGAGGAAAAGGAGAAGGAGATAGAGGAGGAGGAGGAGGAAGGAAGATGAAAGATATAAAAAAAATTCAAAATTTTTGGTGGGGATTTTGAAAATTTTGAATTTTAGCCTATAAAATACCTTAATTTTGTTGGCTAAAGTTCAAAATTTTAGTCAGAAAAAGTTCATAATTTTCAAAATCCCGGCCGAAAATTTTGAATTTTGAATTAACTTTTGCCGATGAATTTTTAATTAACTTTCGTCAGCTATAGTTATTTATTTTATTTATTTATTTAACTTTAGCCGATACATTACCTTAATTTTGTCGGATATAGTTATTTGTTTTATATATTTATTTAATGTTAGCCGACGAATTACACTAATTTCGTCAGCTAAAACCCTAAACCATATACGTAGAAGCTTCAAACGCAAAAAAATCATGAAATTAGATATGACCGGAATGGTGAAATAAGTCTACGGTTGAAAAATCACATAATTCCGGTAAAATCTCGGTGCTGATAGTTGCCGTCAATGCAATTTTCCATTCTTTCTCCTTAAAGGTAGCCATATCTCCGGTGATTATTTTTCATAAAATTCTTATATAACTGGCTGCATCTCATTGATTTTAAACTATTTTCAGTTGAAGGTCTAGGAAAAATACTTAATTTAGACTGTCAAATAACCGTTTCCGTGCGTTAAGGGGTTTGACTTACGGGATTGACCGTAAGGATCGAGTCCGTCACGTTGTCGGATCAAGTTAAATTTTTTCCTATAGACATATTTCGACATAATGATCATATCATACGGTCGGATTTTTGTTTCTCAACTTTGATCATTGGAATCACAACATGTCTAGTAATGTTGTATAACTTGTTTACTAAGTTTTAAGTAAATGTTCCATTTCAAAAAACAAACTCTACGTAGAAACATCAAATGCAAAAAGTCATGAAATAAGATATGACTGAAATGGTGAAATACATATACGGTTGAAAAATCATGTAATTCTGGTAATGTCTCGGTACCGATAGTTGCGGTTAATACAATTTAGGGGTCTAACTTACAGTATTGACCGTCCGGATGAAGCCCTTAAATTTATCGGATCAAGTTGAATTAATTACCATAGACATATTTCAACATATTGATGATATCTGACGGTTGTATTTTTGTTTGTAAAATTTGATGACTGAAATCACAACATGCCTACTATTTACCATTATTTATCCTTATATGGAGCCCTATCATCGAGGGATAAATGTCTCAAAATTTTTAGATTGCAGTTGCGTCTCATCATGCTGATAGTTTGTTGTGTTGAAGGTTCGACCAAAATACCTCATATAGATGCAAATATATACATTTTCATGTGTTAAGTGGTTAGAAAAACTGCATTTTGAAGCCTTAAACGAACTCGGATTGCCAAAAAAACTCATATGTCATAGCAGCGATGAGTTTGACTTGTACGGCTGTTCCGCTTCTAGATTGGTATCACAATATTCAATCGGACACCGAAATATCCGTAATGCAATTTTGTAAGTAAAAAGTACTTTAGCCGACGAAATACCCTAAATTCGTCGGCTAAACTTTTCAAATTTTGTCGGCTAAAGTTAACAGACTATAGCCGATGAAAAAAATTGTTTAGCCGACGAAAATTTGTTTTCGTCTGTTAAAATTGACTTTAGTCGACGAAAATATAACTTAGACGACGAAAAAAAATTTCGTCGGCTAAAGTCTTTTTTCTGGTAGCGAGCAGTTTGTTATACTTTTCAATACCAACATTGTTAACAACTCTAGGAAAAAGCTGCACCGGCTCAGACATATACTGTCATTGAGAGCATACACCGCTCTCATAAGGAAACATATCGTTTATGAAGACCGTTGGATGTGCTGTACGTCTCAGAAATTTACGCATAATCATGCAGACCCTCTGATGATGTTTCACCGTGATAAATCCAAAATGTGTACTTCTCTCAAAACCCGTTACTCTTCAGGTGCTGCCATATTTGTCAATCGCAAATCGATGCATATCGCTGCGACACTGACATTTCGTGCACGGGTATAGAAAATTGTATTCCCGTTAGCATTAGCCAGCACATATTCAATAAAACTAATACCTCCTTTACCATATCTTTTGTCCCATTTTAGAAGTGAAATCTAACTTTTATCCATATCTTGAAAAGATAACAAAATATATATAATTATAACTTTATTTAATTAATTCCATATATAAAATCTCAAATCATTTAGAATTCTACAACAATTAATTAATAACAAATTAATAATTAACACATATATATACATACTAATTAATAATTAAATAACAATATTATATATCAACATCGATCATCACAAAATTATAATCAACATATCATCAACAACTTAATTCATACCATGCATCAACACAAATATTATAATTAAATCAATTAACATATATATATATATATATACTACTTATTAATTAACAACATCATATATATTATCAAATCAAAATCGATCAACTCAATCACACTCAAAATCCATTAAATCAATTCAAATAAAACTCAAAATCAATATTATATAACTCAAATACAACTCTTAAATCAACATATATACACATATACGTACCTATATATAGCTCCACAAACTAATTTTTGACAGATTTCGATAACACCCAACAATTTCGACAACACCCAAACTTTTTGTCCTGTTTTTTTTAAATGAGCTACTATCTAGATCTGTAAATATAAGACAATTTAACTGACGAAATATATAATTTTGTCAACTAAAATTTTATAATTTCGTCGGCTATAAAGTCTGTGGACTATAGCCAACGAAATAAAAAGACCGACGAAATTTTTTTTCGTCGGCTAAACACATTCTCCTTGTAGTGACGCCACTTGGTGTGTCAGAAATGTTGATTTCTCAACACGTTACAGACACGTTAACCAACTCGTCAAATTATTTTTGACAGGACATGTCATCATTTATCAATTTTTTAGGCGGTAGAAAACAAAACCTAAATATGCGGTAGTTATCTTCATACCGAAATATAAAGTAATCAATTTATGTGAAAGCAACCTGCTGCTTATTTTGTTTTTCTTCAATCTTATGTTCTAATGTTGTTACTTATATGCTTTTATCATTTGCATTTAACTCTCTTTGTAATGTTATTTCTTATGGTTAGGCGATTAATTGAATTTAGAACATTATTTTTTGTAACGTATTGCATTTATTTTATAATTAAGTTATTTTTTATTTATTAAAAAAGATAAATATATAATTTTATTTGTAGTGTCCAAGCCGTGTCGGATGTTCAGTTTTTGAGTTTTGCTGTGTTAGCGTGTCACGCCTTGTTTGTGACCGTGTCCTTGCAACATAGCAGCCCTCTCTTGGTCATGTTTATAATTCAGCAATTACATTAAGCAAGCGTTCGAATCCACGATGTACGTAGGGGTCCATATCATAGAAATCTCTCAATCAAATTGAGAGATTTCTTTTAGAAATAATTTCAGTTTACTCTCATGAGCTTTGTGGTTAACATTATTTTACTCTCCATACCTTTAATTTTAAAAATACTCCATACAGTTTTCAATTTTCATAAATCAAATTGCTAAAATTTAGTCCAATTTGAAGTTTAAATGCTAGCACGCATTAAATCTTAGAAAAATGATTTATGTTGTTATATGACTATTTTAGTCTTTTTAGTGAGTTATGTAATCAAAATTAATGTCCAGATTATACGGAATTTTAGCAATTTGGCATAACTTATGAAAATTTAAAACTTTTACGGGTAAATTTTTAAAATTAAAAGTATGTTAAGTGAAATGATGTTTACGTCAAACTTCAACGGTAAACTGAATTTAGTAATTTCTTTTATTTGAGGAGAATTCTAAAATTCTATCAAAGAGCTTATTGTCGGTAGACCTTTTATTATTATATGTACATATCGCATGTTTTATATTTCTTTTAAGTAGGTCATGCCCATGATAACCTTATGGAAGACCATGATTGATTGAAAAGATAACCGACATATATACTTACACTAAATGCATGGAGACTTTGAAAGTTATGCTACAGCTTTAAATTTTTTTAGACTTAAACCAAGCCAAAGTTTCACCAGAATATCCATGCATGTACCAAACTGAAGGCTAATCTAATAAGAAAGGTAGCAACTAGCAAGTAAACAAATAAAGGCATGGTGAACTCGAAAAGTTAATACAGTGGTTAAGGAATATTGTGTTTTAGGGACCAACTCCTTTGGCAGCATCTTTTTTTGGTAAACCTTTTGGCAGCATCTTTACATAGTGTTTAGTTGTGTGATTGATTCCAATATAAGTGCGTTTGCTTTTTTAATTTTATAGAAACCTTGTGATTATCGTGTCCTATATTATACATATCCCAAAAACCATCTATTTAAATTTTGAAGCAATTGTACCATTTAAAAAAAAGTTCAATACTTCTCTGCCCGCCGGTGAGTCCTGTTCAACTTTGTAGTAGATTTCACTACTAGAAAAAAGACTTACCGACAAAATAACAAAAAACAAACCGACAAATTTTTTTTTCGTTGGCTAAGTTAAATTTTCGTCGGCTAAAGTTAAATTTTAGCCGACGAAAAATTATTCCGTCAGCTAAGTTAAATTTTCGTCCGCTATAGTGAAATTTTAGCCGACGAAAAAAAATTTCGTTGATATATGGTCTTTTTTGGCCATCCGAGTTCATTTAATACTTCAAAATGACGTTTTTCTAAACACTTAACACACGAAAACGCCCATATCTACATTTATATGAGGTATTTTGGTTGAACCTTCAACACAACAAACTCTCACCATGATGAGACGCAACTGTCCATCTAAAAATTTTAAGACATTTACCCCTCGATGATAGGGCTACCCATATGGATAAATAATGATAAATAGTAGGCATGTTATGATTCTGGTCATTAAAATTCACAAACAAAAATACGTTCGTCAGATATCATCAATATGTTGAAATATGTCTATGGTAAAAAATTCAACTTGATCCGATAAATTTAAGAGCTTCATCCGGACGGTCAATCCCGTAAGTCAAACCCCTAAATTGTATTGTCCGTAACTATAGGCACCGAGACTTTACCGGAATCAAGTGATTTTTCAACCGTAGACTTATTTCACCATTCCGGTCATATCTTATTTCACGACTTTTTTGCGTTTGAAGTTTCTACGTAGAGTTTGTTTTTGAACGGAACATTTACTTAAAGCTTAGTAAACAAGTTATATAACATTAGTAGACATGCTGTGATTCCAATGATAAAAGTTGAGAAACAAAAATTTGACCGTCTGATATGATCATAATGTCGAAATATGTCTATAGGAAAAAATTCAATTTGATCTGACAACGTTAAAGGCTCGACCCTAATTCCTTTAATGTTCTCCCTTAGAGTTTTCTAAGAAAACCTTATGCACGCACCTCATAGACAATGAATAATTAAATCAATAAAACTCCCTTGGCTCATACATACATATATGTGTGGAGTATTAACCTCATCCACGAGAAAACCGTCCTGCTCTACCACGAGAGGGTCTATTGACCAGCTCATCGGAGAGGGTCCCATGACCTGCTCTATTCGGGAGGGTCTAATGACCAGCTACTACCGAAGAGGGTCCCGACCTGCTACTATCCGGGAGGGTCCAATGACCAGCTACCACCGGAGAGGGTCCATGCTACCATGCAATACATATAATCAAATCCTTTAAAACCTCGTGGGAAATATAATCAGAAAACCAAGTCAAATCACCCTGACTTTACCCTAAATACATTGGATTTAAAAACTTTTCCAGGAACCCAAAACCGGTTCTCTCCCTAAATACATAAACATGTCTTAAACCCATAATCAAGTAAGGGCATCAATAACAATCTCTACCCTTAACGTTCATCCTTAACCATCTCTCGAAAAGCATGGGGAGTCGGCTTCTAATACCCCGTTAGCGTACAAACTCTTAGTCACGCTCTCATGCCTAGCCGGTTCTCCCTAAACGACCGATTATCCTTTAATTACCCAATTAACAACCGAACCTTCCAAAAATACTTAACATAACAAATAAATCCCCAAAAATTAGAAACTGCCCTTCAATGGCCTTCTCTTAATTTTTACAATTTAATGGGCAAGAAAAACCGCCCAAAAAGTGGCGGCTCAGCCGCCGCCGGCAGAGAATTCCGGCCAAACTCCGACGACCTCCGATCACCACCAAATTTTACCAGCAGCTTCGTCTCGTCAATTGGAACCGCTTCCTAGTTCAACTCGAAGGCCAATTCGGCCTCTAACTAGGTCAATCGACAAGAAATTCAAAAACCCGAAATAAAAGTCAACCCAAACTTCAAATCCTCAATTCTCCCTACACACTTCAAATCTAGCTACCAAATTCTAGGGGCTTAATGTACACCTCAAACCCATCAAAACCATGTAAAGAACTCACCGGGAGGTGACCTGAGGAGGGAGAAATCCGGTGTCGATGAACAGTGTTCAGGCCGCCTCTTCTCGTCGTGATTTCTCTCTTACGGCAGCGACTTGGCTCCGGTGACCACCACTAACTTGAAGATGACACAGCAGGCTTCAATTTGATACCTAGCATGCGCCCTAACTCTGTCGGAAAAAATCGGGTTTCGGAGGAAAAATCGATGGTGAACAGTAACTTTTCCAATTTTCACCTTTTCCCCGATTTACCCCGGTAACATACGATCTCCGATTTAAGCTTGCTACGTGTCTACGAATTCGTAACGACGCCCTCTACAACTTTCATGAAGAAAGTTTCCCCAAATTCCTGACCTAACGAAAAGTCAACTTTTTGACCTCTCACGGTAAAACGGTTACTACGACATGGTTAAAGATCAAAGTAACTTGGGTAGTAACCGACCGTAAATGGATTCTAGAACCGGGATGTGACAGTGACACGCATGACGGTTCTCCACTACCTTAATTCCAATTTCCTCCAACTCAATCAAACTGACTTTCAATTATAAAAGTAGATGGAGCACGAAGAGTAGAGCATCTTCCATACCTCACTTGACTTCACTGATGACCGGAAACACCACAAACCCGCCTGAAAACACAGAGCCCATCCTCTGCTCGATTCTCTCTCCTCAAGGCTTCTCTTTACGAACTAAGGACACAGAGTGGTTCGCCAAGTCGAGGTGAAGTTTCAAACACCAACCACACCCGCCGTCGAGGCCTGAATCGAGAAACCTCGATCGAACCCTAAAACCTTCTTTGCTTCGATTCTCCTTCATAGGAACTTCTTTGTCAAAGCTGACACCAGAAGTAGGTCGGGAAGACCGAGTCGAAGCTGTAGCCACCTCTGGTGTGCCGAGAGGCGACTGGACGACGGAGTTCCAATCTGGTTTTCGGTCGGGTCGGGTTTACCCAAACTTTCTGTCTCTCTCCTAAGCTCGAGCGATCGAGAGAAGAGAAGATAACTCCATAAGGGTTCTGCCTTTTATACTAGCCCCTAACCAAATGACCATTTTGCCCTTGAAC
This sequence comes from Comarum palustre, assembly GCA_951800085.1. Classification (NCBI taxonomy): domain Eukaryota; kingdom Viridiplantae; phylum Streptophyta; class Magnoliopsida; order Rosales; family Rosaceae; genus Comarum; species Comarum palustre. The sequence continues at coordinate 9,654,345 of OX637579.1, read as the reverse complement.
TCCAACGAGTCCTCAAACTTCCATAGACCATAACTTGTTCGTGCAAACTTCGATTAAAGTGTGTTACGTGCCCACAAACTCGCTTTAATGTCCTCCACAACTTTCATGAAGGGAATTTACCCAAATTATTAACTTAACGAAAATTCAACTTTTAAGGCCTCTACGGTAAAACAAATAATAATCGAAAACTACTGTACTCTTCATAAATTCTCAATAAATAGCTCTTTGCTCTAGAAAATTATCCAGATATACCGGTGAGCTCGTATCATCACATGCAACGACTTCGGAAGTTTAAATCCCTTATTTACTGATTTCAAAAAAACTCGATAATAAGCTGGAGAGATAACCTATAGTATTTATGAACTCTGTCAAAATCTGCAGTAACATTTTTTCGCCCGGTAAAAAGGTAACTATTAGGTTCGGGTTGTGACAAACTCCCCACCTTATAAAAATTTCGTCCTTGAAATTTAATTCGGACTTTTCTATGGTCACAATACTAACCAAGCTAATCATACTAGCTTAACTGTCTCGTCAGCGAGTAGAATCCACAAGCATTCTACGCTCACAGCGTGGCACACATATATATATAACTGTTGTGAAATGGAATCATTTCCCTCTCTCTCTCTACAGACCATTATATCCGTCCAACTCACTAAATCATATCACATGGACTGATAGAAATATGGGGGCGCAAAACCGACGCCACAACCCTAGAGTTTGAAAAATAAATAAAAAAATCTAAATTTCAAGGGTCATAATTAATGACTTCCCATATGAAAAGCAATTACTAGGGAACCCATCTCGTCGCACGAGTTCGGCTCCATACCACCTTTAGATGTCACATGCTTCCTCATTTGCTACTCATATAAGCAACACTATAGCATAATGGTATTCTGTTAATTCCCACCAAAGATATCATACTGACTAAATTGACAGAGCATGTTTCAGTGTTCGCACTAACACCAAGAGAGTCATGCTGGGACGCCTTAAAAATACATTATACCAAAATTTCGACAGAACTTCTTCTAAAAAAGGGCAGCCTTGACCTGCAAAGAAACTCACAATTGTATCTCTCAACACATAAACTTCACAACCAGGATCTATAACTCCGACCAATCTATCCCACCCCTGGAGCTTGACGCTCATCATACCACAACTACACCACCCACAAATATTTAACAGAGGTGTCACATTATTCCTCTTACTACACGTAAGCTCATTAATTTCATACACTTCACATAACGCATATAGCAGTAAATCTTCTCAAGGCATAGCCATAACCACGAGCCTACTTATGCTAGGGTCAGAGCACTCCCAATGCTACCAATTATCCCGACCAACTCTATTCCTTGGCTCCATCAAACATGCGAATATCACAACATCCCATATGCAAAGATTAAAATACGAAAACTCGTTAATCTCATCGGCCCAAACCAAAAATATATGAAAAAAAATTCTGTCAAATACATTGGCGCTAGCAAAACATATTATAATTTTCGCCAATGCTAGAAATTAGATATAAGGAGAATCTTCACCACAACGATAAGCCTCGCAGGCTACCAATAAATCCTTATATCCCGACCCGCTCAATTCCGGAAGAGATTCTATAAGTCGTACTCAATTCCAGAAGGTCTACAAATCCTGATTAGCTTAATCTTGAGAGGGTCTGCCATGACTTGCTCTCACAGGAGAGGATAACCTGACTGCTCTCTACGGAGAGGGTCCCCCTGACCTGCTCTATCCAGAGGGGATCACCTGACCTGCTCTATACGGGAGGGTCATTCTGACTGGCTACCACCGAAGAGAGTCTTAACCTTCTCTATTCAGGAGGGTCATTCTAACCTGCTATTACCGAAGAGGGTCCTGACCTGCTACATCCGGGAGGGTCATTCCCACCAGCTACCATCGGAGAGGGTCTTGACCTGCTCTATTCGGGATGGTCCTTCTGACCTGCTACCTCTGAAGAGGGTCCTGACCTGCTCCATCTAGGAGGGTCCTTCCGACCAGCTACCACCAGAGAGGGTCTTGACCTGCTCTATTTGGAAGGGTCCTTCTGACCAGCTACCACCGAAGAGGGTCCAGACCTACTCCATCCGGGAGGGTCCTTCTGACCAGCTACCACCGGAGATGGTGTTGACCTGCTACATTCGAAGAGGGTCGTTTGACCATCTCTATTTGGAGAGGGTTCATAATGGCTAGCAATACATATAAACATATACTTAAAAATCCTTAAAATCCAAGAGCCAAGTTTCCTATTTTAAAATATAATCCCCATCCATAACCCAAAATGGTGACAACAACTTAAAATCATATTATGGGGAAATTATTTAAAACTCACGGGAAATGTATGAACCTCTTTCCTGACTCACTTATCTTTGAAAAATATTATATCCCCAAAGTTTTTCAAAAATCACCATAAAACTCAACATGGAAGAAATTTTCATACATAAAAGAGAAACTCAATAAAAACTCGTTGCATGCAATATATTTAAGATAAAAGTCCACTCACATTACCTCCTCGAAATATGTGAATGTATCATTTTCACCACACAAACACATTTCACACTTTAATGTAGACATTATTTAATTTCTATCCTTACGATTGCGGCGACCCGAATAATATATAGTTAGGGTCCGTACGCTCGGTCCAGGTGAGAATAATAGCTCTAAACCAGCGGAATCTGACGACCCGAATATTATATATAGCTAGGGTCCGTACACTCGGTCCCGATGAGAATAATAGCTCTAAACCGGCAAAATCTGACGACCCGAATAATATATATAGCTAGGGTCCGTAAGCTCGGTCTCGATGAGAATAATTGCTCTAAACCGACGGAATCTGATGACCCGAATAATATATATATATATATATATATATATATATATATATATTACTAATATAAACAAATTACTAATATAAACAACGATCTCTTATTATAAGGATAAACTTACCACAATATTCTCAAGCAATCAGCTCACCATTAAATATACACATTAATCATCTGAAACCAGGTGGCAATTCCAGCCACAAACCATATTTATAAATATAATCCCAAAATAAAATAAATGCAATTCAGAAAATTATTTGATCACCCATAATCCTCTGGTCTGAGGGTTTGAACCTAAGCTCTGATACCAATTGTCAGAACCCACCCTAGATTAACCCCCTTTACCCTGAGGTAAATCCTGCGAGATCCACTCCAAAAAAGATTTTTACCGCAACCTTCCTTGAAATGGATAACCCTTAACTACTTTTAACCAGCACACCCCAGAGACTTTTTGTTATTTCTAATATTTGTGACTGCACCCGCTAACACGATCGAGCTGCCTACGTACCCTCTAAGAGGGATCAAGCCACTCGTAGTTCAACTTTTGTGCCGAAATTGCTAAGGACACCCATATTGTCTTTTTAATCAAATCCCCTCACATTCTCTCCTGACTTCTGAATCAAAAGCCATGAGCTCATGTCACTTTAATCTTAATGACACTTGATTTGCTATCTCAACACTAAATCTGCTATGGATATACCCATTCTTCAAACATTATATCTTCTGATATCATTTTGTCTACCATTCCGCATTTCCATTAACCATCAAACTAGGCCATAAACAATAACAGTTAAACCAACAACATAGTCGACCTCTACTGCTCACCTAGAAAACTGGGCTGGGGTTTAATTAGTATAAAGGACCAATCGGCTAACCCAGAAAACTCAACTCTTGCCCATGTCTGAGTTTTAATTGGTGCTCGGTTAATGATCTGAACCCCAGACCGTCTAGTCATGATCTGAACCCCAAAACCAGACTAAATAAATAACCCTAAACCCAATTTAATTAACCATTCAACAAGTTAAGGAAACTTCATAACCTAGAAAACTCTTCATAATCCTCTCGTCTCCTCCTCTTCCTTTTTCCTCTTGTCTTCTCTTCTTTCACGTTAGGGTTTCTTAAGCAAACATAACAAATTGGTTTCAAACTCTCACCTTGAATTCAGCTTTCTCTTCTCCTAGAACTCTGTCTATCATCTCTTTTCTTGTTAGATCGTGTTCTTTAGATTTAGGATTTGTGTTCTTTGTTTTTTCGGTTGAAATATTGTGCATATATATATATATATATATATATAAAGAAAACTGATAATTTAGATAAGTGAAAAGAAAAACTAAACCGGTTATCGTTTTGGAATAATTTAAACCGTTAGATATATTTATATTTTTATTATATCTAATGGTCTAAAATATTTAACAGAGTTTATGCATAACATGCGTTAAGTCATACTAGAGCTCCTTTGAATTGGCCGCTAGACACCAAGTGTTTAGGGTTTAGCATGGTGCTGGGAAAGTGGGAAGTACTTCTATTGACTACGGTTTCGGGTGGGGGGACGTTGTCTTTTTCAGGCGGTTAGCTCCCACTTAATTCCTGAACTTTTTCGCCAGAATTTCTGATGTTCCGACTCATGCTAGGTTCGACGTCTTGGTTCGCCTTCACGTTATTCATGTTCGCAATATGTCTATTAGATTAAACCTTCTTGTATCCCTTTCATTTGTGTTGCATCCTATCAATGTGTGACTATAGAAGTATAGATACACATACTGTCAGAACAATACAAGGCAATGCGCAGAAGTGCAGCAGATGTAGTTGCTGTGAGGTAATAAAGCTCAATAACTTTCTTTCTACATGTAGTGGATCCTGCGCGCAATCCATACCAGTCTTGCTGTTTCGAAGCCATACAAGTTAATGAAATTGGTAAAGAAATGAAGAGAGTAAGAAACCAGCACCACCAATTCAGTCTCGGCACACATGACCAAATCAAGTTAACGCGTAGTTTTACCTTTAGAAAACATAATTATCATCTTGTGTAGTTGGTCGTGCCTTTATTGTGGCAGATAATCGCGTTTTAATTTGCATGTTTTTTGGCTTTTGGTCGTCTCATATAGTCACTTTGCGTACGACCAAGTCTTCTCGTATTCGATCTGGTAAGCATTTGCTTCACCCAATCACCCAATGAAGTATACATCAGTTTCATGCATGTATGTATATATATATATATATCAATGTTTTAAAACGCTGATGCATAGAGCGAGACATTTTTGTGAAAGCCTCACGCCTCAAGTCTTGAGGCGCAAAAATCGTAAGTTTCATGATATAAAACATATAAACTAGGTATTTGAATGTAAGAACTTATCCTATGAATACAACATAAGGAATAGTCAAGGAAACTCAATATCAATCATCATTATCTTATAATAAGTATAACTAAAAGTCTAAATTCTTATGATTCAACAAATTCATCAAAATAAAATGAAATCAAAGTCATCAACTTGAAAACTTCAAAAGTATACAGACTAATTATAGTTCTTATGCATTTGCTAACTCAATTAGACTGCCAACAAAAACCAAAACCTCCTACTGCATTGTAATAACCTCAAAAACTCTTATTTCAAATCCTTCAACTCAGTATACTAACATAGCCTATAAACAACTTCTAGAACTGCCAACCACCTGCACAGAATCATAGCAACTTGCAACTCAGCTCTCCACACCCAGTTCTACAAATTCAACAATTCTAGAAAGCTAGATAGTCATCAAATCGATTTAAAGAAAGTAGTTTCATATCAATAATGAATTAGGGCAGCCAAAATCACCACCACCACCATTGCCATCATCAAATATTAGACACAGGAACCTAAACTTTAAACATCTCCAACTCTCTATTTATGCAAATTTCACTCCTTCAATACGATCAGGAACTGGACACAAAACATATCTAACAATTAATCAATAATGACTGGAAAACAATAACAAAGACAGAACCACCACCACTGCTGTCAAGCACAGTGGCCACTCACGGTGGTCTGCCACTGCTGAAAACCCAATTTCATCAGTACTCCACTGATATTGAACTCATCATAACAACACCAATCAGACTCCCATCCAAAGCTTCTAACAATACAAAACTAGATAATCTGAAACCCAAAATATCACCAGTGCCGCCGTGCACAGTGGCACACACGATGGTCGTCCTTTGCTCAAAATCCAACTTCCACCAAACTCAACTAAAATCGAATTCAATTATACAGAAACATAACTGACCCATTTTCATACCTGAGTCGAATCAAAGCTTGCCTGAAAACACCAAGAACGCTGAAAACTAAAAATCCTCTTCCTTTCGATTCTCCTTCCTCACAACTTCTTTGGAGAAACTGAGATCATAGATAGGTTCCTGGAACCAAGACGAAGCTATCCAAAGCACTCGTACTTGCCGTTGTAGCCTGAATCGGAAGTTTGCAGCGAACCCAGAAATCCTTCTTCTGCTTTATTCTCCTTTCTTCGAGCTTTTCTTGAAAAACTGAAGCCACAGGGACAACGGAAGGACCGAGACGAAGCCGTGGCCACCTCTGGTGCGCCGAGAGGCGGTCCGATGGCGGAGAGCTCTGCCGTTGCAGAGCAGCTCAGGATCGGTCTCGACTTTTTTTTCTGAAAATATCGAATAGATCGATCTAATACATCTCTCAATTAAATACAAAATCTTTTGGGTTTTCAAAAAAAATCTGGGCGTTGGTTTTTCACGCCTTTGTACCCGTTTTTTACGCCTTCGGGGCCTTGAACAACGCCTTGGACGCCTCTGCGCCTAGGTCGCAAAACACACTCACTTTCTCCTACGCCTCCAGCCTTTTAAGCCTTAAGCCGCGTTTTTTAATACATTGATATATAGTTATTCTTAGGTAAGATGATAAGCCGCGTTTTTTAATACATTGATATATAGTTATTCTTAGGTAAGATGATGTTACCTTCAATTTGGTAAGATTTTTTTTAAATTAGTCAACTTTTAAATCATATTTTCTTATCTTAATCATTCAGTTTCTAGATATATATGAGTAGATCATCTTTTCAAAATTTCAACTAATTTGGTGATCGTTAGGGCATTCAAAACTGTAATTTACAGAGAAGAACATGAACGGTTTCGGTTAAACAAATTTAGTTCGTTTATTGTATTTATACGTTTTCAAGGCCTTAACGATTACCAAATCAGCAAAAATTTTACAGAGATGATCTATATATATATATATATATATATATATATATCTAGATTATGAACGGTTAATTAAGATGAGAAAATTTGATTATAAAGTGGGTCAAATTAAGAAAATCCGCACCAAATTTATGATAAGGATATCCTTAGTCAAAAAAGCTTATACATATAGCCCTTCTAATGAGGGATTCCTTTTTTTTATTTATTTCTAGGGATAGACTCATACCACTAGATTTATTTTTTAATGAGCTTGGATGGTTGAGATTAAAACAATAAACTTCACTTATGTCAAACCTACATAGTTCAAGATCATTAAAATAAATCGAAACTTTGGATGCCTTAACGATCACCAAATCATATGAAATTTTATACAGGTGATCTACTCATATAGCCCAACAAACTGAATAGTGGAGATGCCCAAATTTGATCGAGAAATTAGTGTAATAACTTATCCCTAGAAATAGTCAAAAAAAGGATCCTGTTGTAGGAAATACGTGTGCATGTGTGCACTTGGTCTTATGCCAAGGTTACTAGATCAATATAGGTCCTTATTATATTGGGTCTAGAGTTAGCCCACGGGTCTTGTGAGTTGCCCTAGATGTAGTAGGATCCAGATGGGCTTAGCCCATGATGTAATATTGTACTACATGTAGTACATTGCATATATGACTCCTGTAAACCCTTATATAAGGGGCCTCTCAGTTGATGAAATATACAACTTGAGTTCTCCTAGAACACGTTATCAGCACGTGTCTCTAACATAGAGCAAACATCCACTGAAAGCAAAACAAAAAAATCCCTAAACCCTAATTTCGGCCGCACCCTAGGGTTCGTGTCGTCGCACCCTTGTCAGATCCTTGCCCCACCCTCCCAGCACTCTGCCGAACCCTTACTACACCCCTGCCGCACCCCTATCGCACCCCTGTTGCACCCCTGTGTCGCACCCCTATGCCGCATCCCTACCGCACCTCTGTGCCGCACCCCTACTGCACCCCTGCCTTACCCTTGTATCGCACCCCTGCAGCACCCTACTGCACACCAGTCGCACCCTAGTGCTCAGCCGCTGCACCCAAGTGCCCACTGCTCCACCCTTCTTTGCTTGCTGCCGCACCATCTCAACAAGGTATGTCATTGAAACCCTAAAACTTGTTTCAAATTACTAAACTCGAGGAGGATAAAATCGGTTCCTCCCTTTCCCACCTTCCATTCTATGCTTGGAATTTGGTGCGTGCAGGTCAAATCTCAACACTAATCATGTTACGGGTCCATGCCGTTTGGTATCCGACGTTGTGATAATTAGATTAAAGTGGTAGCTCAGAGCACCCGCGTTGTTGGACAACGTTCTACAATTTTAGATTAAAGTGCTAGCTTAGAGCACTCGCGTTAATGGACAACGTTCTACATTTTTCGATTAAAGTGGTAGCTTAGAGCACCCGTTTTATTGGGCAGTTCCCGCAACGTTAAGCGTGGCAAGCTGAAAGGTCTCCCCAATGATTGGCGGAGAGAGGATGCTGCCCCCGGCCCCTACCGCGGTGCTCCTCCCAAACCAGTTCAACAAGCGAAGCCGATCAATGCTAGGCCTACACACTGCCTTCGGTGTGGATCTTTGGACCACTGGGTTAAGCAATGTCGAGCTCCTCCATATGTGATTGCTGCATACAAGACATACAAACAATCTTTTGAGAGCAATTGTACGGAGACTCATGAAAACAACAACACCAATCTCGTGATTCATGACCTTAGGGATACAAACCCCGACATGGATGCCGCTGACTTTTGATGTCACTCGGCCCTTAGTTGTTTTTCATTATCTCATTTTCAAGCATATGTAAAGGTATGATGTCCATGCCGAAGTTAGCTGGTGGTTTTGGACACCTTTTTATTTTCTATGATCTCGATGTAGCCATCAATAAAAGTTCTTACTTTTTCGATGTTCTTGTCTCCATTGAGTTCGATTATTTTTGACATTATCCTCAATTGCAAAACATGATAATGTCGCTTTAAGTCTCTCCAATGAAGATTAGATCGTTGGCATAATGACCTAGGAACCCCTTACGACATCACTTGAGGTTTTTCAAATCTCTCATGTACACATTCTGCAAATACAACACTTCTACAACTCTGCTGCAACAAAGCCGTACCTTTGTCAGAGCATTGTGACTAGCTTCGGCTGAACTAGAATGCAAACCTCCTATGAACATAAACATATCTGAGTCTAGTTTATGATTGTTTTTGCGGTTCATTCATAGCCGTCACGACAAGTGAGATATGCCTGTTTTAGCGAGCAGGGGTCATGCTGACCCACCACCGACTGTGCTGTAACTTCGTCTAAGCACTGTGTACAGCTCCAGATGAACTAGAATGCAAACCTTATATCACTGGAAAGCTTTCTGAGTCTATTTTTCAACAGTTTAAGCGGCTCATTCCTATCCATCCTGATGACAGAGTTATGCTCGTTTTAGTGCATAGAGGTCATTCTCTCCGAGAGGGTGTTTACCCTGGACTGCATTCTGTAATTTGCATATTTTGAGCAAAGTCCTTGTGTGACTACATGCTTATGCCTCTACCTCATTCTGTAGGTATGGAGCTAGAATGTCTTGCAGATTGTGGGACTACCCACACCATCTTGAGGAATAGACAATTGTTTGTGAATTTACTGTCGTGTCAAACATCTATGACTACCATGATTAGATCATCATCCGTGGTACAAGGCCGGGGTTCAGCTGTTTCTGCTACCCAATGGTACTCGAATTTATGTTGCAGATGCTCTCTATGCCCCAAAAGGAATCAAACTTTGTTAAGCTTCAAGGACATCCGCGCCAACGGTTTTCATTTGGAAATGCATTGCGAGAATGAAAGTGAATTTTTGTGTATAACTTCAAACGAATGCAGACATAAACACATCTTGGAGAAACTAAAGGGTCGTTCTAGTGGTCTGTATGACACTAAGATATGGATTATTGAATCCAATGCAGTCGCCAAACATGATTTTTAGGACTCCGACTCTTACATGCTTTGACATGATCGATTAGGACACCCTGGAAGAGATATAATGATTATGATTCTGAGAAACTTTCATAGAAATCCTTTCTTTCGGTCAATGGCTTTTTCTGACGCTCATCGGTCATTTTGCAAAGCTTGTTCTTTAGCTAAGTTTGTATCAAGACCCTCTTATGCTAAAGCAAACACAGAGAACATTTCATTCCTCTAGCGTATCCAAGGAGATATTTGTAGACCCATCTATCCAGAATGTGGACCATTTAGATATTTCATGGTCTTGGTGGATGCATCAACGCGTTGGTCTCATGTCGCGTTGTTGTCCACACGAAATGTTGCATTCCTGAAACTCCTGGCACAGATCATAAATCTTGGGCTCACTACCCAGACCATCCCATTAAATCAATCTGGATGGACAATGCCGGAGAGTTCTCATCAAAGACTTTTGATGATTATTGCATGTCGATTGGGATTGAAGTTGAGCATCCCGTCCCTCATGTGCACACGCAAAATGGTCTTGCCGAAGCTATGATCAAACGACTTCAATTGATTTCTAGGGCATTGGTTATGCGCACAAACCTCCCTATTGCGTCATTGGGTTATGCTATTTTGCATGCAGCAGTACTCGTTCGTTTCTGACCCGCCTCCAACCAAGTGTTTAGTGCGTACCAGTTGGTAACTGGATATGAGCCTGACATTTCACATCTACGCATCTTTGGTTCTGCAGTCTATGTGCCAATTACACCCCCACAATGTAATAGTAAGATGGGTCAGAGACGACGTATGGGTATCTATGTTGGCTATGATTCACCAACTATTGTCAGATACTTAGAGCCCTTGACAGGTGATCTCTTTAAAGCACGTTTTGCTGATTGTCAATTTAATGAGACCGTCTTCCCGTCGTTAGGGGGAGATGGGAGCGTCAACGCTCAGGTGAAACTACAGGAATTGTCCTAGTGTGTTCCAACCTTGTCTCATTATGATCCTCGCACTTCACATGTTGTAACTGAGGTGAAGAGACTAATTGACTTACAGAATGTGGCGGATTCGATGTCCAACTCATTCGTTGAAATCGCAAAGGTGACAAGATCAGAAATTTCAGCTACTAATGTACTTGCAAGACTAGAAGTCCCAAATGTGGGAAAGACTACCCCGAGTCCAAGCATGGCTGCCGCTAATGACGGCTCTGCTAACCAAAGTGGAAGGGTAGAGGCCGTGGCTCCTCAAAGGAAAAGGGGGAGACCATTTGGTTCGATTTATACGCGTCCTAGAAAGAAGAGGACACTAAAGGCACAAACTAATCCTTTACACATCGACACCGAGAACCCTTCTCATGAGATTGTTTCTGACTATACTTATGTCCTTGAATCGATGTCGGTATCACTGGGGGACGCCTCAGGAACTTCATCGGTGTCAGAAAACATGGAAATCTCAATGTGCTGTGAAAACACCTTTGAGTTGCTGGACCGATCATCCATGCATGTCGATGATGTATTTACGTATTCTGTAGCTCAGGAGATCATAGAGCACGATGACTTCGAACCACGCTCCATTACCAAATGCAAACATAGATCAAATTGGTCTAAATGGAAAGAAGCTATCCAGGAGGAATTGGATTCCCTAACAAAGAGACAGGTGTTCGGGCCGGTTGTGCTAACCCCGCCTAGTGTAAAGCTTGTAGGACATAAATGGTTATTTGTTAGAAAGCGTAATGAGAAGAATAAGGTACTTAGGTACAAAGCTCGCCTTGTGAAGCAAGGTTTCTCACAACGCCCTGGAATAGACTATGAGGAGACATATTCTTCCGTGATGGACATCATAACTTTTCGCTACTTAGTCAGTTTGGTAGTGTTCAAAAAACTTGATATGCAGCTTATGGATGTGATTACTGCGTATCTTTATGGGGATCTAGATACAAAGATATACATGAGATTACCTAATGGTTTCTCATTACCTAAGTCAAGAGACTCTAAACCACGGAGTGCGTATGCTATTAAGTTGCAACGCTCACTTTATGGATTGAAGCAATCTGAACGAATGTGGTATACTCGTTTAAGTGACTACTTGATTAGGAAGGGATATAAGAACGATGAGTCCCCTCTCTCTCTATATATATAGTAAGTGTAAGATCGCTTCAAGCCAAATGCTAAGGATGATATATTATGATATTCAATCCACCTACTCCTAGCAATCGTTATGGTCTTCAACCGCTTCCAAAGCTACAAGGCTTGGTTTAGTAGCTTTCTGCGGATCCAGAAATATCCCAACCACAACTGACAACGTATCATTGCATGGTTGAATGTCGTCGATCGCTATGTTTCCTTTACCAGTTAAGATCTAAAAGCAACGGATCAACCCTATCACCTCAAATTGCACATGGGCGCTAGCTGCACAATGGCAATCAATATGGCATGGCCAAAATCTCAGATTCTCAGATACATGCAATTAATGGTAAAATAGTAATCATGATCAGATGTTTAAAACTATAGTATTTCTCTTTATGATAAGAGAAAGAAATTCAAGAAAATAACAAAGTTATACCTCAGAATGAGATAAACAAATCAAGAAGTGTAATAGTAAAATAGAATTGGAATTGGTCTACTCTTTCTTATTAGAGATTCTCTCTTATATAAGGGATGAAGTACATGTGTTACAATGGTAAGTTACAATATAAGGAAACATAGTAGCGTCTAATTGATCCATTATCTCTATTCCATAATCCATTCTTCGCCAGTTCCTTTGACGAAGGCAAAAAACATATTTTTCCTTTAACACCCCTTGTGTCGAGTCAAAGACGAAACGGTGCTTTTGTCGTTGTCTCTTTAAAAACCTTGCCAAGTAACAAAAACTTAATGGGATAAAATAAAACCTTGGTCGAAGGAAAAAAAGAGCACAACACACCTATTACATTTGATGGTGACTTGAGCACTTTAGACTTCCCCTAAAGTGTACACCCCCCTAATACTTACATCAACCAAGGGAGCTTAGAAAGTTTTCGTATTCCGATACATTTGATATGTTTTTCAAGTGTGGCCTTAAGTAAAGATTTTGTAAACAAATCTGCCACATTCTCCTCAGATCTTATTTGATTCACCAGAATCTTGAGAATAGTCTATTGTTGTTAACTATAAAAGAACTTTGGCGATATGTGTTTTGCGCTATATATCACCCTTGATATAGCCTAGTTTCATCTGTTTGATGGAGGCCGCATTATCTTCATAAATGCATGTGGGCTCTTCAGTGGTATAGAAACCACTGGTTCCTCGAATATGTGTAATGATAGATCTTAACCATATACACTCACTGACCGCCTCATGAAGGGCAATGATCTCAGAGTGGTTTGATAAGGTAGCCACAAGGGTTTGCTTGGTTGATCTCTAAGATATCGCCGTGTTCCTAATGGTGGATACATAACCAGTTTGGGAACGTTCTCTATATGGGTCAGACAGGTACCCATCATTAGAAAAACCAACCAAAACATCGTTTGAAGTTTCAATTTGTCCTTTGGGACGTGCAATTTCATATGTTGTCCCATCTCTGTTTTTATAGGGATAGATAGTCTCAAGTCAATGGTTCATTTTAGGTATCAAAATATGTTTTTGATACAATTCCAATGACGTTGCGTTGGCGCTGAGCTAAATCTAGCTAACAAGTTTACTGAGAATGCAATATTTGGTCGAATACATTGAGTTGAGTACAATCATGCGCTTGTTGCACTTAGATAGGGAATTTCAAGTCCCAATACTTTCTCCTCATCTTTCTTGAGACAAAATATATCTTCCTTTACATCTAAACATCGACCGATCACTAGGAGTGCTAACAATATGCACTTCGTCCATGTTAATCGCCTGAGAATCTTTTAGACACATGTATACCGGTGGATTATTATTCCACAAACTCGTTGTTAACCGAGTTTCCCAATGTCATTCATCTTAATTCGGATTTAATCTAGCTCGCGGTTTCTCTTATTTCATTAAGAGTACCTACTATGTTCGTACTATCAACATAGATAGCTATAATTGTAAATCGGGAACTCGTTTTCTTTATCAATACGCAGGAGCATAGTTCATCATCTTGTATCCCTTCCTAACCAAGTAGTCACTTCTATAAAGTGAGCGTTTCAATTTCAATTGCAAATGCACTCCGTGGTTTAGAGTTACTTGAGTTGGATCGTTTAAGGCTATCAGACGCTTTTAGATATATATCTCAATCAAGATCCCCATAGAGATATGTAACCACATCTAAGAGCTACATTTCTATTACTGGGATCATGTTCTCTTATAGTCAATCCAGAGCGTTGAGAAAAACCTTGGCACAGCAAGACGAGTCTTGTCCTTTAGAGCTTCATTCTTCTAATTACGCATGTTAATAAAAAGTTGTTTATGTCTTACAGGCTTTACACTTGGTAAGGTTAGGACTACCAAACCAAATAAATGTCTCTTTGCTAGAGAATCTAGCTCTTTCTAGATTGCATTTATGTAGACCAATATGTTTTTTGTTGACATTTTTCAACAGAGCGTGGTTCGATCCCTTCGTGCTCTATGATTTCTTGAGCATCAGTATGCATCATCAATATGTATATACTCTCGTAATCTGTTGAGATGTTGTCTCTTGAATCATTTTAAACTCAGGAGCGTCCTCCCGTATTGACTCATGGACATAATTGTAATCAGAGACAATCTCATGAGAGAATCTTTACATTGATGAAGTTGTGTCTTACTCACCCAATTCCTTTAAGCAAGTGTTGACCGAACCAAGTGGCCTCCCCCTATTCCTTAGGGAGCCACAGCCTCAACCACACCTTCATTAAGTGTGATTGCGTTATCTCAATCTGCGGCAACATGCCTCTTATTGGGGACTTTTAATCTTTGCAGGCATTTGCAACTAGTATGTATGATCTCGTCACTTTAGAAATATCTTTAAACGCATCAGGCATCGAAACTGTTACGTTCTAGATATCGAGTATGTGGGGATCAAGATGAGACAGAATGGGACAACCACGACAATTCTTGTCATTCCCTTAGAAATTTTTTTTTCTTATCTCCCCCTAACAACAGGAAGAATGTCTCATCTAAGTGACACTTCGTAATTTTTAGCGGTAAAGAGATCGACTGTAAAGGGTTCTAAGTGCGGATAATTATTGGACGTCAGTATCCAATCTAAATACATATTCGTTTCTAAGGTCCCGTTTTTGATGCTGTGAGGGTTCTTTTTGATTTGAGCATGACTAGGCCAAGATTAACCTAATAAGATGATTAGTGGGGATCTTGTGTGTGTGATTCAAACAATCAATGAAGCTTGTAGCATGAAGCATGCTGTGAGAGCTACAGATACACCGCAGTGATGAGAGATTGGACTAGTTTTAGAGTTGAATTTTATGGGAGAAGGCTGGGTTTTGAACAAGAATTGGAAAAGAAGTGGCTAAGAGAACTTGAAGAGCAGAAGTGCATGGGGTGGAAGAACAGTAATCAAGAGAATGGCTATTAGAGCATGTTGCTTGCATGAGAGTTTGGATTGAGTGTCTCTAGAGGATTTCTGGGTTGCTGCATGATGATCTCTGCAGCTCCAAGCCCTTCCTTTTATAAGGCAAAATGGTTGCTTTTTTAGGATGAGTTCCAATGCTTTAGCTGCAGGGTGATAAAGATCTCCTTCTTGGTCCCATAACTTCAGCCTTAAAATCTAGGATGAAAATGCATTGTGTAGAGCTGCGGGGAATAAGGAAATAAAGTCTTCTGACTGCTCGGTAAAGCTGCGAGGACAGTAGAGAAACTCTTTTAACTGCTGGGCAAAGCTGCGGGGAATTGGTCTGATGGCTGTTTTGCCGACAAGGATGAGTAAAGAAAAAGGGATTGAGCTTTTTCTTAATAGTTTTGAGTTGAGAAAAAGAATGAGGCTTGGGCTTAGTCATATAAAGGAATAAGTAATGGGCTTTGGGTTTGGAAGTCTTCTTTTGGGTTTGTATTGTAGTCCAATTCTCTTTTTCACCTATTTCATCACCGATTTAAGTCGTTGAGCTTGGGTTCCGGGCCCAACACCAGAACAATTTAACAACGTTAGACCAGTAAACGAGTGTTATGTGCCTCCGTGACCTTCCACACCATACCCACGTCTACAAGCCCCAAAAGTGCTTGGATGTGGCTTGAGCCCACATCAATGCATGGATATGCTTGTTCGGCGTGTTAAATCGAGGAATTCATCTAAGATTGCATGAGTTACCACGTGACGAATCATTAGTTGATTGCGTGATTTTTTGGATATCAACATTAGCCTCCTTGATTATGTAGGCTATGCAATGATTATGAAATATGCTACATAATCAATGAAAGTAATTGAATTTGTGCATGAAAGCAAAGCATATAGAAGCATGGAATTTGAAAGTTAGTCACATGTGTAAAAGATATATTTGTTTTGGTTGGCTCATATATACATGCTTGATTATGTGCTTGAATTTTCTTGAGCTTGTAACAACCATGTTAAGGCTTGTGCATGAAGTTTGAAATGCATATGATTTATACAGATAGGCTTGATACGACTCACATAAGGTCCCGAATACATGCACGACATTTACAAAGAGAAGCTTGGCGTAAATGTTTGGTATGAGTTTGTATTGGGCTTGGCGTGCCTCTTCGGTCGTGAATCTGCTTGGCATTGTGTTTAGCATGGGATGGGCGTATAGCTTGGAGTACATATTAGCTTTGTTTCCTTTTATGATTTAACATTGAAGTTGGTAGCATGTGTGACAGATTTCTCTTAAATACAATGAATGAAAGAGTTGCATGAGCATCAGAGCATGGCATAATCATGCGATTTTTGGTATTTTTTTGTCTACGGCTGGACCAACTTGCTTTTACTGGAATAGGCTGATAGAAACTTGGGTTTATTATTTTTTTCGTCTGTCAGAATGAGTGGTACTCATAATTGTCAAAGAACAAACAAGACAAGAGTAGATTTTACTCTCTCTTTCACAAAATCTCAGGTCTATGATCAAGAAAGAGTGTATGATTTCTTAGCTCAGTACCAAGGCCGATGAATTGAGGAGAGAATCTTCATGAGCAGAGTAGCATGGTATCGAGTAAGATGAATATTGTGATGGTAATTTTTCCTATAGGATTTGAATGGGTAGGCTCGAATTTCTAAAAAACGGTATTTTGAAGCTTGATATCTAGGGTGGGTAAGCTTGATATATGAACTTGTAGCAAATGGGCTTGAATTTTGAACAAGGGAAGTTCAAATTTGAACAGATCATTCATATCTGTGATTTTCATCAAATTTATGGATTTGCATGTGAATTATATAGCTTGATTTAATTATGAGCATGATTGAGGCATGCAATTTTCAATTGACGAGAAAGCATGTTCGCATGTAGGTTTGTATCTTTGGTACTGCGGTGCTTGTTACAACAAGTGGCATGAATTGGGCATAATGATATAACCCCCAAACGTACTGGAGAAGCTGCGGTGAAATTGGGTCAATTAGCCATGAACTGCAGAACTGGGCATTCATCGCTTGTAGTCCTCAGATACATTGAAGTTGCTGAGGCAAAATTGGAATTCAATGTCAAGCCTAGTTATTATCTGTCCCTCTACATGAGATTGTTTGTGTGGGAACGACTCCTTGGTTCTGTAAGTACACAAGCTCTTCTTCATTCTTCTCATGTCTTTATTATAAGAACCATACTTTTACAATAGTGTACGTACACGTATTTCTAACAATGACTTGTAGGCTTGTGAACTCTTGGAGCGCATAAAGGAATGATAAAGCTTCTTTGCTTGATACTTAGCATACTTATTTTACATGATAGTATAACTTTGCTTGAGTTTAAGGGCAATGAGCATGACTATGGTATAATTTTATTGCGGTGGCAGTTGACTATTAAAGGTAGGTGTAGGTGAATGGATTGTTGAAGGATGGACAAATAAGATATGAAATAGAGTTGAAGATCTTAGATTTTGGGATTTTAACATGAATGTAGGAACAAATGAATTTTATAAAGTAGGCATCTGATGATGAACATTTAAGTTCACCACTGTGGCATACATGGTGAATTTCAACTTTAGGTTTAGGTTACTAGAGTTTGCTGCATGGAATTTGGTGAGCATAGAATTTGATTTGTGGATATTTTATTGTATGAGGTTGTGACTTCTCTAAAGTAGAAGACTCAAATTGCTGGAAATATAAATGAAATCTAGAAACTGGATTGATTCAATTGTTGTTGGGATAAAAACTTTAGACTGAGTATTCATTTTTTTTAGACAAGCAAAAATGACCATGGTTTGGCATTAGACTTGGATGAGGATAGCATGTTCCTTGATTGATTTTTTCTTGTTGCTTGATTGATATTGATGAGATTCAAATTCTGTAGTAGAGTAATGTATGGTGATTGGAGCCACGGGAAAAAATAAGTGATTGCATCTCTGCCTTGGAAAAAGATTTGTCATAGAAATGTCATGATGACATTAAGACCACTTGGAAATAGCATAGGATATTGAACAAGAAGTGTATGGCTAATTGGCTAATATAGCTCAAAAGGGATACTGGCTAGGTGACATATCAAATGAGGGTGTTAACTTCAGGATGTGGGATTTGAGAGATATCAAATGAGATGTTGACATGAGTGTATTGCTCACTTACAATAGCCTCAAACTTATGCACCATTAGTCAGCCCCCAAGGGTCATAACATGCCTCTTATGGACTGATAATAAATAATCCATGTGTCCTGGAATTAGCTTGATTAAGCATATTTTGAGTTAAGCTTGGCATTAATTGTATGGTCTAATGGTGTGGGAGCTAGAGATACACCGCAGTGATGAGAGATTGGACTAGTTTTAGAGTTGGATTTTATGGTAGAAGGCTGGGTTTTGAACAAGAATTGGAAAAGAAGTGGCTAAGAGAACTTGAAGGGCAGAAGTGCATGGGGTGGAAGAACAGTAATTAGGAAAATGGCTATTAGAGCATGTTGCTTGCATGAGAGTTTGGATTGAGTGTCTCTAGAGGATTTTTGGGTTGCTGCCTGATGATCTCTGCAGCTCCAAGCCCTTCCTTTTATAGGGCAAAATGATTGGTTTTCTAGGATGAGTTCCAATGCTTTAGCTGCAAGGTGATAAGGATCCCCTTCTTGGTCCCATAACTTAAGCCTTAAAATCTGGGATAAAAATGCATTGTGTAGAGCTGCGGGGACAATAGAGAAACTCTTCTGACTGCTGGGTAAAGCTGCGGGGAATTGGTCTGATGGCTGTTTTGCCGACAAGGATGAGTAAAGAAAAAGAGATTGGGTTTTTTCTTAATAGTTTTTGGTTGAGAAAAAGAATGAGGTTTGGGCTTAGTCATATAAAGGAATAAGTAATGGGCTTTGGGTTTGGAAGTCTTCTTTTAGGTTTGTATTGTAGTCAAATTCTCTTTTTCACCAATTTCGTCACCGATTTAAGTCGTTGAGCTTGGGTTCTGGGCCCAAGACCGGAACAATTTAACAACGTTAGACCAGTAAACAAGCGTTATGTGCCTCTGTGACGTTCCACACCATACCCACGTCTACAAGCCCCAAAAGTGCTTGTATTAGCTTGGGTCCATATCAATGCATGGATATGCTTGTTTGGCATGTTAAATCGAGGATTTCATCTAAGATTGCACGAGTTACCGCGTGATGAATCATTAGTTGATTGCGTGATTTTTTGGGTATCAACAGATGCGCTACGGAAGCATAATAGGAGCATATGCTGCACAACCAATTATGCGTAAATCTCAGGCGTATGTCCAGTTACCAACTGGTACGCAGTGAATGGTTGGCTAGCAATGAGTCTTAGAACGAATAAGTAAGGTTGCGTATTATATTGCATAACCCCAAATATATGTATAAATGTTGGTATGCATAACCAATACCTATACATGATGGCATATACGAAGCCATTTTGTATATGTTTATAGGGTTCAAGATGCTATCCATTGATTCTTATTCAATAATCATCAAGTCTTTGTGATGCTAACTCTTAGCGTTGTCAATTCCTATAGACTTTAGCATCAGGGTGGTGAACTCTGAAACTTATAATGTTGCTACGAGTTTTGTAGCATTTCTTGTGGACATTTATTCGACATGTGACCAGTGTAAAAACTTCCTCTAGACCCATAAGTACTTTAATGGTCCACATTTCTAGAGTGATAAGTCTACAATAATCATGTTGTACGGTGGGTTTGCATATTATAGCATTGGCACTAATGTCTCTTAAACTTTGACAAGGTTCGATTATCTCTTGGTGCATATAGAGTTTAAGTGACTTTGACTATAATGTCATTTTAGCAAGAATGATCGGGTAGGTCCATCACCGTTTTATTTGATGTGATTGTATCATCATCATAGTCACAATGGTGTTATAAATTAAGCACTAGGTTCTTCTCTATAAGTACCTTAAAGTATATGGGAGTATTTAAAAAATATAACTCTTATCTTTTAGAGTACATCGATTTAGATAATGATATGCTTATCATTTTATAACCTTTCTTTTATTGGTTATATGTATTGCTTTGCATTTTTATAGTATTATTTAGAACCATAGATAAAATAGAATAGAATTAATGCTTCATAATATAATTCAAAATTTAATAGGCCAACAATATCCAAATGAAGGTCTAAATCTTGGAAATTTAATTCAATCAATCATTATACAAATAAACTTTAAGACTAGATAATAGTCTATTGAAATCATAAGGCATTACAACATTATGTCTATATAACAGTCTTAGAAAGCATTGAGACATCGATTATCATATTTTGAGAAGGTCATTTATCAATGATGTTGATGAATGATTTTACTTATAGTGTAGTAAGATTTCCACATCCAGAACTCATTGGGGGTACTCAATTCCTTGTGAGCATAAAAACATTAAAATACAATCAATTTTCCAAGATATGAATTAAATTTCAAGATTGACCAATATTCGTAACGATCATATTTTTTGATGTTTCGTGAAAATACTTCATCATAGTTGAAGGTATGTTATTGTGATGCAATGAAGTTACTTTTCCATAGCTGCATAATTTATGATATGTTAATAAATAATCATTTAATAAAATTAAGCATGTACCACTATTGCATGCCACAATGAATATAAATAATTTTATCACACAGACATGCTTCAAATCACATATTAACATATGTTTAAAAATAAGATTGGAAATATTACATGCTGATGACCATATAAACTGCAAATATATTGCATCATTGCTAATTTAAAATATGCAGGATATTTCATAGCAAATTATTACTGTTAATTTGTTTAAAACAAATAACAGTAAATATTAATTCTACAACAGTTAATCATGCAGTAAATAGTAAAACAGATTTTCACAATTAACATGTTTTAGGGTAAACAGTAATAGTTAACAGTAACTACTAGTTACCTACGGTAAAATCAGAAGATTACCTCAACGTGAAAAATAGTTTCTGGCCAGGTCGGGTTGTGAAAACAGGTCACGTGGATCCAAGAAATGAGGAACCGGGTTGAAACTACTGCTGCACTCTGATCTGCTACAGGATGGGCAGGGCCACACCGGGCACGCTGAGTGATGGGCGTGCAGGGGCTGCTGGTGCTCGGAGGTGGAAGATCAGACGCTGGGCTAGGCGAGGCAACGCGGGGAGAGGCTAGGTTCGTCGAGGTGCACCGGATCGATGCAGTTGAGGACTGGGAGGGGCAGATCGGAGAAGGACCAGATTGTGAGGCTCTGAGAGGGCCAGTGCGGGATTAGGTGCGTGTTGGGTTGTTGTGCCAAGAAACAAACAACAAGCCGTTGCAAAAAAAAATTGAGTTTTTTTTTCAATGGTTATCAAACTTAACGTTAGAGCAAAAATGCTTATAATGTGTAATAGTAAAATAGAATTGGAATTGGTCTACTTTTTTTTCATTAGAGATTCCTCCTTATATACGGGATGAAATACATGTGTTACAATGGTAAGTTTCTATATAAAGAAACCTAGTAATGTCTAATTGATTCGTTATCTATAATTTCATAATTCATTATTCGTCAGTTCCTTTGACGAAGACACAAACATATTTTTCCTTTAACAAGAAGAATAATTTACATATGAATGAAACACATTTCATTGTTAGAACTATATTGTTTCTCCTTATGATAAAAGGAAGAAAATAACAAAGTTGTACCTCAAATTGAGATAAATGAATCAAGAAAAAGAATTTATATATGAAAAAAAAAACACATTAGAGTTAGATGTCATAACTACAATTTTATTTCTCTTGAAAGGAAAAAATGAGTTAAAATAGCTCATATTTCTCATATAAAGTCAGTATGGTCATTTGACTATTCTCATCTTAATGTTACATGCAATGGGGCATGCACTCAAAAGACTAGAAAAAAAATCGAAGTTTGAGATATATACCAACACCAATAGGAGGAGTAATATTAATTTTTCTTAGCATTAACAAATGTATCATCCTTAATTTGTATGTTTGCTCCCCCCACACTTTTTTTGTATGCTTGTTACTGATCGATGTAATTCTGCTCTATTCTTCCATGTATGACAGAAGCTTTTGCAAAATTCAACTAGCCATTAGTTATGTTTATATTTCTCCTACTTATCTCTTCTTGTACAATTACTGTGGTAGCATGGGGATACGAATATATAAAGAATAAGCACAGCAGCTCAAGAAGTGGCAATTTTTATGAATGAAGAACTCAATAAACCATTAAACAATTTCTATATATATATTGTATACAGTTGAAGTCTATAAACCAAATGAATCATTCGTAGAAGTGCAATTTTAACGTGGCTCCTTGTGCAAGTGCAATTTGTTACTTGTCAAATTGTGATGGCTAAAAACATTATGAATTAATTACAAAAGATCATCCAAACTATAATTTTATTTTCATACCAAATTATCAAAAACTTGGATTTTTATACCTTAAGTTTCATTCCGTTAGCATTTTGATACCTTAACCACTAACACCGTTAAATTTTGAGGATATTTTCATCATTTTAATAAATTTATCATTAGTTACATTTATTTTAACAATAATTTTTTAGGTTATCAAATACAAATAGAAAAAGGGTATTTACTTCAGCAAAAATATTAAAACAAAAAAAAATTCCAAAATTAAATATTTGTTTTTGGAACATTATTTTTGGAGTTACATGTTTAAGCAAATAAAATAAATTAAAATACTACAACTGAACTCATTATAATTAGATAAATTACAAAACAATAAGGTTAACCAATCACAATCAATGACTAAAATATCGACGATCAAAAAAATATGGATGCTCGTAAAAAACAGAAAAAAAGTTCGAGAAAGAAATGGTGTTCTTCAGTGTGGACAATAGAAAATAAAAATATTTAATTTTAATAAAAATTTATGTATATTTTTTTTTTAATTTCACTTACAAAGATATCATAAATTGACATAAACACCCTCAAGTATTATTAAATTTTAATGGTGTTAAGTGGCACTACAAAAAATAATTTAGTTAGCCACCCCAAATTGTCACGGCCTCGCTTTACCGTCGTCATTGGTCCAAGTTTTGCAATGGCCCTGCGACGACAAAGCTTCCTTGGCTAAATCAAAACCATTTTACGACGGCAACTTGGTGCTGTGGTAAAAAAAATTAATTTTTTGTCAGTCATCATTTGTATTAACATTGTAACCCTGATTTGTAAAGAGGTTATATATCAACTACTTCTTTATATCTTACTCTGTTGTTGTACTTGGTTTTTATATCATAAACTGAACATAGACATTTTCAATTTTTCAAGTTAATGGTCTCTTTCATTGATCAAACAAGAAACTAATCATTGTGTTATTGTTCGGTATAGAAATTGAGTGAGGAAAATAGGAAGTTGTGGAATGACCACGTTGCTGAATTCATAGAGGCTTACAAGATGGAATTGGAGGAATACAACAAGTCTGGAAGCTTTGAAATAGTTAGTTGGACTTCGTTGATTTTGTGCTTATGTCAAGGAAATATTTGGTAGAAACACTTGTAAACTACTGTTTGATATGCTTGGATTGATAGTTCTTCTGATCTAAGATTGACATTTGAGGACTCTAATTGAATGTAACAATTCTTTTTAGTATGTTTAATTTCTTTTTGTACAATTTTTATCCAAAAAAATCTGGCAAGCTAATATGATTGCTAGTTTTTTTTAATCCATAAATAAAACTTGGTGAAGACATAGTGAATTGCGACAGCACAAGCAGTCGCCACTTACCGTCGCCGAATTAGCAATGGCTCTTGCAGTCGTTATGTGTCACGCAAATGCGGTGGCGATGGCTCATAGTTGTAGTCTAGAACAACGGTCACGCCCTCAACGGTGACTGTAAAAATGTCGTCGTTGTAGCTCTTTGACGACGGCAAATTGACTTTTGACGACGTCATTCGGTCGTGGTTAATTGAACTAATTTTTGTTGTGTGGTTATCTAAGGTACAAAAAGCTAACGAAATGAAATTTATGATATACAAATGTAAGTTTTTGATAATTAAGGATGAAAATAACATTATAGTTGGAATGTTGTTTTGTAATTAATCCCAACATTATGTACTTTCAACACGTACTTATTGACATATTATACATATATTGATTGCTAGTAGTATCTGGTACTATTGCAATGGCCACAGGGTATTGAAAATCTGAAATATATTTTCACAATGACGATAACAGTTTCAAACTTCCTGTTTCATCCAAACGTTGAAATGGAAATAATAAGCCCCTGTCCATCCCAAGGTAGTCAAGGGAAGGAGTACAATGCCCTATATCAGCAAGAATATGGAATAGCAACTGCTTTAAGAGGATATTTTCTATGTATGCTCGCACCAGTGGATTCAGACATGTCCAAATCCTCCCCTTTTACACCTTCTGGCAACGTCCAATCAAACCTGTGCACTAGATTGGCCAAAGCAATCTCTTTAACAGCCAAGGCAAACTGAATTCCGGGGCACCCCCTTCGGCCAGCCCCAAATGGAATATATTGGAAGCTATCACCCTTATAATCTATGGCACTATTCAAGAACCTTTCTGGCTCAAACTCTTCAGGATTGTTGTAGGACTTTGGATCTCTTCCGATTGTCCATGCATTCACTATAACCTGCGTGTTGGCCCTAATGTCATAACCATTTATTTTTACATCTTGTGTTGACACCCTAGGCACTAGAAGTGGAGCCGGAGGATGTAAGCGAAGGTTTTCCTTCATCACTGCCTTTAGGTAGTGCATGCCCACCAAGTCATCCTCTGTTATCTCTGTCTTGTTTCCAGCTATTCCCCTGACCTCATTTTGCAATTTTTTCATGACCCTTGGATGCCTTAAAAGTTCAGACATCACCCACTCTAGGGCTGTAAATGTGGTATCAGTGCCAGCAGCAAACATGTCCTATAACAAAAGTACATAGCTTAACAAAGATACATTGTAATAATAATAGAAAGTATTTTTCTTAACAAAGATAGATAATAACCTATTTGAATGAATATGTTAAAAGAAGTTTTGAATCATACAGAAACTGACATAGTTCTAGTTATCTTTTTGCTGGTATTAGCACAAAAAATATTTTTGAATAATAGATTAGTTGGAAGTGTAGCAATCTGCTACTACTATGTAAGTACGAAAAACTCATTGATCATGATGAAAAAAAGACATAGATTAAAAGAGTGTTAATGAGTGCAGGGTGAAGAGGGTTTGGAATATACCAGAATGATAGCCTTTATGCTTACTGCATCAATAGGATACCCAGACACATCTGCGTTTTCTTTCTGAAGCCAAAGCAGAACATCAACAAAATCTCTTCCATCATCGTTGTCAATATGAACATGGCCATGTCCTACAGTCTTTGAACAATCCATATGCTCTTGAACAACCATTTCTAAAAAGTCATCAAACCGTTTAGCCAGATTATCCAATTTACCATTCAATCCATTAACATGGCTAAACCAAGAAAGCCATGGGATATAGTCACCGATATTAAGACGTGACATTAACTCTGAAAACTCTACAGAAAGCTCCTTAAACATCCTTCCACCCTCCCCTTGATCACTGCACTTCCTCCCAAGCGCCACTCGACATACGACATCATTAGTAAGTGTCAGAAACATTTCACTTAAATTCAAAACTGATGAGGGGGAGGATGATACAGAACAGAACTGTTGTATGTTGTTGATCATGGATTTTGTTTCCTCTTCCCTCACCTCACGAAAAGAGCGAACCCTTTTATTGCTCAAAAGATTTAAGACACATATACTTTTTATCTGCCTCCAATACTCACCATATGGTGCTGACAGGATATCTTTGTAATTGTAGAAAAGCTTCTTAAAGAAGGTAAACTTGGGTCTGTCGGTGAATATGCCATCATGGGTCCTCATGATCTCACGGGCTGCCTCAGCCGATGAAACAACAATGACCGGAACGCTACCAAAATGCAGCAGCATGAGGGGCCCATGTTGTTGAGCCAAGGATTGAAGTGAGTGATGAACGTGCAAGCCTAGTTGATGAAGGTTTCCAATCACAGGCAGCTTTCGTGGAGAAGGTGGTGAACTGTTTGTGATGGTGGATTTATTTGTGAAGTTGCAAAACCAACTAAATAAGAAGATGAGGAAAATGGCCAGAAGTACCAAGTTTAAGGAAGAATGTTGCAACAAGCTTGAGAAGTTTTCATTCAGTTTCAGCTCTGGTACATGTAGGTTATTAAACATCTCCTTCTATATCTTAACTTGTATATGTTGAATCGTGCTAAAGAACTGATAGGATCAGAGACTCTGGCTTTGGAAGAAGAAATAGAGGGTACCTATCATATAGTAAAATCTTCATTAACATTAATGTGTTTAATCATACGTAGCACCTGAACAAATTTCACCATGACAGCTGAGTATCCTTAATATAGAAAATAAAAGGATCAAAGTAATACCAGGTTCCAAATGCTAAATGCATAATTACTTGCTTGAAGTTTGCAAGTTTCAACATATAAAATGACACAGAAACAGGTATCAATTGTATTCTGCCAAAGATTTGAAGCAAGAAAACGAAACAAAGGATAACCAAATGAACAGCATGACAGGCAAAGCTTCTATTGACATGCATTTTATCAGAACACAATTGGGGAAGTAACACCAAAACCAGAAGCTCAACATGAATTAAAAAGGAGCAACAGGGTTCGGTAGTCATATATATATCAAATACATAGTGTTAATCAAGCTAGGAATAAAATTCTTACAGAAACTTCAAACTTTTTTAATCAAGATTATGAAAGGAACAATTGGAATGAGGCCCCTCCGAAAGCTAATGATTTTAAAATTGATTCAGGATTCAAAGGAACTGATACACACTCCACCTTTCCCACTCTTCTTTCATATCCTTTCAGTGATTATACAAGGTCAATAGTTTGTCCTTTTTGGAGAACATGTATTTCGCTAAGATAGCAAAGACAAACACAGAGCATCAGAACTATAGCTAAAAAATCTAGATTTTAGAAGCTAAGGAAACACAAGAAATCATAGATGAAGAAGAAGATGACTAGGGTCCTTGACCACTCTCAGCATCAAGCAGAGGGAATTCAAGAAAATCATACACCGGAAGAAAAATTGAAGTGGAGTCCAAAGCAATATGCATGTAAAAAAGGATGAATGAAGTAACACAAGAAGCTCTAAGACTTACCCTGTATATCGGTAATCGTTCAGTTCAGAAACTGGAGTTGTAGAATCAGCCCAGTTTATAAGAGAATACCATATATGATGTCCATGGAACCTTGGTCTCCAGGAACTTTGGGCTTCAGAAAGACCTGAGAGCAGAAAGTGGGCATTACAGTACAGATCTTTGATTGCATTAGAGACATAGTCAACCATGAGAGATACAGAATTGTTAGAGGCTTACAAGTCAGAAGTCAGAAGTCAGAAGTCAGAACAACCGTCTGGATTTGCCACACAAATAATACACAGGTGTGTGTATTTTGCCATGTTCAGTTTTTTTTATTATAGACATTTGTTGTATTACTAGGCAAAATGCCCGCGCCAGCGCGGGTTGGTCCTATCGAGATACATAAGTTTTTAACATAAAAGACAAATAAGAAAACCAAATACCAATAGCGTTACATGATCCCAAAGCTGATAGAGGACATGATGTTGTGCTTACATCTAATTGGCATGTCATTTCACAATCTATTAATAACTGTAAACCCTGCTTATTCAACCAAGCAACTGATTCTTTGGCCAAACCTAGATTGATAACAGAAGCAGACACCCAAAATCCTTTTGAATTACCCTGCCTTGTTATATAACTGACAATGTATAGCAGTTTGTGGTTTCTCTATGATTCAATCTTGCAATTGCAGCTACCAAGATATCACCCCAACATAACAGTGGTGGATTCACATAGTGCCAAGTTCACTTCCTATTAATTAAAGTCTTGTGTATAATTAGATAAATAAAAGTCTATATAAGTGAAATTTGTAGGTTTCATTGCTTATAATACATATGGTAGTTATATAGTTATATAATATATATATATATATATATATATATATATATATATAACTAAATGACTATAGGTATAGATGGTTATATAGTTATATAACTATAGGGGTTACGGTTTTAAGATAGTTGTTTGAAACTTCAATGTTTGCATCCCAGTAAATGGGAAAACAGTTGTGAAGTTAATGCTGGCTAGAAAGTTTTATGAAGCACAATATCAAACAACAACAATGAATTCAGCTCTAGCTAGAAAGAATTTAATGAAAGAGAATAGTTAATATCGGTTGTTACCTCGGTTACGGGCTTTGCAGGCCATGATCATAGAAATATTTGTTAGCACGCTCCTCTTTCTTTCGCAATATCTTGAAACAGCTAGGAGCTAAGCAGCTTTTATACCACCAGCCAGCTTGGTCTGAAAACCTCCGAACTAATCCACTGCGCCGAACCGTTTGGTCATGGGAAAATGTGTTGGGTTAGTATTTATATTTGTTTCTAACCCCCCAAAGGAATCATGTATGACAATGTTCTTTTTTTAGAGCAATGTATGACAATGTTCATAGATGTATGTTTCTTGAATAGCTGTGTCCATTTAAATGATATACTTATTTGTTTTGCCTGATACGCCTAGGGATCGATTGCATTTAATTCAGCGATGGTCTTGAAATCTTCTGCCTTAGACGCCTGACCTTGACGCTGACTGGAGCCTCCATTTATTATAAGCATGACGTCACCCGGTCTTGAAAACCTAAAGAGATGGATTCAATGGTTAACATGCCTGTCCAAGAAGGTAATGTAATATTTGAATGGAAAACGGTGAAAATTGGAAACCAATCATTGACAAAATGTATGATAGATTACGTACTTGACCTTGTATTGGTCAGTCATGGGAACATCTGGATTGGCAAAGAAACACATGTGATTTGTGGAGTTGGTTGTGACCTCTCCTGTCAACAATATATTTAACCTGGTAATGCAAATATATAATGGATTTGGGAAAGCACAAAGAACTGTTAAAGAGTGATAAGTTATCCCACTGGAGTGGTAACATCATTTATCCAGAAAGGCAAGGATAAGAAAAAGATGAAGCCATTAATAGCTGAATTTTCCAAAAGCAAAACAAATAATAACGAAAAACGATTAAAAAAACATTTTCAGATAGCAAACAAAAGCAGATAAACCAACTATCACAGGTAACTGTATGTTTTCTCTCGAGTTGATTGACGATGTTACCTCACACCATATAAGAAAAGTTATTGTTCAGCATAGGATAGTCACCATAAATGCTGATTGTGTGGAGTGAAGGATAATGCTGAATTTCTTATACAGTAATAGTTGACTTCTTCAAAACTAAAACATACAGGAGAGGATAATGTTTAACGACGCAAAGAAGAGAGGATAAACAAAAGTAAAGAAGAGAAACTGATAAGAAGCACAACAACACTACTTATTACTTAGCTATAGGTATCAAATATACATGTAATATAAATTTAAATTTTTAGTTACATTGCAGACTTTTAACGCTTAAAGACCCTAGTTGGTCTAGTGTTGAGGTAAATATATAAAGGAAAGTACAAAACAAATTGTTGGTTAGTTTTTCTTGGTTAAAGTGGATTGATAAAAGCAAAGAGAAACTCATAAGAACCACAGGTGCACTGCTTATTACTTAGCTACAGCCATCAAATATAAACAAATAGAATTAGTATGATCCGACATTATGTATGATCTTTGTGTTTCTACAGAAATTAGTTGCAGGCATTATGCATGATCGTAGTTGCACACATCATACAATAAATTGCATACATGATGCACCAAGATCTTACTGCAATTACTTTATGAACTAAGAATTTCCATAGTATGCCACAGAGATTTGCTGTATTTATCAAAAAGTAGCAAAACTACTTATTTCTTTCACTTTAGTTTTATGCACATCAAATAGAATTATAAAAGCAAGATCATATCATAATAATAGAATTATTATTTGACCAATTGACCTGATGCATCTGCATGCCCATCTCTGAAAATGACTAACCATTGTTGTCATATAATGCACATCTTCAAAAGTTTTAGAAGCAGCCACTATTAATCGTTGTCCAACTTGCAGAAATATATATTTCTTGATGACCTTCGACTTCCAAGCTGCATACTGATAGGAGCATTTTACGCTACGTTCTTAACATGTTTTTACCCTCATTTATGCTTTGTTTATCCATTATTTGATTAGTATTAGTAGATATTTAGCATAAGGGATTATTTGTAGAACATTGGCTAAAACATGTGTAAAATAGATAAAGTATGTGCAATATTGTTAAAAGCTGAAATTGGAAGTGTTCGTGATTTTCTTAAGTTTCTGTAAACTGATACATTGTCACTACTTGATTATATCTTTTGAATGTGTAGGTGACATGTATGTGGACATAACAAAACAAGAATCGTGAGGATCGGACTTATGGAAGGTAGCAAAAGAAGCATGGAAAGACAAGAGGCCAAAAGCATGAATTCGGAACAGAAACAGAGGATTTCCAGAAACCATAACTCAACTTCAAAGATTTCCCTAGGACGATCCAGGAGGAACTAGGGAACGTGCCATATATGGATGGAAAGCTGTGGATGTCTAGTTTCTAAATATTTTGGAATCGCAGCAATCCAAGGTCTGAGGAAGGAGTTATGCCGGAAACAATGGCCGGAGGTCAGTCTGCTAGAAACAGGACAGAATTTGCTGAAGTTGTCTACCGAGTTCGTGAGTGTGTTTCTTCACCAAAATCCTTCCCAAGCATGCCAAATGATTGATGAAGAGCTTAATGATGATATGGGAAGTTGTTTAGAAGAAGAAGAATCGAAGAAATCACCAAGGAGAAGCCGAAAATAACAACTACGAAAGTTATCCCGGTCAAAACAGGATAACTTGGTCTACCGAGATTATGGAAGCCTTTCGGCTGTCCTAGGAGTCCATGAGCATGAAAGAGAGCCCAATGCCGATCCACACACATGAAGAAGAGTCCATGAATTCAGAAAAAGAAGTTTTTAAACTATTTTCCAAGTCAGCAAATTAAAGAGAAGGAAGACAAATCCAACAAGGAAAGGAGAGAAACCTACCCGGTTTGGAACACAAGGGGCTGCCGATTTTCATTAGGTTTCTTTAGGGTTTTGTCTCTATAAATACACATGTAACACAGTAGAAAAAGGGTCCTCAATTTTGTGAAAACCTTAGTTAGCCAACTCTACCAAAAATCCTCAATACAGCCGAAGCACAAAGCTTGCCGCCGATCACCCTTTGCAGCCGCCAACCACCCTTGCCCTATCCGACCCTTTAGGTAGGATTTGGTATGGATTCCTCCAAGTTTTTGTGTAATTCTACTGTATGTTATTCGATGATTTATATATTTTGGTGTTTGGGTTTATGGTTTTGTGTTATGAACACGTTTGCTTGTCTTTCTTTGTGATCTACTTATGAACTTGTTCATTAGCATAACATTTAGAATGCATGCTAGGTTTTGGATTTAGAATAGGTTGTGTATGTTTATGTTATTTACTGTTTTCTAATTGATTAATCCTCACCTGAACACGTAATCGAACTCTAGGTTAGCTTGAATCCGGACAAGTTAGCTATTAGGGGGGAGTTTCATATGCCGTAGTGTTCTAAGGGTTGAGATCAGGCGATTGTAGGTCTTGATTCTTAGTCACTACCAAGGGTTGCTAGGGTGAGAGATTTGCATGATGAATAGGATGAGTGACGCCATACCTAGGACCATGTTTCCAATGACTCTCGTTCGATCAGTGTATTTTGTCTCAATGTCAGGCGATTGTAGGCATTGAACAGGATGACACATATACAAACTTAATGTCAGGCGATTGTAGGCACTAAGTTTACATGAGAAGTCTAAATAGTTGGAATTAATTAGAATTCAAGAAAACATGTTTCATTGCATCTTGTTCTTGTTTAAAACTTATGTGTTTTCTATTTGGTGTTAGTTATGTTTTGTGTTTAACAAAATTGATCGACCAATGTAAATATTAGATTTAGATTTAGGACTTTAAAATTCACCATAAAATCCCCATCATAATTCGGTAAATATGTGAATACTTTGTAAATAATTTAATTCTTTTTGTTCATAAATTTCGATGCCATGTCTATGTTTTATGGATTGTATGTGTGTATGTGTTTTATACTTGTATAGTTGTGACAGAATTGTACTTGTATGTTTATTTTACATTTGTGAATGTTACTAACTTGTTTTGATGTAGATATAATCCTTCCCTAGTGTCCCCGGCTTGAACGATCCCTACTTACAGTTACTACAATGATAGGGTTTAAATTGCAGGTTGTTAACAAACGATCTCGTCACATACCTACAAAATGTATGATAACTAAATAGGTAAATATATTGCATTTCATGATAAACATTCATTTCAATAACTATATAGGTAAACTCTAATGCCCACAGTTTCTAAGATTTCATCGTTTTAGATTATGCAGGCACTATGAGGGAAAACTCCTCCTAGAACAGCAACCGATCACAAATCTGAGGACATCAGAACAAATCCATCAGAAAAGGAAAAAAACACAGAGAAGGTTATTGCAATCCGGGAAAAACCATTGTAATCAAAGTCAATCACTCTTCTTCAACTATCCCAGTCGATCACTCTTCTTCAAAGACTACAAACTAATTTCAAAGAAGCGAGAGCAGAAACAAATCCTCTCCTTGTGCTCCTGACCACAACTATAATGATTGATCCCGTAATGAACATATGAAAAATAGTAGTACAGGAGAACCTAGAATGAAAGATGACCATATGAAAATATAGCAAGGGAATAAACAAATCAACTAAAATCTACAGTGCCCAATCTGATTACATGATTACCACTTGAAAAAGAAGATAAATATGATTACAGGATTTTACTATTGATGCTAAGAAGATTGCAGTGTCAATACTTAAACTTTATTTCATACCACTGCTTTGTCTCTCTCGTAAATAATATTACCAAAACATTGTTAAAGCAAATCATCAACTACTAATAGAGTGCAATAGAGTGATACAACAAAGACTGAAATACGGCAAAGGCAAAAAAATAGCAACTGAAAAGACATGCCTACTTCAATTCATTTATTTTCATGGGATCCCTAAATTCTATAACCACTATATAAACCATATGATTATTCAACCACTAATCAGTTTATTTTATTTTTAGGACAGAAATTACCTTAATATCCTTGATGTCAGTTTTCTATATTTCTCTGCTAACCAAATGCTACAGAATGAAACCCTAAATGAACAAAACACAGTAAAACTAAATAAACAATTGCCAACATAATTAAACCTCAAATAGTGAAACACAACTGCAAGAACTAAAAAAAGGAAAAAAAAGAAAGGAAGTAAAGACATACCCTTCAATGGATTAGAAGGAATAAGAACACAGACCGTAATCACAGAAAATGGCTCCCAGCAACTTAAAACCTACAAAAACAGAAATTGATAAATTTGCTCATGAAGATGCAAGCCTCTGTTCATTAACAATGAAGTTGAAATAAACAAATTAAACATCTCCAATCCAGAAACGACATAAAACATATCAAAGTGGAAAAATAAAGAATGAGTAAGTCAAAGAATTATAAGGACAAAATTGCACATGCAGTGGTGGACTATCTTGCAGTTTCAAAAATGAATGTAGTTACCCTCCCTCACCAGTTGTAAAGGAGTTTAAAAAACAGTAAATGAGTTAGAAATAGAATCACTATGTAACAATCAAAATTCAGCCATGCAATAAACATGTAGAAAGTTCAACAAACTCCCTCCTCTCTTCAGTCTTTATGTCCCAATGTAACAGAACTTATAATCATCATAATCATGGTATAACAAAAAATCATTTCAGTCCATATGGTTTAGCACTGATATTATTAGTAAATGTCTTCAAACCATCTATATTCAAACAAAGCTACAACCTATTACTTTCTTATCACCACACCAAATTACCAGACTCTAAACTTCATTTAAAATTCAAAAACTGTACGATGTAAAAAGATCCTAAATTCAACAAAGATCATAGGATCTTTGGAATGACTTTAATCTTTGGAGTCAAAGACTATGGAATGATTTTAATCATTGGAGTCACTGCAGTAATATCTATTTATTTCTTTATTGGAAATCCATTGCTTTTATATATGTATAAATAGGTTACATGTAGCAGTAGTTTCTTCAATCACAGAAGCTTTGCTTTAACATAAGACTATGCATGGAATCCGTAAAAGTCAAGTAAATCTATAACCACTATATAAACCATGTGATCATACATCCACCAATCAACTTTTTTTATTTTGATGACAAAAACTTCCAGTGTCAACAACTTAAATCATTTATGACAGTTTTTTATATTTCTCTGCTAACCAAAACCAACATAAAGAAACCCCACATGAACAAAACGCAGTTGAACAGAACTGCCAATAGAATTAAACCCCAAATGGTGAAACACAACTGCAAAACTAAATAAAAGAAAAAAGAATGGAAGCAAAAAAGACATACACTTCAATGGATTAGAAGTAAAAATAACACAGATCTTAATCACAGAAATCAATTCCCAACAACTTTATTGCAAATTACAAAATCAGAAATTGATAATTTTGCTCATGAAAATGCAAACTATTTGAAGTATACAAATTAAGCATCTCTAATCCAGCATCCCCACCCAAAAGCTGCATCAACGGAAATCAAAATAATCAAGGTTCAAAACATCGAGAGTAAGTTGATCCAAAACGCATTAGACCCACTCTCAAATTCAGAAATCTTGGGTTCTTAGTTTGGTGATTAAGGTGGATATAGGAGAACAACATGCAAGTATATGGGAACACCAAGAGTAACAACATCACAACATTGAATTAGAGTTTTTCCTACTTTTTATTTTGGATGCACGGAGGTTTCCTCGCTGTTCTGAACCCACTGAAGCACGTTGTACCACTATTGAAACTTGTTTATCCTGCAAGTAGCACAAATATCACCACAAATGTTGGGTCATAATGATTTCCTTGTACCAAAACTGTGTGTCAACACGACTAACTAAATGACTTAATTTAACTGTAAAACCCAATACAGACATTAAATACAGAATAATCATATAAATAGAAGAGACACACATTGTTGTTTGATAGTTTGGTGATGAAGCCGTAAAGGCATATCTGAACAAAACACAGGTAATGGCACAATTTTAGTTAAAATAAATGTTTATATGCTTCAAAGGAACAAACAAAATAATGAAGAAAGCCTCTAATTTTCATTAAAATTATTATAAATGATAACATTGAACAATCTTCACATTCTCAGTCAAGACCTTCATGTTATAAGGAGCCTTAGCTCAACAACTTGTTCTGATTGTTCATCCATTAATAGTTATACTTCATTGAAACTAAGTAAACAGAAACTCAAGAAAGGCGTTTAATTTGCAATAAAAACTCAAATGTCCCTTTCAAATAAAAAGATGGGATGATCTCCAGCCCAAGGATTGGAGAGAAATAGGAAAAAAAATCTCCAAAAACTATAAAAACTAAATGACCCGGAACACTGGTAGTGATTACTTGATTGCGAGCAGTGACCTGAAGACCCAATGTACTCCTTTCTCCAGCTTTTATTTTTATTTTTTTAGTTCGTCTATTTCTAAAGC
Source organism: Comarum palustre (assembly GCA_951800085.1). Classification (NCBI taxonomy): domain Eukaryota; kingdom Viridiplantae; phylum Streptophyta; class Magnoliopsida; order Rosales; family Rosaceae; genus Comarum; species Comarum palustre. The sequence continues at coordinate 9,618,217 of OX637579.1, read as the reverse complement.
CCAAGAAACAAAAGTTTCAATTAACGTTAGTTAAAGAAACTGCGATTGATAATCTAAAACTGGACAAAATTTACAATATCAAAGACGAATTCCTTACCAAATCACCAAACCCAGAAAATTGCAGCACCCAACCAATGGAAAAAATGAGAAATTGCAGCCCAGATTGCGAACCAAAACCAAGGAATGGGGAACAACCGCAGAAGCAACAACACAACATGAAAACAAACCAAAATAAAAAGAACCTTAGATCAATAACCAACCTAGCTAAAAACACCTCTTATGTTTATGTTGTTCATGATATGAAATTATGAACCCTAATTGCAAACCAATTTCAGAATCACAAAACAAAAGAAGCAATCACAGTCTCAGTTTTAGATCGTCCAATTCCGATAAAACCGTAACAGCAGCAACTAATGTCAACTCCCAGCAACACACTTCAACTTAGATTATCCACTTCTCATCTTTCTGGTAATTCAAGCAACACAACAGCGACATAGTCAATCCTACTGTTCTTGTCAAGTTCACCCAAAACTCAGAAATAAACAACCATTACTATCGCTACTGAAACACAGTAACCACATCCGGCACTACACTCTGCCCAAAATTCCAAATTTGCTAAAACTCAACCAAACTCCAATTCAATTATACAGAGAGCACTCATATAATCAACAACATGAAATCCTGAATCTAAAAATGAATCAAAACACCTCCACCACCGTGCACACAGCGGGACACGACGGTACCCACTGCCAATAACCCAACTTCTCCAATTTTTGTACTTCATTCCCAGCAACACCAACATAGTATAACAACTCTACTCCATGAACAAAACAAATACAATTTGAACTATCTCTCATAAAAACAGAACACATAGCCCCAATCTATAATCAACAACATGAAATCCTTAATCTAAAAATGAATCAAAACACCTCCACCACCGTGCACACAGCAGCACACGACGGTACCCACTGCCAATAACCCAACTTCTCTAATTTTTGTACTTCATTCCCAGCAACACCAACGTAGTATAACAACTCTACTCCATGAACAAAACAAATACAATTTGAATTATCTCTCATAAAAACAGAACACATAGCCCCAATTTATCCATCACCAAACTCCTCCAATTCTATAATTCAAGGTGACGATTCCAAATTCAAATCCACGACCTGGTTTGTGGGTATGGATGGAGAGAGGAGAAAGAGGCCAGTCGTTTGGTGGCCGCCCACCGTCCAGAGGCGGTCTGATGCGGTAAGACGGCGGCGGGCAGAGCGACGGCGTCCCTGCCCTCTGCTCTTTTTCACGAACGCTCAAGCAAAAACAGACCCCCACATCGGAAACCAACACCATCTCAATCGGGTACATATATACACTGCAAATATTAATCTGAGAATGCAAATGGATATATTACCCGGTGGGGAGATTATCGACGCAGCTGATGATCATCTTGAGCTTGCTGCCGCCCTCAGAGGCGAGACCGACGCGCATCTCGACGGTCATGGCGTCGGCGACCTGTATCGTTTCGAGGCCGATCTCGGCAGCACCAGATCTCCATTCTGAATTGGTCTCCCATCGCATAGCCCATGTTTGCTTGGTGGCTTCTGGAGAGCTCGATCGAGTTGAGATATAACAGGTAAGAGACGAAAGAGATCCAGAGAAGCCATTTATTTGGTATGTTATGGCTTGGCTGGAGCTGCGCCGCCGAAAACCAGAGAGAAGAGGAAGAGAAAAAGAGCCGAAGCTCCAGAAAACAGAGCCGAGGAAGGATCGGCTTATGAATAGTGTAGCACGATTGTTATATAGGTAAATACCTTTAAAAATATTATTTAAATTTAGGTTAATATTGACTTTATCAACTCGTATAAAATTATAAAAAATACACGTCAATAAAATTTAATAAAATAAATAAATTTTCAACTTACCTCTACGACTAGAGTTTTCAACGCTAACATCAAAGTTCAACATTTGTACTCTAGATATCGGGTGCGTCTTGATCGTTACAACGAGTGTTGTCCAAGAACCATAAATCCAGAATCATTCACAATTGTTGATTAAGTAAAATTTTATGAAAAATATCTTCTTTTAAAAAATATCTTCCTAGGAGGAGATCTTGTCCCTGCATAGCTTTTTTCTGAATTTATACTTCTTTTTAAAAGTAAAATTCTTTCTTTGCTTGTTGCTAGATAACATTTTCTTGTATTTTTTCTCTTTGTGACATCCCCACTGTGTTGGTGTCTCTTTTTCAACTCCTCTAAGTTGCTTCTTCACAGTTATAGATTTTATGTTCTCAATGCATTGCTTTCTCAGGAGATCTCTAACTCTTTCAGCAATTTCTCCTACAGTAAAGAAAGACAAAGGATTTTATTCCAAGGATTGTGCAACTGCATCATTCCATGGTTCCAGTAACTTCCTGTAATAGGTTCTGACCAGATCTTTATTATCTAGGTTTCTAATGGTACATTAGTAATTTTAGAACTCATTATAGTGTACTCTTCAAAGTACCTTATATTGCAAATAGTCAACTTTTGAATATTTACATTTGCTCTCTCTTTAGACTGCTCATTATGCCCAGTAACGTCACCACATAATTAAGCATAGATAAGATATGCAAAATCTATAGGATTATTGGTCTGAGCCAATTTGACTGCCCAATCAGGCCATTGAGAACTTCGCTTGAATGACTGATACTATTTCTAGACTATACCGGTTAAGATGGACTCATATTATGCATGAGCTTCCTCGTAGGCATATTTAGACAACACCAAAGCTTGCGTTAGCTTTAAGCTAGATACCCAGTTGTCTATTGTCTTTCTCTTGTCTCCTACCCTATCAAGATCAAAATAAACCCATCTTTCAAATACTGATTGACCCCATTTAGGTTCTATAAGGATGTACTTCTGAGAACTTCGTTCTCCTAGTTTCCTTGTAGGAGCCTGTCTCTTAGTAAATTTAATCTTATTTTCCCGAATGATCTTAGTGGGGTAGTTCGTAATGTTTTGACCTATAGTACTTCCTTGGGGAATAATTTCGGTTTCCATTGTAGAGGATTCACCTAGTTCTTCTTTTGCTGCTTGATAAAGAAGAATCTTCCTTTTGCTCTTTCTTAGTTTGATTTGGGAAATCTTTTCTATGATCTTTTCAAGCTCCTATGTAGATTCACAAATTTCTGTTTGTTCATACAAGCTCTTCAGTTCTTCTGACTTTAGCATCATCATAGGTCTTTTAGCATCTTCTTTCTCGAAAGATTCTTCAAAACAAGAAGTTGGTTTGGTTCCAGAAGTACTAGCTTCTTCATAGCTGGCGAATGAATGCCTATGACATTGTAAGCTTATTCTTCCTCTTATATCTTCATAGATAAGTATTTGTATTTTCTACCTATCTGGCTGGAGGCGTCAGATTCCATTATCTTGGGAATATTACTTCATGTCATTTTGTGACATGCCTTTGTTCAGTATGATTTCTTGGATTGGTGAGTATTGATGTAGTAATCCTGGGACTATTGAGAAATCTGATGTTTGAGGTTATATTTAAGCTCATCAGCTTATAATAGATTCGATAATCTATCGCAAGCTCCATCATTCATTTCTTCATAGAAATTTCATCTGTCTTGATTCGCAATCTTAGATAGTGTGCTGCATCTCTGAGATGTGTGGTGAAGTTGGGGAATACATTGAAATATGCAACTTGTTTTCACAAAGAAGTTCCTACTGTTCTTAACAGACTTTTCTTAAAATCTGTTATTCTATCTTTTGAAGACACATAAAATAAAACAGTCTATACCATCTCTAGCTAAAAGCTTATTCCTACTTGGAATGCTCCAATATGCATATAGCAATATTTCTTCTTAGATACTTCACTTACCTGGTGTCAGTTTCTCCTCCTGCGGCAGGAACTGTCAATTCAAGAATTTTGAATATATGAGAATCCATAAGGAAGGATCCTCTCCTATAGATCTCATTAAGTCTAAATCTAGGAACCGATGCTTCTCGCCAACTAGATTCAATTTCATTGTACTCAAATTCTTGAGCGTTGATCAACTGTGCAGGCATGGTGCTTCTTTTACTGAGTATTCTACTCAGCATCTTTACATCTCTTCTAGTTGAAGATGTAGGTTTGGAAGAGGATCATGTAAGGAGTTTAGGTTCACTAAACTTAAACTCACTTTCTCTTTTTGGTAAGGGGGTATGATTATTTTACTAGCTACATTTTGAGCTAGCTGTTCTTCATTGACCCCTTCTCCTTCTTGTACCTTCATTTTTTCTATACTTGTTTGTAGTCTTGCTATCTTGTTGTTTAACTCCTGAAATTGGTTTTCGAGAACAATACTCATTTCTTGGAAATAAGAGATCTTGTAATTCTGTTGATGAATTATTGCCTTGATATTATCATGAACTGTTTCTGTAGGAAGGAAAAAGCTTAGAGCTTTATCATCTTCCTGCTTTACTTTTAGTTCAACTTTGTGATTCATCCTAATCGGGTGATCAGAGTTTTTAAAAGCTTTTTCAGCGATTCTTAAGAAGATTTTAGCTCAATTTCTTACTGAAGAATATTGTCGGCAAGATGCTCAGTACGAACTAACTTCTTTTCAATATCCAATCGATATTGATTTTGTCACACCCCGAATCTTTTGAAGTTAATAAAAGTAATCTTCTCCGTTTACTATTAGAAATTACTGTACCTATTTTGGAAAAGTGTCGGTAATTAAATTCTCAGAGAGTAGATTTTGAGAAGATAATTAGAAAATTTCGGAGGATTTTATTCGGGTTGACGACTTCTTATTTCGAAGAAGAAAGAAAAAAAAATGGTAGAGGAGTTAGAAAAGTTTCCGTTTCAGGAAACTTTCCATTTTCCCTTTCTTTCCTCTTATTTCTTTCCTTTTCCTCGGTTTCTTTTCTTTCTCTTTCTCTCTCCTTCTTTTCTTCTCCTTCCTCTCTCGCGCTCGACACTCTCTCCTTCCTCACTGTGTACCACCCAGTTCTCCGTCCACCGGCCACCGTTTGACGCGCCACCGGCCCCGGTCGACTCGCCTCCACCTCCGCCGTCGATCTAGGCGGTTATTTCCGGCAGTGGAGCACCGACGAGAGAGAGGGAGGCTGCAACAGTAACGCTGCCGTCGAGGGGTCTCCTGGGTTCGCTTCCTCCTGCCGCCGCGTCGAGTTTTACCGATAAGGGAAGGACCGTCGTCCTCTCAGGAAGCTCCAACTGCACTGAGTCGACCTATAACGCGTCAGGTGAGGAGATCGAACTCCGGTTGACTTTGTTTTTCATGTTTACTGTTCATGGACGATTTGAGGTAGTTAGGCTTCGATTTGAGCTTAATTTTTTTGAGAGAAGATGTTGTGGAGGAGGAGGCGGAGCTATTGATGGTTAGAAATCGTCGGTCGGAGGCTCGCCGGCCGGCGACTGTGTTTGCACAGTGAAAGGGGTATTTTGGTCATTTTACCCATGATTTTTGAATATTTGTTATTTAATTACTGCTGTGGTAAAAGTGGTTTTATTTGGGGTAAAAGGTATGTTTGGAAAGGGATTGGAAAGCTTTGGTAAAGAAATTGGAATGACCGGTAATTAGGGTTACCCCGGTAATTGTCGTTCGGTATAGGCTATATTAAGGTTGGACTTGAATATAAGCTGAGTTGTTGGTTAAGTTGGTAAAGTGTTATGGTTATCGGAAATAAATGATAACTGGAAATCCTGGAAAATGTCGGGTCGGTAATTGGGAATTAAATCTAATTGTTGAAAAGTTGTTAAAAGAAAGGAACTTGGTCAACACGTGGTCAAATAGGATTTCCTGGTCAAACTAGGAAAAGACCAAGTCAACTGTGAACGACTAATATGATTATTTGTTGTACAGTCTCTGGTCGGACGTGAGACGGGCTCGATTACGCGGGTAGTTCGAGAGTTTCGCTCGAGGAGTTTTCCGAGCGGGAAGAAGGTCGCAATAGTACTGTGAGTGGACATATCATGTTTAAATGAATGCATGCCTTAATTATTGATTTTATTGCAGGGTTTTTATGATTGTTTCGAGAATTAAATTTTCCTCGGGTTCTTGAATGTTTTATGTGGATTTATGCATATATGTCGAGGAATGGTTTTACTTATTTGTTTTGGGAAGAGTATTTGAGTAAAGTATTGTTATGAATTTTTATTAAGGGTTGTCGAATGAATATGCTAGCTAGAGTAGCGTGAGGGCGCTACTAGAGCTCTTAGCTCCGACCCTAGCCTGAGAGGTCAGGCAAACTACGTAGTGCACTATGAGGGTTGTCCACTATCATTTTACCTAGAGCTCTTAGCTCCGACCCTGGTCTGAGAGGACAGACAAGCCTGAGAGGTCAGGTTAATATTATAAGGGTTGTCCATTATCCTTTTACCTAGAGCTCTTAGCTCCGACCCTGGTCTGAGAGGACAGACAAGCCTGAGAGGTCAGGTTAATATTATAAGGGTTGTCCGTTATTATTTTATATAGCTAGCATAACGTGAGGGCGCAACTAGAGCTCTTAGCTCCGACCCTAGTCTGAGAGGTCAGACTTTATTATGTTTGTGAACATTTCTCTTCCCATAAACCTTACTTGTTTATCTTATCATGCATTTGTGGAAATTTAGTATTTGTGGGCATGCATAAATGTTATTTAAATCAATAAATCTTTGGGAGAGCATGAAGCATTGGTTTTATTGATTGTGGAGAATTTATAGTGTTTCATGGCTTATTTTTGTCCACTCACTCTAACAGTTTTTTTTCAATGTTTCTCCCCTGGGCCCTTCGTTTTCAAATGCCCAGTGGTGCAGGGTTCTAGAGCGGAGGTCGTGCGCGTACAAGAGTCGAGGCATAGTCGATCATTCTGTTGCTGCCGCATTTTCCTTAGGGTAATCTTCTTAGTAGACTGCTCTGACTAACCCAGTTTAGCTAATTAAGTAGGTTAGAGAGCAGGATGCTTCCATGAGATAGGGATTGTTGTTAGATACTCATGGAAGTGCTGAGTTGGTACGTAGGAAGGGTTGGCCATTTCAAGGGGGTTTCGGTAAGAAATTCCCTTGAGGTGGTCCCCGCAGGATTTACTTCGGGTTAAAGGGATTTAACTCGGGGTGGGTCCTGACAGATTTTCTTTGAGAGAATCAAGCTTGACTTCAAGTTTGCCAAGTAATGAACTTATCTCTTCAAGTTGTCTGAACTTGAGATGAAATCTCTCAAGTTGTATCGCTACCTTGTCTGAAGTCTTATTCTTAGATAGATGATATAGGTATTCAATTAAGATTGGTTTGAAAAGACCAAGCTCTTCAACTCCGACTTCTCTTTGTAGGTAGGAAAGATCATTGTAGAGCGTGTTTAATACTCTATAAATGTACTCTATCGAGTATTGATCTTCTTGAATATGACTTGAATGAAAGCACTTTTACCACTTATTAGTACCTTTTGTAATACAGAATGACTGGTAATTTTTTTAGTTTGGACTCTCTCTTATTTGTCAAGTGAAGCCAAATTTGTGGCATAAGCCTTGATACCCTGCTTTTGAGCCAAGCAGACTCTGATACTAGTTATGGCGGATCTAACTGAGGCTCAGAACGTTCAAATGTCTCTGATCGCATTCAAAAACTTCCTGCAGAACTTTAATCTATTCTTCAGTATGTTTGATTCTTTGTTGAATTCTGAGGATAATATCTCAGTAATTTTTTGTTTTTCTAGGAAGATTATCTCTATACTTTTTTAATCTTCTTAGTTTTCTTTTTTCATTATGCAATTTTTTGTGAGAAATCTTAGCATAAGCTAATAAATCAAGCCAGATAACTATTAAATTAATAATTTCCAAGTTTTGAATATTCTCAATCAATGTAATTCTTATATGAACTTTTATTAATTATATTTTATTCTCTTCAAATTCTAGTTGGTTGATGTAGTATTTGAGATTTTGAGTTGGGATATAATAATACTCTTTTGTCTCTTGATTATAAATTGGGTGATAATTTCCAAAAAAAAATCGATGATGATAAGAAAAAATTGTAACAAAAAATAAAAGAAACTACATCAGAAGATTTAAATAAAATAGTAAATATATAATAAAAATATTATACTACAGAATATTTATTAGTGTTAGATATTAAAGGTATTTTCAGAGCTAATGTTTATTCATGTTTTAGCTAGAGACAACATTAATCATGATTTAGGTTTACTCATTCTTGACTATCCTAGTATCCATGCTGCTCAGATGTCTCTTGATGATGACATTTTTGTTTTTTCTAGAGCTATGATATGCTCTAGGACTAGTGCTTAGTTTTTTTCCTTCATGTTTGGGTCTTTTAGACCCCTTAACAAAAAACAAAAAAAACTAAGTAATTAAATTCATGATAAAATAGTTTACATGGGTAAGAGCCGATGGGTTTTCTCTAATGTGAGGCTAGTTTTGATGATGAGCGCTGTGGGTTAAAACCGGGAAAACGCAAAATATCAGACTGAAGTGAAGGGATAAAACTGGCCGGGGAAGGCCACGCTGCAAAGAATGGTTGATTCCAAGGTTGGCTAGAGTTCATGAGCTGACCAAACATTAACACAAAGCTATGCTACTCCTTGTTCACCCTTGTAAGTGTTTCTCTTTTCCCGACTCACCTCCACTGCTTAGCAACTTCGACACACTCACGCTAACCACCCCAACCTACTCAATTCCAAAGCCTCCAAGTTGTATCTCATCTGGGTTTCGTAAAAGACTCATAATTTCCAAGAAGGCCATCACTTTTTGCTCTAAAAATGATGTTTTTGATGTTTTTCCGAGCACCCTTTTGGCCCGTAAGGCCAACGGAGTTGAAATGGAAGAGAATGAAGAGCTTGAGTTGCTGAACAAGCCTTCCCCAGTTCCTATGGAGAATGGGTCTGCTTCTGAAGTAGATAAAGAGTCTGTAAAAAACGAGGCTTTAGCACCTTTTTTGAAGTTTTTCACTCCAAGAGATTCTATGGAGGAAGTAGAAGACAAGGGAAGGGGTGAAGTAGAAGTGTTTGAGGAAACAAGAGAAGTGGATGATGAGAATGTAGAGGTTGAGAAGGTTAAGGTTGAGTACTATGAGCCGAAACCTGGTGATTTTGTGGTTGGTGTTGTTGTTTCCGGTAATGAGAATAAGCTTGATGTGAATGTGGGAGCAGACGTACTGGGGACAATGTTGACTAAGGAGGTCTTACCTTTGTATGACAAAGAGATGGAATACTTGCTTTGTGATATGGAATATGGTGCCGAGGAATTAATGGTTCGAGGGAAGATGGGGATTGTTAAGAGCGATGCTGTGAGTGGGGCACCAATGGCGGGGAAGCCTGTGGTGGAAACTGGAACTATTTTGTTTGCTGAGGTTCTTGGGAGAACACTCAGTGGCCGGCCTTTGCTTTCAACTAGGCGGCTCTTCCGCAGGATTGCTTGGCACCGAGTGAGGCAGGTCCTTTTCTTGCTTTTTTCTTGTTCTGTTTGGTGATTGGAAACTTTAGGCAATATCTATGTGCTTGTTGCATGACTTCTTCAGCAGATGCTTCTCTTTAAAAATTATTTGCAAGTGTGATATTAGTCTGACTCATGATACTTGATTTTCTTTTTGTTATTTGTTGGGGTAATAATTATCTCATTAATATTTTATTGATGACGTTTGATAAGAATGAAATCAACACATTATTTGAAGTGCTTGCGATCTGTTGTACAGATAAAACAACTCAATGAACCTATCAGAGTAAGAATTACCGAATGGAATACTGGAGGCCTTCTTACAAGAATTGAGGTTTGTGTCTCTGACTTTAGTTCATGGTTACATGGACTTGTGTCAGAAATGACACTTTAATCACTTGGATTTCAGGGTTTGCGAGCTTTCCTTCCAAAAGCTGAGTTAATGAGCAGAGTGAACAACTTTACAGAGCTGAAAGAAAATGTATGTTGAATATCTTTGGGATTTTCTTTGACAAGTTTCTTTTTTGTTTCCTGAGTTTAATTTAGCTACTCAGGACTGATTTGTGCATTTCTTTTTCTTTATGCTGATGCATCTGATCCCTTAGTAAATGCTGATGTCATGTTCCTGGTGTATTTCTTGCTACACAAAGTGTTAAATATAGTTGCTTATCCGTATTTATAATATGTATTATTTATTCAGAAATATGGTGTATGGGGGACCTCAGGTCTTACTGGAAGCACATGTACTTCTAGAATTGGTTCTAGAATCAAGCAATTATCATTTCTTTTCTTACAGAAAGTGTTTGAAATCCCAAATTCTGGGGTGTCCTCATACAGCTTGAGAGACCATCAACAGAAATTGTAGATCTGGCCTTTTGCTATTTATTTAAATCATGTAATATAAATGATACCTCCATGTTATGAGAAATCAATTACATATCATGTTCTCACCTTTGCAGACGCAAAATGAATAACTGAGCTCTATGATTGGTTTTCTTTCATATCTTTTCAGTTCAATAGGTAATCACCATTAATCTCTTGGTAGAACTTAAGTATGATTCTGCTAATTTAATATTTTAAAAGCTTATTATGCAGAAAAATTGGGACAGTTAATGTGGCTAGGAATTGTAATGAGGGCTTGGGCCGGTATTCCCCTTTCTTATGTTTATAAATTAATTGTTTTCCCTTTGGAAGATTAATGTTGTTGTCTCTTTCTCTTTTCTGTCCTCTTTGCCCTCTTTTTCTTTTCCGGTGTAGAAATGGCTGTGAGTTTCTAGAGTCAGTTTTCACTTGATACTTTAACTATACTAATAATTGGTACATGAATATTCTTAACATAATTGAAGAGGTTTTATTGTAAGTGTGTTCGTTACAAATTATGTTTGTTGCTGTAGGTGGGAATCCAGATGCATGTGCAGATCACTCGAATAGATGAAGCCAAGAATGACTTGGTATTGAGTGAAAGGGAAGCTTGGGTCAGTTCTGTACTGAATTTCATTTGATTCATGCTCTTTTGTTACATTGATTCTGCTTGCATGTAGTTTCACACCTTTTTTCCCATTTTTTTTAAACTTGACCTCAGTTGTGATATAATTTTGCAGGAAATGTTATACCTTAGAGAGGGAACACTTTTGGAAGGGACTGTTAAGAAAATCTTTCCATATGGCGCCCAAGTCAGGATAGGTGAAACTAACAGAAGGTTAAGAAATTGCATACCTATGTCGTTATTAGTCTAGGTGACATAGCTTCCCTGATTTTGCCTCTTTGAAAGGTAGGAAATGCAGAAATGCTGCATATATGAATTACTTTCCCAAAATGAGAACCCTAGAATGAAATTTAAAATTTATAGATTTTCCAAGGGGCTGTAAGGCATGCAAAGGTGACAATAAGCCCAACGACCTGAAAATAAAGATCCCAAGGCTTCAAAGTTCAAACTGAGAAAGGAATGTATTTTGCAATCTGTACCTAGCAAGATTATTAATGCTTCCTTCTGAAATCTCAGAATTTTCCACAATGCTGAAAATGATTAATATTACGATAGGATGATTTGGTCTTGTGATGTAATAGAGCATATGGGTTAGGACATTCCATGAATTAAATGGATAATCATATCATTCACTCTATTAGAAGCACCTGCTATATTTTCCTTTTGTTATATTTTGTATAGGATTTTTTTGGTTTCAGTATAGAAGTTAGTAGTTTCATATGCAACTTATTTGAAATGAAAAAGAAAAATTATGTTATTTGCAAATTAGAGTTAAATCTTGAGGAAAAAAATAGAGTTAAATATCAGTGAATGTCAAGGACCTGACAAGGAAAGCTTTTACCAAAGTCGAAAATATATGTAAAACAAAAAGATTCACACACATTGCTTTGCTTTCACATTGTCATTAAAATCTATACTGGTGCTGAAATTTGTTCTTTGTTAAATTCTTTTGATTATAACATATAAGACTTTAGATGGACAATTGCTTTGAACTCTTCTTATTTCTTCTCAGTGGCTTGCTGCATATCTCAAACATCACTCGTGCCCGAATCACTTCCGTTGGCGACCTACTTTCTGTTGATGAGAAGATCAAAGTTCTGGTTGTGAAGTCGATGTTTCCTGATAAAATATCTCTTAGGTACGTGAAAAGTGGGATTATTATTAGTTTTATTATTTTTACTGTTTTTTTCTTTGGATCAAGTGAAGTTATCATCGTTCTTGCTTTTCTCTAGCTAGTAGCGAAAATTAAATATCTCAGAATAATATATAACTGGTCCAATGTATTAAACTTGGTACTCGTTTCACTACTGGTCCAAGCCTAACCTATGACCATTTGGTCAACTGGATTGAGCAAGAGTTTGACCATTGAATTTGTGGCTGTTCTGATTGGAAACCTTTGGTCTTGGACATACCAATATTATTGATGCAACCCCATTTTTCTCCAACAATTTCCCATGTGAAGAAATTGTTCTATAATGAATTTTGGTTAATCATTAAGAAAAAGGCCGGTGGACTTTGTCCTTGTATATGAACTTCCTACTTGTTCTCATGGGTAAAGTAATCCTTTAGAAGTCTCTTTATCAAATGTCAGACAACATTTAGTTTCAGTCGATCCAAACAGTGATTGATGTCATTCCAGGATTGATATATCCTAATTTATTTTTGTTGTAGTGTCTAGAAAAGATATACAAGAATGGTAGGGATCACTTTAGATGAGTTCCCAGGTTAAGGATGGGCTATGAGATCATATTTGATACAGATCCTAGTTATAAGAATCTGACTAAATTTTAATTTGACAAAAGAGTTCTCCTGGGGATTTTATTTGTGAGCTGGCTCAATGTGTTAGGGTCATCATGCAATAGCTTGTCTCTTAAGATAAACTTACAAGTATATCATGTTCTTGCCAAGAGAATCATAATAGTTAATTGTTTGTAGTCTTCATAGTTTTGAACACAATTAATTCTATATATTTGAGTCGAACTGAGGACATCCCACATACAAAGAGGACCAATGGCAATATACCGAAGTGTTTCTATTTCATATTTTCATTCCTGCCCATGCAGGAAGTGCAAATGATGATTGCCTGGACTGGCAAGTCTTCTGTTTGTCATTTGGGGTTATTTCTGCCCTTGTTGTAACGCAACCACAGCTAGAATAGATGGGTACTGTACTAAAAATTACTTGTAGATGAGCGATTTCAGTGGTGTATTTAATTGAAATTTTTCTCAGACACAATTTGTACTTCCTGTAATTTTATAAAGTCCAATGTATGTTTCTTGAGTTTCTTTTGTGATTATGTCTGACAAAGGGACATCTGCGATATAAGCTGCAGTAGGTCATTCATGAGGCATAATTTCCTACCAACGATTTAGGTCAATTGCCTGACTTGACAATAACAATCATCCCCTGGGTAATTTGAAAGGAAGAGAAGAAAACACAGATTTCAAATGATTCCCATACATAGTTTTCTGACTTATTTCTAACACATTCTATCCTTTTTTATGTCTTTTATCTTAGCCTTATTTTCCTCTACCCAAATTCTTTATGAACTAGTTATTTCCGTTACTATTTTTTTCTCAATGAAGTTCATTAAGGTTGGAAATCCTGGACTAATGCCAAATGCTTTTCTTAAACAGCATTGCAGACCTTGAAAGCGAGCCTGGCCTGTTTGTATCGAACAAAGAGGTATGTATCATCTCTTTCCTCACAATTGAGAACTCATTGAGTTTTTGTAGTGTATCCATAATTAGTTATGGGCTTTGTTAATATGTCTTCACTTTGGCAGAAATTATTTTCAGAGGCTGAATTGATGGCAAAAAAGTATAGGCAAAAGCTGCCTGCTGTTCTATCTCGTAGGTCAAAACCCCCTCAAACCAATTCTCTACCGTTTGATAGTCTAAACATGTATGCAAATTGGAAGTGGTTCAAATTTGAAAAGTAATGAAAACGCAGCCGAGGCTCAAGGTTTTTCCTATGATATTTCATATTTGTAATATGAAGAGTACTGTTCGGCTGCCCAACATACTTCTCACACATCCCTTGACAGGAAAAAGAAAATATATGTTTTGGGATTATTGTTCAAACGTCCATTCACTTCATTTACCTCTTGACCTATTGGTAAAGCTACAGAAGCAATGCTTAAGATTCTCAGCATGAAACCTGATTATCCCTTTGGGCATTCAACTGAATTTTGTAAATCATGTAAGTTCTTCCTTATTTTTATTGTTCTGTCCTTTCCTTTCGTATGAGCTTCTAGGAATGATTCTTTTATTGTAAGTTATCACCTCTGGAACTAATCATATTCATTTACTCTTCCTGAGAACTCCTAACAAAATGCCCTAGTGAATTGTGTTATCTAGATACCTCATTTCAGATGAAACTGATCGTAATGAAATTCCATTCTCAAAGTTCAAAGAACCAAGTATTTTCATTTGGAACTTCAACTCTTATTTGCTAGTTGGTGATTACTCTCACACCTGATTTACTCGTTCACTGTGGTTACTTCATTTACCAAAATCCCATATTTGTTGTATGATGGGCTTCCCAACCCCCAGTAGGTTTGTTAGGAGGGTCGAGTGTTAGGATCTTGAGTATCTCAGGCATGAAAGGCCATTGCAAGAAAGGAAAGGAAAAAAACTAAATTAAACTTCAATATTCATCATAATGAGCAAGGCTCAACAAGTAGTACATATAGGACTCTAATATCTAGAATCATAACATTTTATCCCTCTTCGATAGAAACTTGTCCTCAAGTTTCACTTTCAGAATCAAGCTAGGTCCTCACATACTGTAACTTCTCCCAAATTCGAATGTAGAAGACATTAAAAGAGTTGTATCAACAACTCCATCCAAGCAATAACACATGATTCCTAACATCCCTCCCAACTTTCTTGGACATTTTTTTACAGCCTCAACACTCTATTTAGTTGGTTCATGGCATCCAGAGTAACTTTCTTGAGGGTAACTTTCTAGACATTTGTCTCCAGAGACCTGAGGGGAACTCCAACTGGGATCTCTGCCGAGAAATCAGAAGATGAAAGCAAGGCCTCAGAAGTCAATATTATGAGCACAACCAGTAGCTGATATACAAATACTAAGAGACATCTCATAAGTGTTGCTTCTAGGCACTTAAGCACACCTGCAATCCCACCATCAGTCACTTTTTGTGAAACTTCAGTGATATCAGCACTCACATTTCTTTCTGCATAATCAAGCTTCTTCGGGTATCCATAATCCACATATGCACCCAACAGAAGTAGCAAGGGGCACCAAGCAAAGTTGAAAGGCAAGACCAAATGTGTAGGAGTCTGGCCAAGAAATTGAGGCAAAGAAAAGGCTGATGTAGTTATAAGGATTTGGACAAGCTCCAGAAGCTCATAGTAGTGTGACATTAGCTGCGTAAACACTCTGCATCTTCCTTGTGTGATCAAGAATGTCAAACACTCTTGGGCTTATCTGTCACCTTCTAAAAACTTTGTCCAAATCACAATAAAGGCAGAAAAAACCGAGCTCACATAGTCTGCAAAATCTGGCAATGCCTTAATAATCCAAATAGGGAAGATGTGTGGCTCATCAGAAGAGGAGGAAAGGAGCTTCAATCTGGGATACAAGATGCATATAGAACCTTTAATGGTACAATTACGCATGAGCACACACAAAAGAACACTCATATGAGAGTCCTCCAACAACAAATAATACCAACATTGTGTATGAGAATTGAACCTGAGGGCTTCTCCTCTGAGATGCCGCAGTAGAGGCTCAAAATGACAAAATCGTCAGTCAACAATTGGGAGCAATATAAGTGGATGGAGAGTAGCCGTCGTTGCCCTAAAAAATGGAATCTTAACAACTGTAACACAGAATAATTGCTGGCACTGATTAATGGTTGGAGCAACTATAAGGTCTCTAGCATGAAATCCCAAATCACAACCATGTTGATGCCAAGGAGAAGAGACAACATGTTCACAAGTAAAGAACTCTAAGGGAGCATTCCATAATTGCTGATTATCAGGGCCGACTTCAGTTGCCAAATTCACAATATCTGAAGTGAAGCATGTGTCGCTTATTCCTACCAATGAAGTTGTTCCATGCAAAACCATTTTGCTAATGATGCAGGCAGAAGGTTTTTCAGTAACATGTGAAAGAAGCACTACGGTCACAAGGAGAGGTGGTGCATGAACCAGATACAGTATGGCTAAAAAGTCTAGCTCGTGCTCATGTTTTAGTGACCACAAATCAAACAAGAATGAATAAACTTGAATCTGAACAATAACATGAAGGCGGATCAGAATGATCCAACCTATTCATAATTGACCATGTATAACACAAGGGTGCAGTACTTACAAGTATAGTGATCAATTCAGTGTGGGGTTTCAACTGAATGAATTGATATATAGCTTGGCACCCTTTGCTTTAGTGTCCACAACCGTAAGTGCCATTGCCAACTGGTTAGAAGACTTGTCATCTTCAAAATGCAAATCATGACGTTCTATTAAGATTTCCAACTTGCGAGCAAAATGAGCATCATAGCAGACACCACAAATGATCAGCACAAGGCCAGGCACAAATTCAGTGGTCATATTCCAATGTGGAAAGAGGAGTTGAAGTCTGTTCAAGGCCCTTTTTTGTTTTCACATAAACAGCTCCAAATAAGGGTATAGAGGAGTTGTCTTGGATCGACCATGTACTGACAAGGACAATGATCACCATGAATGCAATGATAGTATTAATCCCATGTGTACTGCCAAAACTCTATACAAGTTTCAATTACTGCAATGAAAATGTCATATACTAGAAGAGCGTTCGCAGCAACAAAACATTTGGAAGTGGTCATATAAGTTTGGCAATTCATCTGCACCCAACCTTGGTTGTGGACAACCTCTGTTTCGTGTAGCTAAGGAAAGAAAAATAAGTAAAATTAAACTTCAATATTCATAGGAGTACATATAAGACCCTAATAACTTGACTTGAAGTCTCTAGAATCATTGCACATGACATGAAGTCTCTAGAATCATAACATTGAGCTCTTTTTATCGCTTTTGGTGAGTTCCCTCTTTGCGTTTGCGTTGAATATCCTTCCTTCACTTGCCAGGCTCGCTTCAAAACAAGTGGAGCATGAGTCATTGAATTCTACTCTGAAATTGGAGTAGAAACCACATTGCATTTCTGTAGGGACTGCCCTTTTACTAGGCTGGTTCTTCAATCCCTTACTCTCCCAGGCTTGTCTGAACCCTTCTGTGCTTCATTTGGACTTCTTGGAATGGTTGTTGGACGCTTGTGTTAATGCACTCTCTAGCTTCGTTCTTGGGGAATTGGTGTATTTTGTTGTGGGGTATTTGGGAGGAATATCAGAGTTTGGAATGATCAAACTGTTCGCTTATGGACACCATGATAAGGCTGATGGAGCTTAGAATGGTGAAGCTGCAAAAAACTAAACTTGCAAAAGGAACCTGGTTTTACTAGATGGAAATCACCATCAGCAGCGATTTTTTAAAATTAATGTAGATGGTTCTATCTTCCAAGCTAAAACTGGTAGGACTGGTTTTGTTATATGAGACTCGGTAGGAGCTTTCTTAGCTGGAGGTGGTAAAACCACGTCACGCATACCGTCAGCATAACATATGGAACTTTTCGCTTGTAAACAGGCTATCAAGTTTGCATTTACTCATAAATTCACACCTGCAATGATAGACTGATGCTCAGTTGGTCCTGCAACTCATCAACAGTGAAGTCATTAACTTTTCTGTTTTGGAACGATTTTATGAATATGTTAGTGCTTTGCTACGGGGTGACACTTGGTATTTGCTAAACACAATATTTTTCGGTTTTCTGTATTACCTACTCTACAACAACTAACTATTTTTTTAATAAACTTCATTGTTAGACTATTTATGCAATATTTATATATATAGTATAAGGTTCCGTTCTGAAATTAAAGTGTGTGGCTTCTTATTTGAGTCACTTTCTAATTATATTTTTATATCCTTGTCGTTCAGTGTTTAGATACTAGTGTATAGATCATATGTATAAAGTTTTATTTGTACAAAGTTTCATCATTTAAGTTTTTATATTCATGATTTACACGAACGATTTCATTTGTAATTCATTTAATATATTTTTTTCACTATTAATAATAGAATTGTTTTTAGGGGTAATATAGGTTGCTTTTCTTTTCGTAAGTGTAGCTGTATTTTATGGTCTTTGAATTATGTACGGTGGACTGTCATGAATATTTGATGGATGTAATTATGTTTTTTAACGTAAAAAAAGAATTGAAGTCATTCCGCTGGCGAAGCTAGTAGAGGTAAGGGAGCTCTCTCACTACACGTCTGATCTCTGCTTCCAAAGAAAAAGAAAAGCCAGAGTGCCCTAACTACGCCTGTTTCATTCCTGTTCTCATGGGTTTTGCAGCATCCTGAATGAATTGGTTTGTCGAAACATGCGCTCAAAGGATAGAATCTCTTACTTCTACGATGGTACCACCTCTCCTCTCCATTGTTTTCTTTTTTGGTCAATTTTTGAGAAACATAATTGGGTTTTGCAGGGGATGTGGGCAGCGTCTACTTCGGTCCCAACCATCCAATGAAGCCACACCGACTGTGTATGACCCATCACCTTGTGCTCTCTTACGATCTCCACAAGAAGATGGAAATTTATGTTAGTTTTGTCCCCTTATACTCCACTCCTTTTATCTGCTTTTATTTTGACTGCTCGAATTGATGTGCTTGTTTGTTGATCATTCTTCAGCGGCCCCACAAGGCTTATCCGGTGGAGCTTGCGCAGTTCCATTCTGCCGACTATGTTGAGTTTCTCCACCGGATTACGCCCGACAAGCAACATTTGTTCTCCAATGAATTGGCAACATGTATGTGATTTGTGTTGTCAATGTTAATGTCGGTGTTCCGTAGTTTAATATCTGTAAATAGTTGTTTTAGAACTGAATTCAGTAGGATCCGAAGAAAGAGGAAGCATGACTGACTGCCAAGTTAGGTTCTTGGAACCATGAATTCAAAATGGTTGTCCTTTGGTTTTGGATTATGCCCAATATGTTCTAGAGACTACCTTTTCACTTATTCTTCGACTTGAGTGGAGTTTTGCAGCCCTCCGCATAAGCAATTGGAACCTCTATCTAACTTGATAAAAGTGCTTGGCTCTTCCCATTGTGTTCTTGGTTTACTGATTCTTATTTTTTTTTTTGTAGATAATCTTGGAGAAGATTGCCCCGTGTTCGATAACTTGTTTGAATTCTGTCAAATTTATGCCGGAGGCACGATAGGTAATTTTGATTTTTTGTTTGTAATTGTCAATTGTGAATCTACTATACTGATTGATATCTCAATGTAGATGCTGCACGTAGGTTGAACAATAACGTCTGTGACATTGCAATAAATTGGGCTGGTGGATTACACCATGCCAAAAAGTGTGGTGCATCTGGATTTTGTTACATCAATGATTTGGTCTTGGGTATCTTGGAGCTCCTAAAACATCATGCTCGAGTATTATACGTTGACATAGATGTGCATCATGGCGATGGGGTAGAGGAAGCTTTTTACTTTACTGATAGGTAAAACAGCCTGGTCAGAATGTTAACTTTGTATTTTCTGTGTGCTAATAAAGTTTGAATACACTTTTGATGCATATAGTAGCTAGGAGTTGATTGGGCAATGAACCCCTGCATTTTCTTATTACTTAGCGAATTCTCTTGTAAGAAAATAATGTGATTCACAGCCATGAGTAGGCAAGGGCCATGCTAATTAATACTGTATACAAATGAATACCACTCACTGTCGTTTGGATCTTTCTTGAGGTTTGGGATATGCTCCTTTCTACACCCTACCACTCTTCACTTCACTTCCAATAAGTAGAGTTACCTTTGCTTTTCCTGATCCTACCTCCAGGAAAATTTTGGTAAAACAATTTTTTTTTCCTTTGCAATTATTAATGCTTTGTGTTTGTTCTTAACACACCCAAATTCTTGACTTTTCTATTCTGTCAATTTGAGCTTTTTTAGGGGAATCAATCTCCTGATCAATTTCTATTCTCCCTCACCACTTAGCTAACCTTATGGAACATTTTATCACACACACACACACACACACACTTGCAATCATGCATTGAGGTGTTATGAACAATTTATTAGATAAACCCTAATTGAAGGAATAGAAAGTTCAATAAGGATTAATTAGATAACCCTTTGGGTGTGATAATTACAAATTTTCCTTTCTAAAATAATCTTCTGTTAAACGAGTTGTATGTTGGTATTTTGTTTTTGTTGACCTCTTATACAATTGGTGAAGTTTGACTTGGACAGGGTAATGACTGTCAGTTTTCACAAGTTTGGGGACCTATTTTTTCCAGGAACCGGTGATGTTAAGGTAACTTATCATGAACAAACTTTTCATGCTCTCTTGTTTGTTCATTCTGTATCTGCAATGGTGATTTTTTTAATATTTATTGTTTCTTTTTTCTACTTTATAGGTACTACACGATTTAGTTTTTATTAGTGTTGGTCTTAGTGGATAGGACTTGATACTTGTAGGACTTAGTCGCGTGAGAGTCCATTGATGCATAGGCAACACTTGTTACACATGCTCACACACAAACACTCTTGCATTGGTGGTCCATCAATCTGGGTTATACGTTTTAAAACCTGACACGTTTATATCATTTGCATCTTCCTTAGCTAGTCTTTTTGAAGTTGAATTTTTTATTGCATTTAGTGTTGCTATTTGTTTTGAAGGAAATAGGAGAAAGGGAAGGCAAGTTTTATGCCATCAATGTCCCACTAAAGAATGGAATAGATGATACCAGCTTCAACAGACTTTTCAAGACTGTAAGTTCTGAAAATTAGAAATATGTATTGAGTTTTGACTCGCTGGTATCAAGTGCATGACTTAACTTGCAAATTTAAACTTTGTAGATTATTTCCAAGGTTATTGAAACATATCAACCAGGTGCAATAGTTCTCCAATGTGGGGCAGATTCGCTTGCTGGAGACCGCTTGGGCTGCTTCAATCTCTCCATCGATGGTACATGACTTTTTGTAATTGAAGCATTTTTTTCCTCTTCCATAGATATTTTTCCTTTTCAATTTAAAAGGATTCTATTTCTTTCTAATTCTAAATTATATATATATATATATATATATATATATTACTACGTCATGATCTCAAGACAACTAAAATTTTGGTAGTTTTGCTATGTTTTGGTAAATTGATTATTTGGTACCTTTTTAATGCTTCTTACAGGTCATGCTGAATGTGTTAGGTTCGTGAAGAAGTTCAATATACCCTTACTGGTATGTTTGTCAATGAAGTAAGTCTTACCATTTTCTCAATGTTATAGATCTGGCATACTAAGAGCATGTCTTCTGCCTGCAGGTCACAGGAGGTGGTGGATACACAAAAGAGAATGTCGCTCGGTGTTGGACTGTTGAAACTGGAGTTCTTCTGGATTCAGATCTTCCCAATGGTATGGCAAATGAGTTTTGTAAAATCAAATGCACTACATTGTTGAAAACTTCTCTCTCTCTCTCTCTCCCTCTCTCTCTCTCCTTTTGTTATAAGCAACAGAATGACATTATGAAGATGCAGAACCATGTATATTGTGGACACTGTTTTTTGGATAGGTTCCAAATTTAGTCCTTGGTCTTTTTCGATAGCAGTCATGATACTATGAGCTGATTGCTGTTTGCAATGTTTGGTTTATATATCTACCAGGGCATCAATGAATGCATTTAATACCCCTTTACCTTGTAATATTGACATAATTCTGGTCCAACATTAAAGAAAACCAGACATACTTTGTGAAGTTATAATCTATTTTGAAATCATCCCCATGAATAATTTTTACTCAACTTGTTTCTCCCATTATCCTATCTAAATTGACTTACGAGAAGGTTATCAGAATGTAAAATTGCATTCAGCCGTACATCTTGATATTAGGATTGTGTTGAAATAGACAAGTGATATTTCAAAATTCAGTACCATACAAATGAATTAGTTTTTGCCTTTACCAAATCTATATTGTAGCTGTTCTAATCGGGATCCTCTATCTTAAATGTCATGGCGTTGAAGGTTGGGTGACGTACGAGGTCGTGATTTTTTGGCATATACTCAATTGTATATGTTGCTTGCTTTTGCATGCGTACTTTATTGTTCGACTGATATATGTTTGTCAATTCAGTTAAATAATCAAGTGTTGCTCCATTTTCATGTGGCCATTTTTCATACATATGGCAGGAACCCCTTCAGTTTTGTTCTTGTCTGAATATAAATATATATTATTTACCCCTGCCTTCTTTCTTGCAGAGATCCCAGAAAACGAGTATATTAAGTATTTTTCACCAGAGTTCTCGTTGAGGATTCCAAATGGCCATATAGTATGTAATTAGTCAAATTTATGTAACTCTACAATTTACTATAGTCAGGTTGATTTGATGGATGTCAGCGGATCAATTCAAGGTGGTGATTCTGGCACTTAACTTTGCCACATATTTTATCACTTGCACTGCACTTTTCTGTAATTAAAAGTGCAGTGCAAGTGGTAAGGTGGAGTGCCAAAATCACCTCCCCGATTCAATAGGCAAATACTAAAATACATTGTCATTAACAAATCCTTTTTTTCTTTTTTCTTTGGATGTGCAGGAGAACCTAAATAGTAAATCGTATCTTAGCACCATTAAAATGCAAGTCTTGGAAAATCTTCGTTGCATCCAACATGCTCCTAGTGTACAATTGCACGAGGTAAGTAACCAAGTAGATGCCAAAATAATCAATTATCCGAATATCTAGCATGTCATTTTATCAAATCCCAACCTGACACTAGTTTTTATTTGAATAAATTTAATCCACTGGATCAATTTTCATAATTGCATGTCACTCACTTCACGGCTTGTCAATTTATAATCTGAATTCCAAGAAAAACTGTTGCAATATGGACACTCATACCTAGTGCAGTAAGAGCAGAGCAGGTTGAATTTTATAGTGGTTATGCTTGCACGAGAGACCAAACTATAAGGTTGGTAAATGTGTTAATTTGGGTATCATAAGTTTGATGATGGTCTCTACTGGGTGGTCAGATTTATCCACGGTTCAGGACATCAAGCTTAGTGTAGTCATTATATAATGTATTACCTGCTAGGCACTTGGGAACACCAAAATAATTAATGGCTTGTAAATCTCCTGCTTACAACTCCAACTTATTTAACACAACTGACGGTTGGACGCAGCACAGCACATGGTGTCACATCCACCCGCCTTAACACAGTACACGATGCACTCAGATCTGGAGTCTCAGTACTCGCTTGTACAAAGTGCATGAGTCACACAGATCTGCGGATGACATAGGCTACTCTGACTCGGTGAGGGCTATACTTAGGGCTACTAGGTTGGCTCTTCACCATATGCTTTTAAGGACACTTGGCACATTAATGTGAAATCCTGAGAACATGGTAATGAGGCTTTAGGTAAGATTTTTGTAGCTAGCTCAATACAGCTCTTAATTAGTCTAGGACTAAGCATGTGGTAGCTTTCAGATATAACATAATTATTATGGTCTATTTGGTACAGGGTTTCAAATAGGAATTACAAATGAATTTAGGTTGTGTGTGGTCTGACCCTGGTACTTTAATGAATGGTAATAACTAGGACCATTTCTTTTTCAAGACAAGCTCACTAGGTTGCCCACAGTAAGCAGGCTGAGAAGTGGATCCCTAGCTTTGAACGTTTTTCTTTCTCTCCCTTCTCTCTGTCCCTCTCTCCATCAAGAGCAGTCATGGCCATCGTCCTCTCTCTTGCATTCTTTTACTTGGTCATGGATCTTCTTGCTTTTTTATCACTCATTACTCATCTTATTCTTCCTCATTGCTGTTGAATTTCTCTGCTGTAATGCTGGATCATTTTTACATTTTTTTTGAACTCTTTGCTGCATCAAGAACCGAGTATTTATATTTGATCCTTGTTCTTCAATAGAGAGTAGTCATCTTTCATGGTGACTTCTCCCATCTCTGATTCTTCATTCAATTAAAGGTATGAAGACATCTGAGAATTTAGGTATTTGCACTGATGAATGTGAACTTGGCTGCAGAGTATGAGAGAATTTGATTGGCTATTGGACTTTGTTTAGGTTTTTCAGTTTTTGGAGCAATAGCCAAATCTGCTAACTCATGGCCAAGTTGGAAATATGCAGAATTAATGACTTTGTGATGAAAAACGAGATGAAAGAATCTCTGTCTAGTTCTTCACTACCTGAAACATAGCCAAAGATTAGTCTAGCTTCAGCTCACCCCCAGTAATGAGTCTTAACAACTAGTGAGTCACGAGTTGACTTCAATCAATGCGTTGTCCATTTCAGGTTCCACCAGATTTTTATATTCCAGATTTTGACGAAGATGAGCAGAACCCTGATGAACGTGTGCATCGTGAGTTAAATTTCTCTACTAATTATCTCTTACATGGATGCAGTAGCACTAGTGTAGTATATTTAGCTTTTGAAATCTGCCGATTTGATCTCTAATTTTGTGAATTGATTTCTCAGAGCATACCCAAGACAAACACATTCAGCGTGATGACGAATATTATGAGGGGGACAATGATAATGATCACAACATGGAAGACGCATAATAAACATAGACATGAACTGTTGTTGATACTTTTATACATTGGCTAAGTAGAATGTGCTTATTCGAGGATCTTAAAGTGGAGTCTGAGTAGGGGATTTGGAGGTTACAAGGGACTTCAAGGTGATAGGATTATGAGTGGTGTGAGCTTGGAGGTGTGGAGATATAGTAGAAACAGAATTTACTGGTCACTATCATGATTGAAAGAACAAAACGTGCATGAAATTTCTAGTGGTTATGGGAATTCGAAATGGAATTGTAGTGTATTTGTTGCAGGCAGGTGAATACTAAGCTTTTCTTTTGCTGTCTTTTCTACATATATTCCTCTACATAACAATTTTCATGTAAGATGCTCGCATATATACAATTATACATGTTCAGTACTCTTCAAAATCAAAATGACATTGAATTCATCAGGGATATATAGGTAGGTAGTATCGTGGCACCAAAGATAAACCCCGCATTTTTCATTTCCACCTTATATATGCTATAAATGTAGACACTACCATTTTAACTGAAGTTATGGATTGTAACAAATAATTTTTCTTGTTCATAGAAGTCGATTAAGTCGCTGGAATTAAAAATAACCTCTGAAAATGCAAATGTCAATTCAATTTCTGGTTTTCATTTTATTCATTGTCGATTCAGGGGGTCGGAAACTACGAGGATCGTTGGAAAACAAGATAACATTCAGTACACCAACTCAGATTTCATAAACCAACTCGGTGGATGAGTTTTATTACCTAAACTCACCAAAGGGTTAACAACCAACGAGGGAAACGCACATTAATAAAATGCAACTATATGAGGTCAAGGCTTTACCAAAACCACACTATTTAAACTGTAACAAATCCTCCAACTTCAACTACTCCTACCGGAAATTTTAAAACTATATATAGAGAAACCCTGGTTCCATACTTCCATACTACATCAAGTTCCTCATGGCTCGCCAGCTTCTTTTGTCACACCCTCTACCAAGCATACTTCAAGCAGGACTGGCTGCTCTGACACTTCTATGTTGTGCCCTCTCATTGTTCATGTGTGCTTCTTATTCACGCAAATGGCGACACCGGTGGAATTCTTGCACCAACTTTTTTATCGACGACGGTCCAGTTATACAGCATATGCAACCAGCTCCGAATGAAGAAGGCATGGATGATAGCGGTGAGCAAGAAGACCCGGTCTGGCAGAAAAACATACTCATGGGAGGTAAGTGCCAGCTACCAGATTTTTCAGGAGTCATAATCTATGATGCCGAGGGGAACATCGTCAAGCCTGACAAAACTCCTCGTTTAACCTGGAAGTAAGGAACAAAATGCCAACGACAACTTATACTAGTACTGCTACAATGTATCAAGTCAACACTACCCTGCCTTACGGACTCGGTGCCAACAAGGAACATAGATGCCACTCTTGTCCCTTCACAAGATGTCTTTGTTTAGTTTAGTTTTTTTTAAGATAATTACTAATTTGAAAGAACAGTACGATCTGAAATGTCATGATTGACAAGATAAATAGCGTCCAATGTAATTTATATGTTTGATAATAGAACTGTATAATCTACTATGCATTGAGTGTGACCTAATGGAATTAGTGGAAAAGGAAAATTAAATGTCAGCCAAGAGTCGGCACAATACTACCAATGTTCTGTTAGTAAATTAAAGCATCCAGTCAACATTAACAATCACAACATTTTGGTACGCTGAGTCTTTACTTTGAAGGGATTTCTGTGCAAAATTGATCCGTCAGTTGGCCACTGATGATTCTTTCTTATTAGACCAAGTGCGCCCCCTAAACCCAACAACACTCAACTTTGAAGCTGATGATTTAACTGCAGGTATCTTTCGGCTTTCTGATGGCCTCTTACCAGAAGAAAAAGCTTTCTTAGAGTTATTTGTGTTGGAAGGCTTTACAGCCCTTACCAGCTTTGATGGCTGAACAAGTTTAAAGTTTTCTAAATTCTAATAACAAGTTTTCTAAACGTTTTACTCTTGGGTACCCCCTAATCTATAGATGTATCTAGTATATGGTTTTATATATTTCAAATCTAGCATTGGTGGACTAGCCCATATATGTGAGCATGTGAGAACGAAGTTCACTCCTATTATAGTTTATTTGCAGGTGACGTGATTAGATCCCGGTGAGTAAAGGAGGGAGCTAGGTGTGACTTTAAACTCGGAGTCCTTTTCTTAGTTTAGTTGTTATTTGTAAATTCTTGTTATTTGGTAACTCTAGTGGATTTAAAGTTTTGGCCCTTGTATTTCGTCATCTTCCACAAATTTATTTTAAACTCTGATTGAAAAAGATTTAGTTTATTTTACTTCAGTGTTCAACAACAAAATTCAAAATGGCTTTGGACTTTTGGTTAATGGGTTATCAATCCATCATTCGGGCGTGTTGGTAGCTTATTAGTTTAGAGTCGTGGCACTGTGGTACTCCCCACCAGAGTGCTACATTTCTGACTGATTCTTAGGGTGTAGCCGGTGGCGTTGGAATCCAAGAACAAGGACTACATGATTTGTTGTGGGTCCAGCCAAGGACTAAGGTTTTGTGTGGCCGATATTGGGTTATAGGTTTTTTAGGGTTTGTAGAAAAACTAGTTGGCTATTAACTCTAAGGCTAGAATCGCGTCGTGTCGATAACGTGATTTAAGAGAAATAATAGAGAATGAGAGATAGTTAAGAGAATGGATAATCATCATCATATTCATTGATAGTAGACCTTTTATATCGGAGAATTACATAGCGCTTCTAGGTGTTGTACAATGAAACATATCTTGATATCCTATCACTATTTGAAATTAGAATTTCTCCTTTAACTAGCATTAAGCCTAGTTTGGTACCGCTTTACTTTAAAAAAATCAGCTTTTGTCTGAACTTTTAGATTTAATTGTGTTTAGTAAATCAAATAAAAGCTGCTTTTTAAAAAAAAAATTTCAGGTCAGTGAAAACAGATTTTAGAACCTATCTTCATGTTGCTTTCAGAAGTTGTTGTCAATAAAAACACAAAAATTACATTTTATGTCTTGACAACACTTTTAAAAATACAATTTATCAAACAGTTTACTGTTTTAATTTACAGCTAATTATATTCACAGTAGAACAGAATCAATTTTTCAAAAAAAACTGCAGCAATCCCAAACTAAAACTTACACCAATACACACATAAGTCAGACATCCTAAAACATAGATGTGTAAGTAAATGATGCTCTTTGTTTTATTTGCAATTCAAAAATTCTAACGTTATTCATTTAACAGTCCACCTCTACTCAATTGTGGTTGGATTTATGTTTTATAACATATAATGATAAAGTAGTCGGAATTAATTTAATTGTACCACTATGAAATTTAAATCCAAAGGCAGCTGAGCATAAACAAGTTCATGACTCAGATGATCTAAATTCCATTTTATATCCAGCTAGTATGAATTGATACAATACAGGTAGTGAAATATGTATTTCAGGAAATTCGCCTTTGAGACTAATAGTAAAATAGCTCTCTTCAGGGTGACTGGCACTTGTACTGCTCCGGCTTCAGAACACCAATATAAGGCAAGTTCCTGTATAGTTCAGCAAAGTCCATTCCGTAACCCACAACAAAATAATCTGGACACTGCAAAAACAAGAAATAGACAGACCAGTTCGATTAGGGGTCTTTCCAGAGCAGAACAAAATTAACAAATCCCTTGCAAACACAATAGTAGACAGCAATATAGAATCATTCTTCTGTAATACATTCTGCATCTCAAATGCATGGGTTCCAAACAACACATTGGTTCCTAAAACCCTCGTTTGGGAGAATTACAAGAAGTTGTAGTAATTCTCCCTCATTTTGGGAGAATTACAGGATTCTAAGAATCTAAGATATATGCATTCATTAGTGAGCATGATTCTAAACCCTAAACCATCAGACGTGAGTTTCATTTGCAGGAGTCATAATCTTCTACATTATAATTCAAAAACTTTTCCATTTGATCAATGCCTACATGTATATTTGTCTCTACTCGGCAGAGCACCCAATCATATACAATATCTTAACAATTTATTGGCACTCTTCTTAGTTCTTAGTTATTGACTGTTTCTAAAGCCTAAACCCCACAATTCAAGAGCAGAGCAATACACTTGTAGCAATCAGGTATAACTTGCCATCAACAAAACACCCACTAAGCAAGCAAGACAAAGAAAACATAAGAAAGATTTAAAGAGCTACAGACCTCGAAACCTCGGTAGAACTTGCCCTTGCCTAGAAGCTTAAACTGAACTTTTCTTCTGGATGGTTTATCAAGAAAAGTAGCCACTGACACAGATGAAGCCCCTTTCGATTCCAAATACTCAATCAGACGCGAAACAGTGCTTCCAGTATCCACAACGTCCTCAACCTAACACACAAACAAACCCAGCATTGATGAGAAATAAGAACAAGGGATTACAAAACGATATCGTTTTGGTGAGTCCGCCTTACCAGGACGACGTGCCGGCTGGCGATGTCGAGCTTCAGGTCTGAAGAAATCTTGGGGGTGCCATTGGACTCGGTGCCGGAGCCGTAGGACTCGGCACGGATGAAGTCGACTGCGACGGGGAGGCGGATGTGGCGGGCCAAGTCGGCGAGGAAGAGGAAGGCGCCGGTGGCGACGCCGACGAGGACGGGAGGGTCGGAGAGGTGAGAGAGGTCGGCAGAGATCTCGGCGGCAAGGTCGGAGACTCGGGAGGTGATTTGGTCCGGTGTCCACAGGACGGTCTCTATGTGGGAGTCTAACGATTTCATGGTTCGCCGATGACTGGGGGTTTACTCTTTTGCTCTCGAGTGGTTTTGCGTTCACGGTTCACCTATTCGTATACTATCTCGCGTCTTGGGTGAAAGGGCAGAATGGGCATTTCAGAATCTAAATTAATTCGCAAATGTCTATTCACACAAAAATAATAAAGATTAATAACCATTCACTATAAAAACAAGAAAAAAGTGCATGCTAGGTCTAAAAGACTTTTACTAGTTTTCATTCTAACTGTTTGTAGCAAAAAGACAAAAAATACCCAAAATTAATTAAAATCACATTTTATCTCTTCCACAGTTTCATTCTCATCAGCGTCTCTCGTCGGTCTCTCTCTCTACCTAGTGGGCTTATAACATTTTTGCCGCTGGCATCATCTTCCGCACTATCGCAGATGACCCATGCATCAGAGGAAGATTCGTTGCCGATGCCCTATGCACGGTGAAGATCTGATCGGAGAAACCATGTACCTGTTGGCATCACCCAATGACACATGCATCGGCGACGATCTGATGGGACAAGACGTACTTTCCAAAGAAGGTCAAGATCTGATTGAAGAATGGCGAAGTCCCGCATGTGCTATGGTGTTGTCTCTACAACTAGCGGTGATTTTGCGGTGTCGGATCTTGGTTGGAGGTGTTGGATGAGAGAATTGTCCTACAGGCCTTTCCCGTAGTGAAGATCGTCCACATTCAATTGAGCTTGTCGGCGTCCACCAACTCCGGCGAAAGAGGTCATGTCATATGGGTTTGGGGGCCGAGAGCTTTTTTGGGTTAAATTTAGAGTTTCACAGTGGGTAATTGATGTACTCACACATGTGAATTTGGTTTTGGTGTGGTAATTTAGTTTGGGTGGTTTTGGTGAATTGGTGAAGTGAACAGATGGAGTGAAGGTGAATTAATTTGGGGATCATTTTTCAACTTTACTGCCTTTAATAAAGTTACTTATAAAGTTTTGTGTCCTTAGTAAAGTTTTCATATACAGTCAAGTTTCTTTTCATTTTGTTCTTAAGAGCCACAAAAATGAAAATAGAGATATTGTATAGTTGTTTACCGACTTTAATAAAAGTTTACTAGAGGCAGCAAACTTACTGTTTGGATATGAATATGCACACATGTTATTTTCTGAATAAAAGTCATGAAAATGAAAGTAGAGATATTGTATTGTTATTTATTAACCTCATTTAAAGTTTACTAAGGGCAATAAACTTGACTGTTTGGATATCAAACATGTTACTGCAAACAATAACATGTTTATTAGGGTTAGTAATTCCTGTTACCGGACTCCGGCGATTGAATTCTTGTGACGGGAGTCCGGCAAGTGGTGGCTAGAATCCGGCAATCGGTGACCGAAATTCGACGGCCGGTCACAGAAGGCAGATAACCGAAATCAATGACAGGTGACAGAATCTGACGGCTGGCCGGAGTCTGACAACCGAAGTTGGTGAGGTTCCGGTCAAGTCTTTTATCTCTTTCATTTTCTTTCTATAAGCATGTTTGAAATGTGAGGGTATAATGGTATTAAAATAATATAGGTTCTAGTGCAGTGGTAAGCCCATCCACTACCTATGGACGAAGTCATGAGTTCGAGTTACCATGAGGGTAAGAGTGAAATCCTTTGATCCTCTTAAAATAATAATAATAATAATAATAATAATATAGTTTATACCTAATGAGCACAAGTTCTCTTTTAAAAAGTTCAAATGGTCAATTTCTTTTTTTTTTTAAAAAGAATTGTTGAAATAGAAAGTAAGGTGTCAAACTTTATAATAAATGGACATTTTTTCAAATAACAAAGTTAGATCCTAAACAAATAAAAACAAAAGTCAAAAGGTCTCTCCAATCATTAAAAAAAGACGTGTACCACGTCTCTCATCTTCTCTCCCCCTCCCTCCTCTCGATCTCCAACAACATATTGTCTTTCTTCTCTCTCTCTCTACCCGATCTGAGTCGCGCCATTGAGCTTTGTTACCGCCTCATGCTCTTCCTCGGCTCACCTATCTAAACCGTTGTCGACGTTGCAATAAACTTCCAAGCACCGTCGTTGCTGCCTAACCGAGGAGATCTGAACTCCGATCACTTTTCTCCAAACTCCGACGACCTTTGATCTCTTCTCTTTAACGTTGACTATCTCTCTCAGGTCCATTATCGATGCCAACTACCAACACTGTTCAGACTCCTCGGCCAATGATGGTCCTCAGATCTAAAATAGGTCAGTCTCATTCTCTATCTCTCATTGTTGCCTAAAAGTTACGTGCTTGGACAACATGCAAGAGTCGAGATTTAATTATTTCAAGGGTTTCATTTCTTCATGAAGAATAAGATTTTGATTCTCTTTGGAATTGGTGTTGGAGAGTTCTGGTTTTGTTCTTTAGCTATAATTTATAGCATTAATTGTGTGTTTTACAGAGGGTCGGTCACTAGTGATAACGTAGTTTCTGGGGGTTATTAATGGATGGAAAAATGATCCAAACAGAGTCTGACCTTTTAGAGAAGTAAAGCTTTGATATCTCACGTTTCAAAAACTTCAAAACGGTATCCTGCGTTCTTACCCCGACTGAAAAAAATATATTTATAACCATTATTTTTATTTAAAAAAACTAACGGCATACATTTTTGACATGAAAAGACTAATTTACCCTTTGTTAACAATGTCTGACCTTTTAGAGGAGAAAAGTTTTGGTGTCTCACGTTTCACAAACTTCAAAACGGTATCTCACGTTCTTACCTCGACTAAAGAAAGGTATCTAAAACTGTTAGCTCTGTTAAAAAAATCTTTTTTATTCATTTTTCATCTCTAAAATTCTATGTCTTTAAATTAAGAACAATAATTAATTGAAATTGTATGTAAGAGTGAATATAACTTAGTAAATTGAAAAGAAAAAAATATTGTCATCTTTGACTCTATCGAAGAAAAGAAGAAGGTGAAAGCGTTGTCGCCGGAGAAAGAGAGAAGAAAGATGAGTCGCTGGATGAGAAGAGAGAAAAAAGCAATGTCACGGTAGTCATCGTCATTGTCGAATAGACTTTGCCAAACCGGTAAACCCTATTTAAACAAGATTATTTGTAGTCGCCACTCAAGGAAGTTCTCCACAGTCAAAGTCAAAACATAATCAAGCTTGCTCTCCACTCCGCCGCGACGACCTCTCTCTTTCTCAGAGAATAATAGAGTTTCTGATGCTAATACTTGACTTTATGCACTTGATAGTCAACATTAGCCACCTAAACTATTTTGTATCAATCATATTTTCCAAATCTTTATGATTTATGCTAAAATTGGAGAACATATGTGATCAATTGGTGGTTATCAAAAACAAAAGTTGTCACATCCTGATCCTAGAATTATTTTACGGTTGGTTACTTTGGTCTTTCACCATTTAAAGTAACCGTTTTATCGTATAATGATCATGGAGTTTACTTTTTCTAGAAGCAAAATTTGGGAAAAAGCTCTATGAAAGTCGTAAAGGACGTCGATACGAGTTCGTGGATACATAGCACGCTCAAATCGAAGTTTGTATGAAGAAGTTATGGTTAAAAAATGAAAGCTACTATGCAATAAAAACGCAATATATAGGGGCTTACTAGGGTGAAACGGTAGAAAGTCAGAAAGTAGAAAATTTACTGTTCACAATCGACTTTCTCCCAAAAACCCAATTTGTTGCCGGATTTCTCCTCCGTCAGGCGAAGTTAGGACGCTGCTTGGTGTTCAATTGAAGCATGCTGTGCCATCTACAAGTTGGGGTGGCGACTGGAGCTCACTCGCCGACGTTAGGGAGAAATTACAGTGAGAATGTGCGACCAGAGCACTGTTCATCGTCACCAGAGTTCTTCTTCCTCAGGTCATCATCTCGAACAAGGTATGGTTTTGTTCGCCTTACTGAATACTTTAATCCATTAAAATATTATAGGTTGATTCTTGGTGTGTGATTAGAATTTGGGATTTGAAATTTTAGGGTTTTAGCCCCAAATCGGGTTCCACTGTTCATCGCGTAATTAGGCGGCTTCGAGGCCGAATTGGCTTTAGTGTTGAACATGAAAATTGTTGGGCTTGTTGAGATGTTTATTTCTGAAAAATTTGGTGGCGATTGGAGGTGGTCGGAATTTTGGCCAGAATTTCTATTGGCGACGGTACTATCACTTTTTGGACCGTTTTTCATGCTCATTAAATGGTATAAAATGAGAGGAGTCTATGGTTTAAATTTGATAATTTTTGGAGGAGTTTTGGTTAGGTTTTGGAATTTTTGAAGTTTAATAATATTGGCGGATAATAAAATATTATTTCGGCCATCGGTTATTGCCGATTAAGGTTTAAGAAATATTTAAGGACTCCTAAGCTATTAAGGAGGTCGGGGATTTTTTGTTGATTTACATTTGAGAGTTTTGGCCGAGGGTATCGTTTCGCCAATTTTAAATAATTATTCGTTTGACGATTGAGATTTAATATTATTCGTTTAACAGGAAATGAGGAGTTCTCGCTTGAGAATCGATCCTGATTTCGTCAGACTAAGGCCTAAGTATGTGAGTGGACATTTTTTGTTTTGAACTAATGCATGTCGTGTTTTTATGCTAAACAACATGATTTTTATTGATTTAATGAGCCGATAGGGCCAGGAAGGTGGGTTGCTCCCCTTCCGTAAGCTCCTGTGTTATGTCAGCTGAAATCTCTGTGATATATTGATTAAATTTGGAATGTTTGTTTTATGACCATAGTTTTGAGGACGGTTAGGGAACCGTGTACATGCCTTATGCATGAGATGCATGTTTTAACTTACGGGGGAAAAGTCATATATTAATGACTTTTCGAATTTGTTTGTTTTCTTCACCATATATATATATATATATATATACATACTAGCTAGCCATACGGCCCCCACTTGAGGAAGTGAAACGGGGCAATAGTAGCTCTAGAGGATTCCGACCCTAGCCTGAGAGATCATCATCATGGTGGAACCTCTTCATCATGAAGGGTCGTCATATTTTTTAATAACCTTAAAGGTTCTGACCCTGAGTTGCCACCAGAGTTATTCAAGAAACCAAAGATGAACCGATGTTATTACATACTCTCTAAAATAGCTCGTCAGTTACACTATTTTTATTTAAAATTTTAAATAGACGATGAATATGCTCAGCAGAACAGGTCTAAAAAACGAGCCCCTATGCAGATACTGACAATCTTCCAAAAGGAAAAAAAATCCCACCAGCAATGGCTAGTAACTGACTCGACTGACTAATTCAGATCCAATGCACCAAGCTGATCCGCCACATCAGTCTTTGATGTAGCGTTGCATAGCACATCCATTGCCTCAGCTACCTTATCCTTGAGTGCATCTGGAGACTCAATCAGATGGAGAACTTCTGTCTGGTCCATTTCCAGCAGCATCCCAGTCACCTTAGCCGTGAGATCTGGCTCAATACGCTCAACAAGAGGATATAGCTGCTCTCCCAGCATCTGCATGTTTCGGATGTAACAACCATAGTTAATCTATGTTGTTCTCCTTTTCGCTCTAGGAGTGTCCAGAATGAGCAAGGAGTGAGAGAAGAAAATAATTAAAGAACATACCAAACGCTGATTCTCGGGAGTAGCAGAAGCTAAAGCAGAAGCAAGTGTTGACATAGGCACTGGCATCCCCGAACCGTCAAAGGGCAAAGGCATCATTGGACTCACGAGACCACCTTGGGGAGACACAGCAGAGTCCACTCCGTTCCGAGCATTACCCATATATCTCAAGCCTTGATTGGAGTTACGGTGCATTAACTGAAATTAGGTTTGAATAACCACCAAGGTAGAATGTCATTAAAATTTCCATAAATTATAGGACGTTAACTCATGACATGTTAGAACTGACTCAGAAAACTAAAGCACCTGCTGCTGCTGCACTTGTTGGAAGTTCCCCCCTCGCCGTACACCCATTCTCTGCCCAGGTTGACCTTGCCTCTGAAGGTGGTACGGCATAATGAAGTTGGGAGCAACACCTGGACGCATCCCGGGCAAGATTTGCTGCTGAAAACCATAACCTGCAGGCCGATGGGGTAGAAGGCCAGGAGTACCTTGACCATAATACAGCTGCTGAGGTGAAAGCCTAGGTACCCCAGGAAAATATCCAGGAATTGGCGATGGCATCGTACCTGGTTCTCGGATTTGCGCAAAACGTGCCTGAGACCAATGAATAAGGGGGAGAATGAAAATGGGACAAAGTATAGCAATGGGAAGCAAAATAAACAGTTAAGTAATCTCCAGCTTATCCATCAAACTTCTGACCGGGCAAAATATAGCTAGGATGGCAAACCGAAAGTGTAACCAATACTATATAACGCTGACAACGATAACAATAACAACTTAATAATAGTGGAAAATACCAGCAGTCGAGCCTTCCTTTCTTCTTTCCGCTGAGCCACAGCAACGTATAGAGGCTTCCGACCAATCATCTTTCCATTCATTTCATTCAACTGAAAATGAGAAGAGAGCAATGTAATTCAAGCACGAACTAGGCACTTAATTTAACTTCACAAATGAAAAGGAAGATTGCTTACAGCTTTGTTGGCTTCATCCGGACTAGAAAAAGCAACAAATCCAGATCCCTTGCTCATCCCTTGCTGATCAAGCATGACCTTCCAAAATTAAGAGAACTAACAGTGATTAAAAACAAACATTATAGCTACCCCTGGAGGGTACTTCCAATATATCACCTTAGACACTTTTTGTAGTAGCGGATACAGCATTTACCTTGGATGATGTTATTGTTCCAAATTCAGAAAATAGCTCCTTTAGTTTGTCATCATTTACGGTGTCATCAAGATTTTTCAGATATAAGTTAGCCCCTTGGAGCTTTTCAAATCTACTGATTCTTTCCTGTTCAAACTTGGCTTTTAACTCTGCCTGCCTCTCTACTTTCTTTTGAGCCTTCCCAACAAACAAAACCATATCATCAATAATTTTCCCATTGAACTTCTCAATTGCAGTAACAGCATCACTTGCATTAGCAAAGTTAACAAAACCAAAGCATCTAGACTTTCCATGTGCATCCCTCATAACCGCTGCACTAGTGATGATGGGTCTATCAGGTTCCGGTCTATCAGATTCACCAAAAAGTTTCTTGAGGTCTTCCTCAGTAGTTGTCTCCGACAAATTTTTGACATAAATATTTGTGAAACCCTGTCGAGCATAATGTTGAACAGAAACCTGTTTCTCATTCATCAACATGCCATCCAGCTTGTTGATTGCATTATTTGCAGATTCCTCATTATCATACTGTACATATCCATATCCTTTTGATTGACCATTGGCATCAGCTGCAACCTTGCAAGAGAGTACAGTCCCAAAGGCAGAAAAAGTGTCCAACAATGCCTTATTATCAATAGATTTCTCCAGATTCTTGATAAATAAATTTGCAAATCCACTCTTCCGAATACTGGGATCGCGCTGTGAGTACATGATCCTAATTGGTTTCCCATTTATAGGAGAAAAATTTAAGAGCTCCTTGGCATTAGCAGCTGCCAACATAAATCAAACTCGATCAGATTCCACACAAGCATATCGGCCGTAAAGTATAAATAGAAAACTAAAGAAGGAAAAAAAGACAATAGCTTTTCTCTAGATGCACACCGGGAATGTTCCTTAAAGTACAAGGCACAGGTTTAATGATACTGAGAATAAGGGAAATGATTCTGAATACGTGATTAATTCATTTTATTTACTAACACAATGTGAATCATAACATAAGTAGATGATACAGGCAAAAACAGTTATTCAAAATACCAAAGTTCTCACATTTCTTTTAAGGGGACAATGCAAGTATTTGAACTCAGAGACCTCAGACATTTAATTTCCCAACATTTAACTAGTAATGACTTCTTCACTCCCCCTGACCCCAGAACATATATGTAAAGGGAACAATTTCAAATATTCCAAATAAGTTATCATGCTGTTGATTGATGATCGATCATTAAAAAGGCCATGATGCTTCATAATCCATTCAACAATGGACAAAACATGCTAGCAAGAGAGAAGTTTATACTCACTTCTGTGTGTCCTCCGGCAATTGAATCAATGATAAGCAAAAGGGAGAACATAAAAAAATAATAAAAAATAAAAAAATAATAATTAAAAATAATAAGAAGGTTTTCATTTCCTAAACAATGAGATCGAAGAATCTTCCTCACAAAGATCAGAAGAAAAAATCTAAATGATCCAAAGGAAATTAATAAAACAAATGAACCAATGAGTATCACCAAATAGAGAACATGCATAACAAAAAAGAGAATGGAGAGTCAGAGGGAGAGGGAGAGACGTACCATCCTGTGGAGTGCTGTAATTGACATAGGCATAGCCAAGCGAATGCATTCTGGTCTGATCCCTACAAACCCGAAGGGAAGCAACCTGGGCCACTTGGTTAAACAGATCGTAAAGCTGCGCTTCGTTCACAGTCGGGTCCAGATCTCCAACGTACAGCGACACATTCCCGAACCCAGCCGGGGACGGATCCGACACCGGAGCTTGTTGCGCCACCGGAGCAGTGGCTTGAGCCACCTGAGAAGACACCACAGCCGCCGCCATTACCAAAAAAATAAGACGGGGTTAGGGTTTGTGTGAGTGAGTGATTCGAGTAGGGTTTCTTCGTGCTCTATAAATGGAAAATCAATATATTTCTTGAAAATGTGAATGGGAATTTCTGTTTCTGGGGGGGCTGGTGGGGTTTGTACTTTTTTCCGGTTTTTTTCTTTTTCGACTGAGGAGGGTGAGAGAGAGGCGAGAGATAGAAGAGAAAATGGAAACTGGGCGGAGGAGTGGCGTCTATAAATGGAAATAGAACAGTAGAGAGAGAATTTAAGTGAAGTGGTACGTACGTTTTGGTTCATGGAAATCAAAAGCACGTGTGGATGACTATGTCCCAATCGACATATCATTTGATCGCGACTCATTTTTTGATGAAGATACATACGAATATCCCTTATACAATCCTTAATACATACAAAGTCTATTCCGTTTGAACCTACAAGACATGTAAAACTACATTACTGATCCTGATTTTCATCTTTAAACCCTAAAGCATCTTCTACCATAAGGTAAATTTTGGCTAAATTTAGCTTACAAAATAAAAATATTCTATAAAATCTCTTTTTAGCTTATTAAATTCTTCCACCATAAGCTAAATCTTTGACGAAATTAATAGTATTTTGGCTTACGAAACACTAGTGTAAGCCAAATCCTAAAGTAAAGTCATTTTTTTTCTTTTCCCATACATTTTTTTAATTCAATTATTTATGAAAAAAATATTATACAAATATATTCGATATATGACTCATATGAAAGATCTCGTCGAGATTTTCGTGATGATTGTTAGTAACAAAATTTTTATTTTTATTTTAATGCAAATTAAAAGAATAAATGTAAAGATAAATAAAATAACATTTAATTTTAACTTACAAACTTCATAATTAAGTTAGATTTGACTTACCAAATAACTTAAGTCAAATTTTTTATATTGGAAAATATGATTTGACCTATGGTGAGAGTAAACATAATGGTTAAATTTGGTTTTTTAGTCTATAGTGAGAGATAAAGGGTTGGCTTCGAATTCCTTATCATATCAATCTGTCAATATATATGTGGCTATGTGGCACGATTTTCACCTAGAAAATTCAGCAAAAAGATATGAGCTAGGAACATTAACTCAAGGTTTTGAAGGGGGAAAGATATAGTTTAATTGCAGTAAAACTAATCTCAGTCATAAAAGCTGAATGCATTTCATGCATATCTTTTAGGGTATCTTTGAGTAAAGTTTTAACCTTAATTACCGGTCCTTTTTTAATCAAGAGAGCTAGAACGGCAACTCTCACGTCATAACCATTAACGAAACATCAAAATACAAGGGGGAACATATAGTCTAAACCCCATACTGTAAGAACATCCTAACAACAAATTAAGCATGTCTACAAAATCTATGTATTCTAGCAAGCACCATTTAACAAAGAGTGTCTCATTGGCAACTCTATTTGCTTTACAATTTTGACGACATATCGGAAAAATACCGCTCATATTGAGCCATATGTTACAATGTGTATCAGCTTTCCGGCTATGATGCCACTGGAGATTATCCCCAGTGACCCTAAGTTTCACACTGCCACTAGGAGGCTGCGACCATTTGACAAAGCAAGGAACTCGTTGCCTCATTAGAGCAAACATGGCATGTTGCGTGCAACCACTAGTACAAAGCCCACAAGTATCCAAAATAATGAAAAAAAAGAATGAAACAAAAACTGCAACAAGCACCTACTAGGGCATGGCCCTACGTCAGCCATAAAGAACTGGCGACTTATTCAAACAATTATCCAAATTAAAACTAAGAAGACAAAAAAATTGACCAAAACAAAATAAACTACCCAATTTGGGCATGCATGCCCAGTCCATGTATCCAAGTCCAAAGCAACATAGAGGTCACCCAACCCAAACATATTGGTCCACGTCAGCAGCTGCATCAGCCTACCCCAACACCACCAGTCTCCGATCTCTCCCAACGGATTACCGTCGTAGCCGAACCAAATGTGTCCAGGTATAGTGAGTGGCTCCATCATCCACTTCCCTTGATTAAATCTAAAGCTAAGAGCCACACCAGAGCCTCCACAATACCACGTCGCTGCCGTCGGATTCAGTTCTCCTCCACCCAAACCACCAAACTCCCTTGACATATCTGGTGTCCAAACAGAAACCAGTCTGCCCATCGATTCATTTCACCCCCAAACCCCTCTCATCCTCCACTGTCAACGATTGGTCATCACCTCGTCCCAGCCCAGATTTGAGAACACGGTGATCGCGCTCCACTTCCCTATCATCGATGCACGTACAGCCACCCATTCAAGCCAACACGATCGACTAAGAAAACCTTGTGATCTCTGCCTCAGTCCTCCAACTCGAACTCAAAACACATATCTCGTCCGGCCGCCCCACACGAGCGTTGACGATGCCAGAGGCCATCACCAACGTCGAGGGGCCGCCAGACAGGAGAGGAAGGGGCCAACACCTCGATCTAGGGTTCTAGTGTTTAGAGTTTGTTTATTTATATTACCGGTCCTTCTAAATATCTGTTAAATTTCATGCATATATATATATATATATATCTCATTTGCAAAATTGTTTGCTGCATAGTATGCAAAATCTTTTCAAAATCTCAATCATATTTATGCTTTTGAATATTGCATCTCATA
This sequence comes from Comarum palustre, assembly GCA_951800085.1. Taxonomy (NCBI): domain Eukaryota; kingdom Viridiplantae; phylum Streptophyta; class Magnoliopsida; order Rosales; family Rosaceae; genus Comarum; species Comarum palustre. The sequence goes on along the minus strand of OX637579.1, from coordinate 9,577,738 downwards.
CATAATTGTGACTCACTGGTGAAGTAGCGAAGGCGGGTTCCACAACTACAATATGGAGCAAAGGCCACGTCTTGTGTGGCCTTAGAAGTGTTGTGCGATTCATAAATGTGTGACAATTTCTCTCTAATACTCTCACTTGCCACACTTATGGGAGAATGAAACATCTTTAAAGGTCACACATCTTTTGTAGCCTTTGCTCCATATTGTTGTAGTGTTCAAATCCTTCATTTATATGTATCAAATTAAGAACAATTAGCATAGATACATGATGCAGTGTGTAAATTTAAGTTGTGCTATTAGTGAATGTGATTGTGTTGAACATCACTGCTACTTGATGAATATATAAATATATTTGAAGTTTAGTGAATTTGATTCAAGTGTGGACTAATGTCACGTAGTGAAATTTCCTTACGGAAAGTTTACACTGTAGGCAACAAATGTGGTGCTTTTGTGTTTAAGCAATTTATCTTTCAAATGATTGAAGTTGGTGTTTCCAAATTTCGATCCTTCATTGTATTCTTCCATTTCATATTTTGAGCTGGTTCCAGAGCAGATTTCAGTGAAAACTAGTAGATCCCGTGGAAGAATGGAACTCTCAAGAACAAGTGGTTCGATCAATGTCTCACTCTTCTTTGCTTGTAGTTGTGATCAATATGCTAAATGGAAAATTTAAATGAATACTTTTTTAGTTTCTCATGATTAACTAATGTGGACCGCTATTGAAGATGGTGACACGTCTATTGTTATAACTTCAGATAAAATCTCAAAAATAGCTCCTAATTAACTCCAGAGTTCAGACCAGAGATAAATGAAGTACATAAGGGTCAAAGAAGTTTGGTATATGCATATTTACTGCACTATTTGTGGAAGATCACAAAAGCTTATTTGGAAGTTGTACATTGGTTTTTACTGACTGTGGGTAACATGAAATAAGAAGTTGTAAACAAATCATTGATATTCTCAACATGGAGTGATGATGATGATGATGATGATGATGAACAAACTATGGCAATTGTATGCTCAATTAGAGATACCCCAAACTTAAAAAGTGATGAATAATCCTTTGAGAAAGAAATGGACTACCGCTGTGCACAAATGTATGTGCGTACAAATGAATAAAGACGCAATTTAATAATTCAAATTTGTAGGAATTGGAATCAAAGTATCTAAATTCTTTGGGTAACAATAGACGGAAAGATCGATATGAGAGTTGTGGCAAACGGAATGTGATTACTCTTTCTCTGCGACGCCGGGGGTACAAATCGGTTTTTGGTGAGCTTTTCTAGGGAGGGAGATAGGAAGGTCTTGCAAGATTGTCTGTGGTCTTTTGACAACGAGCTAGTGGCGTTGAAAGAGACAGACTGAAGAATGGAGTTAAGGGAGGAGGTGTTTGAGTCTCAGGAGATCTAGGTTCGAATTAGGGGTCTTCCTACGAGATTCCTAAACAAAGCAATGGGGAAGAGTATTGGGGATCGTCTGGGAAAGCATGTTCGAACTGATGAAGGGATTTATGATGATTTCCTTGGGGACTGCCTAAGAATAAAGGTACATATTAACTTGTCTCAACCTTTGCCTAGATGGATCAAGGTTCGAGTTGGTTATGGTGTTTCGAAGAAGTTCGATATTGAATATGAATTTTTGTCTTTCTTCTGCTTCTATTGTGGTTTATTTACGCATACCGGAGTGTGTTGTCCTGACTAGAAATATGATCTGAGCTTGGAGCCGAGATATGGAAGATGGAGAACTATAATAAAGGATTGTTTTAACATTAGACCAGATGATGAACTAAAACGCTATGACTAGGAGAATCAAATCAGGGGAAAGGATGGAGATGTTCAGTGCCAGAGGTTGGCCTGATCGGGAACTCAAGAAGGTGGGAGGAAGCAAGTGATTATTGGGAGAGAGCGGAAGAACCGATCTTCAGAAAAGATGTAAAACGGAGAAGAATCGATCAACCGCTGGTGGCGTAGTTGGTGAAGACAAGTTTGGAAAGTTATTAATGGGAGCAAGAAGTGCGGCTGAAAAGGGATAAACTATGGTAACAAAGGTGATAGTTCGGGATCTTGATTTGATGGAGGTAGATAAGGGAATATCAGATTTGGAGAACATATTCATGCATGATTCAGGGGCTTCGACAAATAAATCAAGTGCTTTTGAGGAAGATCACCCTGGCGGGAAATCAGGAACAAGAATAATGGCAAAAGCGAAAAAAAAACGATGATGGTGATTGGGCCCTCAATCACAGCTAGCATGAAAAAAATGGGCTGAGTAGGCCCTCAAAAGAAGCAGGTAAGCTGGAGGAAGGTATTGGGCCGTCTAAAACTTGCACACAAATGGTGAGGCAGGAAAGGAAGATGGGTGGGTGTTCAGAACAATTAGAAACCTCCATTAAGATAAATGTGCCTGTTGAAACTGGGAAGGTGGAGAAGAAATTGGAGAAGGATGACCCAAACTTAGTCTCATCGTCACGTAGAAAGGGTTTCCTTGTAGGAGGACGACGAAATCAAACGGGGCAAGGTAGCAAAGAGCTTAGCAAAATCTCATCTTTGAAGAATGGTATTGTGAAAAAAAACCGTGATGGGCTCCGGTTCCAGAACCCATCCCGAGAAATGATTGTCTTGAGCTGAAACGTGCGGGGGATGGGAGACCCGCACAAGTTCCATGCTTTAAGCAACCTGCTTAAAGTCTACAATCTTGACATTATGTTCTTGATGGAAACTAAAAAAGAAGAGATGGACATGACTAGAATTTGCAACAAATTGGGCTTTCCACAGTGTTTTGTAGTTGAAAATGAGAGAAAACATAATGGGGTAGGTCTTGACTTGGAAGACCTATTTGAATATCAAGGTAGTGGGCCAATCAAAAGGGCATATTGATTCAGAGGTTTTAGATAAAGACACGAGGGTGAGACTAGTAGGATTCTATTGTAACCCTATGGCTAGTCTCCGCCGGTTTTCATGGTAACTATTGAATCGGATCTCAAGTACGATCTCTAGGCCGATTATGGTGGTGGGAGACTTCAATGAGATTAGGGAAGTGAATGAAAAGTTTGGAGGTAGGGATAAGTCAATGTCCCAGATCAATAGATTCAGAGAAACTACAAAGGAGTCCAACCTTGTTGAGATTGACTTCGAGGGTTCGCGATACACTTGGAGCAGTGATGGAGTAATTGGATAGAGCATTTGCTAACCCAGCAGCTTTCAGTATCTTTCCTAAACTGTTGGTCATGCATGATGATTTTGGCCCATCGGATCACCTTCCAATTCTCATCACTACGGCGGGGGAGGTCCTGCATCTAAAGAGAGGCAGAAGACGTAAATTGTTCGAGAGTTTCTAGGCTAAAGAAGAGGGTTGTGTGCAGATGGTGAAGTAATTTTGGGTGGAAAATTTGAATGACAATGAGGAGGCAAACGTGATCGGAAAGTTGGACCGGTGCATGTCGGCGTTGCACAAGTGGAACAGTGAGAAGATCAGGAATGTTTCGAGAAGAATTGGGGATCTTAGAGAGCAGAGGAAACTTCTTCCTTTTGACAGTTTTGATTCTAAAGGTCCAGGAGAAAAGGAGAAGGGTGTTATCAGAACTTGAAAAGTTAGAAAGGCAAGAAGAAGAAATTTGGAGGCAATGATCGAGGATTGATTTGCTAAATTAAGGGGATAGTAATACCAGGTTCTTTCACAACTTTGCCAAAAACAGGGGCAGCCGAAATAGAATTCATGGTCTTTATAATGGCAATGAGGAATGGGTGGAACAAGGAGAAGGTGTGCGCGAATTGTTATTGGGTTCATTTGAACAGTTGTTCAGTTCAGGGGGCTGCAACCATTTGGACCTCATCCTGAACAAGGTACGTCTTAAAGTTAGTGCGGAGATGAATTCAAAATTGCTTGTACCTTATACTAAAGATGATATTGAAATAGCTCTCTCACAAATGCCAAACCTCAAATCGCCGGGGTATGATGGCTTCAGGTGCTATTTTATAAGAAGTTCTAGGATGTAATTGGTAATGATGTATGTAGCTTTTGTTTGGGAATTATAAATGAAGGGAAAGAAATAGGTAGAGCAAACCATACATTACTGGCTTTGATTCCAAAGATTCTGAAACCGTTGCATACCTCTGACTTCAGGCCAATTATATGTGTACTGTTATGTATAAGTTGATATCTAACTCGATTGTCAACCGGATGAAGGGTATATTAGATGGTTATCTCTCCAACGCAAAATGCTTTTGTGCCAGGACGACAAATTCATGAAAATGTTATAACAGCATTTAAGACAGTACATTCAATTAGAAAGTTGGCAGGCGGCGGGGAACAAAATGTGGTTTTGAAACTTGATATTAGTAAGGTGTATGATAGGGTTGAGTGAGAGTTTTTGGAAAAGATTATGAGTAAGCTGGAAGTTGCGAGAGACTGGTTAATCTGATAATAAGGTGTGTAAGATCAGCAACCTTCTCCATTCTTTGGGAAGGTCAGCCTGCTGGCTTTATAAGTCCTACGAGAGGTTTAAGACAAGGGGATCATCTTTCCCCTTATCTTTTTCTTCTCTATTCCGAGGAGCTTTCGAGCTTATTATCCAATGTGGATGTAATGAGATTCATTCATGGTGTTCAAGCGAGCAGTTACGCACCGTCGATTTCCCACCTCTTATTTATAGATGACAGTTTGATTTTTTCAAAGGCGAATGTGCAGGAGGTTATGTACTTAAAGCTAATCTTTATTGTTATATGAAGTTGTGGCGGGACAAAAAATAAACTTTGATAAATCTGCTATTGCTTTGGACCGTGTATTAGAACAGAGTTGAAGGAAGAATTACAGGAAATCTTTGGAGTGTTAGTAGTTCCGTTTCATGAACGGCATCTTGGGCTACCGACTATGGCAAGGAGAAATAAAAAAGAAATGTTTAGAAGGCTTCAAGAAAGATTAGATCAGCAGTTAGTTGGGTGACATAGTAAGTTCTTGTCTTAGGCTGGGAAGATGACTTTGGTTAAGTCGGTGGCTCAAGCCATTCCCAACTACACGATGACTGTGTTTCGGCTTTCTAAAGGAGTTTTGAAATATTTTCAATCGAAGATTATAAATTTCTGGTAGGGCAAAGGCGGAAAAAAAGGTCTGCATTTTTGTAAATGGGAGAAGCTGTGTGCTAGTAAATGGGATAGAGGATTGGGATTCCATGATTTGGAGATCTTCAACCAAGCTCTGGTAGCAAAAATTTATTGGAGGTTAATGCATAATCCTAATTCGTTGGTGAGCAGACTTTTAAGAGCCAAGTATTTTCACTCAACAGAATGGATGAGAGCAGTACTTTGCAGAGGAGAGTCAATGATATGGAGGGGATTAATTTGGGGAAAGGAGATGCTGGAGGCAAGAATTCAATGGAGGGTTGGAGATGGAGTTTTGTTCAGCATAAAGAAAGATAAATGGATCCCACAACCTTTCTCTTTCAAGGTCAGTTCTCCTATTTTCATTCATGATAATGTCTTAGTTCAGAGTTTAATTTTGGATCATGAATGGAATGTGGAGAGGGTTAAGAGTATCTTCATGGAGTCAGAAGCTAATATTATCTTAGCAATCCCTTTAGCTAGTAGTGGAAGGGTTGATAAGCAGATTTAACAGAATATCCAACTAAAATGGTAAATAACCAGATTTAACAGAATATTTACCATTTTCTGGAATGAATGAAAAAAAATAGGAAGGCTCGATTAGAATCAGGTAGTAGGAGTATGGAAGGTAGAACTAGTACTCAGGATATTTGGAGGAGATTATGGGAGCTGAGGGTTCCAGACAAGATAAAAGTGTTCTTATAGAGAGCCTCAAATAATTTTTTGTCATGTTTAGGAGAACTGAGCCGTCACAAATTGAGTGAACATGCAAGATGTGGAAGCTGTGGCTATCATGTAGAATCGGATCTACATATATTGTGGGAGTGTTCATTTGCATAGAAGATCTGGAAATGCGCTTTTCTTAGAAGGAATTTAGTTTCTTTGACTTATTGGCTCATGTGGGGTCTGTGGCTAGGGAAGATGATTTAGAGTGGTTTGGAGTTGTTTGTTGGAAACCTTGGCAGTGGAGGAATGATAATGTTCATGGTAGACAAGTGGGTGGGGTATTGGAATTTTTTGAGACTACTGGGAACTGGTGGGAGTTCTGGAAAGGTTCTTGTGATGCTGAAAAGAATGTTCAAAGAGAAAAGGTGGGGTGAGAAAACTGTGAGAAAATGGAAGGGTGGGGGAAGCCAAGGCACAAAATGATCAAGCTTAATATAGATGGAGGATTGGATCTGATTCATGACCGTTTTGTAACGGGCGCTATTTGCAGGGATGAACAAGGTACTTGTGTGAGAATCTTAACGGTGCCTAGAGTGGGGAAAATTAACCCTTTTAGCTGTGAAACCTTGGCACTGCGGAACGGTCTTCAGTTTTGCATCCAAGCTGGTATTAATCAAGTGGAGATGGAAACATATTGTAAGGCTTTAATTTAAGCGGTCAGCTCTACTGAGGAGGATCTGAGCACTAATGAAGCAGTGATGGATGAAATAAAGTTCCTATCCAGTTTTTTCAGTCTTTTACTTTAGGTTTTATCCCTAGAAATAGTAATCGTGTAGCACATAGTATTGCTAAGTTTGCTGTATTCATGCCATTTCCAACTTATTGGTGGCAGATGGAACCAGAATGGCTTAGTTCTATTTTAGTTGTTGATCGATGTTGTTCATGCTTTGAGTAGGACTGTGGTACTCTTCATTATGTTTGTAGGGTTTAATGAGGCCACAATATGCTCCTGGTTGTAAGTTCTTTTTATCAATGGAAGAAGTCAATTGATCAAAAAAAAGTTATCTAATGGAATTGAAATTTTGCAAGACAAATTAGATGCTGCATCAGAATTTTTTTGAATAGTTCAAGTTGTTCGAGTTCAAAATAGGCCACAAGGCACATAATTTGTACAAAGGTGGAAGGCCACAAGGCACATAATTTGTACACAGCCATAAATCCAAAGGATTCAACCATTGCCAAATACATATCAGAGAATAGGGGTGGGACTTCAAAACTGAAAATCAGAAAAAACCGAACTGTAACCGTTAACCGGACTGAAAAAACGAAATGAAAAGAGAAAAACCGTACCGAACCGAATCAATATGGTTCGGTTTCCGATTTTACCCTCTCAAAAACCAAACTGGACCATTCAAACCAGTCAACGGTCAAACTAACAAAAACGACGTCATTTTATTGCAAAAAAAAAACTTAAGTCGAGGTTCTCCAACCCCACTCACTCCAAATCCACCTCATTCTCTCTAGCTCACTCTCCCTCAACAAGAATTTGATATATTTTAAGAATATTTATTCCAATATGGGCGTTTTCGTGTGTTAACTAGCTATAAGATTATGGTTGACCGTTCCGATCGAGCCCTTAATGTTGTCGGATCGAGTTGAATTTTTTATCATAGAAATATTTCGACATAATGATTATATCATACGGTCAAATTTTTTCGTTTGTAAATTTTGACCATCGGAATCACAACATGCCTACTAATGTTTTATAAAACTTATTTACTAAGTTTTAAGTAAATGCACAACTTTGAAAACCAACTCTACATAGAACTGAAAACGTCAAAAACATCATGAAATAAGATGTGACTGGAATGGTAAAATACGTCTATGGTTGAAAAATCACGTATTTCGGGTAATGTCTATGTACCGATACTAGCGGTCAACCCTATTTACCATTATTTATCCATATGAGAAGCTCTATCTTCGAGGGGTAAATGTCCTAAAATTTTTAAATGGGGGGTTGCATCTCATCATGGTGAGAGTTTGTTGTGTTGAAGATTTGACCAAAATACCTCATATAGATACAGATATGGGTGTTTCTGTGTGTTAAGTGGTTATAATATTAGGGTTGACCATCCCAATTGAGCCTTTAATGTTGACGGATAGAGTTGAATTTTTTACCAAAGACATCTTTTGACATAAAGATCTTATCCGACGGTCGGATTTTCGTTTGTAAATTTTGATCATCGAAATCACAACATGCATACTAATGTTGTATAACTTGTTTACTAAGTTTTAAGTAAATGCTCAACTTTGAAAACTAACTCTACATAGAACTGAAAAAGTCAAAAACATCGTGAAATAAGATGTGATTGGAATTGTGTAATATGTCTATGGTTGAAAAATCACGTAATTTGAGTAATGTCTCAGTGTCGATAGTAGCAGTCAACCCTATTTAAAATTATTTAATTTATCCCTATGGAGAGCCCTATCTTTGAGGGGTAAATGTCCCAAAATTTTTAGATGGGCGGTTGCGTCTCATCACGGTGAGATTTTTTTTTGTGTTGAATGTTCGACCAAAATACCTCATATAGATGCAAATATGGGCGTTTTCGTTAAGTGATTATACGATTAGGGTTGACCGTTCCGATCAAGCCTTTAATGTTGTCGGATCGAGTTGAATTTTTTTACCATAGACATATTTTGATATAATAATCATATCTGGCAGTCTGATTTTAGTGTGTAAATTTTTATCATCGGAATCAAAACATGCCTACTAATGTTGTATAACTTGTTTACTAAATTTTAAGTAAATGCACAACTTTGAAAACCAACTGTACATAGAACAAAAAACCTTAAAAATATCATGAAATAAGATGTGACCGGAATTGTGAAATACGTCTATGGTTGAAAAATCAAATAATTCGGGTAACGTCTCAGTGTCGATAGTAGTGATCAACCCTATTTACCATTATTTATCCTTATGGGGAGCCCTATCTTTGAGGGGTAAATGTCTCAAAATTTTTGTATGGGCGGTTGCATTTTATCATGGTGAGAGTTTGTTGTGTTGAAAGTTCGGCCAAAATACCTCATATAGATGCAGATATAAGTGTTTTCGTCTGTTAAGTGGTTATAAGATAAGGGTTGACCGCCTGATCGAGCTCTTAACATATTTGGTGTCTTTGCCTTCTAGTCAGTGATGAAAATCTTCGCCATTCAGTTCTGTGAATTTGAAAATACTATTAGTTTTCATGGCTTTCAAGTGATGAATATCTTCGCCATTCAGGTTCAACATGTTTTTCAGGAATGATGACGTCATTTGTGATCCAAATGACGTCAATTACCATCCAAATGACATCATTAATAAATTAAGTCAACGTTAGTGACAGAAAAAAAATTGTAAACGGGCTGACGCATGAACCAGGCTCACGACTGGCCCTCTTCTTCTCCTGTTTCGTCTCTCTTCCTTTCTCGTCTGTTGTTTTCTCTCATCTCTCTCTGCTTTACTCTCTTTCTTCTACAAACATTAGTAGTCATCATCTTCTTAATGGTTCATCCAAGAACAATTTTTGCTTCTCTATTCGTTGCGAGGAGCCGAGGATGTCGTCGGGGTTTTTTCGGGTATGTGTGACAGGGTTTGGGATCCACGACGGTTGATTTCCGGATCTTCTCCCGCCTCCTTAAGCATCCAGAGCAATCATCCAGATCACCCCTACCATTTCATCTCTTTTGTTCGGATCAGATATATTTGGAGAACTCAAAATTTGGGTATTTTTCTTTTATCTTATCTCCAAAATTGAATTCTCAATTTTTGCTTCTATACTTGAATTTTCAATTTTTGCTTATGCGTTTATTTTTGATTCCTTGTTTTTGATTTGCAATTGAAATTACGAAACTACAAATATTGGGGCAACCGGGTGAAATTTTTCATTTCTGTTTTTTCTTCTCCGGTAAATTTTGACCCCCGCCAAATTTCTAGCGCGATAGAGATGACTGCGCTACCGTACGCCGACATGGATTCCCATCTGAAAGCAATGGCCGTTCGGGCCCAGGGCTTCGACTGCTTCGCCGTCGGAGGCCTCCATGGCCCCCTCTATGCCGTCACCACATTGGCAGGTCCACCACTTTCAACCCCAATCTGCTATCATTCATTGTTTTATTTAATTATTGATTTCAATTCTTATCAATGTTTTATATTGATCCATAAGAGTGAGGGATTTTAATTAATGTTTGCTACCACGTATATCTATGAAATCTTGTTAGTTACCACGTATATAGACGAAATCGTGTTTGCTACCATGCATAATCACGAAATCATGTTAGTTACCACGTATATCCACGGAATCATGTTAGCTACTACGCATATCTACGAAATCATGTTAGCTACTACGTATATCTACAAAATCATGTTAGCTACCACGTATATCTACAGAATCATGTTAGCTACCACGTATATCTACAGAATCATGTTAGCTACTATGAATATCCACGAAAACTCTAAAATTGTTGATAAGGTTTGGATCTTGATTCACGCAGTCAATCCAGTATACACGTCACATGTTAGTTTCCACGTATATTTACGAAATTATGTCTGCTACCACGCATATCCACGAAATCTTATTAGTTACCACATATATAGACGAAATCGTGTTTGCTACCATGCATAATCACGAAATCATATTAGTTATCACGTATATCCATGAAATCATGTTAGCTGCTACGCATATCAATGAAATTATGTTAGCAAACACGCATATCCACAAAATCAAATCAGCTACCACGCATATACACTAAAACTCTATCAAACTTTTGATAATATTTGGATCTTGATTCATGCGGTCAACCATTTATCCATGTCACGTGTTAGTTACCACGAATATTTACGAAATTATGTTTGCTACCATTCATAATCACGAAATCATATTATTTACCACGTATATCTACGAAATCATGTTAGCTACTACGCATATCTATAAAATCATGCTAGCTACCACGTATATCTACATAATCAAGTTTGCTACTATGCATATCCACGAAAGATCTATCAAATTTTTGATGAGGTTTGGTTCTTGATTCACGTAGTCAATCCACTATACATGTCACATGTTAGTTACCACGTATATTTACGAAATTATGTTTGCAATCGCGCATATCCACAAAATCTTGTTAGTTACCACGTATATAGACGAAATTGTGTTTGCTACCATGCATAATCACGAAATCATGTTAGTTACCACGTATATCCATAGAATCATGTTAGCTACTACACATATCTACGAAATCATTTTAGCACACGCATATCCACAAAATCAAGTTAGCTACCACGTATATCTACGAGAACCTATTAGCTTCCACGCATATACACGAAAACTCTATCAAATTTTTGATATAGTTTGGATCTTGTTTCACGCGGTAAACCATTTATCCATGTCACATGTTAGTTACCAAGTATATTTACGAAATTATGTTTGCTACCACGTATATAGACAAAAACTTGTTAGTTACCACGTATATAGACAAAAATGTGTTTGCTACTATACATAATCACGAAATCATGTTAGTTACCACGTATATCCACGGAATCGTGTTAGCTACTACGCATATCAACGAAATCATGTTAGCTACCATGCATCTCCACGAAAACCTAATAGCTTCCACGCATATACATGAAAACACTATCAAATTTTTGATGAGGTTTGGATCTTTATTTACATAGTCAATCCACTTACCACGTCACATATTAGTTACCACGTATATTTACGAAATTATGTTTGTTACCACACATCTACGAAATCATGTTAGATACCACGTATATAGACGAAATCGTGTTTGCTATCATACATAATCATAAAATCATGTTAGTTATCACGTATATCCACGGAATCATGTCAGCTACTATGCATATCCACGAAACCATGTTATCTACCACGTATATCCACGAAAACCTATTAGCTTTCACGCATATACACGAAATCTTGTTAGTTACCACGTATATCCACATAATCAAGTTTGCTATTATGCATATCCACGAAAACTCTATCAAATTTTTGATGAGGTTTGGATCTTGATTCACACAGTTAATCCACTATACACGTCACATGTTAGTTACCAAGTATATTTATGAAATTATGTTTGCTACCACACATATCCACAAAATCTTGTTAGTTACCACGTATATAGACAAAATCGTGTTTGCTACCATGCATAATCACGAAATCATGTTAGTTACCACGTATAACCACGGAATCATGTTAGCTACTACGCATATCTACGAAATCATGTGAGCTACCACATATATCTATGGAATCATGTTAGCTACTATGAATATCCATGAAAACTCTATCAAATCTTTGATAAGGTTGTGATCTTTATTCACGCAGTCAATCCACTATACACGTCACATGTTAGTTACCACGTATATTTACGAAATTATGTTTGCTATCACGCATATCCACAAAATCTTGTTAGTTACCACGTATATAGACGAACTTGTGTTTGCTACCATGCATAATCACGAAATCATGTTAGTTACCACGTATATCTATGGAATCATGTTAGCAACTGCGCATATCCATAAAATTAAGTTAGCTACCACGTATATCAACGAGAACCTATTAGCTTCCACACATATACACAAAAACTCTATCAAATTTTTGATAATGTTTATATCTTGATTCACACGGTCAACCATTTATCTATGTCACATTTTAGTTACCACGTATATTTACGAAATTATGTTTGCTACCACATATATTCACAAAAACTTGTTAGTTACCACGTATATAGACAAAAATGTGTTTGCTACCATACATAATCACGAAATCATGTCAGTTACCACGTATATCCACGGAATCGTGTTAGCTACTACGCATATAAACGAAATCATGTTAGCTACCATGCATATCCACGAAAACCTATTAGTTACCACGCATAACATGAAATTATGTTTGCTACCACGCATATCTACGAAATTTTATTAGTTACCACGTATATTCACAGAAATCGTGTTTGTTACCATGCATAATCACAAATCATGTTAGTTACCACATATATTTACGGAATCATGTTAGCTACTACGCATATCAATAAAATCATGTTAGCAAACACGCATATCCATAAAATCAAATTAGCTACCACGTGTATCCATGAAAACCTATTAGCTTCCATGCTTATACACGAAAACTCTATTAAATTTTTGATGATATTTGGATATTGATTCGAGCGGTCAACCATTTATCCATGTCACATGCTAGTTACCATGTATATTTACGAAATTATGTTTGCTACCATTCATAATCACGAAATCATATTAGTTACCATGTATATCCACGGAATCATGTTAACTACTACGCATATCTACGAAATTATGTTAGCTACCACGTATATCCACGGAATTAAGTTTGCTACTATGCATATCCATGAAAACTCTATCAATTTTTGATGAGGATTGGATCTTGATTCATGCAGTCAATCCACTATACACGTCACATGTTAGTTATCACGTATATTTACGAAATTATGTTTGCTACCACGCATATCCATGAAATCTTGTTAGTTACCACGTATATAGACAAAATCGTGTTTGCTACCATACATAATCATGAAATCATGTTAGTTACCACTTATATCAATGGAATCATGTTAGCTACTACGGATATCCACAAAATCATTTTAGCCAACATGCATATCTACAAATCAAGTTAGCTACCACGTATATCCACAAAAACCTATTAGCTTACACGTATATACACGAAAACTTTATTAAATTTTTGAAAATGTTTGGATCTTGATTCACGCGGTTAATCATTTATCCATATCACATGTTAGTTACCACGTATATTTATGAAATTATGTTTGCTACCACGTATATTCACGAAATCTTGTTAGTTACCACGTATATAGACGAAAATGTGTTTGTTGCCATACATAATCATGAAATCATGTTAGTTACCACGTATATCCACAGAATTGTGTTACCTACTGCTCATATCCAGGAAATCAAGTTTGCTACCATACATATCCACGAAAACCTATTAGCTTCCACGCATATACAAGAAAACTCTATCAAATTTTTGATGAGGTTTGGATCTTGATTCACGCAGTCAATCCACTTACATGAATGGGAAAAAATTCAAATTGATCCGAAAACGCTAAAGGCACCATCCGGATGGTCAACCCTGTAAGTCAAACACCCTAAACGCACGGTAACGTTTATTTGACCGTCGAAATTACTTATATTGACCAGACCTCCAACACAAATTAGTTTCAAATCGATGAGACGCAACCAGTGATATTAAAATTTACAGAAAAAGAACCCCCGAAAAAGGGCTGCCTATAGAGATAAATAATTGTAAATAGGGTTGACCGCTACTATCGGCACTGAGACTTTACCGGAATTATGTGATTTTTCAATCGTAGACTTATTTCACCATTCAGGTCATATCTTATTTCATGACTTTTTTGTGTTTGAAGGTTCAACGTAGAGTTTTGTTTTTAATATGAAACATTTATTTAAAACTTAGTAACTAAGTTATACAACATTAGTGACCACATCGTGATTCCGATGATCAAACTTGACAAAAGAAAATCCGACCGTGCAATATAACCATCATGCTAAAATACATTTATGGGAAAATTTTGAAATTGATCTGATAACGTTAAGTGCTCGATCCGGACGGTCAATCGCGTAAGTCAAACCCCTAAACGTACTGAAACAGTTATTTGACCGTCTAAATTACGTATTTTGGTCGTACCTTCAACACAAAATAGTTTCAATTCAATGAGACGCAACCAGTGGCATAAAAATTTACTTAAAAATAACCCATGAATATAGTGCTACCTATATAGATAAATAATTATAAATAGGGTTGACCGCTACTATCGGCATTGAGACTTTACCGAAATTATATGATTTTTCAACCGTAGACGTATTTCACCATTCCGGTCATATCTTATTTCATGACTTTTTTGAGTTTGAAGGTTCTACGTAGAGTTTGTTTTTGAAATGTAACATTTATTTAAAATTTAGTAACTAAGTTATATAACATTAGCGACCCCATCGTGATTCTGGTGATCAAACTTGACAAAAGAAAATCCGACCGTCTGATATGACCATCATGATAAAATACATGAATGGGAAAAAATTCAAATTGATCTGAAAACGTGAAAGTTTTGATCCATACGGTCAATCCTGTTAGTCAAATTTCTAAACGCACGGTAACGGTTATTTGACCGTCGAAATTACGTATTTTGATTTTACCTCTAACACAAGTTAGTTTCAAATCGATGAGACGCAACCAGTGATATTAAAATTTTCAAAAAAGAACCCCGGAAAGAGGTGGAAATAGTGTTTCAAGGTACTAATACTATTAAAGGATCATAGAATCATCCAATGCACTTGCATCGCTATAGCTTTTATCTGGTTGGATCAGGTTTTGGAAATTTTGACAATGTGAGAGACCCCCAAAGCTACAATTTGGTTGATCCAGCAAAGATGACAACTATCTCAGTCCCAATGAATGGATGGGCGGCTATCAGATTCAAAGCAAGCATAATCCTGGTATGCTCCTTTTACGTTTAATTACTTTCAATTTTTGTTACGTGATTAAAGTGGTAAATAACTATATGGATGATTCTTTCAGGGGTTTGGTTATGGCACTGCCATTTGGATCGGCATTTCAGTTGGGGAATGAGCTTTGTAGACGAGCATGCGAGAACCTCCTCCATACATGCCTCCCATCAGGCTGCGACCTTCCCACAAATTCAGCAAGACGGGTAAAGGAAATTGAAATCATATACAATGGGGCCTATATATATGCTAGTCCAATGGAACTGCATGCTGTAGTTTTGAGTCCAAATCATATACACTGGACCAATGAAACTATCGATATCTATATTGATAGTGTGGTCATTATTGTTCGTTCTGAACCATTAGTCATAGTTCAATGAAACTATCGATATCTATATTGATAGTGTGGTCATTATTTTCATTCATTATTGTTCGTTCTGAAGTTTGAAATGGGCGTGATGAGAAAGAATTCAACAGTCCCTCCACTCGGTGGAAATGTAGGACAAAGTTGGGGTCAGTGGATGACATATCTTTCGGGGGCTATTAGAGAATTGCAGAAGATGCCGACGGGTAATACCAGATATGCCGGGGAAAGTTGGTTATAGAAAGTTAGTTGTGTCGAATCTTCCAAGCTATATATCATAACAAGAAATACAGGTTTCTGGTTGCACAGAGTTGAGAGAGAAGAATGCAAAATAGACGGTTTTCACTAGCTACAGACAATATTGGGGGTTGTTATGTACTAAATGTCCATCACTAACAATGTAATAGGTATCAGCAAGGAGATTGACAATTTCTAAAAAATTTATCATAAACTAGTTGTAGCTAGGGATGGACATGGGACGGGATGAGACGGGATTGAGGTCATCCCACGTCCTGTTCCGGTTGTTACACATGGGAGGGGATTGAGACGGGCCTTACATTTTTTAGATTTGATCCCACCTAGTCTAATCCCGGATGGGACGAGACGGAATCGGGACGGGCCCAATCCCGGCCATCATGCATCAATTTCTTTTATTCTAAAAATCATATAGTTTCATTTGAAATTTTATCTAGATGTCTTCATAAGATTTGTAGCAGGCATCTTAAGATTCATTCCAGAATTTGAATCATTTGAAAACGATTTTTTTAGATTAAGTTATGATTTTTTTAAAGTTTAGGTCTCCATCAATAAAGTCTGAGATTCTAAACCAGTTGGCTTCTTTTAAAATACTGTATAAATTGGTTGGTTATTTAAGATTAGTGTCTTCATAAAAGTTACAGAGAACATCCTAAAGATTAATTGAGAGTTGGAATCTCTCAAAAATAAGGTTTCTACAATTAGTTATGAATTTTGAAAGTTAGACGAGAGAAGTCTAATCCCAACCATCTTACATTAGTTTCGTTTCCTCTTGAAATCGTACAGTTTAATTTGAAGTTTCATCTAGGTATCTTCATATGATTTATAATAGACATTTTAAGGTTTATTTCAGAATTTAAATTACTTAAAAATGAATTTTCTAGATTAAGTTATGATGTTTTAAACGTTAGGGTCTGCATTAGTAAATTATACATATCAATTATGAGATTTTGTACTAGTTGACTTATTTTCAAAAATTATACAAATTGTTTTGTTATATGAGTTTAGTGTCTTCATGAAAGTTATAGAGGACATCTTAAAGATCAGTTGAGAGTTGAAATCTCTCGAAAATAAGGTTTCTATAATTAGTTACGAATTTTTAAAGTAAGACAGGACTGGACGGGGCTGACGGGACTCAAAATTTCAGTCTTGCATCCCATCCCGTTGTTTCTCTAACGGGACGGGACAGAACAGGATGAGAGTTTTTAGTTTCAAATCCCGCCGGGATCGGGACAAGATCAGAACGGGATAGAAACGGGACCGAGATTTACTGGATTTATGCCCATCCCTAGCTGTAGCTCACAAACTTGTAATAAGCAGATTGTTGATGATCGAGATTCACCATGCATGGAGAACAAGTTGGTGGTGTCAAGGGTTTTCGAGAGCTTCAACACTTTTCTAGTACTAATTGTTGGTTCTAAATCTCACCATTCTTATGGTGCAGGAATCATAGGAAATGATATCCACAAGCTAACTGGCCGGTGGTCTTGATCAGCTAATTGTCAAGCACTTAAGCTGCCTTTTGGTGTTTAAGCTGATTGTCACCCTTAATGTACACTAGTGAAAAATTTTTATCATACAAAAAAGAAAAGAAAAATGTGCTTATAAGAATTTGGGTTAAAAATTGAGTCTAGAATATATTGATTATAGGTAAATGTACAATATGAATGATGGCGAGACCTAACGAAAGGAGGGGCTGACGCCTGCCCAGTGCCGGAAGGTCAAGAAAGTTGGTGACCTGATGACAGGGGAGCCGGCGACCGAAGCCCCGGTGAACTGCGGCCGTAGCTATAACGGTCCTAAACTCAAAAACAAGCCAGTGAAGAAAGAAAATGATCGACTCCAAGGAATCGCACTCGCGATTTAACCTCCCCAACATTTAAACCCATAGAACAAGTAATAGCATGGAGCTCAGCCCTCTATAGCTATTGCCGTACGTACCATGAAAGCTCTTGAGTCTTGATTTCCCGTCCCACAAGTAGCTACGGGGCTTTAACAAAATAAATCTACCATTCACTCTAAGGCTCATTAGAAGTGGCAAATATGTCTTGGTGATAGCACAGAGTGCCAGATAGCTCAAACTAGGTGTGATTAGTCATAGCATTCTGAAATCTGGTGACCAAATTTAGCAACGAAATATTTCCAACCAACTACTGATCATCTTTTACTAGTAAGCTTGACGGTGTGTTACACATGAGATGTCACTTTTCATTATTTCTTCTTGTATGTTTATGATTTGTGTTAACGTAACATTCAATACGTTCTGTAAATTAGGCTGATATAAAAATTAAATAACTTGATATAGAACTAGACTATTTGAAATCAAACCAAACCTAGTCGATCTCTAGTATTAATTCCATCGATAGATTAATGTTCTGTAACTTTTATATATAGACAATACAAATTTCCCATATGTATATATTTTCTTGTCAAATATTGTTTGTTAAGAACAACACAAACAGTGGGCGGCTAGCAGTTAGTTGGTGATCTCATACTCTAATATAGGCTGTATCGACAAGATCCTTTGAGAATACATAGATATTTTCATTAATATATCACATGCATGTCTTGGAATTCCGTTCATTTCCACCACCTAATACTGCAACGAGCCTTCAACGAGCCTTTAACAGTAAGTAGTTTAACTCAACCTAACTTGAGCACAGTCAAACTCACACCCGCTTAAATATTAGCTAGCCAGCGCTTTATATAGGAAACAACTATACGTGTTATCCCAGAACCCAGTTCGATCTGATAGAGAGCTTATCGAAAGTACGCACCTGCTAGCAGCTTCTAATTAGTTCATCATCTTAATTCAAGTTAATCTGGGAGTGGAGATGGCTCTGTTGCCTGGCTCCTTTCTGGGTGCTTTGCTTCTGTCGTCTCTCGCTGTCCTTTGGATGGTTGAAGGCACTGTCCATTACTACGACTTTGTTGTAAGTTCTGCTCTCTCTCTCTCTCTCTCTCTCTCTCAACGGAAACTGAAACTGATACATCTGGTTTTGCGATATGGGCTAATGTATAGTTGAAGGAGAAGAACTTCACAAGATTATGTAGCACCAAGAGCATGCTGGTAGTGAACGATATGCTACCGGGGCCGACGATTCGGGTGCAGAAAGGAGACACCGTCTACGTTAATGTCCAAAATCAAGGAGATTATGGCTTGACTATCCACTGGTACTTAAGCTAACTGATTGCTCTTATGAAATTTAGATTACAATTCTGATTTCTGTTATGGATTATGACTTCGATTTATGTTATTTATGTCGATTGACATGAATAAGTACTCGTCCAAAAAAAGACATGAATAAGTACGTACAATACGACAAACTTGTCTTTTCGAGCAATATATACACAATCTTTGAATATGTTATTACAATTTACAATTGTTTGCTTTTAAACTATGTTTTGATGATTATCAAGATGTGTAAATCGTGTTGTGTAGGCATGGAGTGCATCAACCAAGAAACCCATGGTCTGACGGTCCTGAGTACATCACGCAGTGTCCGATTGAGCCTGGCTCAAATTTCACTTATGAAGTTATATTTTCTGATGAGGAAGGCACACTTTGGTGGCACGCTCACAGTGATTGGACTCGAAATAGTGTAAATGGTGCCATTGTTGTTATGCCTTTAGATGAAACTGGCTTTCCATTTCCTGAACCTGATGGAGAAGAAATTATAGTTCTCGGTACGTAACTTGGTTACACATCCAAATCAACATTTTTTTTTGGTTTATCGCATTTTACTCGATTCACTTTGTTAATCGACATAATTAGTTTGTGTTATGACCTTTGAGAATACAAAGGCAGTACTGACTTAAACCATGTTTAAATATGATCATTTTAAAAAATTTTATTAATAAACACACACACCCACATATTTAGGTGAGGTTTAAATTCGTGAACTCAAAGTTATCAATTAAATACCGTAACTAACCAAGTCACGGATCATTAAACCAACTTAATGTTCTCGTTTATATATCTTGGTTAGTTAGCTCGTATTTGGTATTAGAATGACACGGATAAGCACAATCAATCTAAGGCTGCATTAAGATTCTTAGTGACCAACAATATCAAAGTCGGTTTATAATTGATGATGTGAACGCAAGACGGCATGTAGTTAAACAGATGACTACAGTAATGTATCACCACATTTGGAACCAGCTTAAGTTCCTATTGTGCTTGTCCTTGCAGGATCTTGGTATTTTGATGATGTGAACGACGTAGTCGCTGAGGCCCTTCAAGATGGTACCGACACTCCTCGCTCTGATTGCTATACCATCAATTCACAACCTGGAGATTTCTTCGCATGCTCTAATGGTATGTCAATGTGCATGAATGAGTTAAATTATCTCCTTGATGAGTATACCTTTACACGAAATGAATGGAGTGACTACTGCGATTCTGATATGATATCAATTTTGTCTTGCAGACAGTACCCATCGCTGGGAAGTGGAGTATAACAAGACCTATCTTCTTCGCATGGTCAACGCAGTGATGAACGCAGAGCTCTACTTTGCTATTGCTGAACACAATCTCACTGTTGTTGGCATGGATGGATCATACGTCAAACCTATCATCACAAACTTCACCATGATTGCTCCTGGACAAACCATGGACATATTGGTCACAGCCAACCAGTCTCTTGGCAGGTACTACATGGCTGCTAGACAATATGACAGTGTCAGGCCAGATGTTACCGACTACGACATGTCCAATGTGACTGCAATTCTCGAGTATAAGGGCAATAACACACCACCAGAACTGCCGATTTTTCCAAGCAGCCTCCCTACCTATGAGGATTTGTATTCTGCAGCAGACTTTCCAAGCCGTATTAAGAGCTTGGCAAGCACAGAACACCCTATAGATGTGCCCCAGAATATAACTACCAGGATGTATATAACGACAGAGATGAACATGATTACATTTGACAACGGTACGGGTGAGATAACTGGTCTGGGTTCAAGTTTAAATAATGTTAGCTGGCAAGATCCATCAACTGATGTCCTGCTTGCCTACTACAGGTAACTACTTTTTCAACTGCCTTTGTTCTTTGAAAGATGATGGTTTTGTGGTATATATGCTATATCCAAATCTAATTCAAGTTGTTTCTAGCTTTAATATTAGAGGGATCCTGGAAAAAATTGAAAATGACATCTGCATAAACATGTTATAATGCAGGAACATAAGTGGGTTTTATACCTCAGACTTCCCAGATTATCCACCAGAGTTTTTTGACTTTGTGGCCGAGGGTTTGCCGGATAGTATTGCTACGACTGTCCGAGGAACAAAGGTCAAGGTGTTAGAGTACAATGAAGAGGTGGAAATAGTGTTTCAGGGTACTGACGTATTAGATGCATCAGAGGATCATCCAATGCATATGCACGGTTATAGCTATTATGTAGTTGGAACAGGTTTTGGAAATTTCGACAATGAAACAGACCCCAAAACATACAATCTGGTTGATCCACCAAAGATGAACACTGTTACAGTCCCAAAGAAAGGATGGGTTGCTATCAGATTCAAAGCAAGTAATCCTGGTGAGTTTAATCGGAAATGAAGATTCATTGGTTTTGGTTACCTTATAATTGGCAATGTTGATTCACTCTGCATGATTGTTGCAGGTGTTTGGTTTTGGCACTGTCATTTCGATCGACATCTCAGTTGGGGTATGAACACTGTGATGATCGTGAAAGATGGAGGCACCCCAGAGACAAGCATGCGGAAACCACCTGCATACATGCCTCCCTGCAGTGATTCAAAAACCATTAGGCTGCAACCATTTCATCATACATCCAGCAGGAAAAGTAAATAAATTATGAATCTGATGCTTCTGGATAAGCTATATTGTAGGCTTGTAGTACATGACTAGTATTTGAGTCTAATAAAACCACACAAAGGGATTTATTTACATCTATATTCAGTTGGCCTCAACCATTGATTTTGTATATTTAGAGCTGCAATAGGACATGAATCTTAGGCTTATGTTCCAAGTAGTGAAAGAATATTATGGTCATCGAAACTGTGTAACTGAAAGACTTTGAAAGTTTGAGCTCAAACAGCTGGTTCTATATAATTCATGCAGTTTAGTTTTGGATATTTCAAAATCCAAGAAAAATAGAAAATAGTAAAGAGGTGCCATGTATTGGACCTTTCTCTTGTAACTCATTTCTTTCTGATATCCACACTCCGTTTTTATTAATTATTGTAATGATATTAGTTTTACATATGTTTCGATTTGGCCCTTGAGATATTCTCCAGGTTAGAACAATATTCGTAAGGCATTACATCATATAAACCTATATGCATTTACACCATTGGAATTGTGTATTCAAATTATGCAACACAATGTACAGGTCTTGAACAGCACATGAGCCTAGAGTTTTACATTGTTTCCTCATATCAAAACCCCTTCAGACCTCCTTTCTGCCCTACAACAACAATAAACAAACTTTAATCCATACAACTACACAAAAGGAGATCAAAATGAGCATCTACACTATTATTACTATACTAAGTTGGTGGAAGAACATGAAAGGAAAGAATTGTTAAAAAAATGGTTTGACTGATGTGGTATACTAGTGAAGGAAAGTAGGAAACTGCAATCACCAAGATCCTAAAAGTGTCCATTGACACCAAGAACGAATCATATGTTCTTTACTCTTTTTCTGTTGATTGAGATGCTTTGGATCAAGGGAAATTAGGGAACAATCAATTGTGTGTGCATACAAACTTAAGTGATTATCTCCTCATCTTCTTCATATTTGGCCGCAAGTAATCTTGTTAACCCAACTACTCAATTGTGTTTCATATACTAGTTGAAACATGCTTATTCATATATATATATATATATATATATATATATATATATATATATATATATGATATCCTGCAAATACCTAACAAAAGCACATGATTTTCTAGGCCTCTTCAGTTCTCCATTAGTCTCATAGTATAACATTTTTTTTCTTCAGCCATAAGCCCAAAGATAACTAGTAATAACAAATAGCTTCTATGTTTTACCATTCAAAGACGGTTTCTTTTTAATGCGTACATTTTATCCTGTCTGAAGCTACACTTGGATACAAAGAGAGGAGAAAAATTCCTTGAGTAGACTAGAAAATATGCACTTCCCTCATTTCTTTAAGCTGCCCATGGGCTGTGGCTGCATATTTTTTTCTCGCTGCAGAAGTAAATCTTGACTCTTCACCCTCACAACAGTCCTAATGCTAGGGAATCAAAATTTCGCTTATGTAGCAGTGTTACTTGACTATTCTTTCTTTAGTCAATTATCATGTGTGTGTCTCATATATCAGTGCATTCTTCATATTTTCAGTATTATAGCCAAAAGAATTTCTTCAAGTCAGTTCCTGATGTGTATCAACTAATGATTTTGGACAGCCTGATTCAATTAAAGTTTTTTACTATAAATTATCTCGTCATCCACTCAAGACTCCATTTATTCTTAACTATGTACATCCTATTTGTAGTCTCATCACTTTGTACATACCCTGTAATTACAATCACATAGCTTTGTAAGCTACTCCTAACAAACAAATTAAGTACTTCAAATGGTACATGATAAGTGCAGTGGGTAATTGAATTGAAGTTTGGTTGCTCAATATTAATAACAAATTACCTACAGCTACTGCAAGTTAGAAAACATAGCAGAAAAATCTGGAAGATGGCTGTAGACTTACCTGTCACCACCTTTAAACAAAGCAAGGTAGATTGGATCTTGGCATGTCAGCTGTGACAGCTGAATGAGGATATAGACACATGTGGTAATGCTAGACAGTACAAAAAAGCAGTATATTAGTAGCAGATTGTATGTTAAGAGTATCATAAACCCCATATACTAGAACAAAATACTTTGAAAAGAATAATGTAATTAAGATTTTCACTTTTGTAATCCTATCAGGTTTTCATATCATCAATCTCTGTAAGACATATAAAGTGTCTCTTTTATCTCACTAACGAAACATATATTCTAAACCATCAATAAAGCAAAACAAAACAAATATAAAAACAGAAAACAAAGTCTTGATGAATGGCGTCCCACCACATCCATAATACCTAAAGTTTCTGCGTGTAATGTAAGTCATTAAGACAATATAGACAACAAAATTATATTTCTATCAAGTAATACAACTACAGTAGCTATGGAAATACTTGCTTAGAGTCACTCATCGATATTAGCCACATACAAACTTGTATTACATAAGAAAATGGATCCTTTCAGCAAATAAATAGAAACTATATAGTCTATGTTGAAGTTCAAATTCAAGAAATATACCTGCCAAAACATATCAATAAAATTATCCACACAACTGCAGTAATCCAACTTGATTCTTTGTAAGCAACCCATACCTAATTTTACATATGCAAAAACAATGTGTTCATATTTCCGCAAAGATATTCCTGAATTCTTGCGATGAATCTCAAACGGATTAGAAAAAATAAGAAGTCTGTATTACAGGGACAATGATAAAGCTAATACATCAACTAGAACCGGACCCAGACATTAAGGTGATCACATTTTATTCTCAGATAAAAAAATACACCATCTCAGATAAAAAAAATACACCAAATATTAAAATATCTCTGGCAAAGAAGCCAAGTGATCAAATTTAGTTGTTTTGTTATCAACGTATCATTGCCCTTGCATCCAATAAGATACTAAAAGAGGAATTGTAATAAGAAATTTTATAAACTACCAAGAAATTTGAGACATACCGAAAGAGCTGTAACATTGATATAAAAGTCAATTAGAGTTGCTACCATCCACCTGCATAAATTTGGCAGCAATCTTTGATTAGATGTGCATGAACAGTGCAATCAGAAATTTGAACCAATATTTTATCAATCTTTTTAATTTAGAAGAAGAGAACACCAAATGGGATTGAAACAGAAAATACTTACGGTGTTAAAAGCTCTCTGCGAAAAGGAGAACCATCTGTTAACAGAGTATATAGGAGAGTCCCCAGCATCAAAAGCCCCAAAACAGTGAATACAACTCTGGAAATCAGAACAAGGGACTGCTTATGCTTGTCTACCACACCATACCTGAATGAAAATATTTGTCAGTCAAACTGGTTGTGTTATTGATAAGCTTTGGAAGAACCATATATGTGTGTGTATATATAATGTAGCACTCCGAGCTAACCAATTAGCTATTTTAGTGGCCAACGGTTGGAAAGAAAAAAGAAAACGAATAAAAAAACATCCGGAACTGTATTTCTACAGAACACAGAAACATTACTTATGCACAACTTCTACTATCATAAACTATAAAAGAATTTTATTCTACTATGAGATCATAACACATATATGAACTTTAGATTCCATACTTGTTTGAATGGCACAACAGAACATGGTAAATGGGATCTTCTGATTCTTTCGTAGAAAGCTTCATCAATTGCAGAAGAATGTAGGCACATGTAGTCACACTAAAAATGAAAACAAAAATGAGAGAAATAATATTACTTGAGAAGTTAATTGTGAACCAGATAAATCTCAACTATTTGTCATGTATAAATAGCATGGCTTTGGAAAAAACAAGCAAATCTAAACACATCCAGTACAGTACCAAAATAATGGTGGAAACAACATATTAAGCTCAAATCAATCTTTCACATTTAAATCAGAATAATAATCAGTGACCCTAAAATGAGGAAGAAACCCATGAACTAGAAATAAGAAAGTAATTAACTACCAAAACTGTAAGGGGAAACAGAATTGATCAGCTAATAACGCCTATTTGAAATGCAGACTCTTAACGATGAGTCTTCTGTATTTCTTAATGGAGAAATCTAGTGGGATTTGAAACTTCCCCATCCCAAGACCAAATGAGATCAGTTTTGGCTGAAAAAAGTTCAGATTGAGGTATAAGAGTCTACTTTTTGAGGTAACAGGGTCAGATTGGTTTATTGACTGCCAAACTGCGGGCTTCAGATTGTAGGGTAAAAAAATTACCTTTTGAGCTACACCGCAACAACAGAGTAGACCCACAAAGCATTCCATACAAGATAAAATTTGAGATTTTCCACATAAATTTGTATCAAGCTTAAACAGCAAAATAGCAAAAAGGTCTCAACTTTCACCACAGCGGCTGGGGAGCAAACCAGTCGAAGGTTCAACATTATATTATATGAAAGAATTTAGTAACTGAACAGTGTCTTCATATCACATTGTTCCCATCAAATACATAGATTTTAACTCCCCCAAGGCCCAATCAAACAAGAAGACAGTATAATGATCCATACAGAGAATAGAATTTCAAACCTTCCAAAACATACTAGCAGTAGGATCCACAGTGCTGCACTAATCCAGTTTGATTCCTTGTAGAAAATCCAAGCCTGATACATAAAATTCATGCCAAAGCTACTTTAGAGGCAAAAAAATTGGCAAATAACACATGAAGTATGAACAGAAAATTGAACTATTCCAAGTCGAAATGAGAAGCAAGAAGTTGGTGGATCATACCGCTATAGGCACAATATTAATGTAGAAATCAACCAAGGTAGCAGCCATCCATCTGAAACAATAATAAAAAGTTCCAAGCATTTGCTGGTATCAACTATCAAGCCTTCCATACCGAAAATCTTAACAAAACAACTTCTAAACCGATCAATATAGCAATAGCAGTAATAGTATGAGCTAAATAGTAAGTATGGAATTAAAGTGAGTTAGAGAGTGTGCAGGAAAAGCTTGAAGACAAAACAGCAATAGTACGGAGTAAGGAGTTCGGAGCGGAAGGGAAGGCCGTCGGAGAGGATGGTGTACACGAGAGTGAGCACCATCAGGGAGCCCAGAAATCCAAACAGACCTCTCAAAACGGTCACCAGCGACATCGCCATTGAAATCAGTAGAGAGGATATCATATGAACAAGGAGAAACGGAAGGAAGAAACGAACCGCAAGTTAGATAGTCAAGTGCACATTTTAGGAAAGACGAGGACGCTGGGGAGCCACGTCGATTTTCATAATTAGTTGTCACTAAAAATAAACGAGTATAAAAACGAATAAGAGAGTCATTTTGCAAAGTCGAATTCCAGACATGCTGCACCAAGTGCAGCCATTTTGCAATCACACCTCCCGCTGCAGCTGCCACGCAATCATTCTCGTCTTGCTTTTGATATTCATAGACCACTTCCAGAGGAGGAGAAGAAGAGCTTCTGGGGTGCCGTCAGCTTCATAATCAGGACTGCCGCTGGGCCTGGCATGCTGGGCCTGGCTTTTCAATTTTTGGATACTCTGGTTCGATTCTTTTACATTTACGATTAAGCTTGAATATTTTGGTTTAAAATGTATGTTAAATGGTTGTATTGTTCAATCATTGTCTCGTAAATGAGTTATTGGAATTTAGTAACTGACTTACTGGAGGTTGGTAATCGAGTTACTGGAAGTTAGTAACTGAGTTACTAGTGACCGAAATCTAACGATCCGAGAAAATCCGAGTTACTATGGGTTAGTAACCGAGTTATTAAGGATTAGCAACTAATTACTTGAGGTTACCGGGAGTCAGTAACTCGATTATTGGGGATCAATAACTCGAGTATTGGGGTCAGTAACTCGACTATTGAGAAAATTTGGTGACCGGTGACCTAAATCCGGTAATTGGACAATTTTTGGGGTCAGTAATTGAGTTACTAAGTTTAGTAATCGAGTTACTAAAGGTCAGCAAATAGTTGTCATGTGAACATAATCCCGTGACCAAAGAAAATCCAAGTTATTGGAGGTCAATAACCGAGTTACATGGGATAGGAATCAAGCTACAAGAGTCCGATGATCATTGGCCGAAATTCAGAGTCTGCGACCAGTCACGTGCGAGGCTCCGCAAAGTCTTTCATTTTCTCTCTAAGTATGTATAAGGAATAAGGGTAAAAGTCTCTCAAAAATATTATTTATTATGAATTTATTGAAAATTTGTGTATTTAGGCACACATAATAACATTTTATATTGGAATGAGCTCATGTCATTAGATTCATTAGAATGGTCTGAATAGACAATAAGAGATTTAAATTAGTATTAAATGAACATTTTATATAATTATTCGTCTATATTTGTGCTAATAGTAGTAGTAATGAAGTGGTTTCTTATTAGTATTAGGAGTAGAGATGGGACTCTTGCTTAAGTAATATAAGATTCATGTCCTAATGGTAATAGGATTCTTATTTTAGAAATTTATTCACATGTCTATATACTTGATCCACACCTCACAATTTTTATTGTCAAATAATTCCTCTACTTCCTCTCATCTAAACCCCTACTATAATGGGAAACAAGTATTGGTGTCAAAATTTCACCAAAAACTTGAACTTTCAAATTTACCCATGATGTTGTAATTGGTTAAAAAACAGAAAAATATCAAACATGGTTAAAAAAGTAAATATGGTGTATTTATTTCTAAATTTCTATTTCATATATTTGTCTTATTAAATATTTATTTACAGATTTACCCAACTACACACATAGGTTTTTAAAAAGTAAACATATTAAGAAGCTAATACCATTAAGGCTAGGTTTGGTGCAGCTGGGCTTATAAGATATAAGCTGACTTTTACTTTTTTTGCAGCTTATAAGCAGAAGGTGAGTGTTTGCAGCTTTTCCTTTTTCCCTCAAAACACTTTATACTTTTTTAAGAAGTAACTTATTTTTAGACTTACCAAACACCAAAACCTTTGGTGCTTAAAAGCAAAGGAGCTTATAAGCTCTCCTAAACCCAGCCTAAACAAGGCAATGTATCGATTTTAGCAAGAATTGCTGATAAACCACTCCCTTATGACTTCTCATTCTTTTTAAAACAACTTATATAAATCAACAAAGATAATTGCTTCCTAACCATGAGATTTTGATATAAAGAGAAATAAAAAACTCGATAAAGATATGAATCAACTAATATATTTTCAAGATATTCATTATTCTTTTTAGGAAAAATGAATCAAACAGTGTCTAAACTTTTAGAGAAGCAAAACTTTGGTGTCTCATGTTTCAAAAATTTCAAAACGGTATCTCACGTCTTACCCCGACCGAAGAAATGTATCTGAAACCGTTAGTTCCATTAAAATAACTAACGGCATACATTTTTAGACATGAAAAGACTGATTTATCATTTGTCAACAGTGTCTGACCATTTTGATAAGAAAAACTTTGGTGTCTCACGTTTCAAAAACTTCAAAACGGTATCTCACATTCTTACCCCTACTGAAGAAAGGTATTTGGAACCGTCAGTTCCGTTAAAAAAATTAGGGGTGGGCATAGGACGGGATTGAGGTCATCCCAAATCCCGTCCCGGTTGTTACACATGGGACGGGCCTTACATTTTTAAGATTTGATCCCGTCGGGCCTAATCCCGGATAGGACGGGACTGGATCTGGATAGGACGGGCTCAATCCCGGCCATCATGCATCAATTTCTTTTCTTCTGCAAATCATACAGTCTCATTTGAAATTTTATCTAGATGTCTTCATAAGATTTGTAGTAGACATCTTAAGATTCATTCTAGGGGTGGGCATATTCGGATCGGATCGATTTTTGGTCTAAACCGTATCCAATCCAAATTATTCGGATTTGTAAAACTTCTATCCGGAACCAAATTTTAAAATCGGATCAACCGGAAACCGGATCGGTTTCGGATTTAACCCGAATTTAAAACAATAAGATGAGACATTTAAAAAATATATATATTATTTTGTCTTTTTTTTCATATAAAAATTAAAACGTATATAGTTCTAGGTTTTTCTCTCAATAATTATTTTTTCACGAATTTACAGTCATGCTTAAATTATATGTCAAAGTATATATATTTTTAATAGTATACTTGTTCAAGAATGTGAGTTATATAGTGTGTATATAAATGCGTATAATTTGATAAATAAATTTTGTCTTCTTAAGGTGACACATAATAAGAAATATATTGACTAATAATAAAGTAACACGTATTAAAAAATATAACACCAAATATAAAATATTCGGTTAATTCGGACCGGTTTTTAGGCTAAACCGGAACCAATCCGATTCAAACCGGTTCGGACCGGTTTACGTTATTTTTTGACCCGTTTTAATCGGTTCGGTTATCCGGCCCGGTTTTTCGGGTGGTTTTTTCGGTTTTCGGTTGAAAACCAGATATTTGCCCACCCCTAATTCATTCTAGAATTTGAATCACTTGAAAACGATTTTAATAGATTAAGTTATGATTTTTAAAGTTTCTGGTCTGCATCAGTAAATTCTAAGGTTTTGAACCAGTTGGTTTCTTTTAAAATACTGTATAAATTGGTTAGTTATTTAAGATTCGTGTCTTCATGAAAGTTACAGAGGACATCCTAAAGATTAATTGAGAGTTTGAGTCCCTCAAAAATAAGGTTTATACAATTAGTTATGAATTTTGAAAGTTAGACGAGAGGAACATAATCTCAACCATCTTGCATTAGTTTTGTTTCCTCTTAAAATCGTACAGTTTAATTTGAAGTTTCATCTAGGTATCTTCATATGATTTATAGTAAACATTTTAAGGTTCATTTCAGAATTTGAATCACTTGAAAATGAATTTTCTAGATTAAGTTATGATTTTTTAAACGTTAGGGTCTGGATTAGTAAATTATGTATATCAATTATGAGATTTTGGACTAGTTGACTTATTTTCAAAAATTATGCAAATTGGTTTGTTATATGAGTTTAGTGTCTTCATGAAAGTTATAGAGGACATCTTAAAGATCAGTTGAGAGTTCAAATCTCTTGAAAATAAGATTTCTATAATTAGTTATGAATTTTTAAAGTTAGACGGGACAGGACATGCCTAACGGGACTCAAAATTTCAGTCACGCGTCACGTCCTGTTGTTTTGCTAACGGGGCAGGACGAGTGTTTTTAGTTTCAAATCCCATTGGGATCGGGATTTATGCCCACCCCTAAAAAAATCTTTTTTATTCATTTTTCATCTCTAAAATTCTATGTCTTTAAAATTAAGAACAATAGTTAATTAAAACTTTATGTATGAGAGAATATAACTTAGTAAATAGAAAAGAAAAATTATTATCATCTTCGTCTCCATCAAAGAAAAAAAAAGGGGAAACGCCGTCGCCAGAGAAAGAGAGAAAAGAGTTGCGCTGCTGCAGGAGAAGAGAGAAAAGAGCAGCGTCGTCATTAAAAAACAGTCATGTCGCGGTAGTCATCTTCATTGTCGAATAAGGAGGTTGGGTTCACTGTTCTCCCTAAAATTGGGTTCTTAATCAATTGCCTTCCAACTCTGATATACCTCTGTCTGATAAGCACACGGGCAAGATGAATGGACTTTGCCAAACTAGCAAACCCTTCTTAAACAAAACAGTTTGTAGTTGGCGTTTAAGGAAGTTTTCCACAGTTAAAGCCAAAACATAATCAAGTTTGCTCTGACCATCCTCTAAAAACTCATAACGATCAAGTAAACTATGACCTCTCCACTCTGTGACGACGACGTCTCTCTTTCTCTCTGGGAATAATACAGTTTATGTTGCTAATACTTGACTTTATGCACTTGGTAGTCAACATTAGCCAACCATAACCACCTAAATTATTTTGTATCAGTCATATTTTTTAAATCTTTATGATTCGGGCTAAAATTGGAGAATGTATGTGATCAATTGTTGGTTATAGAAAACAAAAGTAGCTAAATGTGGATAATTTGAGATTCAGATGTTGCACCGGATCCTACAATGATCATCTATACCATGCGATCTCGACGAAAAAGGCGAAGTTGGGACCGAGAGTGGATTGGAGGAGGACGAGGGGCTCATATGGGAGTGATGGTGCAGGGGATGTTGGTCGGAACTAACAATTCTAGATATCTTTCTTCAGTCGGGGTAAAAACGTGAGATACCATTTTGAAGTTTTTGAAACGTGAGATACCATTTTGAAGTTTTTGAAACGTGAGACACTAAAGTTTTACTTTTCTAAAAGGCCAAACACTGTTTGGATCATTTTTTTTAAACAACGGGTAAATCAGTCTTTTCAAGTCAAAAAATAAATGCTGTTAATTTTTTTAACGGAACTAACTGTTCCAGATATCTTTCTTCGGTCAGGATAAGAACGTGGGATACCGTTTTGAAGTTTTTGAAACGTGAGACACCAAAGCTTTGATTCTCTAAAAGGTGAGACACTGTTTAGAACATTTTTCGTTCTTTTTAAAACAACTTATATAAATCAACAAAAATAATTGCTTCCTAACCATGAGATTTTGATATAAAGATAAATAAAAAACTCCATAAATATATGAATCAAGTAATATTTTTTCAAGATATCCGTTCGTCTCTCTTTACTACTCTCTACTACTTTGGGTGGTGTATTCAATTAAGAATTTGTAGGATTTTTTTGTACTTTGAAGGTCTTTTAAAAACATGTGGCATTCAATTAGAATTTAAAAACTCCGTTAAAATCTTGTGGTATTCAATTCAGATTTTAAAAAGTCTTTTAAACTCAAAGGTATTGAAAACTCCTTAGATTTTCACACATTCTATAACATGATGGATTCTAGGATTTAAAATAAGAAGTCAAACAAAATCATTTAAAATCTAGATTGAATGCATCCCCTGATGCCTTGTATTGCATTTACCAATGTAAGAATAACTCTGGTGGTATATTCAACAACGACAAATGCTACCTCGCCATTACTTGTCATCTAACCAAATTCAATACCACCCTAAACCCAAACTAGCTCACAAAACAACCACCAATATGCTTTAGTTTTCTGAAATGGTAAAACAGTATTTAAAAAAGATTTCAAAAAATAGGGTGTGTGGTAATCAAGAATTTGGGAGGAATATAAAGAATTTCATTAAACTGGAATACAATATTATAACCATGAGAGATATCGATGGTGGAAATAAATTTCTTACTCTCCTCCTGACCAACCCGAAATACTAACGATTGAAGTGGACAAAAAACGATAAGGGTTCAACTGTAACCTAACTTATTCAAGAAGCATCGATACATCCTTACAGTCAACTTTAAGAAGAAACAACTCTTTCAAACACTAAATGTTAAAATTACCAGTATATATATACATGTAACATCTGAATTATATTGACAATAAGAACTAACTGACATTAATGTAGTCTCTGAAAACCATAACCATGACTCACCCCACGACACGACCAATGACGCAAACCTACCTAAATTCTCACTCAAAGAGGAGGCCTAAACTCTCTCTAAAAAGGGGGGAAAACAAAACAAATACCTAAATAAACCTAAAGACGTAGGCCCAAAAAACTTAGGCTCAAACCAACCCTAGTGAATCTTAAGGGAAGGCTCCTGAAGATCTTGCCAAAGACAGCTTGCGGCCTGAATGCAAAGCCACTGAAGGGTATGTGTGTTTAGTAATTAGTTATGTGTGACAAAAAATTTCTCTAACATGTTGCAGCTCCGTCTTCATGTTTCGCCGGCCTCCAAATGCAGACATTTTGCAATCAAACCTATCACTAATGGAGCAGTGAACCTCTTGTAGAAGTTGTCACGCAATCACTCTCGTCTTGCTTTTGATATTCATAGACCTTCAGTAGTTGCCCCTATTAGGGCAGCTTCAGTTGCAAAAGAGAGTCATCAATCGGAGAAAAAGAGCTTCCGAGGTGCCGTCAACTTGATAATCAGGATTTTTGTTGGGTCTGGCATGCTGGGTTTACTCGCCACAACCATCCAATCGGGCCCACTACCGTCTAGTCTTGCCATTCTCCTCTTTTGGTAGTGGTTTAGGATGATATGGATTTGCTGTTTATTTTGGAATGCCAAATCTTGAAAACTTAGATGAAATATGTTTTGTATCGTCACTCTTGATAGAACAGACATTCATCTGCTCGATGCAAACTGCATTATCTTTATAAATGTATGTAGACTTATCAATTGTAGAATTTATTCCACTAGTTCCTGATTGTTACATTAATCACAGAAGTTTTGATAACTCAACATATCAATGTTGTTTAATGTCTCCAAATGTGACATTAGGTAATTAATTAACTATATTAGTTTTGATCTTTTATACTTTGATCTTAAAAAGAAGGCTGTTTGAGAACTCAAAACACAAGTTCACGCTGAAAAACATATTTTTACGTAGTATGACCTTCGTATACCAAAACAATAGTAGATTCATCTAACAAATAGTTATTTTCACTTGCGCTTTATTGTATATTAGCCTTTTATCTGTGTATTTGCACGGACTCACAATTTTTATAAAGTAGTTATTTCTTCAGTTATAAAACTCATTACCTATTTTTATGTTCTTAATTATTTTTTTATTTTATTTTATTTTTTATTTTGTTATTATCATATTAATCTTTGTTTTTAGAACCAACGTAATAAATGCATTATTATCCTAACATAATTTGAAGATTTTGTTGAGCTTCCACTGTTATATCAGATATAAAAGTTCCCGCATTTGCAAGATTGAACTCGATCGCCGTACTCAAAATAGAAATTTCTTGTTCTTGTTGCCTTCGGTGGGATTGAGATCAGCTGTTGTGTTTCGTGAATGGGTCCGCCCAAAAGGGAAGGGCAGCAGCAACTGGATACGTGGACCCCAAACCAATTCAATAGCCCCACCCCCCCTCTTCTGTATCCCACCGACCCAAACACGTAATTCCAAATCTCAATAATAAATTTCGATCATGAAAAAAAATCTCAATAATAAATACCCAATAAATAATAATAAAAACCGAAATTGGCGCTCCTTTTCTCTTGGATTCCAGAAACAACAGGAAGAAAAGCCATGGCGTTGCGCAGACGGACGTTGCTCAAGGTCATCGTTCTCGGCGATAGTGGGTACGCGCCTCATCCTTCCTTTTTAGGGTTTCTAATTCTCTCTGTCCTTGCAATGTTGATTTTCGCATTTCCGTTTTTGTTTAGTGTTGGCAAGACGTCGTTGATGAACCAGTATCCTTGAGGATCTGTCATTATTTTCTGACTCCTTTATTATTTTTGGTAGGATTAATTTCTGTTTATTTGAATGAATTATAATTTCGGTTCAGTTTAGATGTGAGGCCTTAATGGATTTACTTAGATATGTGCATAAGAAGTTCAGTCAGCAGTATAAAGCTACAATAGGTGCAGATTTTGTCACCAAAGAACTCCAGATTGATGACCGGCTCGTTACGCTGCAAGTGGGTTTTCTAGTCCGGTTGTTTGTTTTTTCAGTCTTGTGTTTAGTTCAGTTTTGGTGAGTGTGGCGCTTCACTTGCGTGTTTCTTTGTGAATCGGTAGATATGGGACACGGCTGGGCAGGAAAGGTTTCAAAGTCTTGGAGTTGCGTTCTATAGAGGGGCCGATTGCTGTGTTCTGGTTTATGATGTTAATGTAATGAAGTCCTTTGATGCTCTTGAGAATTGGCATGAGGAATTTCTCAAGCAGGTTTTGCTTCATACCCTTTTTGCCTCTTCATGTTTTGTGTACCTAAATATTATTTTGCAAGATAGGTTATGTTGTCAGACATTCATTTACGATTATTATCAAGTTTGAAAATGATTTTCAAGCAAAGAGAAAAGAAAACGAATCAATTTGAAACAGTATATCCTGTTTAATAAGAGGATACGGTGTCACTGTGTGCTCCTAATTTACTTACCTGGTAATATAGCAGCCGATTTAGGGTAACAACTGACTGGTCTCAGAGGGTTCCTCAAGTAGAAACAGAGAGATAAATGGAAGGGAGGACGTATAGATAAAATAGTTTACAAATGACAGTTCAAAAAATCTTATATATATAATTTTTTAGTTTTTGCTCAATACCTCTCTCATGTATATCATTTCCCTTGTTGGATTATTTAGAGATTTGCAATAATATTTTTCTGCTCACGTACATGAGCAATTGTTAGAACCTCTCCCGAGAGATATGTTCTTCTAAAAATCTTGCCATGGTATGCCAGTAGTCTTCCATGTAAGGAGAAAAGGGTGCTTTTCTGGCACTTTTGTATTCAGTTGCTGATACTCAAGTCTAGTTAAATAATACATAGAAGGAACTAAGAAAGTTGTTCTGATTTCAAATGGTGTTCACTGGGAAGTGGGAATAGATACAGCTGATCAAACATTTTTTTTGAAACTGGATCGCTGATCCAACATTTAAGAGTGCTGAGCTGCGATGCAATATGCCTGTGCTTTTAGTGATGTTCCTGCTTTTGATATTGGACAACTCAAGGCTACCTTTCTTTTAGTTGCAATTATATGGATATCGTTAACAATTTTCTTTGTACTTCTGTGGCTCTGTGTCAGAGTTGCACCATATATTTGCTCAATACATGAGATTTCTGCAGAACACAATAGGAAGAAGGAAAAGTAAAAGGTTCAGGCACTGTTCCTCTAGGTCCTTTTCATAATTAGCTGTCAGTTCTTTCTTATTAGTTTCTCATACTGCACTGATTTCTATATCCGTGTTTTCTGTTGTTAATGATCCTCGTATACCTTAAGTATTAGTCGAGAAATTGCATTAGCTTAATAAAGTGTCATTATGTGATTCACTTATGCCATTGAATGGAGCTGGTTTACTTTGAATTTTGTAATCTGAATGTTCTTTCTTGGAAATGCTATCCTGCTGTTTCAATTGCTTACAGTTGCTTTCCCCTTCTGAATGTCTTCCAGGCCAACCCTCCTGATCCCAAGACATTTCCGTTTATATTGCTTGGTAACAAGATTGATATTGATGGTGGGAATAGTCGTGTGGTAAGGAGAGACAGTTTCTGGGCTGGCCAAATAATTTCTTCAATGATTCATTACACTAATTTTTAGCTTTTCAGGTTTCTGAGAAGAAAGCAAAGGACTGGTGTGCATCAAAGGGAAACATACCTTACTTTGAGACATCAGCAAAAGAAGATTACAATGTTGATGCTGCATTCCTTTGTATTGCCAACACTGCTCTTGCAAACGAACATGAGCAGGACATGTAAGTTTATGTTGAGGCTGACATACTGTCTTTGATTTTCATTTATGCTTGTGATCTCTGGAGTTTGCAAAGTTGGTCAGATGATGACCATACCTTTGATGTTCAGAGGAACTTACGCACTAAATTATATAACTCATTTGTTCATAGTCATGGGACAGTATGTAATAAGAATTAGCTAGAAGGAACATCAAAAGCAGCAATATTCTTTCCTCTACAATATAAACTAAAGAATAGTCGGGATTCGATTAATAATAAATTGTCAGGTCCCAATAGTTTTAGGTTTGATAAAACCTTGGTTTCACTGGGGTAAGATATGCTTTTATAGAGTCTAGAGAAGACCATTGGATAAGAGGGACCTAATATCAACTGTAGAAAAATGTCACTCCAATCTCCCTATAAAACGTTTCGAATTTGATGAAAGGCATCCCTTAGGACTTGAAAGTACCTTTCCGTGACTTATATTTCAGCCTACCATCTCCCCATCTCACATTTTCCTTTCTATGTCCTACATTCCACAATGCCCCCATCTCTTAACACTTTACAATGCCTCCTCCTTTCCTTTACTAATGTCATGTCTGCCATTATTGTTGTATCACCTGTATGGTATGCTATTATATTCCGATTTTTTTGGAGCTCTGTTATGAAATTGTTAATGTTGTTTATTTTCTTTTTTTTTTAACTGCAGATATTTCCAGGGTGTCCCGGATGATGTTCCAGAGTCTGATCAAAGAGGTGGTTGTGCATGCTGAATTCATTCCAGCAACTCTCTTCTTGGTTGCGTAAGTTTCAATTTTTGCTCCTGATCCATGGCCGGTGTTTTTTGTACACGCTGTAATGCTGTAATACCAAGTTATTGCTGTTAGCTTGACTTTTGCCAGTTTGAGGAAGATAGATTTGGCTAGATGAACTTGAAGGAACCAAACTGAACGAACTCATTTTGGATTAATCAATTTCATGGAAGTGAACAATTAAATTGTTGAGAGGGGCTCTTGGAATCAATGACTGATTTTTTTCAGGTCATATTGAGCCAACTTGTAGATATTCATCTTGCCATCATACGATTTCTTATTTTATTTTATTCATGTTTTTCAAGTTGAAATCTTCTTATCGTCCAACACAATAGAGCTAAATCATCATCATCGGACGTATATCTACTTGGATTGATCCTCACGAACAATATATTTTTAGTAGATGATGAAAACAAAAGGGTAAATATATACATGTCATTTCTAATAAAAGGTAGAAGTATGTCATTTTTTTGGCTTAAAAAGACAGAAACAGAGGCAGAGAGATGCAAAGAGAATTCTATTTCAATGAGCACCGAATTGGATTGAATTTACTAGTTATTATGACAAATTTAATACTAAATTATAGCACCGTCAACCGAGTAAATTGTACTATTCTTGATGAAGACACTAAAACTAGACAAACTAGACATATCAAAGCATTTCCAACTGTTTTTTCATTTATTTTCTATAATAGATGATGAAATCACAAAATTTTTAAAAGAAAATGAGTTTAATTCTAACAATTATATTTAACAAAATTAAATTTGTTTTCTGTATACTTTAATGACTCTATATAAATATTATATGTTTATTCAAATCAACCCCAACATTCATGTTTTAATTTTCTGATATTCTTTTTTCATTGAGGAGAATAAATGAATTATAAAAGGTAAACAATAAATTTTATAGATTTCTTCATGAGTATACAAAATTTGAGAGCATCTTCAACGACTCGTGTAAAACTTGAATAATATCTAGTTTAGAGGAAAATTCTATTTTTTGGCTTCAACAGTTTCATGTAAAACATCCGCTATTTTACAAAAAGTATGAAGAGAGAAAAATATATCCTCTATATCTATAAAATTTTCAAACTTTGTATATTCAACTAGAAATCTCTACAATTTATTGTTGGTCTTATAGATTTCATTATCTCTCCTCCAAAAAAGGAAAAGCGTCATAAAATTAAAACATCTAACCTTAAATTTGAGATTTAATTTGAATAAATATAATATATATAGATAGATTCATAAATTATACATAAAAACATTCAATTTTGTACAATAAAATATAAGAACTGTTGGAGTTGAGTTCATTTTATTTTAGACATTTTATGATTTCCTTCTAGAATAGATAAATTATACAAGAGCTGTTCAAGATGCTCTGAGAATTCTACAAATATATAGGATTTATTTCTCTCTCTTCGCACTTTCTCTATTATAGAGGATGCTATGCATGAGTAGTTGGAGCCATAAAATGATGTTTATCTTTTAAAATAGAGATATTTATGTCTTTATAGATGTTTTTGTTAGAAGTATTTTGCCACTCTTTTTCACCAAAATTTCTCTTCAACTGGTCACAGGCCGCAGCTTCAACATCTGATACCAACCCTCTGGTATCCTAACTTCGTCTTCCTAGACTACACTAGAATGGATGGAGATCAAGTCACCCACTCGTTACTCTACCAGGCAAGTAGATACACTCATAGCTTTACAACCTAGCATGCACTTCATATTTTTTCTTCGGGTAAGGTTCTTGTCTCCAGTGGTGTAATTCTTTCCTCCTTTTCTTTTTAATAAATTTGCAACTCAATTCATGTCCAACTGATTAGTTCCTTTGTTTATTTTAAAA
Source organism: Comarum palustre (assembly GCA_951800085.1). NCBI lineage: Eukaryota > Viridiplantae > Streptophyta > Magnoliopsida > Rosales > Rosaceae > Comarum > Comarum palustre. The sequence continues at coordinate 9,538,266 of OX637579.1, read as the reverse complement.
TTAGAAGTATGCAACACTGGTAGACGAGTGGAATTAAAGCGACCTTCCACTTTCGAAAATAGACCATCGTTTAAATGGATCGAGGGTACATATGTTTGATAAGAATCTAATTTCTCTATACTATAGGAAATTATCGATGGCTATAAAGTTCTGTACAGCCTAGGGCGATCGGTTGGGGTGTGCCGTTTTAAAGAGAAGGCGAGAGAAGAAATGCCCTTGTCGCGACTGTTGCATTTGCGGCCATTTTTACCATTCCTGGAGGAACTTCTGCTCTTAATGAAAACGTATACTTGAGAGTATTCATGGTTTTCGCCTCCGTTCTTGCAACTCTTGTGATTTCCACAGATTTCATGGCGGTAACTGTCTTGCCAATCTTTCTTGGCTTCCTTTTGGTGAAGATGCTATTTAGGATGGGCAAGAGAAAGAACCGGCTCCGAAACCGCCTAATCTGAATATGAGGCTGCAGCCTTGGTAGTCTTCTATATTCCTAGCTAGTCTCTGTATGGAATTTCCAGTTGTGAAGTTAGCCCCTGCAAATATAACTAGTCTGATAGAATAGGCAGCATGACCGCCTTCCTTCTATACGTTTACCTTATTGATCCTGCTGAATTGTACATTAGCGTTTATCAATTTATCTCTTGATTTTCTATTGCGATACGTACTAATGAGATCTTAAATGGCATCAAGTCAACAGCATAAGGTAATTGAAAAACACATGATACAATCTAGCGATATATACAACTGAAATATCAAGACGTCCTGCACCTGCACCAAACAATATCATGAGTATCATCAAACATCAATTAAGTCGATCATCAAATATCAATCCATTTCAGTAACCAAAAACCACTGAGCGGATACGTCAATCAAAATCCAGTGATCACAAATCATTGTTTTAACAAAATCTGAGAATAAATAGAAAAACTAACAGCCTTTCAGGTAAAAGCATCAATCTCACCTATCACCAACCAAGTTTTTTCATAAAATCTCTGGTTCTCTTCCTCATTCGTGTAAAAACTATTACCACAAGAGCAAGAATCCAAGGAGGAAAGTTTCCGCCAAAAAAATTAAAATTTTGGATGAATTCTGGAGGGTCCTTCATAACAATGGTTATCAAGATAGTCAAAACCGCTACTCCAAGCAAAATCTTGGTCACTGGTTGGAGCAAGGAATCCTGCAGAGAAGTAGACATGTATGCATTAGCCATGTTATATCATATTAACAAAGTAAAGCAAACTAAAGAGATCTGATGCGTAAAATTCAGGCCACCTCAAGTGAAAACCACAATAATTCACTTTTAGTAGCTCATGGTTCAAAGCAAAATAACAGAGAAGATACATGCAAGGTAAAAAATTCAGTAAATCCTGTCAGTTTGAACGAGGCGATGATGCAATTGGGGCACTCCTGTGATTAAATGGCACCTAAAATACAAACTAGTGAACATTGAAACTGCAGTTTGCCTCCATAAACATAAGTTGCAGCTTTGCCTCCATAAACATAAGTGCGTCAAAAGCGTAAACTATTAGCGAGTCAACAATATAACGATCTATAGGGAGCTAACAGCAGCATGTGATCCTAAACTGCAGCCGAACCCTAGAAGTAGGTAAAAAGTTGCAGACAACAACTGCGAGATGGGGATGAAAATTTCCACAATAGTGTTTTGGTTTGGAATTGAAATCCATGTAGCATATGAATGAAGCACATACCTTGGGCTCGCCGTCGATGTGAACCTCGGATCCATCTCGATAAGGGAGCATAGAGCGGCCATTGCGGGGGTTAAAGCGGATGGGGACGCCGCGACCCGACTGGGGATTGAAAGCGTAGAGCGATTTGAAGCCGTACTTGTCGAGAATGTCTCGAACCTCCAACTGGTTCTGGTCCCAACCTCCCAGGCTTGACTTGAACGAGTCCATCGGACCTTTGCCTTGTCGGTACAGCCTCACCTCTACTTCTGGAACCTTCGTCTTCACTCTATCCGTCTCCTCCTCCATTTCAGATTCAGGGGTTTCACCTCGATTTTGATCCTGAAAGTATTTTGTTGTTGGCGGCTCCGCCTAACATATATTTTCTTTAATCGAAATTTAAGTTTCACTTCTAAAATTACAATTTATAATCATTATTTCTATTTTAAAATAATAATATAAATATTAACGCGTGCATTCAAACTCTTCATTATTTACATATTTTTATCGATATAAATCATACATTTTTGAGAGAATTATAAAAACAGTACACCAACTTTGCTCCACTGATAATTTTGGTGTCTGAACTTTGTTAAATAACACATTGGTACATGAACTAACAAGTTAAGTCTAATTTTCGTACATGTCGTTATAACACCGTTAAAAGTTACTGTTCAATTTTTTTTTTTTTTTTTTTTTTTTCTGAAATCTCTTATCTTTTTTTTCTCTATAGAGAAAATTATAAAAACAGTACACCAACTTTGCTCCACTGATAATTTTGGCGTCTGAACTTTGTTAAATAACACATTGGTACATGAACTAACAAGTTAAGTCTAATTTTCGTACAAATTAAGTCTAATTTTCGTACTTGCCGTTACTGTTCAATATTTTTTTTCTTCTGAAATCCGGGTTATTAGTTGGTGTACTAATGCCACTGATAATTTTTTTTTTCTGAAATCTCTTATCTTTTTTTTCTCTATAGAGAAAATTATAATTTTGGTACACCTGTTAGATTCTATAGCTTCCATGAACCTGTAATTGGAATTAGAAGTCAGCTGATTCAGACTTGTTGATGAACTCTTTTCAATTTTCAATTTTGGGAGCAAAATTGAACAGTAACGGCATGTACGAAAATTAGACTTAACTTGTTAGTTCATTTACCAATGTGTTATTTAACAAAGTTCAGACACCAAAATTATCAGTGGAGCAAAGTTGGTGTACTGTTTTTATAATTCTCCCTACATTTTTTATACAATTTTAGTCATTCAAAAATATAGAAAAAGAGCCTACATTCATTCATACTCACTTGTAAAACAGAGCCCACGACCTAATAAAAAATATATTGTACATCAAAGTCTCAACTACAAAATCGAAAAATTTAAACAACCTATTTCCCCTTAAAACTAAGGGATTGAAGGCCTTATACTCAAAACTTGGCTTCAAAGTTCAACTCCTGATTTCTTTTTGAAGAATTCTTATTCTTTAAACCATTAGAATGACATATTTCTTTTAAATCATAACTTAATGTAGAAAAATCATTTTTAAGTTGACCTACAACACTAAACAAGAACAAATAACACATAAGCCAAAAGTTGATGAATGAAAACTCAAAATCAGTGAGAGGCATGACACATAATTCTGGTTGTTTCCTCTTCACCAGAGATAAGGTGGTTCCTAGTCTAATAATTTAGTTTCAGTTGAAAGTTACAACCCATCATTGACCTATTAAGCATAATATATCATTAATTTATATGTATATATAGTCAATCAAGTTCATACGAATTGAAATTAAGATTAAAAATATAGATATTACACGAAATAAGATAAATTCAAAACTTAATTACGAGATTGTATTCGGCGCTATGAAGCGAGTAAAACTGAAGAATCGAATTCGGTTAAGTAAAACGGGATTGATATTGGCCAATACAAAAAAATGAGAGAAGAATCCAAACAAACTATCCATACAACAAAACCACAACCAAGATGTAGTCAATAACAAAATCCCTCACATAGGAAGCTACATCTTCCCGAACCTGCACCGCAGCTAGCTTCGACTGGCCGGAAGAAGAAAAGAAAGAAGAACTTTACGATCTAAGGGAGTTGAGATTTGGGAATCGAGGTAATGTTTTGAACCGTGCACTTGAAATTGGATTCTATATTAGTTATGAAGTTTGTGGGTGCTGTTAAGAGTAAGAGAATGATAGAAGCTTAGCACCCCGTTTTGGGTATGGGCTGTCGTCACTACTTGTGGCGCATGTGGGCACGCACTGCTGTTGGTTTCATTTCAATTTCAATCAAATACAAGATCCTTTACCAAGGAGCATAGTAGCTGTGCATGGAAACTCTAGAAATTTGAGTATTTTTCAGTGTCGGACTGTCGGTATTGCAAAGTTTTCCCTAGGAAGTAGTGCTGTGCCAGGACGAGCTGTACTTTGAAGAAAGGAACATTATACTCTGGTAGGCTTAACATTTATGCCGCAGAAAATTAATAGAAAACATGCTCGGAAAAAAATAATGTATGGCATGCTTCTCTAGTTATGTGTATGTACTCCCCCAGCATGTATATATATATACCTATTTGTGATAGTGGGTGAAAAATTATATAGATGGTGGTGTGTGTGACTAGGGTGGAGGCAGTGGAGCAAAGGTGATAATTTGAGAATGAAAGTGGGTTCTGGAGATCACAAACATAATATGTTGACTGTTTGCATAGTTGACTGATAATTGCCTCTTGGCAAATGAGCTTCCAGCACATCATTAATTACAGAGGTCCTGATCAACCTTCATGTTAGATGATTTTTATGATTAGAGTGTGTCTGAAGTTTTTGATGAATTATCAATAAGAGTGATCATGGAGACTTATTAGTGGGTGTTTATAGTAAATGTTGAACTACGAGTGACTTGATCCCTTTCAGAAGGTACGTAGGCAGCCCGACTGATAATGTGGGTGCAGTCATAAATATTAGAAATAACATAAAGTTTCAGGATGTACCTGTTAAAAGTAGTTAAGGGTTATCCATTTCAAGGAAGATTGCGGTAAAATCTCATTTGAGGTGGATTCCGTAGGATTTACTTAAATGATGCCATCAATATGTTGTGTGTTGGTATTTTGTCTGTAAGTTGTGTTCTGTGACGTTTTTTTTGCATGATTTTTGTTTCTGGCAATGATCCTAGATGAGAGGATATATATGTTTTGTGTCCTTTGCATTTCATATTTGCTTCCACGTAGGATATTTCTGTTTTATGAATTTTTTTATTTGTGTGGCTGTGTTTGTAGTGATTGTTGGTATGTTACTTGCTGTGTGGTTCATTCTATTTCGGTAGACAACTGCAACCTCATTTACTGAACAACAGCTTTGTTGACCTCAAGGTAGTTAGATTTATGTTTTGTGGTGGGATAACATATGGTAGAAAATTACATGTTTTTGGTCTTAGGTATGGGTAGAGGAAAAGGTGGTTATTTTGTTCAAAATTACATGATTTTGTTTTTCCTTGCCCTTATTCTATTTGTATGCATGTTTGTCAATGCTGGTGGAGGACTGCTGTTATCCATTGGCATCTGCTTAGAATTGGAAGCATCTGTTTGGTGGCAAGGTTTTCTTCAAATTATGAAGGAAAAGGATCTCTCCGAGAGTAAATTGCTATGGTAAACTTCCTTTCTTCACTGAAAAATTATTACGTTGTCCTTATCGACTTCTTGGTCACTCTGATTTTAACTATAAACTAAATCATTCTCTGCTGCAAGAATATACGAAAGTCATTCATGAATTTGAAGAATGGATATTGAATATGGAGTTGCAGTCACAAAGTAGAAAGGTCAGTGAGAATCTACTATCCCAAGAGTTAAGTCAAGGGAGAGAGTGGGATTCTACCCTTATTTTGAGGTTGTTGCCCTCCCCTACTATGAATTTTTTTATATGTTCTTATTCTTGGCTTTTCAGATGTATTTTTCCAAGATATTAGATATTTGAATACTTAGTGAACTGAAATTTACAAGTAGATCAGCCCTCAAATTCTATGCTAGAATAATGTGTAGCTACGTACCATATGATATGCTCTTTTGAATATGTTAATCTGTGTTGCAGTAATCATGTTTTAGGGTTTTAGATAATCATTCATAAATTTTGCTTCAATGTATGAACAAATAGCAAGGCAAGTGATCAATTTTTTTTAACTAAATAAGCTGGTCTTGATTTTAGTGGTTTTGATGAGATTTGAGTTGTTTATTTCATTTTGACAATCTTAATTTTAGATTCTAACAAGTTTGTTTTTTTTCTTCAGATATCAGTAGATATAATTGGTATAGGATAGGTAAACAAAGTTTCAAATGAGCTCTTTCTGAACCAGTAATCGGAGTAATCAAATTATTTAATGAACTCTCCCTCAACCATAACATAAACAATCACAAGACTTATCATTAACACTATAGGGAGGTGAAAGTCATTTTGTTCTCTACTGAATGACTTTTTATTAACACTGTTTAAAGATGAATGGCATTTTGCTCTCACAGTTTCAAGGTAGTGTACTGCGACCACTATTTTCTTAAAATAATAGACAATAAATGCATGAATTTGAAGTTTTGAACCAATCGCTTATAGTGATGATGGGGCCATTTGTTCAATTCTGAAGTAATAGCTGCTAATTACAAGTGAAAAACATTAGGTTTATAAGAGAAATGTGGTTCTACGTTGCAGTCTAAACCTGTGATCTTTTTAAAAAAATAAATAAATAAAACTTGCATGTAATAAGAATAACTGAATAAGCATGTATAACAGTAGCTATGATGATGTTTAAAAAAAATAAAAACAAGCAAAAAACAGTAACTATGGTGGTGAATATTGTTCTCCTCATAAAATGTGACATTTTCAGTAACTTGATATATACATGCATGTACAAGATGTCAAGATTGTATATGTTCCTCACTTCATGAAGTAAATTTTGAATATATTAACAGTTATTATTTAGCCCTTTTATTTTCTTTCCCAATTGATTTAAATCTAATAGCAATTGAATAGGAGCACAATCAATTGAACTTGCCTTTTTATCTCAAACAGAAAACTCCAATATCTTATTTCTGTTTTCAGGGAAGCAAAAAATATACCACGAACTCGCAAAAGCTATAAAGCCAGGATTGGAGAACGGAGCAAACGAAAGTTTACAATTAGAGTTGTATAAAACTTATGAGTGCATATGCATGCACTCACATATGATCAAGTAATGGAGTACAAAGTCCTGCTAGTTAGCAGGTCCAATTTTCTGTAACATGTCCTGATTTGCTGAAACAAAATGAAGAATCCAACCACCCTTCTGTCTTTGCTTGTTCGACGTAATGGGCGAATTGTTTATGGGCATCAGGAACATCCAAAGCCAAATCATCTAGAGATTCTGCAACTCTTCCGAACCCCTTAGTCATTTGGTTCGTTGTTATGAGTCCAGAGCCAAAGCATTCCTCGAGCAGAATCCATAGTCTCTCATTCTTCTTTTCCATGATGGTCACCAAAGCTTTTTTGACAACTTCATGGTTGAAAAATGGCATGCCTAACTCCTTCATACAGTGACAGGCCTCCCTAACGCCACCTCCTGACTCGAACTCTTCTAGCAACTTCCCTATCTTATCCTTGACATCCTCAACTGCCCATCCAGGTCTGCTACTTCCTCCTCCACCCCAACACCTTAGTATTCGTTCCCCAGATAGCCGAGCTTTTAGCAATGACTTTGACATTTTAAGAACTTTGCTCCCAATTGAATCAGGTGCCACACACTGACTTCTAATCTCTTCCAAGTGTTGTGGGGCTAGAACTTCGTCCACCACTGATCTAGCCAGAAACATTGCAAGGTCTTCTACAACAACCAGATTATCCAGATATGTGTCATCTGCGGATTCTATCAACATTACAAAACCATTTACAACATCATCAGCTGGAAAACATAAAGAAGACAGTAACACGGATGCCATTTCCTTTTCTCTGTTCTTTCTATCCATTGCTAGAGTTATCAGTCTTTTAACGAAGATAGAATTCAGTTCGGATGAACAACTCTTATTCTCTGACTCTAGACAACTGCTTACCTCTGAGATATCCCCAGACAAGAAGTACTCTTGGATAATAGATTGAGCTTTCATCTTAAAAGCTCTGGCAACACCATCTTCTAACAATGGCTTTTCTGGTTCCAATGAGAGTGACTTCAAGGAAGAGGCACACACCCAACCCTCCGATGCTGCCTTAGAGATCAATGACTGTAAAATTCCCCGGGCGGTTGGTATGTCAAGTGACAAATCATCAACATAGTCAATCATCCTGCCAAAGCCTTTTGATACTTGGCTTGAGTTGATTAAACCTTCTTCAGCTGCTTCCTTCAGCAAATCTAGTAGCCGGCCTTCAGCTTGCCGCCTTTCCATTGCCATTACAAGAGCTCGTTTGACTATTTCGTGGTGGAAAAAAGGAACCTTCAACTCCGTGATGCATCTGCAAGCCTCTTTCTTGTCACCACTGACTACATACTCTATCAACATATTATCTATCTTAGCCTTAACATCGTCAACAGTTCTCTTCTTGCTACCTCCCCACCGTCGCTCAATGATCTCAGCATGGAGAGGGGCTGCTAAGTAGCCCTTCTCAGCTCTCTTCAAAACTTCAACACCTTTTGAATCCTTAGGTAAATCATTCATTTGCTTTTTCAAAAATGCAGGAGGAAGTATGTCATCAACAACAGCTCGGGCAATGAACAATGCAAGAACATCAATTGTATCAGGTATATCCACAATCAAGTCATCTGCAGATTCTACCAATTTACAGAACCCTTTGTAAACTTGTGGGGGATCAATGTAGTCTGCATACAATGCAGATAAAAGAGCAGCAGCCATTTCTTTCTCCTTATCATGTTTATCCATAGCCTTAGAAACAAGCTTCTTTACAAAATAGAAGCTATAGTCAGGCATATCAAGTTCTCTTAGTTCATTTGCAGTGGAGGTAATATCATCCGTAGCGAAGAATTCCTCCACTATAATTATTGCTTTCTTTTTGTATTCCTCAAAATCCACTCTCTCAGTTATTGCATTTGATTGTTCACAATCCTGCAAAACATAACCTTACTTCATAATTTGTCAAAGATAGTAAGTAATAACAATATATAATAGAAATTAATTGAAGCAATATTTCATAAGAAACAGTATAAGTTGCATATGAGAGGTGGACCATTTAGTTAATTTACCTCACTGCTATCAAAGTTTGGGTCAACAGTGCAAGTGATATTGGTATCAAGTAAGTCACCCCAGGTGCCTTTTCCCCCAGAAACACCTGCACATTATAGTTGGCTTAGTCAACACAAGGAGCCATAAACCACTACTGAAGTGAGAAAACAGCTAATCATGATTAAAGATGACAGTAGATGCTTTTGAGTATTTCATTGAGTGCAACAACAAAAATTAACTCGTTGAGCCAATCTTTACACTACAGTGCAACTACTAGACATACGTTTTTTCACATTGTCCAAATTAGACTTCATTAGTGCTTCTTGATGCTCAATTTATATTGAAAAAGTACACGTTTAAGCAGACTCCAAGAAAAAGTTTACCCTTTTTAGGATGCCCGTCTACAGGAGAATGTGATTGTCTATCATGCGCAATTGGACTTGCTTTTCCAGTTTTGCCCTGCATCTTTGGGGACCTTGGAGACTTAGGGGACTTTGGCGATTTGGGGGACTTCGGGGACCTGGGAAACTGGGAACCAATGTGCAAAGGAGAAACAGATAAAGGATCTGCACTTTCTGAAGCAGAATGATGCTCAGTTGAGACAAAACCACCCCTGAACTCCATTGAGCTCATACATTCAGTTTGAGCAACTCACTCAGTGGATTTAAGAGGCAACATAAAATAGTTTCAATTTGTGCTGGCTAGCAGAGAATGAATACACAAGCTGTCTGCTTTTATTCGTATTGAACTTGTCACCAGTTCAAAAAAATCAATTTCTTCTGTCTTAAATTTAGTGCTGTTAAAATGTCTTTTTTTTGCAGAAAAGTTCTTCAAATCTGAGATACAATTAGCACCTGTTCCATAAAAACCATAGCAAGATTTGGAGGTCAATATTATGAGAAGTGTTTAACTAATTCATATTCCACAATTCAAATGACAGAAACCCTTCTTTTTTTTCTAGAAAAAAAAATCTATTGTCTCATAACTTCAAAAACTACATGGAACACTTTAAATGAACTGATCATCTACAACAATAAAAAAAATTTAAAAATGAATGCTAAAATTCAACACAATGACCCTTGTAACCTCAGCACCTAAACATTTTGTTCCAATCTGCACCTGAACATAGTGCCAATAAGCCCGAATGCACAATGCCATAAATGCTGTCAAATTTTTTTCGAAAAGTGAATATATTGATCTTTTTTTGTTTGAAAATAAAACTTCTGACTCACAGTTTGTCTGAGTTTTTCTAGTACTGATCAATTATGAGGTAAGAATTACCGCACCATCTCCACAGATCATTTCGAAACAGATGAAAAGGGTTCAATTCTTGTTCAAGTGCAAGCATAACTATTTAACTAAGAAGCATGCTGCTAGGAATGTGATCCAAAACATATTGCATCTTATGGAAATTTTCAGCATAATTAGTATCTGGTTCAATTAGTCTATATATACAATTAGTAAAATCACCAAATAGACCTATCACAATCAATTTCAAACACACTATATATTACTGCATCTCTAAATCAATCCCAATTCATGTGGTAGAAATATAACATCACCTCAGATCTCTTCCTGGGATGCTGGGTCAGAAAATAAACCAAATCTATAAAAAAAATCAAGGTAGGTAAACAAAGTCATACAAAAGGGAACATACATAAATATACAACAAGCATGCTTTTGGATAGTAAATGGGGAGATGATGATGATACCAAAATGGAAGGAGGCCTGGTATTTGCTTGAGATTTGGGAGAGCTTGTTGAGTCAGGTTGAAAGGTTGGAGTGAGAAAAGAAGACAATGTCAAGAGGGTAGTTACAAAATTGTAGGAGTCAAAAGCTGTTGGAAGCGAATGATGAGGAAGAAGGGTCTCTCTGATCCAACGACGTCTCATTCTGCCCTCTCAAAACGGGAAATAAAGAAAAGCCCGGGAGAGGCGTGAGGGTCCGAATTCAACACTGCATATTGCCGCAAACACAGGGGTGGTTCTAAATACACCAAATTTATATACACACACACACATATAGATTTTCTCGAAGGAATACCACATGCACCAAATTATTTAAATTTTAAAATTATTTTATTTTCTTCTTTTTATGGGTTAAAATATAGAAAAATAAAAATAAAAATTATTTTGCTTTCTTTGTTAAAATCAAATAGATTTTTGAAAAAAAAGTTTTTTTTTGTATGATATGATATGGCTTACAAAACAAACCTACTAGAAACAATGCGAGAGGTTACTTTCAACAGTGCCTACACGAGAAAGAAACCTTGTCCTGATAGAAGAAATGCTCAACTAATCCTTTTGTGTTAATCAGACAAATGTGGTGCAAACTTCAACATTAGAAGTGTCATAGAGAACTTATGAAAACTTGCTCAACCTCATATAACTGTAATTCCCACAAAAATCAACCACGCATGAGCCAGGGTACCAATATCTAGGTCCAAACCCATATCACAACAACCTCCTGCCCTAGTAGCCCAACATATAAACAAGGCCTAGAGGCCTAATCTAAAACTTTCGCTAACTTCACCAGTTATGTACGTGAACTTAAAACCACTAATATCTTTAATTTTGTATAATCTTAGAAATCACACTCAGCTCAAATGAACCTAGTTCATAATTGATGATGAAAAATTTACTATAAGTAGAAGACTTAATAGAAAAATCATGTCCGTGTCTCCTCCAGCCCATTGGATTATCATTATGCCATGTTCTAAGGATGGTGAAAATTGCGCATATTTCAAACAATAAGACAAGGGAAGAATACTTTAATGCTTTGAAGAATTCTATTCAAATTGGTAATGCTTCTCATTTCTGGTAGTACTCAATCATGATTATAGATATAGTTAGTTACACTTTAAGCCTTTTTAACACAACAACAACTACTGATTCATGCTTCTTGATATCTTTAAATATCAAACCAATGCAGTGGGTAGCACATGAGATCCAATACAATAGATATTTTTGCTCCAAATTTCTTCCTATCGTTATAAATGTTGAAACATTATCAATGACAATCTGGAAAACATTTTCTGGTCCAACGTCTTAGATAATATCATCACCAAACCATATATGTACTGAGCAGTTTTTTTTCTTATGAGAAGCATCTACAGACTTCAAAAACACTGTTGAACCTTTCGAGTACACCATGAAATTCAAAATAAACAGTTTTGTAGGTCCTGTCCATCCATCACACATAATGGTACATCCAAACATCTTCCAAGTGTCTATATGACTATCCACATACCTTCTCATATTACTGTACTCTTTTTCAAGGTAAGGACCGTGAATCTCATAGGGAGTTGGAAGCTTTACCCTAGGACCTACAAACAATAAAATAATTTAATTATTTAAATAAAAATTAGACATAATATAATTTATTCTACAAATCACAAATGTATAGATTATTTACCGCAAGCTGTTGTTTCAACTATCATGTTTTAAAATGTGGACAATTAGCTTTGCTTGCAGGGACACCACCAAATAGGAAAAATCTTGAAATCGCCATTCCCATTCTTTCTCTAACTCCTTTTAGTATGCCTTTTACTGTGGGTTGCTTGGATCGACTATTCTTGTGTGGCATTTCTACTGGGGGTTCTGAAAATGAATGATAGGAGTTTGATCAATCAACTTGTCGTTGTTGATGACTGCTTCTACCACCTCTAGATTGTGTAGGATTTCACAAACTTCTACTCCTGGTAAACCTTGAATTATTATCATGATCTATGGCTGCAGGGTTCATGTCTGTAGGATACTTATATCTGTCATCGTCATACATATTGGTTTGAGTCCCAAGATAATCGTTTCGCAGTTCTTGTCTGATATCCTCTTCAACAGCTTTCTTCTCTTTCTTCATAGATTCTTTTTTCTTTATCCATGCTATCACCTGATTTTTTTTATCTCTGGTGGCACATTTTCACATTTTTTACACTCTTGTGTGGATCATAACCTGTTAAATGACTCTTCAATCTTGTAATTCCACCACTTTGGAAAATATTTTTACAAAATATACATTGTGTGCCGCTACGATTTCCTTCAATAGCCTTTGCGTACTTCCATGCTGGATCATTTTCACTTGCCATTTTTGACCTATCACATAACAATACAAATTTTACTACACATTTATTGTAGATTATTAAGTGACAATAAGAGTAGCAAATTACAAATTACAAATTTTTTAATGAAGCAAGCAAGGTCTGGGTGATCGATTGAAAATTACTATCAATCCTAAGAGTAGCATGAAAACTATGAATCATAACATATACATATGTGTGTATTTTAATTAAATTTGATCTATATATTTAGTACTCTTAGTACAAGCTTGCGTAAGATAATTGCTACATAACTCTTAGTGTATTTGTTCAATTGGTTTAAATCTATAAAGATATGATTGATATCTATGTTTGCGCATGCTTATACAAAATACGACATAGCTATGACAATTGATTTTAACAGTAGTACTCAAACTCAAACTACGCGATAGCTATGACAATTATATATAACTACACATACATACATACATACATACATACATACATACATACTTACCTGAACATGCTGAATTGAACAACATCTTTCCAAAACGATTGCAAGAATGTGCACTGCTTCTCTGTTGATGATCTTTCTTCTTTGAGAGAATATGTATGTTTTGGTATGATGCATGTACGTACCTAATGCTAAGCTTTATATAGCACTTTCAGTCCTCTCTCATCTCATTTATTCTTACATTTCTCTCTGTCCCTCACACACACACACACTCTCTCTCTCATCGCTATAATTGAAAAAGTGGTCTCACGCTATCATTTCTATGTCTCTCTCTTTCACATCTCTATAATTGGAAAAGATGTAAAGTATATAATGGGCGACACTCTCTCTATGTTTCACTCTCATCTTTTTTGGACTGACATATTTTTCATATCTATTGTGTATCTCTCATTCAAATTATGGGTAATATATACATATAATTCATCTCTATAATTTGGTAAGACAATTTGTTCTTAATCATGTGACCGCATGTGCTCCCACTTGTTTATGCTTTAGACTTTCTTGCTCTCTGTAACTAACTAATTCCATGATTGATTATGATCATCATCATTTCAGCGTTAAACGTGACTCAAATATTTTTGGTTTTGAAATATTACGTAGACGATGTGAATCGGTAACATTAACTACACAGAATATGCTGACAGTAATTGCTACTTGTTCCCTTGATTTATATGCGTAAGTTTTGGTTGGTTCGATTTGCCTAAAAAATGTAACTAAAACAAAATGAAATGACTATCGTAAGAAATCAAACCATCATTGGTGGTCGAATTGATTAGCTGGACTTGTGATCTTGATTAACAACAAAAGAGTTAAGATAATAAATTTGTCATGAAACGCTCATAATAAATTTGTCATAGAAATGGTCAACTCTAATTCATCGTCACTTTTAACACGAAAACACTCATATCTCCCTCTATACTACCTAGTTTGGTCAAACCTTCCACACAAAAAACTCTCACGTGGACGAGATGCAACCGCCCATATAAAAATTTTGGGAAATTTACCTTCAAACCAACTCAACACTTCTATGAATAATTTAAATAACCCCCAACTCCTGGAGCTATCATGCTCCTTAAATCACAACTACGCTTCAACAACCTATTCAATTATCTATGTTGGGATAATCAGAGCAATCTAAATGGAAGTGATACCTAAATAAACATGCAAGCAACAGAAGATTAATTGACTATGCCTCGACTTCTGTATGCGCGACCTCCTTTCAGGAATCCTACAACACTGGGCATTTGAAAATGAAAGGCCTAAGGAAGAAACATTTAAATACATTAGCATGAGTGGACAGAATTCTAATATGAAAAGATAAATATCTGTTACTGCTCTTCTTTTGATTTTTTGAAAATCCACATGCATGCAACCCATAAAAAACGATTAAATAAAATTTATAACAATCCCCTTGGTTCAAATCTATGATTAAAAAGTGGGGCAATAGTTTCACCATGACCACGAGAAAAACAACTGACCAGCTATAATCCACAAGAGGGTCTATTGACCAGCTTTATAGGGAGAGTGTCCCATGACCTGCTCTATTCGTGAGGGTCCTTCTGACCAGTTACAACCGAAGAGGGTACTGACCGGCTCTATCCGGGAGGGTCCTTCCCACTAGCTACCACCGAAGATGGTCTGACCAGCTACAATCCGGAGAGGGTCCATACTAGCTAGCAATATATATATATATGTTTATATGTGGAACCTAATATTTCTCCTTTACCGGGTTACAATTCAAGAAATAACACCAAGTGTGGTCAATTATTAAATATGCATCCTTTATTATGCTTGAAGTACTGTTTACAGGGCCAAAGGCCAGTCAGACTTGAGAAGCCACACTGGGTCCTTTGTCAGGGCCCAGTTCATTGTAAGTTCGAGGCAAAGCAAGGGAGTTCATTCCCACATTGGAAAAAGACAAAGTGCAGCCTTTAATGCTACTATAAATACCGGTGAGGACCTCCCGGTAAGGGACGGACAATTCCTTAACTACTCTTGAGTTTTCTGCTTATCTGACAGTGTCTGACTTAAGCATCGGAGTGGCTTCCCTCGGTAAACCCGGGGACGCCCTTTGACGTGTTTGCTCTTTACACAGGAAAACTCGGGAGTACAAGGAAGTTCGCTATTTCTGGAACCGTGCAACCCGCTAAAGGGGCCACGAGCATCCCCGGAAACAATTGGTGCTCTCGTTGAGAGTCGAACTCAAGACCTCCCAAATACGTATTTCGAAGAACGATGGAAATGGCAGGAGAACAAGATCCAACTAGAAGGCTTAATTTCTCAGGGGATGATAACCCAGGGACCTCCGGGACCCAGTTTGGCCAAACAGATTTAGCAGCAGCATTCGAGCTCTTGAAAAAGGACTTTCTCGCTCAAAAGGAGCAATCTACTCGAGAACATGCCGAGTTAATAACGGTAAGGGAGCAGTTAGCGACTATCCAGGCCGAGCATGGGCTTCTTCAAGCAACCTTAACTCAAAGAGCGAATGCCATGGGGGCGTCAGCCAGACTTGCTGATATCATCACCCCAGAAGGGAATCCTCCGGGTTGTGGAAACCCGCGAACTTTTGACGGTGCATACATACCACCCGCTATTCTCCCAACCACTGCCCACCCTAACCCAAATCCACAAATGATCCATCTCTCAAATCCTTTATTTAATCACAATCTTACAGGACCTCCTCCACCCCCAGAGCCGTTGTTAAATCAACCACTTCCCCCAGCAGATGCCCAGACCCAGCTGCTGTTACAGTTGACACAAACTGTGACCCAACTTGAGCAGCGGCTAAACTCGGGTACGGGACCACAACAATATCAACCCTTTATTACCCGTGCAAGCCCACTCTCCGCACGGGTTCAAGCAGACAAAAAGCCACCAGAAGCAAAGCCATTTAAGATTAAGAGATATGCCGGAATGGGGTGCCCGTATGCACACCTTGAGTTGTTCCAGTCTCAGTTGGATTCAACCCGGTTCACGGACGCCCAAGCATGCCATGCTTTCCAGGAAACACTCAGTGAGGAGGCATTGAGTTGGTTCCTCAAGTTACCGGCTTTGTCAATAGAGACCTATGGTCAGTTGACACAGAGGTTCCTGTCCCGGTTTATCCTGCTGTCAAGTGCCAACCGAAGCACCACTTCGTTATTCAAAGTCCAGCAAAGGGATGATGAAAGCCTGAAAATTTTTGTAACCCGTTGGCTGTCCACGACTTCCAAGTGTGGGCACTTGGACGAGTCAGTAGCATCAGAGGCGTTCTTACAGGCGCTCAAACCAACCCGCTTTGTGGTGGAGCTCAGGAAGCAGCGGTTCAGGTGCTACGACGATCTAATTAATGAAGTAACTCGGCAAGCTCAAGCCGAGTACGACACCTTCGGGGAACGACGGTCGAACACCGGGTTCACAAGCCAGCGAGCTGATGGATGGAAAAAGGAAGGGCAGCATAAGAGTGGCCAGGGATACTACGGCAAAAGTTCAAACAGACCAAGGGAGAAACCAAGAGAGGCTCCATACCTTCGTCATCCAACCCGGGAGGAAAAGAACACTTACATCCCTCGAGATGAAGTGTTAACCAACTTGACTGCCTCCTATGAAGAAATTTGGAACCGCCATAGGAATGAAGTTCCCCCGGCTCCAAAAAGAAAGTTTCCCAAAAGGACAGGGCCGGACAACGGGCAACATTGTGCCTATCACAACGAGTCTGGCCACACAACCGACCGGTGCTTTTCTCTTCGGAACACCATTGAGTACATGATCCAGAACGGCAAGTTACAGCAGTATAAGTCACCCGCCACAGGTGTCAACCTCATTGAAGTATATGGGGAGATAATGACGATTCACGGGGGTGGCACCCAAGGGGTGTCCGGTCACCGGGCCAAAAGACTCTGCCCAAGAGGCCCGGAGTTTGAGATAATGCAGCTTCGTCAGGAATGCCGCAAGGAGCTGGTTCCTTGGGATACCGTGTCATTTTCTCAGTCTGAAGACACGCTGAAAGTGCATCACAATGATCCTTTCATTATCACTCTTCAGATTGACCACTGGAGAACTCGGAGGGTTCTAATAGACACGGGAGCCGTTGTCAGCGTCATGTTCAGCAGTTGCTATAAGGGGTTTAAACGAGGACGAGATAAGCTCTATAGGAACCACGAGCCATTGATCAGTTTTTCAGGAGAGACGACTCAACCGTTGGGGTCTGATCAACTAACGGTTACAGTTGGAACCGGCCACCAGTCCACAAGAATTGTAGTTCCCTTCATAATTGTGGACTGCCCATCCTCCTACAATGCCATACTCGGGAGAGATGCACTCTGGGGCCTACAAAGTTTTATAGCGGGTCACATGCTGCTTATGAAGGTGCCTACACCCGGGGGTTGGGTTACAATTCGCGGAGACCAAGAAGCCGCTGTCAGATGCAACGCGATAGCAACTCAGTCCCAGCACGAGATGTTTTCGGCCGGTTTTTCCTTGTCTCCATTTGACAAACCCGATGACCCCAGGGATGACCCGGATTCTTTGCCCATCAGCAAGACGGCACAAAAGAAGAGCCAGAAGTATCCTGCCAAGTTCCCCCGGCCAGCCCCAATTGAAGCAACAGAATGGATTCATATTTCGGAAGAATACCCGGAGAGGAAGATTTGCATTGGCACAGGCCTTGACCCCGAGGTCAGAAACCGAATGGTTGAGCTGCTAACCCAGAAACAGAAGGTGTTCGCATGGTCATATGCAGACATGCCCGGGATTTCTCCAGACGTTATGACACATTCCCTCAATATTATCCCGGGTGTTAAACCGGTAAGACAGAAGCGTCGTGCATTTTGCGCAGAGAAGTATAAGGCCATTCAAGCAGAAGTTAAACGTCTTAAAGACATCGGGTTCATTGGAGATGCAACATACCCGGATTGGTTGGCCAATGTGGTGATGGTCAAGAAGGCAAACGGAAAGTGGAGGATGTGCGTCGATTACACAGATCTGAATAAGGCTTGCCCGAAGGATAGTTTTCCCCTTCCAAAGATTGATCAACTGGTGGATTCAACCGCGGGCCACCCCCAGTTGAGCTTTATAGATGCATACTCGGGATTTAACCAAGTTCCGATGAATCCCGCGGATCAACAGCACACATCTTTTACAACAGACAAGGGGATGTATTATTACAGAGTGATGCCTTTTGGACTCCGGAATGCAGGAGCCACGTTCCAGCGCCTCGTAGTGGGCATGTTTGCAAACCAACTCGGGGATACTATGGAGGTTTATATAGACGATATGTTGGTCAAAAGCCGGGAAACAAGCAAACACCCGGATGACTTGGAAACCGTCATCGACATTGCCTTGAGCAAGGGGATGAGGTTAAACCCGGAGAAGTGTGTGTTCGGTGTTTCAGGAGGAAAGTTTCTCGGGTTCATGGTCAGCGCTCGGGGAATTGAGGCAAACCCCGACAAAATTCAAGCCGTCTTGGCCATGCAACCGCCGAAAACCAGGAATGAAGTTCAGCAACTTACTGGCAGGCTGGTAGCCTTATCCCGGTTTATATCCAGGTTAACAGATAAATGTGCCCCCT
Source organism: Comarum palustre (assembly GCA_951800085.1). Taxonomy (NCBI): domain Eukaryota; kingdom Viridiplantae; phylum Streptophyta; class Magnoliopsida; order Rosales; family Rosaceae; genus Comarum; species Comarum palustre. Next base: position 9,519,300 of record OX637579.1, on the reverse strand, counting down.
TCTTCAAAATTCTCAAGAGTCAACACCGCGAGCGGATTACATGGCAGGAAGAGCACAATCAAGCTTTTGAAAGGTTGAAGGAATACTTGGCGTCAGACCCTTCTTTATCCAGACCAAACCCTGGGGAAATACTCTATCTGTACCTGGCGGTGTCTCAAACAGCTGTCAGTTGTGCCTTGATAAGAAAGCCAGACTCTGAAGAACTGTCGGTCTACTATACTGGGAAAGGATTCAATGATCCTGAAACTCGTTATCCAGATATTGAAAAACTGGCCCTGGCCTTGGTTGTAGCAGCAAGGAAGTTAAGACCCTATTTTCAAGCACATTCCATCCATGTACTCACCAACCAACCGCTACGGCAGGTTCTGCAAAACCCGGCGACTTCGGGCAGACTGGTCAAATGGGCAATTGAGTTGGGGGAGCATGATTTGCGCTTTAAACCGCGAACGGCAATCAAAGGGCAAGCAGCAGCAGACTTCATTGCCGAGTTAATCCCAGCAGATTCAACAGTTGCTGAAACTCTTCCTACACAAGCTGAACCGGAGAGTTGGCAAATATTTGTAGATGGATCAGTCAATCAGAGGCAATGTGGAGCAGGCATTACGTTGGTAGACCCGGAGGGTAATATGTTTGACTATGCCTTACGCTTTAACTTCAAAGCATCAAACAACACGGCTGAGTACGAAGCTCTAATCAAAGGGCTCCAACTCGCTAAAGATATGGGCGCCCGGCATCTCCGCATACAAAGTGATTCACAGCTGGTAGTGCAGCAGGTTAACGGCGGATTTCAGGCAAAGGAAGCACATCTTTCGTCCTATCAAAAGTTAGCGGCTTTCTTGCTGGAGAAATTTGATAGCTTTGAGGTTACTCAGATACCGAGGCAGCAGAATGTGAGAGCAGATACCCTGGCTAGGATTGCAACAGGGGACGATTCCAATACCGAGTTTAAAAGCTTACTGGTCGAGACATTGGAGAAACCAAGCATCTCACTCTCCTTTTCTGAGATTTTCGCGGTAGAGGCAAACCCGCCACCGTCTTGGATGGATGAGTTCATCAACTTCATCCAACATGGAACCCTACCTGAGGACCCGGTAGCGGCCAAACGACTACGGATTCGAGCGGCTCGGTATAGTATCCGTGATGGGAAACTGTACAGACGAGGACAAACTTTTCCTGATTTGAAGTGTATTACACCCGAGGAAGGAGACCGGGTTTTGCAGTCGCTTCATAGCGGGGTATGTGGAAATCACTTTGGAGCCCGTAACCTGGCTTTCAAAACCCTAAGAATGGGATATTACTGGCCTTCTTTGGAACACGATGCCAGAATTGTCGTAGATTCCTGTCTTCAATGTCACCGATTTGCAAGCTTTCCACGTGCACCATCAGTCCCACTATCAGTAATAATTTCTCCATATCCATTTTGCATGTGGGGGATCGATTTCATCGGGCCGCTACCCACAGCTCCGGGACAGCTCAAACATGCCATTGTCTCAGTGGACTATAATTCCAAGTGGATAGAAGCTCAACCCCTGGCACGGATCACGACCGCAAATGTTAAGAAATTCCTTTGGAACAATGTCTTTTGCCGGTTTGGAATCCCGGAGACGTTTATCACAGATAACGGGACGCAGTTTGACAACGATGAGTTCCGGGAATTCTTACACTCTAATGGGACAAAGGTCCTATATGCTTCCCCTGCACACCCGCAGACTAATAAACAAACTGAAGCCGTTAACAAGCTCATCAAGCAAGTTCTGAAGAAGAAGCTGGAGGACGCAAAGGGTTTATGGGCTGAGAAACTTCCAGAGGTTTTGTGGGCACTAAGGACAACTCCAACAGAAGCCAATGGGGAGAGCCCATTTCTTATGACTTTTGGATCTGAAGCAGTGATCCCGGTAGAGATGGAAGTCCCGAGTGACCGGGTACAACTGTTTGACAGAGAAACCAACGATGAAGGCATCCGCCTTAACATGGACCTCCTGGAGGAACGCCGGGAGCGTGCACATCTCCGAAATATCAACAAGAAGCAAAAGGTGGCTAAACACTACAATTCCCGGGTTATCAACCGCCCACTCAAACTCGGGGATTGGGTAATGAAGGAGGTTATCCCTAAGCCAACGGGGTTTAAAGCTCCATGGGAGGGCCCATATGAAATCGTTGAAGTCGTGGGCCCGGCAACGTTTTACATCCGGGGCACAGATGGAGTTACGCTTCCACGACCATGGAACGCCCAACATCTGCATCTCTTCCCCAAATAGGTACCGAGTTATCTATGAATGTCCAATTTTATTGTTTATGATGTATATAAAGCCTTTCAGGCCCACAATGCATGAATTCCCCTACCGGGGTATGTTTTATTAAAGAGTTTGTTGAAGTGAATGCAGCCTTTAGCGGCCCTACTTGTATGCCTTAATCGCCAAGCTCCGATAATCTCCGATAATCTCCATGACATGAAATATTGCAAGCCTTTCACGGCCTTATTTCATGGTCAAAACTCGCCAAGCTCCGATAATCTCCGATAATCTCCATGACATGAAATATTGCAAGCCTTTCACGGCCTTATTTCATGGTCAAAACTCGCCAAGCTCCGATAATCTCCATGACATGAAATATTGCAAGCCTTTCACGGCCTTATTTCATGGTCAAAACTCGCCAAGCTCCGATAATCTCCGATAATCTCCATGACATGAAATATTGCAAGCCTTTCACGGCCTTATTTCATGGTCAAAACTCGCCAAGCTCCGATAATCTCCGATAATCTCCATGACATGAAATATTGCAAGCCTTTCACGGCCTTATTTCATGGTCAAAACTCGCCAAGCTCCGATATCTCCGATAATCTCCATGACATGAAATATTGCAAGCCTTTCACGGCCTTATTTCATGGTCAAAACTCGCCAAGCTCCGATAATCTCCGATAATCTCCATGACTTGAAATATTGCAAGCCTATCACGGCCTTGTTTCAGTCTTTGAAAGTCTTAACGAACCCATACAGCCCTAGCGGCATTATTTTTACTTACATGCTAAACCGGGTTGGCAAAGACGCCCTTGGAAGTCCTAACGGACCCGTAAAGCCTTACTGGCCCTATTTTCACTTTATAAATGTTAATGTGCCAACCCGGCACTATGTGTGAGTTGTCAACACTTGCAGGTTATGCATCGGGTTGAAAGTCCTTATGAACCCGTAAAGCCCTAGCGGGACTATTTTTATTTCCCATAAACCGGCATTATATGTGTGAATTTTCTCAACACTTGCAGGTTAAGCATCGGGTTGGAATTCCTAACGGATCCATAAAGCCCTAGAGACCTTTAAAGCCTTAGCGACACTATCTTTATTCACATAGAAAACCGGCGTTATATGTACATTTTTTTTGTACTTATCAGGTTACCGTGTTTTGGCACAGGAAGGATTGCGAGAAGGAAAAATTTTATTACTTCAAAAATATCGATTACAAAAAAGTAGCAAACCGCTACAGGTAGACTAATCTTACAGAAATGAAAAACATCCTAAGGCTCCGTTGACGACCCCCTACCCCGGCCAGTGCTAGAACCGCCACGACCTCCCCAGGGCTGTATGATGAACTGACCCCTACGCAGAGGTGGCCGGTTCCTAGGACCACCCACAATCCCACCACGGGAAGCACCTCTCCCGGCTGCTGAAGAACGAACTGGGGGACTCCGAGCCGGGTTCGCAGGAGCCCTAGGGTTCGCAGCCACGGCAGGAGTCGACCGGGAGGTGCCTGCAGCCTCGTCGGGTCTAACATGACCTTGATGACCGTCATAACCCGCCTTGTCCAGCCACCCTTGGCGAATACCAGCGCTAACTATTTCGGCACGAGCCTCGGCCCTGGCCGACCGCAGCTTCAGGTCAAACTCCGCGCTCGCCAGAAACTCGGAGACCGCTAAGTCCTTGGCCCGGGAAACTGCCTGGAGCAAGTCTCCTTTTTGTTGCTCCAGGGAGGTGACCTGTTGCTGCAGCCCCTGGTTTTGCTCGGTCAGCTGGGCTATCGCGGCGTCTTGAGCACACCGGTCCTCCCGGTGACCTTCGATAACATTCTCCAGTTCAGAGTTCTTGGCCACCAGGTCTGCTATGTGTTCTTCCGCCTCGGCCAATTTCGCACTCGACGCGATCGCTGATGCGCTTGCGAATTCCCGGACCCGAGCCAGGTTTTCTTCGCTTGCAGTCACCTGGTCCCGGGCGGCCCGGAGATCATCCCTGAGGACTCTCTCTCGCTCGGGGATGCCTTCGGTTATGAGCCGGTCAGTCGCCAAGTACGACAACCTGACAGCCTACACAAATAAAACAACGGGTTAGTACAAGGAACCAAAAACAAAAAGATAACGAGTTACAGCAGAAGATTAACTTACCCGCATCAGCTTCTCCTGCGCCCTCCGGGCTACAGTCAACGGGTCCTCGTGCTCCAGGACATAGGAGTCAGCGGCGCAATTCTTCAAATCCGCTACCATCCTTTGGATGGCCGCGTCCGCCATTCCTGCACTCGCCAACTCCTCCATTATTTCAGTGGTGTCCCGCTGCTGCTTTCTCTCCCTCCTCTCCTTCCTCTCCTTCCTTCTCTTCCTCCTCTCGGACCTCCCCGAGCTGGATGCCTCCCGGGTACGCTTGCGAGAAGGCACGGGCTCCACTTCAAGAACCTCGTCACTCCCCTCACTCCCCTCCGGGTTCTCACTACCTATTTCCCTTTCCAACCCTCCAACCTCTTCTCCCCCTTCGTCATCCTCCTCGGTAAATTCCTCCTCGCCCGGGAACACAGACGAGGGAACCGCGCTCATCACCGGTTCTTCAGTCTCATCGGCAAACGGTTCTGCAAATACCGGGTTGTCGTCCGCCTCCGAGGGACTCCCTTCAACCTCCTCTCCTTCTGGGTAGACTTCCGGCCCAAGAATCTCAGCCAAGTACGCGGGAACCTCGTTGTAGTAAGAGACGTCAACGTGGAACTGCCGAGTTTCCCCTTGCTCGGCGTCTAGGCGCAGAAAAGCCGCCTTCGATGTCAGGTCGATATCGTACGCCAGCCCCTCCGTGCCTTGCGCCCGGATCCCGGCCCATACAGCCTTGTCCTCGAACCCGTCGTATAATCCCGGGTTCTTTCGCTTCGTGAACTCCATCGGGAGAAGAGCTGCAACAAAAGATAACCTGTTAGACCGGGGCATGTAAACAAAAATTGTAAAGGAAACGAGACAAACCTGGAAGCTCCATCAATCGGCAACGGCTGTACACATACAGCCTGCAAAGCCGGTACGAGCTCCGGTCATCTTGACCTCTGAAGGCCCATAGCATCCTCCGGATCCTCTTCTCCATCACCGGCTCCAGAGGAATGTCGGGAACATCTGCAAAACATACAATATAATTATAACCCGGGAAAGATAGAAGAAAGAAAAATACGGGGAGAAAGGACTTACTCATCAGTGGCTGGAAGTCACCCGGTACTTGAAACGCATGTCCCGGGTCTTGAAAGTTTCTTATCAAGAAACTTTTTTCCCTCCAGGTCCGGCTCACGGAGGTAGGCAGGTCCTCCACGATCTTCTTGAAGACCCCTTTGGACTTCAGTTGGATGGTCCCACTAAAACCCGCCTTCCGGGAGTACTCGGCCCGGTACATGGCGTGTAACTCATGGTAACTCGGCATCTGCTGCTTCAACACCTTGTACATCACGCACAATCCCAGCAGCTGCCTCCACATATTCGGGCCAACTTGCCCGATGGCGAAGTTGCTCGCAGCCAGGAGATACTGCACCTCCACCTTTAGCGGGAGTGACAGACCGCAACGTAGCTGGTACTCGTGGCACAGCGTCCACCCATCCCCGGGAGCGAAGAACTGATCCTCGGGTTCTAAAGTCCGAATTTCAACAGACTCGGGAATCTTCCAATTGCTCCTTAGCTCCACAATCTCCTCCGCGGTCAGCGAGTACCCGGGAGGGTCAAGAGCGGTACCATCAGTGAAGGTAACTGAGGCAAACTCGGGGACATGAGCATCCATGGCGGGGTTTGTCATCTGCAAAACAAGAAACACGGGGACATCGTCAAAAACCCAGATAAACCCGGCGACCACAACGATAAACGCACACACTAACGCAGCAACCCAGTTTGGATCCCAGAAAACAGTACACAATATCGACCCAAAACAATCAAAAAGATCGGAACAGAGAACAGTACCTTACTTGTAAGGGTTTCAAAGGATGTGGGTGTCGATTTGCGTTTGGAAATCCAACAAGCACAGCGACAACAGAGGACGAGAGCAAAAGCACAAAAAAGTTTTCGATTTCGAAGGTACGACAAAACTGTCACCCTCAACCCCTATTTATACAGTTAAGAGACGTACACTGAAGGGACGTTTGAGAGACGTACACAGAAAGGACGTTTCGGTTTTTCGAGAAAATCGACACGTGTCGCGCATGCCGCGTCCCAAAACCGAAAAACTTTTCTGTTTCCCCCACTTTAAAACTGAAAACTTTTCGTTTTCCCCCACTTCAAACCGAAAACTTTTCATATTCCCCCACTACAATACGGAGACGTCATTTTTAGTTCCCATAGTCAACGTGTCTGCGGGGCACCCTTGCGTACGGACTTGGGGGACTGGGTACACCGGGTCTGGATGATACCCTTGTAACCCGGTAAAGAAATGGTTTCAAGTCCCCACCCAAGCGTACCCCTTGACTGAGGACTTGGGGGACTTGTTTATATGTGGAACCTAATATTTCTCCTTTACCGGGTTACAATTCAAGAAATAACACCAAGTGTGGTCAATTATTAAATATGCATCCTTTATTATGCTTGAAGTACTGTTTACAGGGCCAAAGGCCAGTCAGACTTGAGAAGCCACACTGGGTCCTTTGTCAGGGCCCAGTTCATTGTAAGTTCGAGGCAAAGCAAGGGAGTTCATTCCCACATTGGAAAAAGACAAAGTGCAGCCTTTAATGCTACTATAAATACCGGTGAGGACCTCCCGGTAAGGGACGGACAATTCCTTAACTACTCTTGAGTTTTCTGCTTATCTGACAGTGTCTGACTTAAGCATCGGAGTGGCTTCCCTCGGTAAACCCGGGGACGCCCTTTGACGTGTTTGCTCTTTACACAGGAAAACTCGGGAGTACAAGGAAGTTCGCTATTTCTGGAACCGTGCAACCCGCTAAAGGGGCCACGAGCATCCCCGGAAACAATATACATACTTGAAATTGTTAAAAACCTCATGGTGAATAAATCAAAAATCCAAATCAAAATCACCCATGACTTTTTCTAAATACATTGGAGTTAAAACATTCTCTGACATCCGAAACCGGCTTGCTGATTTACTTTAGATCATTAAAATCCAAGAGCCAAGTTATAACCCCCCTCCATAACCTAAAATGGTGATAACATCTTTTTAAAATCATTCTTCGGGAAAGGTATGAACCTCTTTCCAGACTCACTTACTTTTGAAAAATAATAAATTCCCAATTTTTCCCAAAATCATCAAAAAAACTCAACATGGAGGAAATTTTCATAATTAAAAGAAAAACTCAATAAAAACTCGTTACATGCAATATATTTAAAATAAAAGTCTATTCCCAGACTTAGACATTAGCCTGACGAAAACCCGCATTTCGTCCAAGCGAAGTCTTCACAACATGAGTCTCTTCGTGTCTTGTTGCACAATTAATATTAATTTTCCGGACGCTAGTAATAATTAAATAACATAGGCATTCACATTTGTGAGCGTACAACTCTCTCATCCTCTCTATACTTCTCAAATTGTCAACCAAAAATTCCCGACTTTCGTCAATAACTTAGAAAGCCTTAAGATATTTCTTAAACCTTAATTGACAATAATTGATGACTGGAATAATATTTTATTAGCTGCCAATAAAATTAAACTTCAAAAGTTTCACAACCTAACCAAAACTCCTCCGAAAATTATAATCTTCATACCAATAAATTATTTAATACTATTTTTCTGTAGAAAAATCTTCTCAAAAAGTGGCAGCTTCGTCATCAGCGGCAGCCGACCGGCAGAAATTTCAGCCAAAATTCCGACCACCTCCAATCGTCACTAAATTTTAACAGCAACTTCGTCTCATCGTGTGGAGATCTGGGTGATTCGAGATACAGCTGATGAGGTCAACATTGTCAAGTTCCCAATTTCACTCTCCTCTATCTATCTTGCATCTATCTTGCATGGAAGATTTGTTAGATATCTACGAGAATGGTTGGAAGCAAAGTGGGTCGGTGTAAACACTGATTCATAGATGTCAAAACAAGAATCCCTCATTGAAAAGGGTGTGATTGTATATATATATATATATATAAACATTTAATTATCTTAAGTTTTTATTAAAAAAACTGCTTTAACTGTCTTAACAGTTTCAACGAAATTATAACTGTTTAAATCCGTTGAAGCCGCTAACCGTTAAAACCCGCCCGCTAACCGCCTAAACCTCTCATTTGCCAGGTTGATTTACAAGTTCAAAATGAGCTCACACAAAACCGGCATTTACAAACAAAGAACCAACTTTGTGTAAACCAAGTAAAATTAATCACCTGGCTGTTCTTCACACAAATGTGTTACATAAAAGACTCCAGTTGCTACAAAATTTTCCATACTGTTTACCACCATGTAGAAATAGAGCCCAACAGCTAATCTGAATTTCTGAAACCACTATCAACAGCCAAATGAGGAAACCAACACCTAATCTGAAACCACCACTGAATACAGACCAATTCTTACCCGGGAGGCAACCCACATGCAAAGAGGACCAACCTAGACTCCTCTACATTAGGCAAAGTTTCTCTTCATTACTGGGTACGCATTCATTATTCACTTATTGCTACTTGTTTAACCCTAATAAATTAACAAACTCGGGCATCACATGAGCGAAGATTGAGTAAAATTAGAGAGTACAGCAGTACATATAATGATATAAAAAGAACGTCGTACAACTAACTTCAGGTGTAAAGATCAGGGAGGTAAAACATGGAATTAGCCTTCTTTTTTCACAAAAGCAATTAATTTTGGGTTTTAGTGGTGCATATGAACATGTTTGGTTTCGAAATTAAGTTAGATTTTGGGTTTCGGTTTAGGATATCAATTAATTTTCTTATTAATTCAGTTTATCAGTTTCAGCTTATGACGTGTATTGATGAGTGTTCTTTACTTGCAATTCTAGACAACTTAGTTATTATAAATTTGGTGTTAACTTCTCAATCAATTGTGTTATTTTTATTAGAGTTTCTAAGAGTTGTATAATATTGTTCAACCTATAAAAATTTCACAATAATTAATCTAACTTTGAGAAACGCACTACGGGCATTTGGAACCCACTCAGATGTCCAAAAAACTTAATGCTCCGTTAAACGACTTCCGGAAAGTACTGAGCTATAAGGACCGAAGTGGTGGCTTGATGAGCATGAAAGATTAGTTATTTAGGTGTCTTTCATTCTTTGGCTGTGTAACACTAGCTTACTAAACAAGCAGTTATTTTGCTTATGAGCTACTTATTGGTTCATGAATACTTGTACCTAAAAATATGGGAAAAATTTAGGAACAATAAATTATATAGTTTGGTACACTAAATATGAAGTCCAACCCAGTTCTTGTGCACACCGTTAACAGCAAATTCATGTCATCACCACTGCTCACAATGTTTCACTCAACGGTTGGTACACCAACTGGAAAGTTTCTTACCTAATGGAGCTCAGATGGTAGAATGATGAGGCAAATATAACATGTTCCAATCACAACTCCCAGAGCTCTGTAAGGAACTCAAGCATTGCTGGTGAAAGATCAAATACGTATTTATGGTTCCAAACTGCTTATTCCTTGTCAATCAAGCTCAAGATAGAGATTTGGCGCTATATTGCCACAGAAAGTTGGGCAAAGCAATGAAGATAGGAAAAGACTTCAACTCCATCGTCATGTAGAGGAGAACCTCAACTCTTAGGATAATGAAACCAAAAACGTAGAGAACCCTACGCTCCTATTTCATTATGTGCTTACACTAAAACATGTCAAACAGGCTAAGCATCTATCTAAACGCACACCACACCAGTTGAAATCTTTCTCATCAGACTGAAGGTTTTGCTTCATCCTCCACACTTGCAGGAAGCTTGGTATCAGATTCTGCAGCGGTAGACGGTGCTTCAACATTTTCATCTTCAGTGTCACTACTATCGTCAAATTCTAGTAGCACAAAATAATGTAACAGTCAGAATATTCACTCTGAACACTGTAGCACACTTCTAGGTCTAGTTCCAACAGAATATCATATTAACTGAATGAAATGAATGCAAGGCAGTATTACAGGAACTCACCATCATCAAGAGCATCGCCCCCACCACCCATGTTCAGCTTCTGAAACAACGAAGACAGCAATTGTTCAACTTCATGAATAAAAATTCATCATTACACAATTTGATAAATCATAGTATAGTCGTATAGATACTTACAGAGAAATCTAAGTCGCCGAAGTCCATGTCATTTCCAGCTGAAATAAAAATTCAAATAATGCAGACCGTGGTAAGAATATTTTCAGGAAACTAAAAGAACTCGGGTAACAATCTTAAGAGGATCTTAGGAACACTCACGTCCTTGGGCATCAGACTCCTCATCCTCATCCACCCATTTATCCCAATCAACTTTCAAGAACACAGGAGCTTTTCCTACTTGTTTTATCAACCTGCTCCACCATTTATTTTCAGCCTTTTTTACTAGGTAACAGATATTCCTCGTGCCCATACTAGCCTTACTCTCCTGCAGTAAGAATCTTATAGTTGAGCGGTAAAACACAAGACGGCCAGAAAATCACAAGCGGTGTCTTACATTTACATCAATCTTTTCATACAGAACAAGATCAACTTCATAAGGTGTCTTTTCTTTTCCAGTAGTAGCAGAAAATAGAAACTTTCCTTCAGGGTCCAGCTTGAGCTTTACATCCTGGGCATCAGGCAACTCAATAGTGATGTAAAGCGTGTCGGGCCGCTGCGCCCACTTGACAAGAGGATGTCGGCTGAAAATATGTTAATGGTTATCAATCCTCAAAGACAACGACTTGTGATGCCATAAACACAGCAAAACATTATCTAACTTCTGGTTTCCTAATAAATGCTACAATATCATTAAACACAGACCCAACGATACTGATAACAAAATTGCCTTCCCACAAGTAAAAGCAGCAAGGAAATCAAACACAAAAATCTGTGCAAAAAAATTCGACAAGCATCGAGCTTTACAGCAGTGACAAATCACAGGGAAATCTTATTCCCATTTGAGTAATTACCAAAGTTTCTGCACACAAATCAAGCAATACAGTTTGAGTGATGTAATTTTTCACCAAATTCTTACCGGATCCAATTTATCTTTCAATTTTGTATTTACTTTGGATATTGACGGACATTCAATCCAGGGAAAATTGCGGAATCCAAAACCCTAGACTGGAAATCGAAAAGAAGAAATGGCACTCTATGTTTACACAAAACCGAGGAATCGTATATAAGAAATCACTTCACCTCATGATCGTCGCACACTTCACTTCGGAGAGAGTTGCGTAAGAGCGACGATTCGTAGAAGAGTGGTTTTTGAGTGATTTTCTTTATGGGCGGTAAAATGGTAAAACAAGGGGCTAGATACTTCGGTTTTTCTTTTACTCCCACCCTCTACATGCTTCTCTACTCTTCCATTATTTCATTTCGTTATCGTTCTAGATCCTATTTGGTTTTGACGAGTTCTAGTTCAAATTTACTGTTTATGCTTTCTATTCCAAGGACACTTATATTTTACTTTTTACAATCTTCAAAAACCTAAGCATACATCTTTTCTATTTAACAAGATATATAGTTGGTTCTCCTGTATAGTAATAATCTTAGGAGTCGTTTACTGAACTTGAGATTGAAGAGGAATGAGATTGATGAGGAATGAGAAAGGAGGAATGATTTCCATTGATTACTTTACTTGACATCTAGAAAGTGTGATGGAATGGGAATCATAACTAAGCTAATTACATAAATACCCTGAAAAAAGTCGTTGCAAAAAAAATCTGCAGTACGCTAAAAACCAACATAAACATCCTCACAAAGCATTTATCACCATTCATCATCCACATCACCAAACTCTACACCTTGTGGAGATCTGGGTGATTCAGCTGATAAGGTCAACATTGTCAAGTTCCCAATTTCACGCTCCTCTATCTATCTTGCATGGAAGATTTGTTAGAGATCTACGAGAATGGTCGGAAGCAAAGTGGGTCGTGTTGGTGTAAACACTAATTCATCATATATGTCAAAACAAGAATCCCTCATTCAAAAGGGATGTGACTGTGTATATATATAAACATTTGTTAATTATCTTAAATTTTTATTAGAAAAACTGCTTTAACGGTCTTAACAGGTTTCAACGAAATTATAACTGTCTAAATCCGTTAAAGCCGCTAACCGTTAAAACCCGCCTGTTAACCGCCCAAACCGCTCATTTGCCAGGTTGATTTACAAGTTCAAAATAAGCTTACACAACCGTTAAAACCCGTCTGCTAACCGCCCAAACCGCTCATTTGTCAGGTTGATTTAGAAGTTCAAAATGAGCTCACACAAAACCAACATTTACAAACAAAGAACCAACTTTGTGAAAACCAAGTAAAATAAATCACCTGGCTGTTCTTCACACAAATGTGTTACATAAAAGACTCCAGTTGCTACAAAATTTTCCATACTGTTTACCACCATGTAGAAATAGAGCCCAACAGCTAATCTGAATTTCTGAAACCACTATCAACAGCCAAATGAGGAAACCAACACCTAATCTGAAACCACCACTGAATACAGACCAATTCTTACCCGGGAGGCAACCCACATAAAAGTTTTCAATCGTCCTATTTCAACTTCCTGGACAACTCTAGACAATCATATCCAACATCAGAAGCATGCAAAGAGGACCAACCTAGACTCCTCTACATTAGGCAAAGTTTCTCTTCAACGCATTCATTATTCACTTATCGCTACTGGTTTAACCCTAATAAATTAACAAACTCGGGCATCACATGAGCGAAGATTGAGTAAAATTAGAGAGTACAGCAGTACATATAATGATATAAAAAGAACGTCGTACAACTAACTTCAGGTGTAAAGATCAGGGAGGTAAAACATGGAATTAGCCTTCTTTTTTCACAAAAGCAAATTGTAATGACATGAAATACAGCAGACAATATATGATCAATTCAAGGATTTGTCTCTTGCCCTTTGCAGATTATATTAGCATTCACTTTATGACCATCGTTTCTTTTGTCTTGTTTTTTTTCATTGCTCAGAAAAGAAAAGTAATCTAGGGGAATTAGTTTGACGTATCAGACCAAAAAGATAGAAAACAAATCATTCTCCTGAGATAAAGTTAACCAAGCAAGTCTGTTTTGATGTTTCACAAGCTTAGAACCAGACTAAAAAAGGAGAGCCACCTCCAGGAATAGGTGAAAGGAAAGAACAGATCACATTTTGACACTAAACCAGAGCTAGCATACATCACATTCACCTGATGCACCTTTGGCAGTCTAACTACTGATGTAGTTACACGGATGTAACATGAAAACTATGACATGTTATGCTATTCCGTTCCAGGTAATACCTGAGATGGTCCTACTAATCAAATTGCTGTCGAAGCTGCATTTCAGTTTCACTTTTCCATGTAGCATGAGATGACTGGCCTTTCAGCCTCTTGTTTTTCTCCTTATCTTTGATTGTAGAACCCTTCTTCTTGGAGTCGTCAGTTGCGTCTGCAGGCCGATCACCACATGCTGGGCAGACCATTCCGCGTGCATTGGAGTAGGTCTTGGGAATTCCACACTGCAAACACATCCTACTCGAGAGAAATAATTCAAATTAGTAGATTACAAGGCCAAGTTTCTTAGGAGGAGCAGAATCCAAGGGAAGGCAAATTTGTACCTGAGAAGCGCTGCAGCATCCTCTGCACTGGGATTTGTTACAGTCGCCACACGCTTGCCTCCTTCATTTGCGCTTGTATCAGCTATAGTTCGAGGTTTCTTGCCATCAAGATCACTTCTTACTCGTTCATGGATTCCAACTAAATTAGCTTTGGACTCCACTACTACACCTAGAGACAATAAAACAATAGTCTCTTCAATTGAGGTGAAAGAAAGGGTATATAATGGAAATACAAAACACCATATCTTTAATAAGAATGATACAGATAGTTCAGTGTCGGAGTACTAAATGCATGATTAATTTCAAAACATTGATAAAAGCTCAACAACCAAGTTATGTTCTATATTTTCATCTATCAGATAGTTGTTTCCTGATGAAGAAGCAGTATATGGGCATCCACATACAGCATTACACACCATATTGCCAAAATTGCATAACAAAGATTTCCAAATAGGCATCATTTTTTTATGTCAATATGTTGTCTATCCAATTCAGCCAATTCGGCTGAATTCATATGTAACAGACATTTTAAATAATTTTTATGTAGAATTGCCTCGTGTTGAGTGATTAGGACAGTTGCTGAAGAGGAAGGAAGATAAAGTAAATAACCAGGTTTACAAAGTTCTTTATGCTAATGAAGAACTAGAAAGGCATAATCGAAGGCCTGGAATGGCATCCAACTGGGGAAGATGAGGCAACTTAGTTGAAGAGACCTTTTGACAAAGATGAGGGTGAGTCTTGTGGTGTACATTTTATTTGAAGAGTTAATAGACAACCCATATCAACTAAATATAATCCTTCTTCTGCAATTTGGGAGGCTAAAGTAGGGTCTAAGGTAAAGGTAGTAGCCTGGATTTATTGCTCAAAGGAAGACAAATGCCACTAACATGATTCAGAACAGTAGACCTTGTTTTTGAGAAAAAGTCTAATGTGTAAACCAAAGGCAAAGAAAGAATGAATATCACATATTTTGACATTGTCTGATCAGTAATCACTTGAGCCATTCGGAACAAGATTGTTCGGGAATGCCATGATGAGCTAGGACACTCCAGATAGTCACACGGCTCTTCACTAAATCTGTAGCTCTTGAAGCATAATCACTAATACAGTTATACAAGATAGTGACCACAACCACTCATACATGAGCTAAGGTCGGTTTACATATTTAGATCCACTCCGAATAAATTGAAGCACAACTAGAGCAGTAATGGAATGTGTAATGCATACCAGCAGGCAAGTCTTTCTTCTCCTTGCGGTGCTTGTTGTGACGTGTAGCATGACGCACTTGCTGGGGAACGTATTCTTGGACGCAGTTGTTCAAAAAAGCAGGGGGTCCCGAAATCTCCACACACAAAACACAGGTGAATTCTCAAACCTAATTTAGAAATTAAATAATGGCAGCGAGAGAGAGAGGTACCTCGGAGAAGGCGTCGGAAGCAGATGGGAGGGCAGAGGCGGCGTTGAAGGAGGTGGGTAGGGACGGCTCCAGAACGGAGGAGGACGCTGCGGGTTTGTTCTCGTCGCCGTCGTCGTCGGAGGAGTTGTGGTAATGGAGGCCGTTTTGGGGCTCTTGTTCGTCTTCAGAGGAAGAATAGCCCTGGACGAGTGCTAAACTCATTATTGGGATTTGTGTGATACAAGCTCTCGATTGCTCTCTTTTTATGCACAGCGGACGAGTGCCGCAACCCAGTATTCCAATTTAAATACAGATTTTTTTTCGCTTATCTTTTTCTCTTTTCTTAGATTTTCTTTTTTATAAATAAAAATTAGATCAACACACCGAGTACGAAAATTAGAAAGTCTGGAAACCGGCAATCAATCAACTCGATACTTGTGAGGGTGTTAAATATTTTTATTAATATTTAATTTTATTTTTTATAAGTATTTATATTAATTTTAAATTTTTTTTTGATATTTTATATTTAATTTATTTTAGTTAAAATATACTATTTTTATATAAATTTTTAAAAAAATTTCATTGATATTTAATATTTTCTTGATAAATGATATCAATTTTTTGAACTATCAAAATTTTCATAATTGTCGATATTTTATTCTTTGATCAAAAATATATCTATTATTTACAAGAGGTGGTGGAACAAATCTTATCAACTTCGCCACCCAAACCTCTTATGCGATTTAAGTGTGTTACATGGTACGATCTCATCACCAATCCCAGACTCGTAGTCGATCACGTCCAGTGGCAAATCAAGGATAAAAATGTCATCTAAGCTAAATGTAAGCCAAAAAAATTTTGCTCGGCAGTGTGAAAATTTATAGTTCGCTAAAAAAGAACACACATACATAGAGGGCGTAGCAAGCCCTACCCTCAATACAGGAACATAAATTAAACACAATACAATATAAAAATAAAACTAACCAAATTGTAATCTACGATGCCCCCAAAGCTTTAAAATCACTAATCACCATATTATTGTCAACCGCTTCAGCAAATTTCTTTTCAATGTGAAGTACCATGCAATCATCAAGGAACTCATCCTCTATCTTATTTCTAAGTTTGTTTTTAATGATGTCCATGAAAGAAAAAGCTCTCTCAGTGGTTGTAGTAGAAACAAGAATAATCAATACCAAACATATCCACCTATAGATCATAGGATAGAAGTCTGATTTTCTTCTTTGCACTAGTTGCCGACACAAATAAGACATAGAATCTAAAGTGTGAAATGCTACATCTTGAGTCATATGTTTCTTATAATATGCACACTCTAATTCCAAAGTTAGAAGGTTGTTTATAGGTGGAACCTAATATTTCACCTTTACCGGGTTACAACTCAAGAAAGAACCTCCAAATGTCTGGTCAATTATTAAATATGCATTGTTTATTGTGCTTGAAGTGTTGTTTACATGGTGAAAGCCCAATCAGATATGAGAAGCCACTCTAGGTCCTTTGTCAGGGCCCAGTTCATCGTAAAGTTAAGGAAAAGCAAGGGAGATTGTTCCCACATTGGAAAAGGGACAAGGCAGGTTGCCTTTAATGCTACCATAAATACCAGCGTGGGCCTCCCGGTAAGACGACGCGCAACTTTTTAACTATTCTTGAGTTTTCTGCTTAGCTGACAGTGTCTGACTTAAGCATCGGAGTGGCTTCCCTCTGTAAACCCGGGGACGCCTCTTTGACGTGTTTGTTTTTTACACAGGAAAACTCGGAGTACGAAGGAGTTCGCTATTTCTGGAACCGTGCAGCCCGTTAAAGGGACCGCGAGTTTACCCGGAAACAATTGGTGCTCTCGTTGAGAGTTGAACTCAAGACCTCCCGCTTAATATTTTTAAAGACGGTGGAAATGGCAGGAGAACAAGATCCAACAAGGAGGCTTAATTTCTCAGGGGATGATAACCCGGGGGCCTCCGAGACCCAGTTTGGCCAAACAGATTTGGCAGCAGCATTTGAGCTCTTGAAAAAGGATTTTCTCGCTCAGAAGGAGCAATCTACTCGAGAACATGCCGAGTTAATGACGGTAAGGGAGAAATTAGCAACTATCCAGGCCGAGCATGGGCTTCTTCAGGCAACCCTAACTCAAAGGGCGAATGCCATTGGGACGTCAGCCAGACTCGCTGATGTCATTACCCCAGAAGGGAATCCTCCGGGTTATGAAAACCCGCGAACTTTTGACAGTGCATACATTCCACCCGCTATTCTCCCACCCATTGCCCACCCTAACCCAAATCCACAAATTATCCATCTCTCCAATCCTTTGTTTAATCACAATCTTTCAGGACCTCCTCCACCTCCAGAGCCGGTGTTAAATCAACCACTTCCCCCAGCCGATGCCCAGACCCGGCTTCTCTTACAGTTGACGCAAACTGTGACTCAACTTGAGCAGCGTCTTAACTCGGGAACAGGACCACCGCAATACCAACCCTTTATTACCCGTGCAAGCCCATTCTCCACCCGGGTTCAAGCAGATAAAAAGCCACCGGAAGCAAAGCCATTTAAGATCAAGAAATATGCCAGAACGGGCTGCCTATATGCACACCTAGAGTTGTTCCAGTCTCAGTTGGATTCAACCCGGTTCACGGATGCCCAAGCATGCTATGCTTTCCAGGAAACACTCAGTGAGGAGGCATTGAGTTGGTTCCTCAAGTTACCGGCTTTGTCAATAGAAACCTATGGTCAGCTGACACAGAAGTTCCTTTCCCGGTTTATCCTGCTGTCTAGTGTCAACCGAAGCACCACTTCATTATTCAAAGTCCAGCAAAGGGATGATGAGAGCTTGAAAGTCTTTGTAACCCGTTGGCTATCCACGACTTCCAAATGTGGGCACTTGGATGAGTTTGTACATAACGCACAACCCGAGTAGCTGCCTCCACATGTTCGGGCCAATTTGCCCGATTGCGAAGTTGCTCGCAGCTAAGAGATACTGCACCTCTACCTTTAGCGGGAGTGACAGGCCGCAGCGTAGCTGATACTCGTGGCACAGCGTCCACCCATCCCCGGGAGCGAAGAACTGGTCCTCGGGTTTTAAGGGCCGTATTTCAACGGACTCGGGGATCTTCCAGTTGCTCCTCAATTCCACGATCTCCTCCGCTGTTAGTGAGTACCCGGGAGGATCGAGAGCGGTACCATCGGTGAAGGTTACAGAGGCAAACTCGGGGACGTGAGTGTCCATTGCTTCATTGGCCATCTGCAAAACCAAAAACACGGGGATGTCAACAGAAACCCAGATAACCCGGTGACCGCAGGTTAAAACCCCACCCAGAATAACGCAGAACCCCAGAAAAACATTCTTGGAAAACCAGAAACAGCACAAATCTCATTCCGACAAACACAACAAAGAAGGGGGGAGGAGCCATACCTTACTTGTAAGGGTTTGAAGGGGTTTTTGAGATCGATTTGAGTTTGGGAATCAGAAGAGAACAACGACAAAGGAGAGCGAAAGCAAAAAGCACGAAAAAGTTATCGGGTTTGGAGGTGAGACAAAACTGTCACCCTCAACCCATATTTATACAGTTAAGGGCGTGCACTGAAGGGACGTTTCAGTTTCTCGAGGGGAACGACACGTGTCACGCATGCCGCTTCACAAAACCGAAAGACTTTTCAGTTTCCCCCCACTACAACCCGGAGACGTCGTTTTGAATTCTCAACGTAAAGAGTGTCTGCAGGTTACGCTTGCGTACAGACTTGGGGGACTGGGTACCCCGGGTTTGGTTGCTAACTTTGTAACCCGGTAAAGAAAAGATTTTAAGTCCCCACCCAAGCGTACCCCTTGACTGAGGACTTGGAGGACTTGTTTATATGTGGAACCTAATATTTCACCTTTACCAGGTTACAACTCAAGAAAGAACCTCCAAATGTCTGGTCAATTATTAAATATGCATTGTTTATTGTGCTTGAAGTGTTGTTTACAAGGTGAAAGCCCAATCAGATATGAGAAGTCACTCTGGGTCCTTTGTCAGGGCCCAGTTCATCGTAAAGTTAAGGAAAAGCAAGGGAGATTGTTCCCACATTGGAAAAGGGACAAGGCAGGTTGCCTTTAATGCTACCATAAATACCAGCGTGGGCCTCCCGGTAAGACGACGCGCAACTTCTTAACTATTCTTGAGTTTTCTGCTTAGCTGACAGTGTCTGACTTAAGCATCAGAGTGGCTTCCCTCGGTAAACCCGGGGACGCCTCTTTGACGTGTTTGTTCTTTACACAGGAAAACTCGGAGTACGAAGGAGTTCGCTATTTCTGGAACCGTGCAGCCCGTTAAAGGGACCGCGAGTTTACCCGGAAACAAAGGTCATCTTGCACAAAATATTTTGGATAAAAGCTCTCAGCAAAGAGTAACTTTTGAGTATCAAACAGGCTGAACTTATCATGAGGATCCAATATTGAAGTGAGCGAAGCGCGGAGTAAGCTAGTTTACGTCATTAGTTGGATAAGGACTAGAGCTAGAACGCCAAGGATATTGTTGACCAATAAGTTAATGATATTTCATATTTTCAGTATTTCCTTTATCTGTTTATGTATAAAAAATATCTGTTTATCTGTTTAATTTCGTCCCTTAAAACATAGAGAATTCATTTTTAAACCTGCAATGTTTATTTCGTCCCTTAAAAATTAGTTACACAAGCTAACCAAAACGTACAAATTTCATCTCATACTACATAAGAATTTTCTCGAAACATGCTACATTAATTACCACAACTCATTGTCTCTCATTTCATCTCCAAATATTTTTAAACTTTTTAAAGGGCCGTAACACAACTTATTTCATAGCAAAAAACACAAACTATGTATAAATTGCTAAATTTACCAGAACTATAAAAAGACAACTCGGAGATCTTACTAAATAAACCTATATATAGATGTCCAAAAACGAACAAGTGTTCAAGGATATTTGACATGTGTGTGTCTTGGTTTAATGCTAGTTAGATAGAGATTCATGTTCTCTAATTGTGATAGGATATCTATACATGTTTCTTTATATGACTATAATTCCCTATATAAAACGGCCTCTATCAATGAATAAGATGATGATTCTCCTTTGAATACTTAATCCTATATCATGTTATCAGCATTTTCTCTAACCATAGAGCCTAGAGGCCGCCGATAGCAAACAATAGAAAAAACCCTAAAACAGGACCCCTGCCGCACCTTGTTGCTACACCCTGCCGCACCCTGTTGTGCCCGCTGCTGCACCCGAGTACCTGCTGCCGCATCCTTTCAAAAAAAGAAGTTTATGTTTTCGAAACCCTAAACTCGTTTCAAAATTACTAAACTCGGGGTCTCTCTTCTCCATCTCCATTATATGTTAGGAATTTGGTGAGGACATGTTTAAAATCCTGACACTAATTGTGTTACTGGGTCCGCGTTGTTTGGTATCCAACGGTGGGTTGATTCGAATAAAGGGTTGCTTGTGTCAATCCGTGTTGTGTAGTCAACGTTCGATTTGATTAAAGGGTTGATTGTGTCAATCCGTGTTGTTTTGACAACGTTCAATATTGTTAAACGGGTTTCTTGTAACAATCTGCAAAATTTAAGCATCGAACCCTCATGGTCTCGGAAACAACTTGCTTGAATTTTTGTATACCGAGCTATGGAAAACGCTCGCTTGGAATTTGAGATCGTCCTGAACCTCATCCTCGTGAGGCCAGCTCAGGGTGTGGAACCTGAAATCGTAGACGCAGAAACAGAGGCCGCTCCAATGATGGAAGGAGAGAGGTCAACGCGCTCGGTAAACCCTTTTAACCCGAAGTAAACCCTGCGGGGTCTGTCTCAAGAGAACTTCTTACCGAAACCCCCTTGAAATGGACAACCTTATCCGCAAACCACTAAGCATTTCCATAATAAATATATCAAACCCAACACCTGGAACCACCCCGCTCCCCAAATCACATCTACGCTTCTCCAACAATTTAAACTAAGCTAAGCTTGGGTAATCAGAGCAAATCTACAAGAAAGTGCTACCTAAGTGGCTATGTCTTGTCTCCTGTACGCATGAACTCCTCTTAACAACCCTGCAACATTGGGCATTTGAAAACGAATGGCCCAGAGGAAAACATATAAAAACATGACGTTAGAGTGAGTGGACAAAAATAATATCCAAGTGTGAGAAAATATCTTAATTTAACGTTCTCTCTCTTATTGTTTCGAGAAATCATTTATGTATGCCTCCTTGTGAAAGAATCCCAATTAATCTTCTCAAAAAACAAAACATCGCTTGTCAATCTCATTGGCTTAAAAATCAGTATTAAAAATAAGAGAAGAGGTTTCACCATGATGGAGAGTCTCCTAGACTAGGGTCGGAACCTTTAAGGCTACTAAGTAATATGACGACCCTTCATAGCGGAGAGATTCCATCATGACGATGAGCCTCTCATGCTAGAGTCGGAACCCTCTAGAGCTACTATTGCCCCGCTCCACTTTCTCAAGTGGGTGGCCGTATGGCTAGCTAGCATCTTTATATCCGTATGACTAGCTACCATAGACAGAAATAGAGGTGGCAAACGGGCCGGCCCAGCCCGGCCTATTTAATCGGGTTTCAGGTCGTGTTTGGGCCGGCCCATAACGGCCCGCGCCTTAACCGGCTCGGGCTCTGACCGGTCCATTTACTCAAATCTATGGCCCAACCCGACCCACGAGCCAAGCCCATAACATATTGGGCCATGCTCGGGCCGGACCCATTAACGGGTCTGTTTGTAGTTAAAAATAGAAATTAGTCTAAAATTGATATCATAGTATACCAAAAAAACAAATGAAAATAACTCATATTTTCTATCGATCATTTGTTTTTTTTGCTAACAAACTAAAGAAATATATGATATATGAATCATATGATCATTATTTATACTTGGTAATGTTTTAGTAAAAAAAATTTATAGGTCTAAGAGAATCAAAATGAATAATTATTAGTATTTATAAGCGAAGTATGAAAGTTTAGGACGAGCAATTGTTAGGATACTGAATAGTCGATTTTTCCAGAAAATGGATCTATTTGTTGTTCCTCATAACTAAAAACTTCAAGTATCTTCCAAATTCAGTGTCCAGAATGTCTTACACCCTCTAGACCCACTCTTTATCGTTTTGGTGGTAATTCTTATATGAATAGTGTCGTTCCAGTCATGTGAGACAACACATTTGATTTGATTTGAATGAGGATATAGTACTCATGAAGTTTTAAATGTTTCATCTGCTATGTGTAAGGTCAGAGAAGCAGGTAATTTGACTAACAATTACATTAAAAATTGTCCATTTAAATATGCACTGGTTTGGTTTGATCATATCAATGGAATTACTTTGGCTAACGCTTTGTAGTTTCCAGTCAAGAGAACGTTTCTTGTCACTTCTGAAAGAATAGGATCTATTTTCTCAAACAAATCTGACCTTCTCAAGCCACATATAACTCCAAGTACATCCATCTCCCCAGGTCTGATGCCTGAAAACTAACTGCCGCATTACCATGAACAAATATGCTACAAATTAGACAGCCCAAATCTCTCACTTGCATTCATTAGGCGGCTTTGGTAGAATTAACACAACCAATTAAAGAAAAGATATACCACAACAGAAAAAGGAACTAACTCAGATGACAGCCCTCCTGCTAGAGCCTACAAGACCATAACCTCATATATCAGATCTATTTCAGAATCCACTGAGAAAATCTCAGCAAAATAATTTCCATAGTGTGAAGTGAGCTTGGATTAGTACACTGTTTTCTTCTGACTAGTCTTTTGCTGCTTTCATTGCCTTCGCTTCAAAACCCCCTTCAGGTCTCTTTACAAGACTGTATGGCATGTAAGTTCCGAAAATCTTATCCCATATCGGGAAGAATGGCTGAGAATAGTTATACTTCAAGCCTTGAAGTTGATGATGAATGTCATGATAAGCAGTATTGTTCTGGAAGAAAATGTGGAAGACGTTACCAGGCAACCAAAGTCCACAGTGATCATCTACCGTTTTAATCACAGCAAAGCAGAAGAATGTAACAGCCGTCCGTGCAGTCATTCCCGAGACTAGAAAAGAGAGAGCCCCGCCAAAAGTGTCAAGTAAGAGACCCTCAAGTGGGTGGTTATAAAGGGCTCCTATTGCGTAGGGAACAACAAGTCTGGTGCTGAGAGTGGACATGGCGATACAAGAACTTGTTCTGATGCATGTAGCGGTGCACAAAGTATTGCCATGTGTCCATGACTAGCATTGCAACAACAATCTGCACAATCTGGACGAGGATGGACGGCTGAATTGTGATACCAGATGTATTAGCCATTTTGGTTAACTGCAGTGAAAAATACATGAGCATTAGTCATAAAGAAACCTAAAGTAACATTCCAACATGACAGAGACATCCTAGCTTACTATTAGATTGCAGGAATGAACAGGAATCAAGACTAGAACTGATATCAAAACAAGGATGTAAGGCAATTGCTAGTATCCAGAATTCGGTAAAATGTCCATTTCTTTGCAACCAAATAACTTCTCCCATCATTAATTCCAGTAAAAAAAACATAAATGTAAAGTCTACTTTTGTGAAAGAAAAAAAGAGAGTAAATTTTGTAATTATGAGTTATAGATCACTACAGAAAATGAATAGGCTTAGGTAAAATTTATGTAAGTTAAATGACTTGTCCAGTTGTTCCAATCATAAAGAGGGTAAACCGCACAGCACATGCCACAGTAAAGCTACTAAATCGAGATATCAAACATAAAAACAAAACAAGAGGTTTACAGTACCATTTTTTTTTATCTCAGTGACTCAGTTAGAAACAAAAACAAATGAAAAAGGAGTCCAGTAACTGTCTCAAATAGCACAGATAAACAAGATTGGCATATATTACACGATTAAAAATGGATGGAAAGAACCTAGAGTCTTTTTAAATTACCATATATGAAGCAAGTCAGCAAGACATGTCATATCACCCTAACAATACAAGGTAATACAATTCCTTCTCAAACATGAGAAATATATGAAGTTATTTTCTAGTGATTGGGGACCTATATCTCTGACAGTTCAGAGCAGTTACACCACATCCAAGATCCTGAGCCCTCTCCCCTGATGTCACTCGTTATAGCAAGTAAAGCCATACAACTTCATTGTTCCTTCCAAATAAGAATGACTGGCTTAACAATTAATGTCATCTTACAACTTACTCAATCTGAACAGGGCTAGACTCTAAATCCATAACTTCTTGTCAGATCCTTATCTGATTGAAAAGGGCAGAACAGAACTTGTTATGCATAATCAATGTATCAGAAGTGGTCGAAGATGAAAGAAATAAAATTATTGAAGTCTCTGCAATCAGTCACCAATGCTGTTTGCATCAAGGGATGCCCATCATTGATATCTAACTCAAATATAAATAATTCAGGTCACATCCTTTTTTCTCCATTCTTAACATATCAACATGTGATTTCAGAATAACATACTAAATTCTTATTTCTGGTCTACAGAGGCTTTACTCTTCTTATTATGATAATATCTCATATATCTTAAAATATGTACAAAAGCATCATGTATCCACTTCAAGCACTTTACGCTATCAAATTGGCAAACAAATTAAATGTCTGAGATGCCTATACAGTACAGCTACATCTATTTGAAAAAAGAGAGAAAAAACACCATATACTACAACTTTGAATCTCGGCTAGACTAAATTACTACAGCAGTAAGTGATAATTGGTAAAGCTCTATGATAGCCAATAAGAGCAACTAAGTCTGCAACTCTGTATAAACTACGATCAAGAGACACCAATTGATGTATATGAGGGAATAACATACTCATAATTTTTTGGGTTGAGTATCCTATTGGTCTGTAGGAAACGCTGGTAAAGAAATATTATCCCTTCAGTCAATTGGAGTTAAATCGTACACCACAGGGATAGGAAGGCCTCAAGAGGTAAAACACAGTGACCAGACTAACTAAAGGGGTTTAAGACCAAATTGACAGGAAGCACCACATCAAGTGCTGGGATAAAAACATGGGACAAATAGGGCAAATTAAAAACACTGGACAAAAGACAAGGAACATATATGTGTTTCACCCCTTTTTGTAAACATACAATCACTGACATCCACCACAAATTGGTGAACCTTCCTACAAAATCCTTTTAAGCACGCATTCACTAGTTTTCAGGGGAGAATCTTATATTTAAAGAACTGGAAAAGTATACACAGGGAGCAGCGTCCCGTAGTAGATTAAAAATGATTGAATACAGCTATAGAAACACCTAAATAGCAGAACAAATTGATTAGAGACTTTCATCCCTATAGGCAACTGAAACAGATGACCATCATGAAGACCCAAAAAACCACTTCTGACATTGCCACCACCCCACTCTCTAAAATCTTCAAAATATTGTCCATTCCTCTCCATCCAGATGACCCAAATCATCACCAACATTCAGCATCTTGGCCCTCTCACCATATCCATATGACAATATGGTAATTTTATATTGACTAACGAATTTGAAAGCATGTATCAAATCAAACCATGTTAAAATGCAGAACTAATTGCTTACTAAGGTCATTTCTAAGAAAGGCTGCAATCCATATTGTTTATTTCACAAGACCACCCTTAATGCAAATGCAACATTTTCTACCTCATATACATATACAAAAGTAGGCAATGGAAATGAAGCACATTCAGCACAAACGACACGAAATGAAAGAGTGAAGTTGAAGTGACTGACCACAAAGAGCCCCTGAGCCACAGTGGCCTGAGCTAGCTGTTGAAGCAAAACCCCCCGTACGACAGAGGGAAGGGGCACCGAGTTCTTCTCATCCTCCTCTCTTCGAGTGTGCAACCGGTAATTGTCCAAAGGCGGCAACAGCTGGTAAACCCCAGCATACAACCAGTACACGACAATTGGTGCAAAGGTCCCCATTGCCTCATCACTCACATACCCTTCCCAAAACACCATCTCTTTATTTCCCTTTTTTCGAAAAAAAAATCAAGTGGAATTCTAGCTACCAAACAAATCGAGTATATTTACAGCTCAAGATCTAGAACTCGAATGCACATTCTCTGAACCCTGAAAACACACTGATGAAAATTAGATAAACCCATGAATTTTCGTTACTATTTCACTCAAAGCAACATAATTTCCTTACATAAACAAGTACCCATTTCACAGAATTCAATGGTTCTCTAGTTTCTACCTCATCTTTCTTCAGAACCCAAAACAGACAAAAGACACTGAAGCTTAATGAAATGAAGTTGAGGAGATAAACTTACACAGGATGTGGGTTCTCTCATTCAGATCTAAGACGCTGTTTGGCGAACACTATTTCCTTGACAGTCGTGAGATTCCAAAAAAATTAAAACATTATAAAGTGATGTTGTGTGGGAGAGAGAAAGTTAATGATTGAATTCTCACCCTTTTTCTTTAGATAGCTTTTTAATGGCCGGCCACGTTTAAAAAATGGATACATCGATGAATTTTTTTAAAATTTATATATTTAATTAAAAATAGACTAAATATATTAAAACAAAAGAAGATATTCAAGATGATTGTGTGATTCTAGCCTTAATGTTAATAGATACGTGTATCTATAGATACCTAGTTTGTCCAGATTTCCTTTTGACAAAGAGTCTTGTATGGTTTCAATAGCTTGTATATATAAGCTGTGTAACTTCTTTGACAGATATACAGATCAATTCATTCCAAGTTTCTTTATGGTATCAAGAGCAAACCGATCCTCGGCCAAATCCTAAACACCAAAATACTCAAACAGCCTCATGTCAGAAGGTGACGACAAGAAGAAAGTGTTAGCCCTATTGAGGGAGAAGCTGCTCAAAGAAGCTTCTTCCGGCGCCCTCGCACGCACACCTGAACCATGGGAGATCTCAAATCATCCCCTCTACCTTCACCATTCGGATCAGCCTGGTACGATTCTCGTATCACAATTCTTGGCAGAAGACAACTACATGCAATGGAGCCAATCCATGGTCATGGCATTGCAGATCAAAAACAAGATCGGCTTTATCAATGGGACCTCACAACGTCCCACAGAAGACAAGGCAGATAAGCCGCAACAATGGGACAGATGTGACATTCTTGTCAAAACTTGGCTTGGAGCATTTATGTCGAACCCTATTGCCAAAAGTATCATGCACTGCAAAAATGCTAGAGCAGTTTGGCTTGAATTGCAAGAAAGGTTCATGCAATCCAACACTGTCCAGTTATTCAACATAGAAAATGAGATTCACGGATGTGGACAAGGTACTGATTCTGTGACTACTTTTTTTCACTAAACTCAAGGCACTATGGGATGAGTGAGATGTCCTTTGTGATCTAAGTCCCTGTGGATGTGAGGAAGGAGGCAAGCTAAGTGAGTATATGAAGAACCAGAAAACAATGAAGTTTCTCATGGGATTGAATGAGAATTATGCGCAGATGCGTGACACTATTGTTGCTATTGAGCCTCTCCCGGCTGTTAACAAAGTCTACTCAATGGTTATTCGCCACGAGAAACAGGCTAAGGCGGCCATGGGAAGCAAACAAAGCGTGCAATAACAAGAAGCTGCAGCCTTTGCCGTGAGAGGAAGTGACCGAGACAACAGCAGATCAAATATTCGTGCTAAGAGTGCCGAAGGCAGCAAACCAACATGTGAAAAGTGCAATAAGAATCACCTTACTGAGAATTGCCGCCAGCATCTAAAGTGCATGTTTTGCGGATGGAAGGGTCACACCTTTGATACTTGCCGAAGAATAAAGGCCATAGCAAATCGAAACCCTAGGAGCAACCATGTTGCTTCGATGTTTGAAGATGGAAAACAGGATAACTTCCCTTTCTCAAAGGAAGAATGCAAGCAGATTATTGATATGCTGAACAAAAACAAAACAAGCACCGCAAATCATGTTGGTAATCCTTCTAGCCTTGAAGAACTATCAGGTAAAGCTTTCCATTATGTACGACATGATCGGCATAGTACTTAGATTTTAGATAGTGGGGCTAGTGATCATATCGTATGTACTCCTCATCTTCTCACCACTAAATACCCTGTCCAAAATAGAAGTGTCAAACTTCCTGATGGTAGCTTTGCTAGAGTGAGTCATGTTGGGACAATGTCTTTTTTATCCACCTTTATGCTACATAACGTTTTATGCGTACCATTGTTTTACCTGAATCTCTTATCTATCAGCAAGCTTGTACGAGATTCATCCTGTGTCACAGTCTTTCTAAAAGAATTTTGTTTCATACAGGACTTACGATCGGGGAAGATAATTGGGACGGGATCTGAGAAGGAAGGCCTATACTGTCTCGACAAAGCTAAGCAAGGCACATGTCACATGGTCTCGAGTCAGTCAAGCTCTATTTGGCACCAACGGCTTGGCCATCCCTCAAGTCAAGTATTTTCTAAGTTTTCCTTTCTGTTGAATAAATCTTGCGATGCAAGTAACTATTCTGTGTGCCCTTTGGCCAAACAAACTCAGAAGTCTTTTCCTTTAAGTTCAATTTCAAGCAAATTTCCTTTTGAATTGATTCATGTTGATATTTAGGGACCTTATCATGAACCCACTTATTCAGGAGCCAAATATTTTCTCACCATAGTTGATGACCACACTAGGAGCACTTGGGTCTTTTTGATGTCACAAAAATCCGAAGCTCGAGGTTTATTAGTCAAATTTATTCATTTTGCCGAAAAACAGTTTAGTGTCAGTGTCAAGGTTGTGCGTAGTGATAATGGTCCTGAATTCAAACACATAGATTTTTATGCGTCAAAAGGAATTTGTCATCAAACAAGTTGTGTCAACACACCTCAGCAAAATGGTGTGGTTGAGAGAAAGCATAGACATCTTCTCAACATGGCACGAGCTTTACTCTTTCAAGCTAGTCTTCCTAAGAGATTCTGGGGTGATGTCATACTTACATCGGCTTATTTAATTAATCGCACTCCCACACCACTATTAGGAGGTCAGAGTCATTTCGAAAAACTGTTTCACAAAGAACCAAGTTATTCTCATCTCAAAATTTTTGGTTGTCTTTGTTTTGCTTCCTCACACCCGAACAAGGCAGCCAAATTCGAACCAAGGGCTCACAGATGCATCTTTTTGGGATACCCATACGGGCAGAAAGGTTACCGGGTATACAACATAGACACCAAGCAAGTTAATGTGTCCAGAGACGTGATTTTTCACGAAACAGAATTTCCTTATGCCACCACACACAGTTCTAATCCAACTAGGGTTACATCACAAGACTTTGGGTTTTCTAAGGTTTCCCATGACATTCGGGTTTCAGGACCAGGTAAGGTTTCCTCTCCACCACATAATAACTTGCTTCCGCCTCAAGAAAAGATTTTGGAGACTGCCTTTAATGTCGAACCACAAACCACAGACACTTCCAACAGTTCTCCAATCCTCACCCTACCTTCCCACTTCGATCCAATGTCACCTCCAAACCCAACTTCAACTCTGGCAAACACTCCTTTCATCGAGTCTTCTCCTTCTGCTTCCGTTCCAAACACTACTCCTTCTGCTCCTCGCCGGTCTTCTCGTCCTACAAAACCTCCGACGTTCTTGCAAGATTTTCATGTCGAGACAGCGCTTCCTTCCAGGGCTCTCCCATCATCTGCTCCGACGTCAGGTATTGTCCACTCCCTTGCTCATGTATTGTCTTATGATCGTCTATCACCATCTCATAGTGCCTTTAGCACCCAACTCACTCTCCACATGGAGCCCACTTCTTATTTACAGGCAGTCCAAGACCCAGAATGGCGGACTGCCATGCAAGCTGAGATTGAAGCTTTGCAATCCAACAACACGTGGAGTTTAGTGCCTTCACCGCCGAATAAACGTGTTATCGGCTGCAAATGGGTTTACAAGCTCAAGTTTAATTCGGATGGCACCATTGAGAGATACAAAGCTCGCCTTGTAGCTAAAGGCTACAATCAACAAGCAGGAGTTGATTATCGCAAGACTTTTGCCCCGGTTGCCAAGCTCACCATCGTGCGTGTCTTACTCGGTCTTGCTTCCATCAATGGTTGGCATTTACATCAGCTTGATGTCAATAATGCCTTCTTGAATGGCGATTTTACCGAAGAAGTTTATATGCATCTTCCTCCTGGATTTGGAGGAAAGGGGGAGAATCGTGTGTGCAAGCTTCACAAGAGTTTATACGGACTGAAATAAGCCTCGAGACAATGGTTTATAAAACTTTCCACTGCTCTAAAAAATGCAGGTTTCCATCAGTCATGGTCAGATTATTCCCTTTTTGTACGTACACGAGGAATAAAGTTTACTGCTCTTTTAGTGTATGTGGATGATGTAATATTGGCAGAAAATTGCATACAAGACATCGAAGACACAAAGAACTTTCTTTCGAATCAATTCAAGTTGAAGAATCCGGGGCAGCTTAAGTACTTTCTAGGCATTGAAGTGGCGAGATCAAAGAAAGGCCTAGTGTTATGTCAGCGGAAATATGCTCTTGAAGTTCTTGAGGATGCAGGCTACTTGGGTGCAAAACCATCTCGGTTTCCTGTTGACCAGAACATTTCCCTCACACAAGCAGAAGGTGATTTATTGAAAGATCCAACACAATACAGGAGATTAGTGGGACGGCTTATCTACCTGACCATTACTCGGCCAGACTTGGTGTATTCAGTACATATTCTGAGCCAGTTCATGAATCAACCTCGTCAGCCACACATGGATGCAACCTATCAAGTTCTATGTTACATTAAACACACTCCTGGACAAGGTATCTTGCTCCTTTCGACAGGAAAATTAGAACTTACTGCTTTTTGTGATGCTGACTGGGCAAGATGCAAGGACACTCGATGATCCATTACTGGATATTGTATCATGCTTGGTAATGCACCGATTTCATGGAAGGCTAAGAAACAAGGTACAGTTTCTCGTTCAAGTGCAGAGGCTGAGTACAGGTCCATGGCATCCACTTGTTGTGAGGTAACATGGCTTAGAAATATCTTGAAGGATTTAAACGTACGTAATCTAGCTCCTACAAGATTGTTTTGTGATAATCAGGCTGCCATTTACATAGCTACCAATCCGGTTTTTCATGAACGTACGAAACACATTGAAATTGATTGTCATGTCGTACGTGAGAAAGTGCAACGAGGAGTTGTGAAGATGGTCCATGTTGGAACCAAAGACCAGCCGGCAGATCTCTTTACCAAACCGTTGAGCTCCATTCAGTTTGAAATATTGCTTAACAAGTTGGGTGCCATCAATATCCATTCCAACTTGAGGGGGAGTATTAAAACATAAGAAGATATATAGAAGATATTCGAGATGATTGTGTGATCCTAGCCTTAATGTTAATAGATACGTGTATCTATAGATATCTAGTTTGTCCAGATTTCCTTTTGTACAAGGAGTCTTGTAGGGTTTCAATAGCTTGTATATATAAGCTGTGTAACTTCTTTGACAGATATATATATATATATATATATATATATATATATCAATTCATTCCAAGTTTCTTTAAAATATAAAATATCAGAAAGATATAAAAATTAATATCATTGCTTATAAAAAATGAAATTTCGAGAATATTTTAGATATTTAAGACCTTAGTCGGGATCCAAGTTTTACTATTTTCTGGTTGGCAAGGGGTTTTATTCTGGTTTTGATAACACTATGGGAGCTGTTATTTTTCGATGGGTAGTAGTAGAGTAAGGGTTTTTTTGAACAACAAGGGGGTTTGTTTGTTTAAAATTTGATTCATTTCATTAAGTTTTCATTATATAGAGTTTGGGATGGGGGAGGGGCGGACCGTTAACTTACAGACTGAATGTAGACTTTCAAACTAAGTCGTTAGATTTCATCAACAATTATGTACAAGTCCTTGTCATCATAGGAGGACCCAGGCAACTTAGGGTTGGCGCGCCCACTGGCCCTTTTGGTTACCGTCTCAAGTTTTTGGTTTATATATTTATGGATGCCCCCACAAACCAGCTATTTTATTTTATTTTTATTTATTTTTTACAAACCAGGTATTTTATACTTAATATTAACAAGTCCTAGTCTTTTTTTGTCATAAAAATGGTGGTTGAGGTCGATTACTTCCCCGAGAGTTAGAGTAGATTTTTTTAATAAAGCAAAGAGGCGTCGATCTTAGTCGGGTTCCTCATTGCTGCACCGAAATGTGTTATTTATAATATAGCGATACATAGAGAGGACCTTTGTATTTACATCTTCCCCTCATTGAGCTTTATTTTCAATTTATTTAAAGAGCTGAAATTTACATCTCCAGATTTGCAAACTACACTCATGTATGCTTTTATCAAAATACCCTTATATCTATTTTTCTTCTTCCTTCACTCTCCCGTCTTTTTCCTTCCATGGATAGAACTCTTTTCTCTCTCCCCCTCTGTCAAGTCATTTCTTCTTTTCATCAATCTATGCTTTCTTAAAGAAATTCAATAAAACTCATTCTTGGGTTTCTTGTAAAGACCAAATGATAGGTATGAGGAATTTGCCATGAGAGATTGATAAACTATGATACTGTGAAGCTGAATTTGACTGATTGTGTTGAAAAGTTGAAAATTTGACTGATAATTTTACAAATAATCTCTATTGTCCTTTTATACTAACACAAAATAAAGAAAACTTAATTTTCATATTTTAAACGAACATATTACGCTAATCACATCATGATTATCGTAATCACAAATAAAGATTGTTGTAACTGCAGCTAAAAATCTCCAATCAACTAACTGTAACGTCGTTTGTAATAATGGTGACCGCGTACAAACATATCTCTCGGTATACAAACATAGCTCTCCATTTTAGCCGTAGTAACTCAAAATCACTGCTGCCCAACTTTATTCATGGCCGCAGACAATCTATAAATGTGCGGCCTAACACCATTCACGGCCACATATAACTTATATGATTGACCAAGTGACCCAAGTCTACTCATATCCGTAGAAAATTTATATAATTGACCGCGTGTGGCCCAACTCTCCCCATAGTTGCAGACAGCTTATGTAATTGACGACGAGACCCAACTCTATTCATGGTCGTGGATAACTTATATAATGACCGTGTGTGGCCTAACTTTACTCATGGTCATAGACAACTTATATAATTGAACACGCGACCCAACTTTATTCATGGCCGCGGACAACTAATATAATGACTGTGTGTGGCCCTACTTTATTCATGGCCCTAGCGTGAGCCATCTCTAATTATGGTCACGGACAACTAATGCATTTGAACACGCACATGACCAAACTTTATTCATGGCCATAGCGTGACCCAACTTTAACCATGGCCATGGACAACTTATACAATTGAACACGCACGTGACCTAACTTTAATCATGGCCATAGCGTGGCCCAACTTTAATCATGGCCATAGCGTGACCCAACTCTATTCATGGTCGTAGCGCATCCCAAGTCTATTCATGGCCAAGCGCAACTTATCTAAATGAATTCATGGCCATAGTGTGGCCTAACTTTATTCATGACCATAGCGTGACCCAACTCTATTCAAGGCCGTTGGTAACCCCACTCCCACGTGGCCTGCAAAATCAGTCTTCCAAATATGGGTTTAAACAGATGTCTACACGATTTGGCATGTATTATAATAAATAAATTTCTCCTCCAAAATTTTGAAGCATAATAGCTGAAAACCACACTAGGTTTGCCAGGACGATAACTCAATAAGCAATTAGGTATAATAACTAGGTTACGAAAATATGATACATGCCAATTGATACAAACTGAAATGTCCATGTATATATCAAAGCCACTAGCTGGCCGTAGGTTACATATTAACCCCAAAATTGTATTGATTCATAAAGTCACTAGCTTTGGGAGAGAACCACTTGTTGAGCAATCAAAATGATCATGAGAATTAATAAAACCAATAATATGATCACCCCTTTGGCTATGGTGACACCCAGAGACATGACAAAAACACGATTGGTAATTAAACGAATGCAAACTTCGATCATGACCTTGGCTTGGACATTCAGTATCATAATAATAACCACTCGGCTAGTTATCAAGTTGCCTCTGACAGACGAGGTGGCGAACGAAGGCTTTATGTTGCTCTTCATGTGACTAACCAGTATCCACATATACATCATCATCCATGAGCGAAACCACACCTTTGGAGTAACTTTGTTGGTTATCGTCTTCGCAGTTGTGCTCCATTTGAGATTCACTAATGGTTAGCGAATATGCTCTTTCTTCCTGTTCAAAGCCATCAACCTCTTTAATTAGATTAGCGTCAATGATTTCTTTCGCGTCAAGCTCAGGCTCTGTCTCTTGAGAAACTTCAGCCACTACTTCTTCCATTCTTTCTCTCATGTCCAGCATACTTTTTGCTAGATTTCTTACATACTCTGTTTCAAGCTATCTTACGCACTCTTTTGTAGACTTTCACTCATGGCATGCATCTTTCTTTCTAAGTCCTCGTGCTGAAGTCGTAACTTTTCTTTCATGGACTAAACTATATTAGGTTCTACTTCTTGGGGTTGTAAAACCTCGTTACTGCTTTGCACTAGGTAGGAGTCATGTGAAGGAGACTTGCTAGCTTGTCGAACATCATACAAAGCTTCTTCCTCAGCATAGAGTTTTCTCCAACTTTTGGTGTTGTTAGGGTCATCATAGAACCTTGTCTGGACCTTCTTGAAGATTTCATATTTCTTCTTGTCTAGTTGTTCCAATGGTAGTCTCATCGTTTCGAGATCGAAACACAATTATAATTTTATTCACAATCCTGACACGTTATATCTTGCTAAGGGCGTACCAAATGTTTGGGTGAAAATAGATTTTGTTCGAACAATCAGCTTCTTGCAGTGTGCCAACATTTTTTAGGTTAGGTGTAACATATTCTTGTTTGTTCGCCTTCTGACTTATTCCTTAAACGACTGACGTACGGGCGCTGATCAAGCCGACACTTAGGTTCTTCTCAGACCTAGCCGAGGAGCAGGTATGATTTTTCTTCGTCTAACATATAACAATCCGTTCTTACTCGATCCAGCATGGTCGAGCAGAGCTATACTAGGATTATGGGGTGTTCGTCTAAGGTTTCTCCTCAGCGAACAAGAATATTTACTAGAGATTTTACGCTCTAATAATGGTTGGAGGATTTGTGCTCGTGATAAGTCTTTATGAACTGGGGGTGGACTTTTATCGATTGGGCAGGCTTGTGAGGTCGAAGCGGGATTTTCTGACTGGACGAGCTTTGGTGGAATAAAAGACTCTGTGTGTCTTTTGGTAGAGGTGCTCCGAGGGAGGCTTGTTTGCAGTTTTGCAAAGTTGTTTGTATGTTGATGTGTGTTTTTTCTGTTCACCATTGACCCAATATATAGTGAACACTAGAGTTTTGTTCAATACTTGTGGATCAGTCATATCAGACCTCAAAAGATTATATCATCAAGCAACTACAAATCTCGTCACACATGACCTCAAAGGAAATAAAAATATATACATATATGTTGACCGCATGTATTGGTACATGTATCATAAAGATACTATATTATAAATGAAGATTATTCACCTCAAACCTAATCATTGAAGTTAGACATGTATGTCTTGATATACAACTCAGCAATATAATTGCTCCAAGATATCCTTGAGTCGTGCATCTCCATATGTAATCATCCATTGAAGGAATGAATAGCCATGTAATTGCATCTTGGATGCATCTGAGAATGTACTTGTCACATAACTGAATCAAGGAATGAAATCCCTTATTTGACCAAAGATCTTTGATCCAAAGTCATGCACGTCAATTTCCTTAAAACGCATCATGATCTTATCACTTCATACCTTAATTGCCAAGGTAACTCAATGCACCCTCATGTCTAAATTCCTCTTTTAGGTAAGATTCTTCAATACTATTTAACCTGGATGACTAAGTAACTATCATTAATTACTGAATCCATGATATATGGATAGTAACCCGAATTGATACCAAGATAGCTTGACTTCCAAGCAAACCTAATATGGCCTCGCTCATGAATGACTTCAAAGATACTTAATCATATCCTCAATAAACAACCAAACTGGTTTAAGGCACTAGACATCTAGAGAAGTTTATTTTACACCAAAACAACATGTTTATTTTATTGTGGAGTTTGAACAATAGTTTTGTATACGCATTTGAAGCATAAATGTCATTAGTCCCAAATCGTTAGGTGATCATGATATTTTTTTTCAATTAAAAATATTTCTCATCAGATTCTCAAAATTTATTTTTTGGTTTAGAAGTTCAAGCATTTCTAAGATTGAAATCATGGATCCACTAATTATGAAGTTGGAGTTTGAATCTGATTGACTGTTTTAGTTAATATGTTTCGATTCGATAATGTTGAGATGTATCTCTTGGGTACTGTAAACGGCGTATGACACTTGAGACACATTCATTGGGAGAGGTACTATTGCTGGTTTATATGTTACGTATGGTACTGCTCGTGCTAAAGGAGTATGGATATTCAATGATCCTCTAGCTCTTGTTTTTTTGGTCAGACCTCTAGCTCTTGTTATTATTGATGTAAGTAAAATTATTGTTAAATTTAGTTATATTTATGAGATTTTGGTCTACGGTTATTGTTAAATGTAAGTTGTTAAATATTTTTAACTAATAATAAACTAACATGTGATGAAAAATTTAGGTTTCCTACTAGTAATTTTTGACTAGATTGATAAATTTATTAATCAATTTTAAGATTTTACAATTTTAGGTATTTTGTTGGAGCTCTTATTCATCTTAAAAGTTGACAAATTTAGAGAAAGCTTAGATTTCTCACTATTAATTTTTGACTTGATTGATAAATTTATCAATTTTAAAATTTAGAAATTTTAAGTATTTTATTAGAGCTCTTATTCATCTTAAAAGTTGATAAATCTAAAAAAAATTTGATTTTGATAAATTAAAAAAAGGTGATTTAGCAATACTGAGGCTCTTAGATGATATTTTAGCACAAACAAAATGTTATCTCAAAGATATATGTAATCAAAAAAATATATGTAAAAAATATTTTGGAGTGAAACCGCCAATCAGAAAAGGTCACACCATAGTGTTAAAGGTATGGGAACACACGCGTAAAACCCTCACAAGTTACCTAACCCCCGCGTATAAATTAAATCGAGACGAATCACATGTAGACTTTTCTCCTCTGTAATAGTCTGTGTTCTTCTATCCAAACCCTTCTCTATCTCTTTCTCTCTTAATTCGATCCAATTTCCAAACCCAGAAAAGTTTGAACCCTAAATTCGATTTGTTCGAAATTTTAGGGGGTTTTGATCTCGCCGAATCGGTGATGGTCTCTGAGGACGACTTGGTCTCCGCTTTCGGCGACGGCCACTTCTGGCAGCCCGGGTTTCGGTTCCACCCCACCGACGAGGAGCTCGTCCTCTACTATCTCAAACGGAAGATCTGTAAGAAGAGGCTCAAGCTCAACGTCATCGCCGAGACTGACGTCTACAAGTGGGACCCCGAGGAGCTTCCTGGTATGCCCCTACTTCTTTTGTGTTTTTTCTTTCATATACACATTCGTCCACGTACATACACATAATACACGTATCAAATGTTTAATTATGGTTTAACGAGCAGTGAATAGGATAAATTGATAGTTTAAAAATTCTGGTCTTGCTTAAGTACTGCTAGCTACCTTGGTTTGCTGTTTGATAATTGGATTTCGGTAGGGATGGAATGTGTTTGAATGATTTAAATTTTTCTCATTTGGATGCGTTGGATGACTCTGTTGTGTACTGTTATGAGTTATATGTTGATTTTAGACTCCTAACTAGTGAAAGTGATGGTGATATGCAGGCTTGTCTTTATTGAAAACTGGAGATAGGCAATGGTTCTTTTTCAGTCCGAGAGATCGCAAGTACCCTAATGGTGGGGGTAGATCCAACAGGGCAACCAGACATGGGTATTGGAAAGCAACTGGAAAAGATCGCAACATTAGCTGTTATAATCGATCAGTTGGACTGAAGAAGACTTTAGTTTTCTATAAAGGCCGTGCACCTTCTGGGGAGCGCACTGACTGGGTGATGCATGAGTATACCTTGGATGAGGAGGAGTTGAAGAGATGCCAGAATGTACAGGTAGCAACTTCAGCAGCTGTTTTTCTTCATCTTCTTTTCATGTTCTTCTATACAGTTTTGAATTTGCTAAAGTTTAATCTTTTCATTCCTCCTTTCCTTCAGGAATATTATGCTCTTTACAAGGTTTTCAAGAAAAGTGGACCTGGTCCTAAAAATGGTGAGCAATATGGTGCGCCGTTTAGAGAAGAAGATTGGGCTGATGATGAGTGCCCGATAATAAATAGCTCGGTTGATAGGGAAATCTCAGTTGAGCGAGTTGGAGAGGTTTTTGCTAATTATAATGCAGAACCTTTTGGACAAGTTCAATTGAAGCAAGTCGAACTGATTACTGCTAATGGTTATGCAAACAATAATACCGAAGCCCATTCTACAATAGATGACTTGGAAGAGTTCATGAAACAGATTGCGGATGAAGCTGTGCTTGACCTGCCACAGATTGATGATCTTGTCCACTCCGTATCTCAGGTTGGTAACTCCTTACTTTGCTATTCTATTGCTTTCTTGAAGCTGTTTGACATTGTCTGCATAAACAGACCTCCAGTGTATTATGTATGTCTAACCTTAGGTTGTAAACATGGTGGTCTGTTCCGTTCTTGGGGAAGATGGCTGAATAAAACTTGCTGTGTTAAGCTGGCCAATCTGTTTCAGATTTCTTAATGGTCATCACTATATCTCAGTATTTTATAAGCTAGGTTAAGAAGAGGTTGCACCAATAAGAAAACATAAAGCCTAAACATTTTTGTATGTACAATGTCTTTGGATAAATAACATATAATTGATCATTGTAATTCTTTTTGTAGGTTGTTAGTGAAGAAGAAACACAAAGTACTGTGGTGGATCTGTACTCTAGTGAAGTGAAGTGTCCACAATCGCATATAACATTTGATCCAAGCGGTCAGCAGGGAACTGAATATGCAAGCTTTGACTTCACCCAGTCAGCTACTTCACTGACCCAACTGTACGAGGCATCTGAAGCATCTGCATCTGACATTCATAATCCGGTGTCTTTCACTCCCATACTACATGAAGAGGATTTCCTGGAGATGGACGATCTTCTCGATCCTGAACCTACTATTTCAAACACTGGGAATTCTGGGGGTGACTTGCAGTTTGGTGAGCTGAATGGATTTGACTTGTACCAGGATGCAGCCATGTTTTTTAATGACATAGGTCCCATGGATCGAGGAAATGTTTCTCATCAATTCATGAATTCAATAGAGGGTAACGCTGTAAACCAATTTGATTACCAGATACAACCAGCACCTCTTCAGATCAACAATCAGCTGAATCAAGAGTCAACTCAGATTAACAATCAGCTATGGGTGCAGAATGAAAGGCGAGATCTCTATACTTCAACAGAAACAACAAAGGGTTCTGGACCTCATCTCACCTCAGGTATATATAAGAGTGAAGATGATATGTACATGCATATGTTCAACTTCAAGAGCTCTTCCTCTAATTTATCATCGCTTGCTTTCACGCTTTGTCAAGACTAACTTCTACTTTTGTAAGATATTGGAATATGACACTGAAATTGAATCTTATAAGTAGTAACTAATATAGGGAGCTCCTATCTGGTATTGTATAGGTGTGGTACATGAATCGTCAAATCATCGTCCACAAGAAAATCAAAATCAAAGTGGCAATGAAGCTGCCGGTGTTACTAGTCAGTTTTCTTCTGCTCTATGGTCTTTTGTGGAGTCTATACCTACTACTCCTGCATCTGCATCGGAGAATGCCTTGGTGAATCGGGCCTTTGAACGGATGTCTAGCTTTAGCAGGATGAGAATAATTGCGAGAGGCACAAATGTCCCTGTCGGTAAGGATTCTGAAACTATGAGGGAATCCCGGAAGAGGGGGTTCTTTGTTCTTCCAGTTCTGGTTGCCCTATGTGCTATTTTTGGGGTCTTGATGGCATCTCTCAGGCAATGGGGCAGATGCATCTCCTCGTGAGTCGGTAAGTGGAAGAGAGGGGAAGTTTTGTTGCTACACACCTTGGAAAAGTTGATTTCATTATGAATGAAACTATAGGATGCTAATTATCTATATGATATTTGATTGTAAAGGGTGAATTTTGCTCTATTCTTCTCTTTTGTGTATATAAAAATCTTGACAAGCTGCATTGTTTTACTAGTTGGAAAGCTAGATTATCTTTTATGGGAAGCTGCATTGGTTGTAAATGACCATTTCCACCCTACGAACCACTTAATTCATCCGACAAACTCTTCACACCCTAATTATTCTTTTTTAATCTCAAGTGTACTTTGTGCACCTATTCATACTCCCCAAAATGTCATTATTCTAATTCTATTTCATTCACCTTATATTTTAATTGAGTAAATTCCTCTTATGGTAGTTGCTTGGATAATTCAGTATCCCAAATATAAAAGATGATAGTTCGGT
This sequence comes from Comarum palustre, assembly GCA_951800085.1. Classification (NCBI taxonomy): domain Eukaryota; kingdom Viridiplantae; phylum Streptophyta; class Magnoliopsida; order Rosales; family Rosaceae; genus Comarum; species Comarum palustre. The sequence goes on along the minus strand of OX637579.1, from coordinate 9,478,504 downwards.
AGTATTACTTAGTTTTTCGTGAAATATGGACATGTGTTGTGTATGTCTTTACTTTAAGGGTAATTTTTGATTTTTTTAGTAATAACTTTCCAAATAAAGACACTAATATATATATTTTATCTTTCATTTCAAAATTTAATCATCAATTATACATTGTTTGGATTATATATATATATAATAAAAACCAATCAAGATTAGTAAAGATACACAATAATAAAATTCAATTAAATGTGTTATTTTTGATTGGATTTTTTTAATATATGAAAATATTCAATTCTCAAGTGAAACTAAATTTAAAAAAAAATAAATAAATGAAAATTTAAAAAAAATTATTAAAATGAGTTATGACTAGAATGATGAAAATAACTTTTAAAGTAACCACATGTGCAAGTCACATGTCCAAATTTAACTGAAAAGTTGACAGAAGTACCATATGAGAAAACTAAGTAATACTTGAGATACCAAACTGGTCTCTTGTATGCATGAGGTACCAAATTGTCCAAGTAGTCATATCTTAAGTACTAAAAGAGGAATTTACCCCATTTTAATCTGTGTATATATATATATATACCATTACAGGGTTCTTATTTTTAGTTTATTTATAGAGATATGCATTCGACAAACTTTTCGATCACATTTTTTAATCTTAACCATTCAATTATTAGGTCTTAATATATAGATCACCTTTGCAAAATTTCATCCAAATTGGTGGTCGTTAAAATGTTCAAACATGTTAATTAAAGTTATACGTATTAACGGTTCAAATTTGACATATTTGATTTCTTAACGATCATCAAATTGGATGAAATTTTACAGAAATGATATATATATATATATATATATTGAACGGTGAAGATGTTGACATATGATCGAAAAGTTTGTCGAATGTCTATCCCAATAAACAAACCAAAAATAGGGATCCCTATCTCATCAAGAATTGTATAAATAGTGTTTTCATTTTTTTCTCAATTCAAGAGCACATATTGCTTAGTACTGAAGATGTTTAATTAACTCGATATGATCAGCTGATTTTTCAATGAATTTGGGAACTAAGCTTGATCAAATAAAGTGTAAACTTAGTTTTTTACCTTCTAGTTTGAAGAACACCTATTTTCAATGAATTTGTTTGTGTTCGAATGTACATCAGAGATGAGGATGTTTAGTTGTATGCCTTTGTATTTAGTGGTGTGGAAGTGGGGAAAACCGTGGAGAAAAAAGAGGTATGGAGAGAAAAGAGATAAACTAAGGGGTAAAATGAAACTTATATAACACAAATATGTAGGATATGTAAGTAACAATATAAGAGGTATAAATAGAAGCTCATTTCACGTATTTATAGTATTGAAAGTATTCTTTTTAAATGTGGCTATTAAAACCTTCAAATTTGCTCAGTACATCTCTCATTCTTTTTAGACCTCAATTTTACATTTAGCTACAACTGTTTTCAAATTACTAAAATAATCTTATATTTTTTTATTGCATACGGCATATTTTAATAATTTACTCATTATATCTCTCATTCACTCTATACACCTCCCATTCTTTTCTTTTTGCATGCGAACATCCGTTTTAGACCTCTGTTCATTGATCTTTTCTTCTTCTACTACTTTTTAATAAAATGAAGAAAATGGTACCATGCCAGTTGTAAAAAGACTGGTATGATATAATAAAACATCAGCTTCACCTTTGATGTTTGGAACAAAATTATCACCATTATCTCAATCCTATATGTATCAAGTAAAACCAGTGGATGTATCAAGTAGAAGAATACAAATGGGGAGCCACACTTCAGATTATACAGGTTAAAAAAGAATGCAAGTTAAATGCAGAGTAGGGCTGGCTCCGGTCCACTTCGGTTCGGTTTATACCCCAAACCGCGAACCAAACCAATGTTATACTTCGGTTCGGTTCGGTTCGGTTTTTTACTATTCAAGAGGCCAAACCGCAAACCAAACCACACCTACGGTTCGGTGCGGTTCGGTTCGGTTTTTCGGTTTTTTTTTCCAAATTCATAATTTTTCATCTTATTATCATTATAGTGAAAAATGGTTATAGTTCACAAAGTTGCACATTTATTTACAACCTAATAAACAAGTTATACAACATTAGTATGCATATTGTGATTCCGATGACTAAAAGTAAAAAATTAAAATTCGACCGTCAGATATGATCATTATGAAGAAATATGTATGTGGGAAAAAATTCAACTGGATCCGACAAAGTTAAGGGCTCGATCGAAACGGTCAACCCTGATCCATCGTCACTTATCACACGGAAACACTCATATCTACCTCTATATTAGGTATTTTTGTCAAAACTTCTACACGAAAAACACTCAGGTAGATGAGACGCAACCGCCCATATAAAAATTTTGAGAGATTTACCTTCCGACGATAGGGCTCCCCCTAGGGAATAATAAAGGTAAATAGGGTTGACCGCTACAATCGGCACCGAGACGTTACCCGAATTACGTGATTTTTTAACCAGAGCTGTATTTCATCATTCCGAACACATCTTATTTCACGAGTTTTTTGATAATTTTGCTTCTATGTAGAGTTGGTTCATAAAGTTGTGCATTTGCTTAAAACCTAATAAACAAGTTATACAACATTAGTATGCATATTGTGATTCCGATGACTAAAAGTAAAAAATTAAAATTCGACCGTCAGATATGATCATTATGAAGAAATATATATGTGGGAAAAAATTCAACTGGATCCGACAAAGTTAAGGGCTCGATCGAAACGGTCAACCCATATCCATCATCACTTATCACACGGAAACACTCATATCTACCTCTATATTACGTATTTTTGTCAAAACTTCTACACGAAAAACACTCAGGTAGATGAGACGCAACCGCCCATATAAAAATTTTGAGAGATTTACCTTCCGACGATAGGGCTCCCCCTAGGGAATAATAAAGGTAAATAGGGTTGACCGCTACAATCGGCACCGAGACGTTACTCGAATTACGTGATTTTTTAACCAGAGCTGTATTTCATCATTCTGAACACATCTTATTTCACGAGTTTTTTGATAATTTTGCTTCTATGTAGAGTTGGTTCATAAAGTTGTGCATTTGCTTAAAACCTAACAAACAAGTTATACAACATTAGTATGCATATTGTGATTCCGATGACTAAAAGTAAAAAATTAAAATTCGACCGTCAGATATGATCATTATGAAGAAATATGTATGTGGAAAAAAATTCAACTGGATCCGACAAAGTTAAGGGCTCGATCGAAACGGTCAACCCTGATCCATCGTCACTTATCACACGAAAACACTCATATCTACCTCTATATTACGTATTTTTGTCAAACCTTGTACATGAAAAACACTCACGTAGATGAGACGCAACCGCCCATATAAAAAATTTGGGACATTTACCTTCCGACGATAGGGCTCCCCCTAGGGAATAATAAAGGTAAATAGGGTTGACCGCTATAATCGGCACCGAGACGTTACTCGAATTACGTGATTTTTTAACCAAAGCTGTATTTCATCATTCCGAACACATCTTATTTCACGAGTTTTTTGATAATTTTGCTTCTATGTAGAGTTGGTTCATAAAGTTGTGCATTTGCTTAAAACCTAATAAACAAGTTATACAACATTAGTATGCATATTGTGATTCCGATGACTAAAAGTAAAAAATTAAAATTCGACCGTCAGATATGATCATTATGAAGAAATATGTATGTGGGAAAAAATTCAACTGGATCCGACAAAGTTAAGGGCTCGATCGAAACGGTCAACCCTGATCCATCGTCACTTATCACACGGAAACACTCATATCTACCTCTATATTACGTATTTTTGTCAAACCTTGTACACGAAAAACACTCACGTAGATGAGACGCAACCGCCCATATAAAAATTTTGGGACATTTACCTTCCGACGATAGGGCTCCCCCTAGGGAATAATAAAGGTAAATAGGGTTGACCGCTACAATCGGCACCGAGACGTTACCCGAATTACGTGATTTTTTAACCAGAGCTGTATTTCATCATTCCGAACACATCTTATTTCACGAGTTTTTTGATAATTTTGCTTCTATGTAGAGTTGGTTCATAAAGTTGTGCATTTACTTAAAACCTAACAAACAAGTTATACAACGTTAGTATGCATATTGTGATTCCGATGACTAAAAGTAAAAAATTAAAATTCGACCGTCAGATATGATCATTATGAAGAAATATGTATGTGGAAAAAAATTCAACTGGATCCGACAAAGTTAAGGGATCGATCGAAACGGTCAACCCTGATCCATCGTCACTTATCACACGAAAACACTCATATCTACCTCTATATTACGTATTTTTGTCAAACCTTGTACACGAAAAACACTCACGTAGATGAGACGCAACCGCCCATATAAAAAATTTGGGACATTTACCTTCCGACGATAGGGCTCCCCCTAGGGAATAATAAAGGTAAATAGGGTTGACCGCTATAATCGGCACCGAGACGTTACCCGAATTACGTGATTTTTTAAACAGAGCTGTATTTCATCATTCCGAACACATCTTATTTCACGAGTTTTTTGATAATTTTGCTTCTATGTAGAGTTGGTTCATAAAGTTGTGCATTTGCTTAAAACCTAATAAACAAGTTATACAACATTAGTATGCATACTGTGATTCCGATGACTAAAAGTCAAAAATTAAAATTCGACCGTCAGATATGATTATTATGATGAAATATCTATGTGGTAAAAAATTCAACTAGATCCGACAAAGTTAAGGGATCAATCGAAACAGTCAACCCTAATACGTCGTTAGTTATCACACGGAAACGCTCATATCTACCTCTATATTACATATTTTTGTCAAACCTTCTACACGAAAAACACTCGCGTAGATGAGACGCAACAGTCCATATAAAAATTTTGGGATATTTACCTTCCGACGATATGGCTCCTCATAGGGAATAAAAACGGTAAATAGGGTTGACCGCTACTATCGACACCGAGACGTTATCCGAATTACGTGATTTTTTAACCATAGTCCTATTTCACCATTCCTAACACATCTTATATTACAAGATTTTTGATAAATTTTCTTCCATAATTAAAGTCTTTTTCCTTCCTACTATATAATTAAAGTCCTTTTAATTATGAGTTTATTTATATACTTATTTATTTATTTTTTTTCCGGTTTTTCGGTCCGGTCCGGTTTCTACGGACCCCAAACCGCAAACCGGACCATACATACCCGGTTCGGTCCGGTTTTTGTTTTTCGGTTCGGTTTGTCTTCGGTTCGGTTTTTTTCGGTTTTCGGTTCGGTTTCGGTTCGGTTTTTTTCGGTTTTCGGTTTCGTATGGCCACCCCTAATGCAGAGAAAGGGAGCAGAAGGGAGGAAAAAAGACGTCTTCTAAAAACAAGAAGATGAAAAAAAGACATTTTCTAAAAAAGAAGGAAGGAGATCTACGAAGAAGATGAAAAAGACAAGATAACAGAGAGAAGGCTTCTTAAAAAAATATGAAGAGAAGATGAAGAAGAAAAGCAAGACTTTTATAAACTAAATATAAACTAGAAACAAGAACAAATGATACCTTGTCGGAAGGCTTTGAAACAAAGAATTATGGGTCCGCCTTTGAAAATAAGCTGACTGTGGCTTATTCTGAGAATAAGCAGTTGACAAGCAAAGCTGCTGAGTGTTTGGTAAACTGGTTTTTTTAAATGCTGTGAATAATAGAAGCAGAGACAAACTGTTTGGTAAACTAGTTTTTTAAAAGTGCTTTGAGTTTATAAATTACCAGTTTAGCCTTACAATATATTTTTGCTTTATTTTATTTAATAATGTATTATAAAATATTTACTCGAATCCTTTTTAAAAACTAGATAGATGTTCAGCACTGATAACAAACAAAAAGAATAAATAATCGCTATGTTTATGTGCAAGCTTTATGGTCTAACCATCTATGTTTAAATCTTTCTAGCTACATTTCTTATCACCATTGGCTTTATAAAATAGACAATGATAAGGAAAACAAAGTAAAGAGAGCACCACTGTTGAATATACTAGAAAAAAGCAACATTATCACAATAGCAATGGCTAAGAAACTACAAACCTGCACCAACCAAAATGTATCTTTCTGTTTCTTCAACCAGCACTGAAGTAAAAGAGTTAACACTAATAAGAACCTTCTGCACTTGTTACATATAGAATAAAGCGAAAAGCACAAAATCCAAAAACAATGTTTCCACTGCTTCATCTGATGTGAAAATGCAGCATTTGAAAACAATACCCTCCATTTGATCTATCAATTTACACAAATATGCTTAACATAATCAAATGCACCAGAGAAGAACTTGGCATTTTCCTCTCACATGGCATCCATAGAGGGAGATATTAACCTTCAAATGGTAATTTTGACAGTTGTTAGAGCATACCAATTTCTGATGGCTTGGACCATCTGAGAAATACACATTAAGAGATTCAAGGTGAAACTACTCACTCCAATTATACTAATATGACAGTGCCAAACCTATCGAACAAACTACCATTAGTGTAAATACCAAATATCCGCATTCTGGGAAGACTAGTATTGCAAAACTTCCATATACTTTTATTCAAAGTCTACAGGAAGAACCTAAATGTTTCTATGAGAACTCACAACATCTGCAATCACAAATGCTTCCAAAGCCCACTTAGGGTAGCATACAAGGGCTAAAGTCTTTAGCATCCAACATTCTTGTGGTCGTGTTGCTACAAGTGAAAAAACAACCGGAAGGAGAACTGATGATTGCAAGAATAACAGCTTGTCAGTAAAATATCTTTAACACATGTTAAGTGATCTCCATATAGCTAGTAGACACAATGAACATTCACCATTACCATCACAGTTTCTAAACATTCATCAAGCTTCTTAAAAAATCAAGTTATGAACCAATATTCAGCATGGCCATACACATTAATGAATGAAGGAATGCCAAAGAAAAAGGAAAAAAATACGACAATAAAAAATTGAACAAATTCGACTACAAAATTGAACAAAACCAACAAGATTACCTCCAGATTTGATGATTGATTAGGCATAAATCTAACTTAAAAAAAATCATAAGATCGATAAAAAAATCATAAGATCGATAAACCTTAAACCAATCATCAATTCATATTGAAAGTTACAACCCAAACCACGTACACACAACAAGTATCAATTGCACTAACAAGAAACTAAAAACTCCAACCTAGTATCAATTACATCAAATTAGATAATGTTCTTACCTAGATGACGACCTGAGCTTGGTTATTGCAGCGATCGGTCTTGGGTCGGCGATGGTCTTCCTCTGTCGTACCCCATAGCTCTCGTATCTCGACACAGGTCTAGTCTCAATGTCGTCCTAACTCCTAAGAGCTTCGAGCCTTCAACAGATAGTTGAGAGGGAAGATAGAGTTGAGGAAGAAAAAAATGTAGGTTAGTTGTGTAATTATTTGAAATAAAAGAGGGTACCTATTGGTATTTTGAAAAATTCATTTAAGTTTCGCTACAGTGTTAAGCGCGAAAGTCGGCTTTTGGCTTTTAAAAGCTGGGGTCGGGCTGCTTCGGCTTTTTGAGTGAAAAGCTAGTGCTTAGAAGCGAAGCAGATCATTTATACATTTACCAAACACCTTGAACAAATTTGCTACAAAGTAAAGCCGGTTATAAGCCCAAACAAACACACCCTATATCTTCGTTAATGAAGATTCTTCTTCCATTAGATGTAATAGCTCTTTGTAAACCGTTGTACACACGTTTAGGGTTTTGGATCACTATTTATCAAGAAGATTTTTTGTTTTGTTTTAAGAATACCAGTCTGATTATAGCTTACCTGGTTCTCGAAGGGTTCGGTCTGACTGGTATGCTTTTTGTGGAGGCAAGGCTATGGCCAGAAGGGGAGTTTTGATGGGTTGTTCTCTTCTTCTCTCGACTGGAGGATGGGTTTGAGGTACGTATGCGACAATATTGATCGATTGTGGGTTCGTTGGTTGACGACGACGACCCAATTCGAGCTTCGGATATGTATTCGGAGATAGAGCTAGTAGCACACGTGGGCCTGTGGTGGTTGGCGGTCCTCTTACGTCATGGTTGTAGGTGTAGCGGCCCGGCATGGCAGATCTAATTCTGGTTAGTGTGGGCCTCATCTTGGTCCCTCACTAGGATTGGTATCGGGCTCCGTTGGTGGGCATTTTCGTTGTTTTGATGTTATGGGGTTTGTCGCCTCTCCTTAATAGTATTTTAATAAATACTTACGAAATAAGGAACTCACCGCTTATTAGAATGTATATACCTTTTTACAGAGGCAAAAGTAAAAAAATAAAATAAACAAGAGAGAAAACCTGTAAAAAAGGAAAAGGACACTGGAAGGGGTTGTAGTTTACACGAGATTGAGTTCCGCGACTGCCTGATAGGCCTCCCTTAGGGCTGACATGGTATGGTAATTTACCGCGATTACCTCAAAACCAACCGAGCCAATAAAGTTGGTAACTGACATAGTCGGTTACCGACTTCTACGGTACGGTTACCGTACCAACTTCATTCTGGTGATACGGTACAGTAACAGATTTTAATTACCGTACCGACTGTTATTTATATATATAATTAAAATTATATTAAATCTTTTAATCCTAGCCGTCTATCCTATACTAACCTAATGCGCTGCCTGACTGCCTCATTTCTCAACCTCTCGAGCTCTCGCTGTCTCTCTCAGTCCCTGAAGCAATGAAGCCGCCGCTCCTCCCCTCGACGCGATCTCCCCTCCTCGACAGCTCTCCGACCTCCTTCGCCACAGCCGTTCAGTCCTCCTCCCCTCGACTGCGGTCTCCTCGACAGCTCTCCGACCTCCTCCTCCACCACCATCTGACGCCGGAGGTCGATTTGAAGATAGAGATAGAGAGGAAAAAGGTACTTTCCACTAGAATCCTTGCTGCTGAGATTTTTTGTGGTAAGCATAAATTTAGATTTTGATCCAGTCAATCTGAGTTGTGCTGCTGGGTGTATTAAAAACTTCAACTTGACACCACTTTTGCCACATTGGGTCAGGACTAGAAACTACACTGAATAAGTCCACCTAGAATGACCAAGTCTATTGTCAACATCTATCGCAAATATTATATTTGATGAATTGAAGGGAAACTTATTTTCATTTACTAGTGCAGCGTTGATGAATTGATGAATATAAGTTTGGAATATAATGCAATTGATGAATTGAAGGGAAACTGATTTTTGATGAATTGATGAATATAAGTTTGGAATATGCTACAATGTTGCATGTTATGAGTTGCTGCAATGCTGCATACCTTTCTTATTTTTGTGTTTTCTTGTTTGTTAATGGCAGAAGAACTCAAGAACTACAAGTCTACAACGGAGGGTTGGATGACTAGGCAGACTAGCAACACTGCAGCCTTGCAGCAGGCCAACAACTTGTTCTCAACTATGTTTGTGATTTGTTAATGTGTTATTGAACAATTTGAAGTTTTAAACTGTGTTTGTGACTTTGCGGTTGTATGATTCATTTGTATGAACCTTGTTAAGTTGGTTTATAACTCTTTGTTGATTATTTCATATTACATTTTGAAATTATGCATCAGTTCATAGCAGGAGAACTCTAAAAAATTTGGGCCAGGTCTTATTTTTCATGAAAAAAAACTGGCCTAATTTAATGTTGGTACAAAGTCTAACCGTATCAACATGTACCGTACCAACATGTCGGTATACCGAGTTTGGTGGTTGGTAATGGTAATAAGATTTTGTTTAGCAATTATAGCTAGTTAGTAATTGATAATGGTAAAAAAAGTTGATAACCATGGCAGCCCTAGCCTCCCTGCTTGCACTTGTTTCACACTCCCGAAACTCACAGTTCCTCCCCTACTATTAGTATAAATCACAACAATAACAGCATAGATTCTCTCTCTATATATATCTTAGGATATGGTAAGGAGGAAGAAGATGGAGTGCTTCACCTTCTTCTTCTATTCCTCTTGATATTCATGGCCTCCTCTTCTCAGCACCGCTGCGTTTTTGGTACTCCCTTTATTGATTGCTAATCATGACTTGTTCTCAACACGATTTTAGTTTCATACATATTGTTTTCCGGCATTCGATTCGAAATTTATTGACTTTTGGTGGTCTTTTTACTGATTGAATTTGTTGGATGCAGTTGGGAATATACCCTATGATGCTACTGAGGAACAGCTTATAGAAATCTGCCAGGAGGTTGGTCCTGTTGTATCTTTTAGGTCTGTCTCTTGCCCTTTTCTATCTTGTGAACCCTACAATTTCAATTTTCAGTTTTGTCTTAGATTTATAATTCGCTTACCCAACACTTATAATTGCAAGAATTTTATTTTTAGATACTTAAATCTGATAGTTAACAAGTCTAAAAGGAAACCTGGAAGCTAAGACAAACTTGTATGTTTTGCGTTCCTCGGTAGCATGTTCCATTCAGAGTGATACATCATGAGGTTATTTCAGTTAGGGAATCAAAAAGAGTGGAAACAGTCTTTTGTTGGGAAAAGGCGCTACCCAGATTCTTAGGTTTAATAAGTGGCTTTGATTTGTTTCAGGTTAGTTATTGATCGAGAGACTGGGAAACTAAAAGGGTATGGATTTTGTGAGTACAAGGATGAAGAGACAGCTTTAAGTGCTAGGCGTAATCTTCAAGGTTACGAGATCAATGGCCGGCAATTGCGAGTTGATTTTGCTGAAAATGACAAAGGCACTGACAGAAGTCGGGAACAGGTTATTAGATGCTTTTACTATCTTGTTTCTGTTTTCCTTGCTTCTCTAAATTTGTACTGCACCTTGCTGTTAGTGTACAAACCTCAAGAATATTGTGCTATAATGTAACTACTTGTTTGGTAGGTCTGATTAGAGTGTACAGATAAAATATATCTGGTCCTGTATTTCAGGCTATTGTAATATGTTGTCTGATTTTTCTTTTGCGCATGAGTGTTGGGCCACACTGATATATTTTCTGCTTGCATTTGCTGGTCATACTTATTTGTGTTAGCTAAATTGTTAAAAATTTGTTGTTATCCTCAGTACCTTCTAAAGTATTGCATCTTTTGCTGTCCTTGCTACCTACTTTCTCCATCCGATATAAACTTCCTCTTGAAATTTCTTGTTCCTCAATTGAGTGGCATGGATGACCTTTACCTAGATAGCTCCAATTTTGTATGACCGTGGTTGAACTAATCTTGAATTGTTGTTTTTAAGCCTTACATGTCTGATAGCTTTGTAGAATTTTTTGTGAGGTTGACGCACTTAATTCTACTCTTGCAGGGTCGTGGTGGACCTGGAGTGACTGCAAATGTTGGTTAGTTTAGTTTCTCACTTTTTTCCCACCTGTTTATGACTATTGTTTGACTCTAAAAGAACCTGAAACTATATCTTTCCTTATGGATATCATAGACCCTCAAAAGCAAGTTGGAGGCTCAGCGGTTCATGGTGATCCTCTTCATAATCAGCCAATTGGTCTCCATATAGCAATTACTGCAGCAACCGTTATGGCAGGAGCTCTAGGTGGTCCTCAGGCTGTTTTGCAACCAAATCAAAATGGTTTACAGAATCAATCTGCATTAGCCAATGATCCTTTGACACTTCATCTAGCCAAAATGTCTAGGAGTCAATTGACTCAAATTATCTCAGAGGTCAAGGTGAGATAATGAGTGAACCTTATCTCTTTATTCTGTAAAGATTCTCATTTTGATATTTTTTATGAATTTCATTTTATTTGTTCTCAATATTAGGGAATGGCTATACAAAACAAGGAACTAGCTCAGAAGCTATTTCTTGCAAGGCCTCAGTTGCCAAAAGCTCTGTTTCAGGTAGCATCTATTTGTATTATTTTTATGTGCGACAAGTTTGAACATAGTCATAGTATTTCCCTTTTCTGATACTGCCCCTTGTCCATCAGATTTTGGTTGTTTTCATGTATGCTCTTCTCTTAATTTGTAGTTTTATTTGAGAAGGATTTTCCTCATGCCCCACACTGAAACCTTCTCTAGGAGAGGATTTTTGAAATTAGTATTACGATGTTCCATATTCTATCAGGTCCTTTGAATGTACTTTTAACACAGTTTTGTTCCTATCTTTTGTCTGCCTACGCATACATCACCTTGTTTGCGTTTTGCCTTTTTTATATTCTTGAAGACGAAGGTTTTTTAAGGAAGATATCAAGAATTTCATTCAACAGGAAAACAATATTACAACCATGGAAGATACAATTACATTGGACAAGAACTAAAAAAAGGTTCAACTGTAGCCTAAACGTAATGCAGAAGCCCTGATACACCCTTACAACCAACCTCAATAAGAACCAACCCTTTCAAACACTATATGCCAAAACTGCCAGAGGCAACCTCCCCATTACATTGACAACAAGAGATAACCGACGTTATCCTTGGACACAACACCATAACCATGGCACACCCAACAACATGACCAACTCTAAACCCTCGCTCAAAGAGGAGACCAAAACCCTTGCTCAGGCAGGAGGGACAACTAACCAACCAACCAAAAAACAGAAAAATAAATAAAAAACTAGACCCACTTGACTAGAACCCAGGCCTACAAGCCTGGGATCAGATTAGACCCACAACCTCTCTCCGGCTCCAAACCGGCGCCGCACCACTGCTCCACCACCATGCATGACCACCACATCATCACCAACATCACCCTGGCTACCGTTTGCTTTTGCCGCCGAGAAGCCATCGGCGCTCTAAACCGGAGATGAACAATTGGAAGCCTTAAAGTCCTAACCATCAGCCATCCCACTGATCAAACGTCTGATTTGAGTCACCCAACAAGGCCCTTTGATCGCCACAAGCCACTAGCACAACCCATCAAGCATCCATTTCCAATACAATCTGCGCCATGACCGCCCACATACCTTTATGCAATGGCCGTCTCATAACGACAGAGAATGGAAACAACCTTCTCCAATCCCAAAACTCCAACCCAGCCGATCAAATGGTTATAAAATGAAGTTGTGCGCATACAAAGTTGTAGAACACACAAAGTTATTGTCAAAGTAGGATTTTGTGAAGATCTTTTTCTATTATTTTACTGCTGTAGAAGTAATGAGCCCCTTTTTAAGTAAAAAAAGAACAATTTTATTGTATCAACTCATTCAAATGAGTAACAAGATTATGCACCTTACACTACCAAAATTATAGTTAGAAGGTGGCTTTGGACGTAGTTGGGATGACTAGTCCCTTGGTATTGTTGCCTAGAGGGATGATAGGGGAGGGATAAAAAAATATCGAAGTTATGTTAAAAAAATCTGTTATTTATGATGTCAATGCTGTTTACATTAAAATCCTTCTGCATGGAATTCTAAAACAAAGAAGCTACATCTCCATGTATTGAGATTTATTTAGAAGTAGAGGTTGCTTGTTACCATGAAACTGTACCTCGTAATGTTTTAGAGTCCTACTCATCTGGCACATCTAGGGTTAAGATCAATAATCTGTATCAGTTGTGCCTTTGTTCTATGTGTGTGTGTGTGTATATATTTATTTATTAACTATTTATTAGTTTTTGAAAAAATAATCTCAACTTCTCTTTCAGGCACAAATAATGCTCGGAATGGTGACCCCACAAACGGTTTGTTTCTTTACTTATTGTCATATCATTGTTGTTCAGTGCTTACACTTAAGGTGACCCGACAACCTATTGGCTTCCCTTTTTCAGTTGCAGATGGTAAATATCAGGCAAGCTTCAGGCCAGCCCTCGCAGTCTCTATTCAATCAGGGCCAACGCGTTCCATCACTTGCAGTTCAAAATATTTCTGATCTAGCCTCTCCTGCTGAGAATAGGTTGCAGTCTGAGCTGATGCCCAAAATGCAAGACAGCCCATTTTCTTCTGGGCCTCAGAATTTATTAGTTCATAGCCAGTTTTCTGCACCCCGACAACAAAACATGCAGCCTCGAATGCAGTTTACACAACATGCAATCCACAATGTTTTGCAACAGGCCACACTGCTAGGGCAGGCTAGCATTCCAACACTTCCTCCCATGCACCCACAGTCCTCAAGCGGTTTGTCCATTCGACCACAAACTCAGGTTGCCAGTTCTTCTGTATTAAACAAGAAAATGCAACCTCCTTTGTTACAACGCCCTGGTCAGGTTGGGGTTTCACATTTGGAACATATGATTCATCAAAATGCTACTGTACAAGAGACTCCTTTATCTCATCCTTTTTCCGATGCCATCTTTCAGGTGCCTGATTTTCCTAGTGTATGTCCCATGTATTGGCAATTTTTTTATTTTTATATATTTTTGAATTAGTACAAGCAAATATAAATATTTCTCAAGGAGGCTGTCTTGTATCCTAGAAGGGCAAAAGTATATCCTTTTGTTTGTTTTTTTTCCTTTTTACATCTAAGTTTTCTAGACTCTAGAGCAAGGTGCCTCTTACGAAACACTTTGGGAAGGAGAATTTTACGTAATTTACATTGCTAGTTGTCTTGTATATGCTTACTTACAACTTGCAAAGTCCCTTACTTTATACTGATTGGGAGTTAATTTGTTTCTTTTAATGAATTGTACAGCATTTGGGTGGGAAAGAAACTACCTTTGACTAGGCAGACTTCAGATGTTTTTAGTTATCTGGCTACTTGTAACTTGAAATGTTTTCTACAGCTTGGCTACTTGTATTTTTAATATGATTGTGTTATCTAAGTTGAAATGTTTTCTACAGCCTGGTCCCTCAATATCTAAGGGTGTCCTACAGTCGATCAACTCGGATGCTGATAGATCTTCTCGAGTGGTTGCTGATTCTTCAGGATCAGTCACTCGCCCATCAAAACTAATGAAGTTGGATGATGGAAGGAGCACCCTATTGTCGGCAGGGGGTCTCAATGTTTCAAATGCCAATGAATCTGCATTGCCCAATGTTTTTGGAGTGGGATTGTTGCCTGGAAAGAGTGTTCACAAATCAGAAGATGCTTATTTGGAGAAACAAATCTCGGAGGTAATTCCCCTGCCCTTGTTGGCTGCATTATTTGAAATTCATATGTTTGAATCCCAGTTTATTTTCATCCCTTGGATAGGTTATTCTTTGAACTGGGTATTTTTGTGAAAGAAAGTTGTTTGCTGTCCACTGATGCAGGGATATTTAGGTATTGTGAATAGTTGTATTAATGGTAGCACAATTCTGAAAGTTGAAATATCCAACCCAGTAGTTAATAATCTTGGGTTGAGATATTATGTTTGCTATATCAAATGGGATATTTGAAGCTGTAACATGTGCCTTTGACTTGGGCCTTCATAAAGCCATACACATGGGTTTGATTTTATTGAGTGATATGAAACATGTGTGCAGTTAAATTGTGCCTAACCTGTGAATGAACTATGTTCTTCTAGCAAAGTGTCTTTGAAACCAATTGGGTATAGGGTGGGGTGGCCTTGGATTGATCAAATTATGTGCAAGACATATAATACCTAGTATGGGGTTCTGAACAAACCTCCTCAATTTTGAATAGCTAAATCAGTGATGTTGGGCGAGGTGGAGCACATGGGGTAAAAAATAGGCACAACCTGTGAATGAGTTTTCAAATTTGCCTAAATTTCTGTAGCTAAGAGATACCTTTTGTACCATGTTTTTCTTAGTACAAGACTTGTAGGAATTTAGAAGTGATATAGTGATTCAGTAGCCAAGTTCGAAGAATGATAAATAAACCCATTGAAGTACTGCATTATTTGAACGCTAGACTGGAGCGAGCAGAATGGACTGCGTTTAGGCTCACTTTTATGATGTGATGGGTTTATGTTAGCTTGGAAATTATAGGATCAAAAGGTAAAAGGCAAGTAAGATTTAAAGTAGGTGGATGTATCAATGACTTTATGGAATAGGGGATTGGCATGTCGCTTGTCATTACCCAGTAATGAATGTATACACTATGCAATAACCTGTAACTATCTGGTACTTAGGAGTGCTAGTTGTTGGGTTGTGATGGTACTGACAACTTACCATTTTGCATTTTATGTTGCACTTTGCTACATCTGACCATATGCACGCAAGTACACTCGTGTTCGTTGCTTTATTTTTGTAGTTTTAAACGTTTTTGCTTGGAAAGGTCTTTGTCCCTTACTCTCGCATTAGACCAGAAGATTGCAATAGTTTTTATGGTTATACTCTTACCACTGCCTTCTCTATCTCAGCCCCATATTCCACCTGAGGTGGACTCTGCTTTACTGCAACAAGTTTTGAGCCTGCCACCTGAAAAATTAAGCTTGTTGCCACCGGAACAGCGAGAAGAAGTCATTAAGCTGCAGCAGAGGTTTCGGCAGATTCAGCCATCTTAGCTGTCAGGGTCATATACGTGCTATTTTAATGCAGCAATTTGTTACATATGGAGGCTGAGGCACTAGCTTGCTTTCTATAACAAATAGCAGTATAATTCTTGTACTAAAGGAAGCAAAAAAGCTTGCTATTCATTCAATCAAATCTGATTGCTTGTAACATTAGTATCACATAAGAGTCAGGTCAGAGAATCTGCAGAGCATAAGGTCTATTTGATTCATGGTGTATACAAGGTCGTGTTAGTATAG
The DNA here is from genome assembly GCA_951800085.1 of Comarum palustre. Lineage (NCBI taxonomy): Eukaryota > Viridiplantae > Streptophyta > Magnoliopsida > Rosales > Rosaceae > Comarum > Comarum palustre. Next base: position 9,461,957 of record OX637579.1, on the reverse strand, counting down.
TTGGTAAATTAGGTAGAATAGGAAAATTTTGTTTATTTCCTGTCATAGCACTTGACAAGCTCATGTATGGCCTGAGGTACAGATGAAAGAAAGATGAAGCTTCGCTTCATTTGCTGTGTTGGTGCAAGTTCCGACTTGCATTATGTATGTTTCTTTCCATGGTCAGAATAATGTTGGATTGTTACTGTGAGGCTTCCTTAACTTCGTTGTACTGTATGCTTTTTTTTACTTGGCAAACTCTTCTATTCAGCAATACATTTTAAGGTTAATGACCATTCAGTACAAAATTAAAGAAAAAGTGCCCACTAGGTTTAAAAAATATGCTATGTGCCCATTCCAACAGTTGTAACAGAAAATACATTTTTACCATTATTAATCTCATCAACATGCCAACTACTCAAATCCTCTCACTCTCTCGTTCCAAACATCGCACAATCTCAATCTCTCCTCTCTCACTCTTAGGGTTTAGGATTCGATTGAATTTGGTTCAATCTTGGTGTCGCACATCTTTGGTTGATTTGATTTGGATCTCACCGTCCCTAGTTCAATCTTGGTGGTGCACGATTTTGGTTGATTTTGGTTTGTTGTCTCTGCATCTCACCGTCCCTGGTTCAATCTCATCGTCAATCGCACTGGTTGAATCGCACTGGTTGAAACTCGGCGTCGATCTCTGCTTCAACCATCACAAACTCAGGTAGATTTTGGTTGATTATGAATTATTGTTTATGCTTGCTATGAATATGAAAGAGATGTATTGATGTTTACTAACACTAGAAAAATAAGTTTAATAGGAGTAGTAAACTTGAAAAACTTGGATATGAATGTTGTTGTTTGTGATGTGTGTTGATGTTTACTAACCCTAGAAGTAAGATTACTAGAAGCAGTAAACTTGGTTTTGAAGTTTTCAGTTAGGTTTTTGGAAACAAGAAGTTTAATAGCAATAGTAAACTTGAGAAATTTGGATATGAATGTTGTTGTTTATAATGTCTGTTGATATTTACTAACCCCAGAAGTAAGTTTACTAAGAGTAGTAAACTTGAGTTTGGTGTTTTGAGTCTTGTTTTTTGGAAACAAGAAGTAAGTTTACTAGAAGTAGTAAACTTAAGAAACTTGGATATGAATATTGTTGTTTATGACTAACCTAGAAGTAATTTTACTAGAAGTAGTAAATTTGGTTTTGGTATTTTTAGTTTGGTTTTTGGGAACAGGAAGTAAGTTTACTCGAAGTAGTAAACTTGGTTTTGGTGTTCAATAACAATATTACTTAATGCATTGCAGGGCGGACTATGGCCCATTAATGCTACACATTATGGAGTGCTTGTGTAATGGGAAGAAACCAACAAAAGCTACTAGAGATGAAGTGAGACAGAAGATGCTGGTCAAGTTCATGGACATCATTATACAAAAGAGAATCGTGCCATGTTAGATATGAATGATCTTGAAACATTGTAGTTAGTGAAATATATGTAATATTTTGGTATTGTTGACAGAAGATATGACGATCTTGAAACATTGTAGTTAGTTTCCTTTATATTCAATTCCAGTGCAAGACCTTGTGGTCTATTTTGATGTTTATGATAGTTTCAGTTATCTTGCACAGCAAAACTATTGTCAGCGTGGTTATTTTAGGGTTAGCGAACTTTGGTTGGTTGCTCAGCAACCCTATCACCTTCATACTTTCGAGTTTTTATATGAGAAATGAAACCTGAAGCTTACTATAATATCATAACAAGTGTGAAAAATATCTATTAAAGACAAGGGAAGCAGTAATTTTTGTAACTGTTTAGAAAAATAATCATATGGCCACAATCCTGGCTTTCTAGAATCAATACAGTACTAATGTGAGCTTTAATAATGTATTCTAAGCCCAATAAACTAATGCAAATAAACAATAGGATTCTATAGCTCCCTGTAATAGGCTATGTGCAACTTTTCTTGTTGTGATGACCCATTTTATGATAACGGTCGCACCAAATAGACTTCATTTTCTCCATGTAAGTGATACCTAAATTTGAATAAAATGCTTGTTAGCTTATGACATCCTTTGTTTTCCTTTACAATGTTTTGTATCTTGGGCTGTGCATTTATTTATTTAGTTTTACTCTTTACGGGTTTACATGCTAGTGCCAGATTTTTTCTTGCAAAAGCTCCATTAATGACAAGTTCATCCCATAGGGTTCCCCAAGTAATGAATTAGGGAATGAGGGTGCAAAGCATATTTTAAGTCTTGTTTCACAATAGTTGTATCTTATGTGTTTTTTTGTTTGTTGAGGGAGGCATCTGAAGAGGACGAGTAAGACTAGGAAACATTAATTCAATTGTAGGTTGTACTCAGTAGATGCTGTTAACAAGGCAGGACAAATATATTTTGAACTGCAAACAGGTATTTGCAATGTTGTAAGGTGAAATGGGAAGACCATTATGTCGACAAGCTCTAAATTGCACTTTACAGAATCATGCTCGTGTAATTTGGGGTACACGATTCTCATGGAGCAAGAATCTAAAGGATTGTGGAACAATAGAAACCAAAAATTGTTGAAGGCAAAGCACATCAAGTTATGGATATAATTCTGAGCTCGTTTACTTGGCTTACTGAGTTTCAGCATGCTTGTGATCCCTAATGCTGCAGTCCCCAGGGGGTGTTGGTGGAATACTCCGAGATGCACAGGGGTGCATTCGTGGCAGCATTTGCCAAACCGGTGCAGCACAGCAGGTTGAGCTCCATGCCATTTGGGAAGGTTGACAGTGTGTGGAGCAGATGGAGATTAAGACTGATTGCCTCTTTAGCACTTCATTCAATTCACAGAGAAGACGAGGGTCAATCTATGCTAAGCAATCTGGTTTTAGATATCAAAACCAAATTTTTCCATCCGATAGGCTTCAAGTTATGCATATGATTCACTTACTGATGTAATTTGGGACTCTTACTTCCATTCAAGTTCTTGTTGAAGGATTGTAATTTTCAATCCTTTGTAATAAAATCTTTCATATGTCCCCCTCAAATAAAAAAAAGTAGAATTTAAAAACCAAGTTCTTATCTATCTTGAGAGATAATATTGGTTTATGAAAAATGATGCAAGTTTTATTAAAGCAAACTTGAATGCATCATTATCACCGGCCGAATTTGTTATAAACCTACAAGTGTTGGAAGACTAAGGCTCCTACATCATTATCAAGGGCCTAATATGTTATTCAACCTAGAAGTGTTGGAAGAATAAGGCTCCTATGTTTCATAAAATTACCCTTCTGATTGTCCTGGCAACAGCGCAGGAAATTAGACGCCCGGTGAGATCAGCTGGCAAATTAAGTAACTGATGTTGTGATTCTGGTGAGAGCTGCCCAAATATCAACACAACTGCAGTCAGAAAGAGTGCATAAAGAAAAATTCAACTAGTAAAAATAAATTTTGCTTCATCAATAAAGATCCATGCAGCAATATAGCTTCAACACCTCATTTTCATAAACTGTCGCCTGAAATGTGTTAACTGAGAATACAAGTAATACATTTTATTACATTTTTGCCACTGTTATTTTATATATATGGATGTTGAAGTATGTAAATATTGACGTCTGTTCAATATAACAACTTTCCTAACCTCTGGAATGACAGAGAGAAAAGGTAGAACTTCCTGAATAGATCCAAGTTGATTGAAAAATAATGATGCTTCTGCCAATTTCATTTGTAGATTCTCATATGGACTGTCCTCCAATCACCTACAAGGATAAAATTGATGATGGTGAGCGGATTGCAATATTAAGGATCTATGATTTATAATGTTAAGGTCCTATTTGTCCACTTTATATTCACTGGCTCACAGTTGATATATTACACTACGCCAAACAAGATTAAGTTGTTACCGCTGTTGAGTCTTCACTTCTCTGAGAACCAGACAACAATAGCAGAAGGCGACGTAGAGTTCTTAAGTTGATCATGTCTTTATTCGTCATTGTAGAGAATGAAATAGTAGAAACAAGTGGAACGTTTGTAGTAGCCACAATGGTGAGAGAATCCACGGTTGCCAGCGCAAGTGCATCCAACCCCTATACTAAATTGGAAATATGTAACATTAAAAAACCAACAATAGAAGTATGATAGAAAGTATAACCAACTCTATATTGATAAGACAACGTAAAGATTCTAACCAAATGACCGCTAAAAGTACTTGCCAAAATAAAAGTCCCTTAAAACTACACATTCACATTTTGACAAATTCAACACCAGCATTGATCCCAAAGTATTTATCTAGGGATCAGATTGCAATAATACGGCAATGTTACCTTTTCAGATCCAGTATGATGTTGTCATTCTTAAAACCAAAACAAAGTGTCATAAACTTCTCTTTCCCAACTTAGATACAGGGACACTGAAACAGGCACATTCATGCTGCAATCACTCTATTTTCGGTACTGCTTTCAGGATTGTTTATACGACCCATTTGTGAACATATGTCACTCGAGGGTTTAGGTTCATACACAAATATTTACTTTTGAATACAGAATGTTTGTACCTTGTTGTGTATTTCACAGTACACAGCAAAGGACTGGTGTATAAATAATTTTGACCAAAACAAAACTTTTACTTTCGAAAATAAACATCCATAGAAATGAGTCAAATGACAGTTTGGGCCTTTAAATGATTCTACATCCCTTCATTTATGCAATGTGACATTACAAGGTTTATAAAGAAATAAAAGAATATCATTTTGACATTTCTGAAGACAAAAAGGGTGTACTTACCTTCTTTTATTCTTATTTTATTTTTGAGAATGTAAAAAGGGGTTCTGACCTTTCACAGCTCGAAATTTCCTTTTTTTAAGACAAAAATGGGTTCTGACTAAAAAAACGTGTAGAATTTCATGTCTGGGCTCACTTCATGCAGTTTTGGTAGTAACCCTAAATTGAACCATCTCTAATTGCTCTCAAAAAAAAAACAAAAGAACCATCTCTCTAATAGATTTTGACATCCTTCCAGAGGAGCTTCACAGGAGATGGATAACTATCAAATAATAATACTAATTTAGTTCAATATGATTATCAGAACTTTGTTTTTATATTAGAAGGAGAGAAAATTTGTTTTCTTTGGAAAATTCTAGGGTGAGTTGATGCATAGTATGCATCAACTTTGTTGTTAAATTGTAAAATGAGTGGTTAAAGTAGTAATATTTGTTCTTAAAGTGGTAAAATGAGTCCTTAAAGTTGTAAATTTATAGTTACAACATTAGTGCTTATATGTTTTTAAAGTAGTAATTGAGTTGTTAAAGTTGTATAATTGAGTGTTTATCCCATTGAGGACTCATTTTATAACGTTAACAACTCATTTACCACTTTAAGAACATATAACCATAAATGTTGTAATTACATCTTTAAGAACTCATATTACAACTTTAACAACTAACATTACTACTTTAACGACTCATTTTACAACTTTACGACAAAGTTGATGCATGGTATGCATCAACACATCCTAGCTTTACCCGTTTTCTTTTACATATAGCACTCCGTTTACTTATCTATCGTGTTGGTTAACTGAAAGTCAAACAGTATATTATGTTCAAAAACTGAAACTTGACAGAACTTGTACAATCAGTATTGCTACTGTGGATTATAAGTTTGGGAAAGAATAAGCATGATGGTGCTACCTTAACAAATTCTTGAAGAAGTATATCCTTCACAAATGCACCTGAAATCACATTTTGAAAAAAAAACAAAAGATCAATAAAGTAAGAGATATGAGATAGGTTTTGTGATCTGCACTGTCAAGTTGAAGACTGAAGGAAGGAAATAAGGAAATCTAATCCTTACCTTCTCTGCTAACATAAAAGAAAGAATTTTCTTGATAAGTATTCTAGAATTAGCATCATTATCTTGGTTTCCAACCACAGTTTTCACTGTCTTGGCTCGGAGGGACTGCCACATAAGAGTAAATGATTATTTATGTTAACCAAAATTTGAGCGTAATTACTCAACACGAGGAAAAAGTTACGATGATTAAACAGACGGGAAGACAGTCCAGTCATTCAATATGAGAGTAAAGTTATTATCAAGGAGACAGACAGACCCAAAAGTTTCAAAGATTTAGAATGGTAACCGAGTGTTAAAGCCATTTACTTAAAAGGAGATCCAGCAAGATATTTCCTATTCCCAAAGTAAATAATGAATGAGTTCTAGTTTTGTTTTAGGATTAAACTCATTCATTTTTCTTAAAAGTATACTTATTCTAAAAAGTAACATATCAAATACCAGAGGTGCCTCTGATCTTCATCTTACTGTAGCAGACAGAACATTCACATATCTATTTGAATTACATACATGCAACTGGACTGTACATTCTAAATGCATCCTTGGTGTTTGATCTGGAAAATAATGCATTTAAACAAGCTACTACAATAACCCAGAGAACAATCAGGATTTCATAACAATTCTTTGGGGAAATTCAACTTATCCCTTGATTATCTAAATATACCATGGTATCTGCCGATTTAAAGATTCTAAAACAATAAGAACTTTATCAACAACTCTGTTGACATTCAGGATCTTAACATAGCAGTACGAAGTTTGAACTGAAATGCATTAAGTATCTAAATCACTTTACATTCATAATTCTTGTCCCAGAAGGAAAGAAAAACACACGGTATGACATATATCTTAATCATAGAATTTGAGAACTAGGTCAAATAGAGACCAGTGAAGAAAAAAGAGGAAGGAAATATTCTTACCTCTGCAAGAAGAGACTATGGACGATCGATTCTGAATACACCTTCCTGAGTAGGCATGATCCAAGTATGAGATCATGATATGATGAAGCATATAGTGCTACGAACAAATATAAAATCATAGAGTAACACTAGCACTTCTCTAGCTCAACTAGAACCCCACATCTTTTCTACATCCTTAACCACGGTAAAATTAAATTAAAAAGAAAACCATAGAACACTGAATTTTTTTTCGCATACGTACAAACACCATGATTTTCCATTAAAAGTTCATGTTCAAATACTAAACCCTCCAACCTCATCCTACATTAGTTCTCCAGTACGTCTTTTGCTTCTTTTTCTAGCATGCCATGTGTCTGAGCTTCATTGAGTGGACTTATCCTCAACTTTTGTGACTCATTGAGTTTTCTAGTTGCATCAGGAATGAAGGATTCCTGGTGCAACTAGAAAACTCAATGAGTCGCAAAAGTCGAGGATAAGTCGTTTAGGAAACTTTCCTATTTTGAAAAGGGAAAAATTACCTATTCCATTTTGAAAAGCTTTCCTAATTTGATTAGAGAAACTTTTCTTATTTGATTTGGGAAACTTACTATCTTTGAATCTTTCCTATTCTGATTTTCCTAATTTATTTTGAAAACTTTCTTTCCTTTTGTGACAAGGATTCCACATGAAGTAAGGAAGTCAAATCCTACATGGATTAGGACTAAGATGTGTCGCTATAAATCAAGGAGAATGATAGGGTTTCTTGCCGAATTTAAAAGGGCTTTTTAAGACAAGTTTTCATTGTCTAAATTAAGGGAGATAATTTGCAATTCAAATATGAAATTTATGAAATTAATTCCTTAAATTCCTTTTGTCTCAAAGCCAAATTATTCTGATTTTATGTTAACAAATTCCTTTCCTTTTCAGAACATTAAATGGCGCACCAAAATTGGAGGAATTGAGCTAATTTTCGGCAAAACAAGGAAAAGAACTAAAGGGGATGATTTGTGTGGAGAACAAGTAATGAACCTAGCCTACAAATGCAGCCGAATTCATCACCTTTATGCATAAGGAAATTCTGGAAATTTCCTAAAAAGTTTTTATTAATTTGTTGGGTAATTTTCCTTAACCGTTGGATCAAGATTAAATCAAGAGCTATGAGGATTCTTAGGAGGCGACACAACCACTATAAATAGAGGTCTTATGCTTAGTTTTTGATCATCATTCTCTACACACAAAAATCACACAAAAGCTATAGCAAAATTCCTCGTGAAGCCGTGCGCACCTATGAGCCGAGAAGACAACGTGGAGAGCAATTTCGGACTTCTCCAAATTGCAGCCGAGCCTTGGAAGCTGAGGTACACTTGCGACATCATCCACTGGCCCTTGAAGATCTTCGAAAAGTGTAACAACATGCCTAATCTCTTCTTTTACGTTAGCTTTAAATTCGGATTCAAAGTTGCATGGTTGTATGGTTGAATTTGTTATTCTTTTAAATAAATAAGTATGATGTTGATATGTTGGATGATTGTGATCGATTTTATGTGTTTGTCATGCAAATTGTTAAGTATATAGTTATGTGTTATTACTAACCGATTCTGCAGGATTGGTAATTGCTAGGTTGTTCTTTAAATCACCTAATAGATTTATTGAATTAATCAAAGTAGTGATGGCTGTGCCTAATGGCCGAAACTATATGCTATACATTTGGAGGTTAAGCTTCTTCAAGTAAACTCAAGGTGTATTTGAACTCATAATTATTTTGTTCTTAATGACTTGTATATTATGTGGACGGGTGTCTTCGCATCGATCGCAGCCTTTATATGAGATTGTTTATGTGTTAGGACTTTTCCAATGCAGATAATTATTAAGTGGAATTCAATCTTCTTCAAGCTAGTGTTTCGAGTTCTTTAACATATCTTGCTTGACAACATTTTTATGATTCACATGATAACATATCGATACATGCTTATTGTTTAAAGGTTGTGTATGTGTGGAAGATGATCACTTGTAAATAACATGTTTAATTTTTGTTTTGTAGGAACATAGAAACCAAACCACCCCCATAAAATTTGTAAAATGTAAAATGTATTTGTTGTTAATATGTTGTAAGTAATTTCCCTAGTTTTTAGATACTAACTTAATTGATTTTAACCGCAGGAACTCCCTAAAATTCTCGGATTGATCGAACCATATTTACTAATGCTACAATATGACAAAAAAGGGTTTTAAATTGTCATGTGTCTGGTAACGGGCGCGTCAGAGATCCTACTGTTAATAGGACATTCTCTATGACAAGTACCTAGGACCTACTGCCTCCAGTAGGAGATCCTACTGACCCTAGTAGGAGGCCCGGTCAAAGGTCGTCGGAGTTCGTTCAACGGTCACCGGAGTCTGATCAACGGTCAGTTGAGACGGTCAATGGTACATAGGAGTCCGGTCAACAATAATAATTTTGTTTTATTACAGAATAGACTTTTATTATTCTTATAATGGTATATTGTAGTTTATTTAATTCATTAAGAGTATAATTGTCTTTTTGTTGTTTAAGTTGGCTAGTGAGAATTTTGAAATCTTATTTTATTTGTGGAAATAAAATTCTTCAAATTAGGGCTAGTGGGCATTACCCCAATTTTAAAATATGTCTTCTAATAGATTAAGAACAAATTAGTCATTGTAAATATTGGAAAAAAAAAAACTTAAAACGTGAGACGTGAGAAAGAAAAGTGGGGAGGAAAATTCGACTTTAAGTAAAAAATTCAGACACGCAAAAAGTGTTAGCATCTGGACCCGCACTATGTCTAGATGAGATTTGGAGAGCAGGATGGCTTCAGGTATCGGGGTTGAATTACTTTATATGTGGAAGTGTTTAGTTGATTTGCAGAAAGGGACGTTGTCTATTTCAAAGGGATTTCGGTAAGAAGTTTTCTTGAGGTGAATCCCACATGATTTGTTTTAAGAACCGAGATGGGTCCTGACAGATTGACACAATGTATACATATTGCAAGCATGTGTTTTTAAGTACATCAAACCTCCAATAATGACTCTCAAGTACTCTATCTAAGAGACAGTCTAATATCCCCAGGAGTTCTATCAATTTCAGAATTATCGTTTTCGAATTTCCTAATGATGTTGTCCACATAATGTGTGATTAACTTAATACAAGACCATTTGATGTTCTTGTGATTTTAATCCCCAATGACATCATTGAGACCTATCGTTCATGTCAAATTTTGAATTTAACATATCCTTAATGGATTAGATCATCTTACCATTGCTTCTAACGATAGGCATGTCATCTATATACAAACATGATAGGAGCATTTTATGGAACGATTTTATAGTTTAAACCCTTACACACTTTTACTTAGTTATTTACTTAAGTTATTTCCTTAAAAATTGTTTTAACTTTGTTATTTTCTTAGATACTTCGTGAAATAAGATAATTGAAAATATGAGCTCAAATGATGAAAACAAGACTTTCAATACGAAGTAGAGATATCAAGGGTGGAGATTGATCATTCAAATGGTCACAAATATCAAGGAAATGTGATGAAACAACTTCACCAAAGCAGAAGCTGCAAACATAAAAAACTGAAGACTGGAAAATGCTTATTTTCTTTAATTTTCAAGGTCCTTTTCCATGTGTTCCAAGATGTTGGTGGCTGTCCAGATCTGTAGAGGAGAACTTGTAGATAAATTAAGAATCAAGAATCATCCAAAAATTAAAACGAATGCATCTAGAAGATATGAAGCTCCAAAGTTGAACAGAAAATCAGCAATTTCGGGAAAGCTTTACAGCAGTCAAGTTTGAGGAAATTTTTGGGCTGGATTTTGAGAAGTTTTCTAGGAGGTTCTTGCATGTTTTTCAAGAGTGATATCAGTATTATAATGTGGAAGATGTCCAAAAAAAGTCCAAAGTTTGATCTTAGTTAGAGAATGAAATATAGTCTGAAAATGAAGCTTTGAAGACTTGAAGAGTATTTTAAGGAAAACCCTAACATCATAATGTGTCTTAGCCATGGTACTATAAAATGTCGTTTGAGAAGTCGCTAAGATCATCAACATCTCTCATTCCATATAGTTTTCTTATTCTCTTTGTACTCTTTAATTTCAAACCATGTTTTTTTGAGTGGGTTTTTTGGTCATGTTAGTCTAAACTCTTTAGTTAGTGGTTGAGGTTTGAAGCCCCGAACCATGCAATAAATCTTGTTTCACAACATTGGTTTCATAATTGCTTAGATATGATTTGTCTATTTGGTTTTGTTTTATAAAGAACTTTTGTTTGTTTATGTTCATGTATGCTCAACATAGAACATTATGAACTTGTGACTGAGGATAAAATTATGTTGTTTAATCTCCTAAACGGTTAACATGTCTTAGTTCAAAGTAGTAAAACCTATGAACAATAGGTTAAACCAAATGGAAATACTTGCATACTAGGCGTTCCATACTAGTTTTGCATACTTGTTCAATCAAACTTTCAGGGATCTTGATGCTAAGGATAATATGTTGATAGGATAGCGTTTATACTTTGATCGATTGTTCTAAAAGCTTGGGTAACGGTGTGTCATTTTGCTTAAGTATTTAAGAGAAGTAATAAGAATTTACGTAGTGCGTTCACGATTTATTCTGGATTGAACCTTTTCATAATTTGGTAATTGAAATCTTGGTTATGTTACATTTTTTAATGTGGTAAGGATAACGTTCATCTTCGACCCTATTTAGCTACGTAATCTCCTCCAAGATGACATATCAATTTTTCATGTCTTTGACATACATGCATTTATCACATTCATTGATTTGAATCTATTGGTGATCATGGCGCTGTCAAATTTCGCATGCCACTGTTTTTGAGCTTATTTAGTTGTTTTAAGTCAATCTCCAAAATTGCACATTTCATTTCTTGACCATGAGCGGAGAAACCATCAGGTTGTTCCATATAAATTTTACCTTCAACATCTCCATTAAGAACAACGGTTTTCACATCTATTTGACGTATTTCAAGATTCTGCAAAGCGGCGATATCAAATATCATTTTGATAGATGTTGTTCTCATCATTGAAGTGTAGGTGTAGACAAGGGCGGAGCTACGTTCAGACTTGACGGGGTCCGGACTCCCCTAAGTTTCCGGCAAATCTAGTTTTTTATATGTTGCAGAGAGCAAAGTTGCTGAGTACGAGTTTGTTTCTGAATATGAACCCCCCATCTAATAGCATACTAATAGGTGTCAAACTCGAATCCCCTCTAACTGGAAATCCTGGCTCCGCCACTGGGTGTAGAAATAATTCATGCCTCCACTTTGCCTGTAACCATTAATTATTAGTCTTGCCTTGTACTTGACTAATGATCCATCTTCTCTAAATTTCCTTTTTTGAAAGCTAACGAACTATTTTTGAGTACTTTCTTTCTATCATCAGACTACAAGAACAAGAGAAAGTAGAGAACTTTAAGAGGAGGAAAGTGATTTTCAAAGTTGGTGTGTTTAGAACAAAGGAAGATGTCGCTAGTTATACAAGGGAAATCAACCGTTATGTTCATATGAATTCTAGAATTTAAATTGTCAATGAAAAGTCCAAAAAAAATTCCTTGGTGCAAAAGGAAACCTGGTCTTAGACAGCCTCAAACAAAATGGCATTCGTGCAGGCACACACAAGTTCTTTATGACGCTAGCTCTTCATTTGCAACCCGCATGCACTTTCAACACGTAGGAAGTAGGATTCTAAATAAAGGCTGTCATCACTTCTATTTTTTTTCCATGTGGGACAAAACTTTTTTCTTCTAGCTATATATCTTTAGGAGACTATTTTTCATTCACTCCATAACCGATTTAAACAAATAATACAAGATTTTGTAGCCCTTATGTTGAAAAACAAAGAGTGCGGCTATTGAGACCTCCAGATTTGCTTATTTACCTCCCTCTATTGTGAATTATTAAATAACAGATATATCCTCTTGCATAATGACTATTAAGGACAATAATTACATAAAAAGAAACCATATTTATTCTCTCTAAACTTTCTAATTATGTAATATATCATATTCTTTACTATTTTTCATATATATTTTTATTTTTTCAATTCTACTACATATTATTATTAAAGCATTTATATATTTGATAAGAGCTAAAAAAGATCAATATCAATCGAGTGACATAAAATTTTATATTATTATACATGGTGAAATATATACAAGGAGAAGAAATAAATATGAAGAAAAAAATCAATTATGAAAATTAAATAACTATTATAATCCGGCACAAGTAAAAAAATATCTAATTAATGTAAGAAATTTTCTTATATATTAAAAATTAAGTCTTTGAACCCGATACCTCGTGTTATTTGATTTTTAACGTATTTATGTTCCTAAATTCATAAATGAAATTATAATAAAAATATGTAGAGTAATTGAGTAAAACGTAATTAGATGAATATTTATTTATTTATTTATTATACACATAATGAGTTTTAATGGACAATAAAGAAAAAAAATAAAGAATGGGAAGTTTAATGAGTGAATAAGAGGTATAATGAGTAATATATAAACAAGGTTATTTTAGAAATTTGAATGAAGGTCTAATGAGCAAATGCTAATATTTAAAAGTAAATTGGAGGTGTGGAGAGAATGAGAGGTATATTGAGCAAATTCAGAGGTCTCAATAGCCGCACTCAAAAACAAACAATGAATGTGTAGATTGTAAAAGTGGGATTGCAAATTTCAACTCACGTTAAATTATGGTTGATTACCTTGTTTCAGTAGGTAAAATGAGTGAAATATGAGAAAGTCACTCCCAGAGACAATTGCATGAATCCAACGTAGTTTAGAAAGAGTTTTTTAGCCAATTTGCTACCCTACCTTTTATTATATTGTCAATTTGCTACCATATCTTTTTTTTTCTGCTATTTTGCTACCCTAACTTTCATAAATTTACCAAATTGCTACCCAACCGTCATATATGCCTTTTTTCTGTTAGGTGTTCTATCAATTTTTTAACCTGTTCCTTTCACGTGAGAGAATTTTCATAATTTTAAATTCAAATTGGGTTTTTTAACAATTGAATTTGTCTCTTTAAATTCTGAACGTCATTCAGAAAAAATAAAATAAAATAATAAATGGATTCCGATCAAAAAAGAAAAATACATCCATGAGACGAGAAAAAAAACAAAGAACCGTGTATCAATTCAATCCTATGGATGAGTTTTTCTTTTTTGATCGGAATGCATGTATTATTTTATTTTTTCTGGATGAAGTTCAAAATTTAAAGAGACAAATTCAATTGTTAAAAAAACCCAATTTGAATTTAAAATTATGAAAATCCCCTCACGTGAAAGACACACCTAAGAGGAAAAAAATTTGAATTCATGGATGTGTTTTTTCTGGTTTAATCGGAATCCTTATATTATTTTATTTTTCCTGAATGATGTTCAGAATTTAAAGAGACAAATTTAATTGTTAAAAAAACTCAATTTGAATTTAAAATTATGAAAATTAGGATAGCAAAATGACAGAAAAAATGTAAGATAGCAAATTAATAATATGTAGGACATCAAATTTGCTAAAAAAAACTTTAGAAAACCCAAGTAGATGCATTGTACATCATTAAGAGTTCCCAAAATTGACCTTCTTTACGTAGGTGGGACTGAATGCGGCCCTTGAAATTAACACTGCTTAGCACATAACTGATGATGTCTAAATGCATTTTATACATCAAATTATTTTATTTACTCCTTCCGTTGAATTGATTTTGATACGAGAATTGAATTGAACATTACATGGAGGCATATAAGCTGGGGGTTGTCGCATGCTAGTTTCAACAGTGCCACCGTCCTTCACTATGAATGCAGTGTTCATTCCCCAACTCAAATGTCTCTCAAAATGACAATGCCAAAACCATACCCCTGTAAAAGTGATATTAATAATAATCATTATAGCATCATCCTTGTCAAAAAAACAAAATTAATTAATCTATCGAATATTTTGACTAATCAGCCAGAAAATGGAAGTAGAGGGAGAAAGGCATACCAGGATTATTTGCTGTGAATCTAATAGCTAACCAGCCATTTTTGGGAACTCCAAAGGTAACTACTTGAGGAGGATCAACCAAATTAAATCCTTGTGGATCAGTCTCATTGTCATAATTTCCAAAACCAAATCCGACCACGTAGAAACTGTATCCATGCATATGCATTGGATGATTCACAGAGCTTTTCATAACATCGGTCCCTTGAAACACAATCTGAACTGCCTCGTTGTAGTCCAGCATCTTCACCTTCGTCCCTTGAACGGTTAATAGAATATCTTCCTCAAATGTTTCCTGAGTAAAGTTGTAATATTGAGTTGGCTGGTCTGGAAAATCTGTCGTGTACACTCCACTTATGTTCCTGCATCACAATGTTGAAATGAGCCGCGTTTATCAGAAATCGTTTACATGCAAATGAATCAATAGAGTAATTAGATGTAATTTTGTTTCTCCCATATCGATTAGTTAATAATGAAAAGTACAGAGAAGGGGAAAAAAGTTACCTGTAGTAGGCTTGAAGGACATCTGTGGTATTGAGTGGGAACGCAAAGCTAATATTATTCATGCTTGAAGTCATTTCCGTATCCGTTTTGCAGCCTGAATGTTTACAAGTAAGTGCATTCATGGAAACCACTATAAACATTGAAGTTGTAACATTGAGTGGGACACTTATAGGGTATTCTGGTGTTGCCAAGCTCCTAATTCGGAGAACGAATTCTACTGCCGCCGGATAGTCCAAGTACATCGGAAGAGAGGTTGGATATAATGGAGGTTGATATGTATAGTTGCCTGTATATGCAAGGATTGCAGTAACATTGACATGATCAAAATCGACGACTGCTGCATCCTCACTCGAGTATTGTCTAGCAGCCATGTAATATTGACTAGGAGCTTGGTTTGCTTCGAGCAAGACATCCATGGTTTGTCCAGGGCTTATAACTATGTAACCTGTGTTTATGGGTTTTATATAGGCTCCATCTAGTCCAACCACAGTGAGGTTGTGGCCACCAACCGCAAAGAAGTGTTCTGCATTAATATTTGCATTGACTATGCGAAGCAAATAAGTCTTCCCGTAGTCCACCATCCGGCGGTACGTTGTTTCTGCAATTGATATGAAAATTTGAGATGATTTCATCGTGTGATGAAAAACACTCTAATATTAGCATACCTTTAGAGCATTCACAAAGATCTCCCGGTTCGCCATTTATTGTATATGCATCTGAATGGGGCAAGTCGCCACCGACTTCCATGGCTACATCCACAAGTTCTTTTATATCTCCAAAGTACCAGGATGCTGCATATAGGCAAGGATATACAGACACTGAAAGGTCATTCTTGAGATCCTATTTTCTATATACATTCATTATACACTCGCGCAAAAACCTTTTTCTGTTTCTTGTAGGAGTAAATTTGTTTCCTAACAGTGCAAAATATGTTTCCTCACGTACACAGTTAAATTAAATACCCCACCAGAAACTGCGATATATATGCAGGTATAGCTGGCAATAAGCCAATAACCCAATACTATCTAAATACATGAAATGTAAATTAAATTTTCCACACTGGGAGGATCATCAGTTTCTAGATTTACTAATGACATGTGATCTTCAATGAAAAGCTGCACCTGATGTATGTAGAATATAGTATAAGTTTTAGATCTTTAGGATGTAGGACCTTAATCTTATAGATTGAATGAGAAGATGAAAAATTATATAACGTATTAGTATGAATATATAATGCGAAGTTAATTGATATATATAGTACCAATTATAAGCGTCTCATCTTCATCTGGTTGAGATTCGAATGGAAATGTGGTTCCAGCAGTGGGCATGATGACAATAGCACCATGAACAGTGGCTCTGGTCCAGTCACTATGAGCATGCCACCATAGAGTTCCTTCTTCATCGGATAACTGGACTTCATAGGTGAAATTTGTTCCGGGAGCGATTGGACACTGTGTAATGTACTCTGGACCATCTGACCAAGGATTTCTCGGTTGCTTTATTCCATGCCTGCATGTACCATCACAATAGTTCATATATTTATGTATCAATCGAGTGAAAGTTCTTGATGATTATGAGATGTTGCATCCAGGAATCCTATGTAAAATAATATTCTTTTACTAATTTATTATATAAATTATATATTTATATTTCCATGCGACGATTAGGGGGTAGTGAACTGCACGTGGGTTGCACGCGGAGGGGGAAACTGAACCGGAAAAACCGGTTGGCATACATCTAGGATATAATTTCCCTATCATAAGACCAGTGCGAGTGACTGACAAGTACAACCGTAGAAGTACTGGCCGGTGAAGCTCTAATTCTCTGTTTTGAATTCTTGGAGGGGGTGCGGTGAGGGCAGAGATCGCATCCATGGAGACGTACGAGAAACTAGGAAATAGCTGGAGTCTTGAACTTGATGTCTGTAGCTTGTTTGAAATGGTACATCTGTGCGACTTGACAACTGGTTTTGAGTTGGTTTTGCCATATATAAGGATCGCAGAGCAATGCACTCCTAGATCTATCGACTCAATGTTTTCTTTGTTTTCTGTATTGAAGATTACACACCACACACACAGAGAAAGAGACTGCATGCGCACGATGCGCACATATACATATAAGGGAAAATGTATTGGACTCTTTCGGTGTAGGAGGATCCACAAGTCTGGAAGAGAGATTGTGAAGGTCCTTGGATCAGTACGTTCTGGAAAATTAGAGGCCTAAATGCATAAGGAGAAAATTAAAGGGAGTGAGAACTGAAAATACCAGTGAATAGTGAAACCATAGTATCCTTGGTTATGAACATTAACGAAAACAGTATCTCCTTTGTGAACCCGTATCTCGGGACCTGGAAAACTGTCATTTACTACTAAAATGCTCTTCGTGACACACAGTTTGGTGAACTCCTTCTCCCTTACCTATTCAACAAGGAAGACATGCACGCATAGAGATCGAGACCTCAAATGTCAGTACACACATATAAAAGAGATCGATTATAAGAAAATATAGATCGAGAGACGAGCTAGCTAGCTAGAGATCGAGGCGATCGAATAGTATACCAAATCAGCTACTTACAACAAAATCATAGTGATGCACGTCGCCTTGAACCTGCAGGGAGGTGAACGGCACAATAAGGAAGAGAAACACCAGAAATTCTGTCGTCACTAAAAGACAGTTCTTTTGGGGTTTCATAATGCTGTTGTTTCTTGGGGGCCGGTGAAGCAGACGCCAATTAGCTGCTTTCTGTTTCTGTTTTAGTTGCCAAGGTGATACAATATATATGTATTTACACACACAGAGATATATATTGTATTCATTTATACATAGTTAGGCCCATGCTCATGATTCGAAGACTCGATCCATTTATCGAACAAACCGTCAATTAAGATTAGCTGTTGATTGTATCTTCTAGTCAATTTAGCAAAAGAGTACTGTACTGAACTATGCATTCTTAATGAGAAAACGTACTATATATTCAAACCAGATTCATGTGCTGCGCAGCACTGCATTCTTTTCCAAGAACAAATGACAAATGACAAAAACAAAGAGAGATCATGCGTTGCACAGATTGTCATGCACGCTTGAATTCAATGGGCGGATCTAAAACGGCAGACGACATCGCATAATACATCTTACACAAGTTGAACGCAAACCATGCCACTGGGAGTTTTTTTAAGGAAATTCAAACTATTTTGATTTTATCTTGCACCAACATGCACATATCCAATTTAGCAAATCACATATACCTCCTACAAAAATATTTGAAACACAAATAAACCCATTTTTATTGTTGTTAAACATATAAGGACAACTTTTAACAAATAAGGACAATATGTTTCTCAACATGTCATGTGTCTGAAGGAGTTGACACATTGCGTTTAAATGAAGGAATTGGCGCGCTGCATTCAAATATAGGATTTGGCGCCAACTGCTAGCTGCTGCACTGCAAGCAGAATTTGCGCTGAAGGAAAAGAGTCTGTTTCATGTTTTTCAGGACTTAGTGTTTATCTAGTCCGTTTACCTGGTTTAGTCAATAATCACTAGACTTTAGGAGTCAGTTAGTAGGTTTGATTCATTCAAGTTGGTTAGAAGTGTTCATCCGAAAAGCTGTTCTTCATGCAGGAAAGTAGGGAGTTCAGTTCAAGTGTAAGGCTATTTAAAAGCCAAGGATTGTTGAATAAAGGTGTGGTGATTAAGCAATATTACTCTCAAATTCTGTTTATCTCTCTACATTCACCCTGTGATTCCAACATTTTTGGTATCAGAGCCTCCACTGGGGCCTGAGATAAAAGAGCAGCAAACTCTTCCAAAGTGACTCACAGAGAAGAGAGAAAATGAGTGAAGACAAGGGCCTCACCAAACTAATGGAGAATCTGCTGAGATCCAAAGGATTATGGACCTTGGTGGAAAACGGATTCGAGGAGCCAACCGTTGGAACAATGCTGACTGATGCACAAAGAGAGCAGTTGGAAAATGCAAGAACAAAAGATCACACAGTGAAAAATTACTTATTTCAGGCCATTGATCGAGAAGTGTTCGAGCAGATACTGGACAGACGCACGTCCAAGATTGTGTGGGACTCATTAAAATCAAAATTCAGTGGGAATGATCGTGTTAAGAGATCTCTTCGTCAAGCTTTGAGGAGAGAGTTTGAAGTTTTGGAGATGAAGTCAGGTGAGAAGATCACAGTATATTTTACTCGAGTCATGGCAGTGGCAAACAAGCTGCGGAGCAATGGAGAGATCATGCAAGATTCACAAATTATAGAGAAAATCCTGAGAACTCTTACTGAAAGGTACACATATGTGGTTATTTCAATTGAAGAGTCAAAAGATATTGAGCATATGTCAATCGATGAACTACAAAGTATACTTGTGGTTCATGAACAAAAGTTTCAGAGACACATTAAAGAGAAAGATCAGGTGTTGAATGTGAACTTTGGAGAACGAAGTGGAGCAAGAGGTCGAGGCAGAGGCAGAGACTCCTTTAGGGGTCGAGGGCGCGGAAGAGGAAGACAGACTTTCAACAAAGCAACAACACAGTGTTACAGATGCAACAAGTTGGGTCACTTTCAATATGAGTGTCCAACTTGGCAAGCTAACTATGTGGAGCTGGATGAACAAGAGGAGATGCTTCTTATGGCTCAAGTGGATGTTGTTGAAGGAAAGAGAAAGGATGTGTGGTTCATGGATTCTGGCTGCTCCAATCACATGAGTGGCGACCTCTCTAAGTTTCATGAGATGGATGATCACTTTCAGCAACATGTGAAGCTAGGAAACAATTACAGGATGATGGTCCGAGGCAAAGGTAGAGTCAAGCTGAATATAAATGGAGTTACTCACATTATCACAAATGTATTCTATGTACCAGGCTTAAGCAACAATCTACTCAGTGTTGGACAACTACAAGAGAAAGGACTTGCCATTCTCATGCATGAAGGAATGTGTAGGGTGTACCATCCAGAAAAGGGACTTATTATTGAAACAACCATGACTGCCAACAGGATGTTCGTGTTAGTTGCAAACACACATGAAGAGAAGTGCTTTCATACAGGTACTCAAGATCTAGCAAACTTATGGCATTGTCGATTTGCTCACTTGGGACACAATGGATTGAAGACGCTTCGTGAGAAAGACATGGTACATGGACTGCCCAAACTTGCTTCTCCAATATCTGTCTGTGTAGATTGTCTTGTTGGAAAACAACATAGGGATACAATTCCTAAGAAGAGTACATGGAGAGCTACTCATAAGCTTCAGCTAGTACACGCTGACTTGTGTGGACCAGTTACACCTGAATCAAACAGTGGAAAGAGGTATGTATTATGTTTCATTGATGACTTCAGCAGGAAGGCATGGACATACTTTCTTGTTGAGAAATCAGAAACGTTTGATCAGTTCAAATACTTCAAAAGCATGGTTGAAAAGGAGTCTGGATCAAGCATCAAATGCTTACGCACCGATAGAGGAGGGGAATTCAACTCTAAAGGGTTCAATCAATTCTGCAAAGATCATGGAATAAAGAGGCAACTCACAACTCCCTACACTCCTCAGCAGAATGGAGTAGCTGAGAGGAAAAATCGCACAATAATGAATTTAGTTCGATCCATGCTGTCAGGAAAGGAAGTTCCAAAGCCATTCTGGCCAGAGGCAGTAAAATGGACAACCTATGTCTTAAACCGTAGTCCCACCTTGGCAGTGAAGGATGCAACACCAGAGGGAGTTTGGACTGAAACAAAGCCATCAGTCAATCACTTTAGGGTTTTCGGTTGCCTGAGTCATGTTCATGTTCCAGATAAGAAAAGGACTAAGCTAGAAGACAAAAGCCATGCTTGTGTACTTATGGGAGTAAGTGAGGAGTCGAAAGGTTATCGATTGTATGATCCCATCAAAAAGAAAATCATTGTCAGTCGAGATGTGGTGTTCGAGGAGGATAAGTGCTGGAACTGGGATAATGTTGAAACCGAGAAAGTGAAGCAAGAACTTACTTGGGGTGATCTTGATGATGAAACTGAACAGACTGAAGAAGAAGCTATGGCAGATGAAGAGATACAAGAGATACAGGAAGAAATATCAAATGAAGCCACAGAAAATACAACACAAGCTGTGTACTCTAGCTCAGGAAAACCTCTGAGCAGACCTTCGTATCTAGCTGATTATTCTTCTGGAGAAGGGTTATCAGATGAGGAAGATGTAGCTAACATGGCTATGATAGGAGCTGCTGATCCATTGAGGTATGAGGAAGCAGTACAGAATCTGGAATGGAGGAAAGCTATGGATGCAGAAATAGCTGCCATTGAAAAGAACCAAACTTGGTCTCTTGTAGACTTGCCAGCAGGTAGCAAAAGAATAGGAGTCAAGTGGCTCTACAAGACCAAATTTAATGAACATGGGGAGGTGGATAAATTCAAGGCACGGCTAGTAGCAAAAGGCTACTCACAGAAGTATGGTATCGACTACACAGAAGTGTTTGCCCCAGTTGCGAGAATGGAAACAGTGAGGATAATTATAGCTTTAGCTGCTCAACGAGATTGGCAGATTTGTCAGTTAGACGTAAAGTCTGCTTTTTTGCATGGGGAGCTCAGTGAAGATGTATACATTGAACAACCTAGAGGATATGAGAAAAAGGGAGCAGAAGACAAGGTATATAAGCTCCACAAAGCTTTATATGGACTGAAACAAGCCCCACGGGCTTGGTTTAGTCGAATAGAGACATGGTTCATCAATGAAGGATTTGATAGATGTGCAAATGAGCAGACCTTGTTTACTAAAAGAAGCAAACCAGGTAAACTGTTAATTGTGAGCATTTATGTTGATGATATGATTTATACTGGAGATGATATTTCTATGTTGGAGGATTTCAAGAATTCCATGATGAAAACTTTTGATATGACTGATATGGGGAGGATGAAGTTCTTTCTTGGTATTGAAGTAACTCAAGGCGATGAAGGTGTGTTTCTTTGTCAAAAGACTTATGGACTGGAAATCTTAAAGAGATTTGGAATGGAGGACTGCAATCCTGTTAGCAGTCCAATAGTTCCAGGTCACAAGCTTAGTAAGGATAAGCATGGAGTAAGAATTGACGAAACCTTCTTCAAGCAGATTGTTGGGAGCTTGATGTATATTACTATCACATATCCAGACATGATGTATAGTGTCAGCCTCATAAGTAGGTACATGACAAAACCTACTGAGATGCACCTACAGGCTGCTAAAAGGATCCTGCGCTACTTGAAGGCCACCTATGACTATGGAATCTTATACAAAAGGGAAGGAGCTGAAGAACTTCAAGCCTTCACAGACAGTGACTATGCTGGAGATTTGGAGGATCGGAAAAGCACATCAGGATATGTATTCACTCTGAGTTCTGGTTCTGTGTCTTGGTTATCGAAAAAACAGCCCATAGTCACTCTCTCTACAACAGAGGCAGAGTTTGTGGCAGCTGCAGGATGTGCAAGTCAAGCTATTTGGATGCTTGGTTATGATCAAGAGAATTTCACCACGATTCAGTGTGACAACAGTTCAACAATTAAGTTGTCAAAGAATCCAGTAATGCATGGGAGAAGCAAACATATTGATGTCAGATTTCATTTCTTAAGGGATCTTGTAAGAGATGGAATCATTAAGCTCGAGCATCGTGGCACGCAAGATCAGGTTGCAGATATAATGACCAAACCATTAAAGATGGAGATGTTTCAGAAACTTAGAGAAAAGCTGGGAATTTACGCTGCATCTGTATAAACTAGCTGCTGCCCTGCAACTAGTTTAGGAGCAACTAGTTTAGGGAAGGAAATGAAGGAGTTGGCACACTGCGTTTAAATGAAGGAATTGGCGCGCTGCATTCAAATATAGGATTTGGCGCCAACTGCTAGCTGCTGCACTGCAAGCAGAATTTGCGCTGAAGGAAAAGAGTCTGTTTCATGTTTTTCAGGACTTAGTGTTTATCTAGTCCGTTTACCTGGTTTAGTCAATAATCACTAGACTTTAGGAGTCAGTTAGTAGGTTTGATTCATTCAAGTTGGTTAGAAGTGTTCATCCGAAAAGCTGTTCTTCATGCAGGAAAGTAGGGAGTTCAGTTCAAGTGTAAGGCTATTTAAAAGCCAAGGATTGTTGAATAAAGGTGTGGTGATTAAGCAATATTACTCTCAAATTCTGTTTATCTCTCTACATTCACCCTGTGATTCCAACAGTGTCAATGTTTAATTTACCAAACTAATCTTACACTAATTACATATGTTTTTTAATTTAAAATTTTAGGTTTTCAATGACTGAGTAGTAGAAGGTTTTGAATAAATGTAGTAACAGAATTTTAATGGCTCAGCTAGTGTAGCGACAACTATTTGCAGTAAATATAGTACCAACTATTTCTAATAAATGTAGTAACATGTTTCCAATAGCTCATTTGGTATATAATAGCGACTACTTCTAATAAATGTAGTAGCAAAGCTATTTCTAGTAAATGTAATAACATGCTTTTAGTGATTTTGCTAGTGTAATAGCAGCTATTTAAAAAAACGTAGTAGCATGTTTTTAGTGGCTCAACTAGTGTAGTAGCAACTGTTTCTAGAAATGCAGTAACAAAGTATTACCAGTAGGGTAATAGCAGGTTTTTAGTGACTCAGCTAATGTAGTAGCAATAATTTTCAAATAAATACAGTAGCAGGTATGTAGTGGTACAACTAGCGCAGTAGCAACTATTTACAGAAGTAGTAGCATCAGAATCTGGTATGTAAACATAGTATTTCCATCAAAATTAGTAACGCTACTACTGCTATTATTAAATATTTCTATGGTACTATCAAAAGATAGAAGAGATGAATAGAAGATGAGCTGCTACTGCTACTACACTCAATTTCAATGTCCAACCCATAATGTATTAAATTCCCCTTCTACTGGTTAAGCAAGCTAAATCAAAAACAACTGCAACTGCAAATCAAAAACACAAAATCAGCAGTAGCATGACTCAACCGTCACTTCAATTTCAATAACAACTTCAACTTAGACGCCTCCCATGCAGCCATTTGGTTTCAACGATTAATCCTTCAACCAAATCGAATTAGCTACCACCCTCTTCAGCCGTCAAGCTCCTTGTCTTTTACTTTTTGTCCCTGATTACAAGGCTTGTCAAGATCTAAACTTTTGTTTTGCTTGATTTAGAGTCAGCAACAATGGAATTAGGAATTGACGATCTCGGATTCATCAACATTGGTATGGGCCCATGCTTGCTCGGAGGCATATTGACGACGAGAGCCAGAGTCGAATCTTCAAATCATGTGATGGTGGGTATTTGTAAGGTTCGGGTTGACTGATGTCTCGACATTAGCGTCGACGTCGGTATCTTTGTGTCTCAGTGTTATCTAGGCTTTATAGAGAGGCATCATCGCCGGTGTTGTCGATTAGAGAGAGAGTCAGATTAAAATAGATATGAAGAGGAGGAGGAGACTGATATATAATGTAGTTTTGTTTTAAAATTAGACACTATTGTCATTTTATATATAAACATCATTTTATCTAAATCATTTAAATGATGAATTTTTTTATTTTTTATTACTGTTTAAGATAGTGTGATGTCATTCTATTTATACAATTACCAACATACGCACGAGAAGCTTAAAAATAAAATGAATCCAGCAAAGCCGGATCGAAATGACCGGGCTGTTGTCATGGCGAATCTAACGGTCCTTGGTTAGGGGAGATACGAAAACAACTAATTGAGAATAGAGATTAAGTTGTTAGTTTTCTTAATTACTTGTCATGTATCAGAGAAGCGATGATGGAATGGGGGCGGAGGGGTTTAATTTTATACATTAAAAGGGGATTGTGCATATTATTTAAAGGAATTGATGACAACATCCAAAAGGGGCAAGGGATAATTGAAATGGGAAGACTAGCACACTAAAAGTGCAATTTGAAGGGCATGTGAATGTTATGGTGTTGAAAAATGAATTTTCAAGTGCCATGGATTTGAATTTTACAATTGCAACTTAGTAATATGTTTCGTCCTCCATATATATCTTTGATTCTCGTTCGTTATCTACAATCTTGCAATTCATCGTTGGTTAGTCAATCAACCCTACAAAGTTTTCTTCAAAAGCAGAAAAGGTAACCATGAATTGTTTGATATAGCTAATACTTTCTTTTTTGTAGAGACTATCTGATCCCCTCTTTCTCCAAAACTCAGCCCCCTCTCTCTCTCTCTCTCTCCAAAACTCACCCGTCATCTCTCAACAGCGGAGATGACACCGAGCCCGATCCGGAAGCCACCAGCCACGAGGACGAACCTGCCGGCGAGAAGTACATCCGCAAGATCTATGTCTCCATCCATTTTTCTTCCTCTCCCACTCTCCCCTCTCCTTCTCAAAAACCCAACCTTCTCTCCATGTTTGTGGGTGGTGATGGTGGTTGTGGTTGTGGTTGTGGTGGAGCAATGGTGGTGGTGGTGGTGGGATTTGGGAGCGGTGGTTATGGTACGGACAAAAAAACGATTTGGATGGTGGCGGTGGTGACGGTGGGGGGGGTGGCGAAAACAAGGTGGGTGGTGATGGTGGAGCAGTGGTAGACGGTGGTGGTGGGTTTCAAAAAAAACTAAAGCAAAAAAATAAAATAAAAAATAAAATATTTTGAAATTATTCTCAAAATTAACATTTATTTTTTTAAAAAAAATAATTATTTATAAATTTTTACTTTCTTCGATTAAAAAAACATAATCGACGAAAATTATTTTTTCGTCGACTAAAATCTTAACAGACAGAAATATTCCGTTGGCTGTTGTTTTAACAGACAACACGTAGCTGACAGAATTTCCGTCGGTTAGAATTTTTACGGACGAAATATATGTCTTAGCTTACAAAACCGTTTTGTGGGCTAAGCCATAATTATTGCTTGTTCAAGCCATTAAGTATAGTTATAGAACAGCTGAATTGATCGAGCCCTCGCATCTGCTTTGGTTTTATGCATGCAGAGTTGCAGACTACGTTCTTTCCGGTTTCCAAATGTAAACGAATCGTGTTTATTGTTTAGTGGTTGAGCAGCAGAGAACTGGGACTATGTTGCCATAGTCAGGGACTATAAATGCACCGTGTTGAAGTATGTCATGGTCAAACGCATCGCAACCGCATGTGTTAAGTTAAACAAATAGAACATACATTCAGATCCACTCATCTATTAAAGTCCCTTGAAAATTGTCACTTAGGTTAGCAGAGTACTATATAAACTAGTACAAAATGGTTTGTTCAGGGTCAACTATTATTGTCATTTCTAGCTTCGTAAAAGAACATATGAGAAAAAGGGGAAAGAAAGAAGAACCAACCAATTAACACCTGCCCAATTAGAGGGATATACGAGCGGTCGTTGTTAAAGTAAAATGTGAATCATAAAATTGTTTTACTCATTTTATTATATATTATCTTTATATTGAGATGTGATTACAATAGTATTTACAATGTACATAATGATAAGAATGACTGATTGATCACTAATTGAGTTGTTTCATCCGTTGATCAATAACTTTGTAATATACTTCTCGTCAGTTACTTTGACGAAGACACACTTAAAGTTTTTTTCCTTTAACAACCCCTTGTGCCAAGTCAAAGTAAAATCTGTGCATGATGTGTCTCATTAAAAATCTTGTCAAGTACCAAAACTTAATAAAACAAAATAAATCTTGGTCAAAGGAAAAAAAACACAACGCACCTATGTTAGACTCCCCTTGATCTCTATACACCCCTGATCTTTACATCAATCAAGGGTGCTGGGTGTCACATCCCGGTCTTTAAATTATTTTATGGTTGATTACTTTTACCATTTAAAGTAACAGTTTCACAGTATAAAGTCCGTATAGTTGAATTTTTATAGAATCAAAATTTGAGAAAAAACTCTTTATGAAAGTCGTAGAGAACGTCGATACGAGTTCGTGGGTACGTAACACTCTCTAATCGGATTTCATATGAAGGAGTTATGGTCTAAAAACGAAAGTTACCGTGCGGTAAAACGGTGAAAAAATTAAAATATCTAAAATTATTGTTCATGGTAAATAGAAAAACTTACCGAGATAATTCGGTAAAAAGTGAAAAACTCAAAAAAGTTACTGTATAGCTCGATCGAGCTCTCCTTGACCCGTTTCGGGTCACCCACTTCAACGTCATCGTGCGCCGCTATGCCTCAACCATAGGCCGCAATCTTAGTATAGATGTGAAGCTCATACACCCACCTTCAAGTCTGGATAGGTGTTTGGAGCCAACTCGCCGCCGTTAGGGGGCAATCACGTTGAGAAGTGACGCATGTGCACTGTTCATAGTGGTCAGATTTCTTCCTCCTCAGGCCACTTCTTGGTGAGTTCTTTATATGGTTATATTGGGCTTGATGAGTACTATAGTCCCTTAGAATTTAATAGATCGATTCAGAGTGTGTAGGCAAAATTAATGATTTGAAATTATAGGATTTATAATTTGAGATTTTTAGACTTTGTTTCGATTGGACTGTTTAGAGGCTGAAGTGGCATATGTGTTGAACTAGGAAGTGGTTCAGATTGATGAGACGAAACTACTTTTAAAATTTTGAGGCACTGCCACTTTTTGGACATATTTTTCTACTGAAAAATGTATTAAATTAGAGTAATTTAGGTGTAAAGATTATAATTTCCAGATGTGTTTTGGTTAGGTGGTAGAATTTTCAAAGCTTATTAATTACGACGGATAAGAAAATATTAATCCGGCCATCGATTATTGTTCATTAAACCTTATGGAATATTTTGGGGACCCCTAAGCTAATGTTGAAGGCCGGTTATGATATGGTAAAAGTTGATGGGTGAGATAAGTGAAAAGAGGTCAGTTTTTATTTAAAGAAGTATTTTTGTTACTCCAAAGTTAAAGCATGGTTTTTTTGCCAACGTTAAAGGAGACCGTACTGGAGTGACAATTCGGAGTTCATCAGACTAAGACATAAAGTTGTGAGTGAATTTTTGATTTTAATGTCATACATTTACTAACGTTTTTATTTAATTATAAACAACATGAATTTATTAAGCTGGTAGGCTGGGAAGGTGGGTTGCTCCCCTTCCGTAAGCCCTTTGTTTATGTCGGTGGAAATTTGAGTTATTTTTACTTTATTGGGAAATTTCCGGATTTATAGTCATTGTTATGAAAACGGTCGGGGAACTATATTGTTGCATGAGTTGCATGTTTTAATTAATGGGGGAAAAACCTCATGACTTTTCAGATTTTATATTTTGTTTTCTTCACCATGAATGGTAGTTAATATATATATATATATATATATATTATAGATTACCCGACCTAATTAGAGTGGAGCGGGGTGGACCCCCACTTAAAGAAGTGACACGGGGTGGATTAGGTTGATGACCCCCACTTAATTAGGGTGGAACAAGGTGTTCTCCCACCTAAGGAAGTGACGCGAGGTGGATTAGATTGATGACCCCCACTGATTAGGATGGAGCAGGGTAGGCCCTCCATTTTAAGAAGTGGCACGAGACATACTTAGTAGCCTTAAGCGCTCCGACCCTAGACTGAGAGGCTCTCTGTCATGGTGGAAATCTCTCCCCCTATTTTTAATATTGATTTTTTTGGCAATGAAATTGACATGATATAATTTATTTTCTAAATGAATATTTGGAATTTTCCAAATATTGCATTCATAAGGTGATAAGGGGTATGTTTTAAATGAACAAAATGTTGAAAAAGCATTAAGTTTACATTTTTCGTAAGTAAATTAATTATTTTGTTCACTCACTCCAACATACTTTTTTATATGCTTTCTCCTGGGCCATTCGTTTTCAAATGCCAAGTGTTGTAGAGTTGCTAAAAGAAGGTCGTGAGTATAGAAGACAAGATATGGTCAATTAATCCGTTGTCTCTAGTATGTTTATTTAGGTATTGCTTCTATGTAGATTGCTCTGATTACCTCTGCTTACTTTAGTTGAATTGATTGGTGAATCGTAGTTGTGATTTGAAGGGTAGAATGACTTCAGGTGTTGGGGTTGAATTATATTATATGTGGAAGTGCTTAGTTGATTTGCAGGACGGGTTGTCAATTTCAAGAGGGTTTCGATAAGAAGTTTTCTTGAGGTGGATCCTATAGGATTTACTCCGGGTTAACTTTAACCCGGTGTGGGTCTTGACAATGCATCACATTAAAATCAACAATTTACTCACAACTTTAGGCCTTAGTCTGACGAACTCCGAATCGCCACCCAAGTACAATCTCCTTTAGTCCTGGCACAAAAACCATGTTTTAAATTCAGGGTAAAAATAAATACCTCTTAATATAAAAAATGACCACTTTCACTTATCTCATCAACCTTTACAATATCCTAGCCGGCCTTCAACGTTAGCTTAGGGGTCCCATAAAATATTCCATAAAGTTTAACGAACAATACTCAACCACCAGAATAATATCTTCTTATCCACCTTAATTACTAACTTTGCAAATTCTAAAATCTAACCAAAACTCCTCAAAAAATTATAAACTTCACACCAATAAATTCCTCTCATTTTTTTTACAATTTTTCAGTTTGAAAAACTGCCCAAAATGTAGCAGCTCTGCCGCCGGCAGAAACTTCTGGCCAAACTCCGACCACTACCAATCACTACCAAAATGTGACAGATTGTTCCTCTCCACAAGCCGAACAACTTCCTAGTTTAACTTGAAGGTCAATTCATAGTCTAACATGGTCAATCGAGCAAAAACACAAAAATCTCAAATTTCAAACCCTAAAAATTTTAATCATTCGATTCTCCTTTTACACTCTAAATCAAGCTACCAAATTCTAGAGGTGAGTAGCACTCCTCAAATCCATCATAACCATATATAGGACTCATCGAATGGTGACCTGAGGAGGAAGAAATCCGATCAAAACATCTCTACTGTACAACTGGTGTTCAAACCGTGTTTTGGTCGAAAGGTGGCAAGATAGATTGGAAAACTTACCTAGACCAAAAAACTTACCCCTAGTATAGAGACGGATGCGCACCTTTTGGGATCGATGAGGCGGCTCGAGGAGGCCTGACCACGGCGCTAAAAGTCCGGTAAAAATCGGGTTGGGGAAGAGGAGAGAGAAAGTCTAGGTAAAATTCTGATTTTCTACTTTGTACCTTCGGTAAGTTTCCTTTTTATTCACTTTCCTGAAACAATAACTTCCCGTTTAACGTTCTCTATAATTTCTATAAAGGAAGTTTCTCGAAATATTGATCCTACCATAAAGTCAATTTTGTGATCATTCACAGTAAAACAGTTACTATTAATAGTAAATGATCAAAATAAAAAGAATTAACTGACTGTAAATTAATTTAAGAATTGGGATGTGACACATACCACATATTTGTCCACCTTGACCAATTTTAATTTTTTGAACGATTTTCTACAATATTTTAATTTAAAAGCTAAAAAAATTATTTGAGAAAACCCCGTCGCCCCAATCTCCATTATCTCCACACCATGACGGCACCTCCACCTGCATCTCTTGCCCTTTCTCAAAACACAAAAAATCTTCCTTATCAGCTTTCCGTCACCTTCTTTGACAATTGTTCACCGGCATCTCGGCCAAGGGCCTAGGGAGAGGAGGTGAGAGGGAGCAATGACCTCTTCTCATATTTATTATTTAATCAAATATTAAATATTTATCGTATAATTATATCATAATAATTTTTATAATTAAGTTTAATAAATCATAATAATGTTGTTTATCTTTGATTAGTTCAATTAAATGCATAAAATCTCTTTTACTTTCATTTTGTATCATATTCTTTTATAGATTTCTAACAATTATGTCATACTATTATAAAGTATAAATGAAGTAGAGCTAAGAATGACAATAATCTACAAGTTAATATGAAAGATATAAAAACTTTAAACCAGGGAAGATATATAAACTAAGTGGTTTCGTGAAAATTATATTCAGATGAACCACATATGTCAACAAGACTCTAAATCAAGGTAAAAGTTCACCAACTAAAATTGTTATGAATTATTTATAATTCAAACCAACTTAGTAGTACGTTTTAACTATTTTGATTTTGTTCATATTAATTACGATTTTTGACTATACCACTAATCTCAGCCGCACTAGCCTCGCCTCTAAGTGCAAAACCACCGGTCTCTAATATGAAAATGATTCAGTGCACCAAACCGACCCATGACCTGTCCTGCAAAAGTGGGCCTTTCTGACAAGTGGACAAGTGCCGAAGGTGACAGCGGTGGCGTACGTATAGAAGGGGCGGAGGTAACAGCAGTAACGAGGATCGTTTTACAACGACGAAGACAAATTTAGAGTGATGTTACTCTCACTTAAATAGAGTTGCACCGTGTTTATAGGTGGAACCTAATATTTCACCTTTACCGGGTTACAATTAAGTGTGAAGCCACTCTGGGCCCTTTGTCTGGGCCCAATTCGCCATAAAGCTAAGTAAAGCAAGGGAAACTACTCCCACATTGGAAAGGGACAGGAATGCTGCCTTCAATGCCACTATAAATACCGGCACATGCCTCCCCATAAAGGTACGATGAAACTTCTTGACTATTCCCGAGTTTTATGCTTAGCTGAGTGTCTAACTTAAGCATCGGAGTGGCTTCCCTCGGTAAACCCGGGGACGCCCTTTGACGTGTTTGTTCTTTACACAGGAAAACTCGGAGTACAGGGAAGTTCGCTATTTCTGGAGCCGTGCAACCCGCTAAAGGGGCCACGAGCCACCCAGAAACAATTGGTGCTCTCGTTGAGAGCTGAACTCAAGACCTCTCGCTCGATATTTTGAAGAACAATGGTGGAAATGCCAATGAGACATCAGCCAGATGTAATGACCCTAGGAGGGAATCCTCCGGGTTATGAAAACCCGTGAACTATTGACAGTGCATACATGCCAAGTAGGTACCGAGTTATCTACAAATGTCCAAATTCATTATATTTTGATGTTATATATAAAACCTTTCAGGACCACATAAAACCCAGCCGGGTTATGTCTATCAATCAGTTTGTTGAGTGAATGCAGGCGGTCTCCATATGACGTGAAATATTGCAAGCCTTAACGGCCTTATTTCACTGTCAAAACTCGACAAGCTCCGATAATCTCCGATAATCTCCGGTCTACATGACGTGAAATATTGCAAGCCTTTCACGGCCTTATTTCACTGTCAAGCTCCGATAAATCTCCGATAATCTCCATTTGACATGAAATATTGCAAGCCTTTCACGGCCTTATTTCATGGTCAAAACTTGGCAAGCTCCGATAAATCTCCGATAATCTCCGATAATCTCCGGTCTACATGACGTGAAATATTGCAAGCCTTAACGGCCTTATTTCACTGTCAATCTCCGATAAATCTCCGATAATCTCCGGTAATCTCCGATAATCTCCGATAATCTCCGGTCTACATGACATGAAATATTGCAAGCCTTTCACGGCCTTATTTCATCGTCAAAACTCGGAAAGCTCCGATAATCTCTGATTATGCATCAGATTAACGTGTTATTTTACATGAAGAATTATCGTGTTAAAGAATGACATCCCCCCTGAAAAGCCCTAACGGCCCATGGAGGTCCTAATGGACCTGTGAAGCCTTGACGGCCCTATTTTTATTAACATGCCAAACCGGCATTATATGTGTAAATTTTATCACACTTTGCATATTTTGCATCAGATCACCGTGTTATTTGGCAAGAAGACTTTGGAAGTCCTAACGGACCCGTTGAAAGTCCTTATGGACCTGTAAAGCCCTGTCGGCACTTTTTATTTATATGCTAAACCGGCATTATGTGTGAATTGTCAACACATGCAGGTTCTGCATCAGGTTGGAGGTCCTAATGGACCCATAAAGCCCTAGCGGCCCTTGAAAGTCCCCGGGACCCGTAAGGCCCGAGCGGCCCCATTCACTTTATAATGTTAACATGCC
Source organism: Comarum palustre (assembly GCA_951800085.1). Taxonomy (NCBI): domain Eukaryota; kingdom Viridiplantae; phylum Streptophyta; class Magnoliopsida; order Rosales; family Rosaceae; genus Comarum; species Comarum palustre. The sequence goes on along the minus strand of OX637579.1, from coordinate 9,428,842 downwards.
GACCCGGCACTATATCTGTGAATTTTATCAACACTTGAAGGTTATGCATCAGCTCACCGTGTTATTTGACAGGAAGCCCTTGGAAGTCCTAACGGACCCGTAAAGCCTTAGCGGCTCTATTTTTATTTAATCACATTAACATGCCAAACCGGTAATATGCGTACATTTTGTCAGCACTTGTATATTATGCATCACGTTACCGTGTTATTCGACAGGAAGCCATAACGGACCGGTACAGCCCTACCGGGCCTATTGTCATTTTATGACGATAACATGCCAGACCGACACTATGTGTAAATTTTATCTACACTTGCGAGATATGCATCAACTCAACTTGTTATTTTACAGGGAACGAGTGTTATAGAATGACACCCCCCCTGAAAAGCCTTAGCGGCCCATGGAGGTCCTAACGGACCCGTAAAGCCCTAGCGGCACCATTTTTATTTACATGCCAAGCCGGCATTATATGTGCAAATTTTGTCACCACTTGCAGGTTATGCATCGGGTTGAAAGTCCTTATGAACCCGTAAAGCCCTAGCGGCACTATTTTTATTTATACGCCAAATCGGCATTATGTATAAAATGTCAACACTTGTATATTGTGCATCAGATTAACGTGTTATTTTACAGGAAGAAATACCGTGTTATAGAATGGTATTCCCCCCGTAAAAACCAGCGGTCCTTAGAAGTCCTAACGGACCCCTAAAGCCTTAGCGGCACTATATTTATTTACATGTCAAACCGGCATTGTGTAAATTTTTATACTATGCATCAGGTTACCGTGTTATTTCACAAGAGCGAAGGAAAAGCTTGATTACTTCAAAGAGGTCAATTACAAGAGCAGTAAACCGCTACAAAACAGACTACACTACAAAAGCAAAGACAAATACTTAGGCTCCAGCTCAGGGCGCTGCAGACCCGCTACCACCGTCAGTGCTCGAGCCGCCACGTCCTCCCCGGGGCCGTATGATAAACTGTCCCCTACGGAGCGGTGGCCGGTTTTGAGGACCACCGACAATCCCACCACGGGAAGTACCTCTCCGGGCTGCTGAAGAATGAACTGGGGGACTCCGAGCCGGGTTTGCAGGAGCCCTAGGGTTTGCGGCCATGGCAGGAGTCGACCGGGAGGTGCCTACAGCCTCGTCGGGTCTAACGTGACCTTGGTGACCATCATACCCGGCTTTGTCGAGCCACCCTTGGCGAATCCCGGCGCTAACAATTTCGGCACGAGCCTCAGCCCTCGCCGACCGCAGCTTCAGCAAAAACTCTGGACTCGCTAGAAACTCGGAGACAGCAGAGTTCTTGGCCCGGGAAACAGCCTGCACCAACGCTCCTTTCTGCTGCTCCAGAGAAGTCACTTGCTGCTGCAGCGCTTGATTCTGTTGAGTAAGCTGAGCAATAGCAGCATCTTGAGCACACCGGTCCTCCCGGTGACCCTCGATGACTCTCTCGTACTCCGAGTTCTTGGCCACCAAGTCTGCTATTTTTTCTTCTGCCTTGGCCAACTCCGCACACGACGCAATGGCTGATGAGCTTGCCTCTTCCCGGACCCGAGCCAGGCATTCCTCGCTCGCCGTCACTTGATCCCGGGCCGCCCGGAGGTCGTCCCTGAGCACTCTCTCTCTCTCGGGGATGCCTTCGTTGATTAGCCGATCGGTTGCCAAGTATGACATCCTGACCGCCTACAAAAAACAATTCAGCGGGTTAGTATCAAAGAAAAAAGAAACCCCCAACACAAGTCACGAAGGAAACACTAACTCGCATCAGTTTCTCCTGCGTCCTCCGGGCTACGATCAACGGGTCCTGATGCTCCAGGACATAGGAGTCGGCGGCACAATTCTTCAAGTCCGCTACCATCCTTTGGATGGCCACGTCCGCCATTCCCCCGCTCGCCAACTCCTCCATTATCTCGTCAGTATCCCGGTGCTGCTTTCTCTCCCTCCTCTCCTTCCTCCTCTTCTTCCTCTCGGACCTTGCCGAGCTGGATGCCTCCCGGGTGCGTTTGTGGGAGGGGACGGGTTCCACTTCATGCACTTCGTCGCTCCCGTTACTCCCCTCAGGGTTCTCACTCGCCACCCCTTCGAAACCGACAACTTCTTCACACCCGTCGTCATCAGCTTCGGTAAACTCCTCCTCACCCGGGAGCACAGACGAGGGAACCGCGCTCATCACCGGTTCTTCAATCTCTTCATCGGCGAAGGTAAATTGAGTCACCGATTCTTCAATCACCGGGTCTTCCGCCACCTCCGCGGGGCTCCCCACAATCTCTTCATCTAACTCCTGGTACATCTCCGTGCCAAGTACCTCAGCAAGATACCCGGGAATCTCGTTGAAGTGCAAGGTATCCACGAGGAATTTCTCAGTATCCCCTTGCTCTGCTTCCGGGCGCAGGAAAGCTGCTTTCGTGGTCAGATTAATGTCGTATAATTGACCATCCGTTGCTTGTGTCCGGATCCCGGCCCAAACAGCCTTATCTTCAAACCCGTCATATATTCCCGGGTTCTTCCGCTTCGTAAACTCCATCGGAAGAAGAGCTGCAGAAACACATATAGCCCATTACACAAGAAGCATTTAACAACAAAAGTTGAAGGAACACGAGACAAACCTGGGAGCTCCATCAACCGGCACCTGCTGTACACATACAGCCTACAAAGCCGGTATGAACTCCGGTCATCTTGACCCCGGAAGGCCCATAGCATCCTCCGGATCCTCTTCTCCATCACCGGCTCCAGAGGAATGTCGGGGACGTCTGCAACACAAGTAACATGATTATAACCCGGGACGGAGAAAAGAAAGAAACCCTGAGGAAGAAGACTTACTCATCAGTTGTTGGAAATCGACCGGTACTTGGAGCGCGTAGTCCGGGTCTTGAAAGTTTCTTATCAAGAAACTTTTCTCCCTCCAGGTCCGGCTCACGGAGGTTGGCAAGTCCTCGACGATCTTCTTGAAAACCGCTTTGGACTTCAGTTGGATGGTCCCGCTGAAACCCGCCTTCCGGGAGTACTCGGCCCGGTACATGGCGTGTAACTCGTGATAGGTCGGCATCTGCTGCTTCAATACCTTGTACATGACGCACAACCCGAGTAGCTGCCTCCACATGTTCGGGCCAACTTGCCCGATTGCGAAGTTACTCGCAGCCAACAGGTACTGCACCTCTACCTTTAGCGGGAGTGACAGGCCGCAGCGTAGCTGATACTCGTGGCACAGCGTCCACCCATCCCTGGGAGCGAAGAACTGGTCCTCGGGTTCTAAAGGCCGTATTTCTACAGACTCGGGGATCTTCCAGTTGCTCCTTAGCTCCACGATCTCCTCCGCTGTCAATGAGTACCCGGGAGGGTCAAGAGCGGTCCCATCAGTGAAGGTTACGGAGGCAAACTCGGGGACGTGAGTGTCCATTGTTTCGTTGGCCATCTGCAAAACAAGAAAACACGGGGGCGTCAACAAAACCCAGGTAACCCGGCGTCACAAAGCTAAATTCCCAGACGCAGAAACCCAGAAACCTTCATGGGAACCCAGAAACAGTACACAAATCGTCCCAAAACAATCAAAAAGGAGGGAAGAAGAAACAGTACCTTACTTTTGAGTGTTTGAAGGGGTTTTTGAGATCGATTTGAGTTGGGGAATCCAAAGACAGCGACAAAAGAGAGCGAAAGCAAAAAGGCCGAAAAAGTTATCGAGTTTGGAGGTGAGACAAAACTGTCACCCTCAACCCCTATTTATACAGTTAGAGGCGTGCACTGAGGGGACGTTTCAGTTTCTCGAGGGAAACGACACGTGTCACGCATGCCGCTTCACAAAACCGAAAAACTTTTCAGTTTCCCCCCACTACAACCCGGAGACGTCGTTTTGAATTCTCAACGTAAAGAATGTATGCGGGTTACGCTTGCGTACGGACTTGGGGGACTGGGTACCCCGGGTTTGGTTGCTAACTTTGTAACCCGGTAAAGAAACGATTTTAAGTCCCCACCCAAGCGTACCCCTTGACTGAGGACTTGGGGGACTTGTTTATAGGTGGAACCTAATATTTCACCTTTACCGGGTTACAATTAAGTGTGAAGCCACTCTGGGCCCTTTGTCTGGGCCCAATTCGCCATAAAGCTAAGTAAAGCAAGGGAAACTACTCCCACATTGGAAAGGGACAGGAATGCTGCCTTCAATGCCACTATAAATACCGGCACATGCCTCCCCATAAAGGTACGATGAAACTTCTTGACTATTCCCGAGTTTTATGCTTAGCTGAGTGTCTAACTTAAGCATCGAAGTGGCTTCCCTCGGTAAACCCGGGGACGCCCTTTGACGTGTTTGTTCTTTACACAGGAAAACTCGGAGTACAGGGAAGTTCGCTATTTCTGGAGCCGTGCAACCCGCTAAAGGGGCCACGAGCCACCCGGAAACACACCGAATCCTCTCCTAGTTAATAATTGAAAACGAGAGAAGAGATGAAAACCCAAATGGGTCAACCCCTCAATAAGACAAACATGAGTAAGTGAAGACGAACACAAGAAAAGGGATACGTATCAACTCGATGATGAAGCCTCATTAATTAGGAATCTAAAATACCGAGGGACCTCTCTTTGACCATCCCCTACCTATTACTTATTAAGTCGGGGCTTGATAGTTCTTGTTTCTATGTTCGCTTCGGCTCCGCTGTGTTCTTCGACGCCGAGGGGGTGATTGTTCGAGCTTCGATTGCTGCTGCATTAAGTTGGTGATCTCGGATTGGTTAAGTTTAGCTTGAAGTGGCTGGGATGAAGATCTCAACACGCCGCCGCCGCCGGATCCAACCCAGAACACGAAGAACGATGAGATGACAGATGGTGTTGAGATACCCAGACCGAAACACTACCCAATCCAATTATAAGTGCTCAGATATGAGGATTAAAGCATCTTACCACCTTTCTCTATATGCTACTTTATATTTGATACACACTAAAACAGCATCGGGTCTTACAGAGGAATATATAATATATTGTCCCATTATTACAAAATATTGTGTTCTCCAGGGTAAGCACCCAGTTCAAAATTTAACAGTTCGTAATCCTTGTATATCTAACAGTTCGTGTCCTGCTGCATAAATCAGTGCAGGTACAACCTTCAAATAATCCTGTCAGTTTGATTTGTTCCTAGCTAGTACCTATTCCTCCAACTTAATCATCGACTGCGCATCACCACTGTATATGGAATTTTCGCCACAAGAAGGCATGTATTCCGGCGGAGGGCGAACACTCGTCTCCTCCGTGTCTCCATTCCGCACTATGAAAACAGTATCCATGCCCCAACTCATATGCCGATCAAAATGGCAGTGCATGAACCACACCCCTGCATGTCAAAATTGTCAGTTAAGGTTTAACTGATGACGCAATTAGACCAACTGATGGAGGGTTAAGAACTAAGCCGCTGATGATCTCTGATGAACGTAAAATATATGTTACCTGGGTTGTCCGCTACGAATCTGATGACGGCCCATCCATCCTTAGGAACGGGGAAGGTATTAAGTTCAGGTGGATCAATCAAATTGTAAGTTAAGGGATCAGTCTCATTGTCGAAATTTCCTACACCAGCTCCGACCACAAAAAACTTGAATCCATGCAAATGCACTGGATGATTCTCTCCTGAGTTCATCACATTTGTCCCCTGGAATATTATTTCCACGGTCTCGTTGTAATTCAACGTCTTCACCCTGGTTCCTTGGTCACTCAACGTAATGTTGTCAGTCATCAACTCTTCTGCAGTGAAGTTGAATAGAGTAGGCGGCCTATCTGGGAAATCTGCTTGGAAATATCTACTAATGTTCCTGTCAACACACACAGTTGATAGAATAAAAGTTAAAGCATGTACTTAAAGTCTAAAACTAATTCATAATATATCAAAACGTGACTGTATAATAGAACTGTGATAAGATTTATACCTGTAGTATGCTTGCAGCACATCAATGGCAGGGTTGGCGAAGCTGATGTTGTTCAAGGCAGACGCAAGTCGATTTCCATCAGGTCCTTCACACGAGTCATTCGGACATAGCAGCATGCTAATGGAAAGAGTAATAAACATCCTGGTAGTGATATGCTGAGGAACATTTGCAGGGTGCTCCAGAGAGTTCAAACTCTTCAACTGTCTGTCGAAGTTGCGTGCAGCGTCAATGTCATAGAAGCCAGGAATATGGTCTGGGTAGATGGGTGATGTAGGAGGAGTGTAGTTGCCGTTGTACTGAAATATTGCGCTGGTGACACTTTTGTCGAAGTCATCAGCTTGTCCATCGAAGTAAGGACTTATAAGCATGTAGTAATGGCCTAGAGGTTGGGTTGCTGTGACCAAAATGTCCATGGTTTCACCTGGGGTGATCATTAGGTAGTTGGTAACAAAAGGTTTGACGTAGTTGCCATCCACGCCCACAAGTGTGAGATTATGATCAGCTATGGCGAAGAACATGTCTGTGTTTTGTACGGAATTCACTAAACGGAGAAGATAGGTACTCCCATGATCAATTGCTAATCGAAATGTTGTTTCTGCAATAATAATTTGGGAATTAAATTAGCTGTTCCATGATAACAAGTACATTTTGAGTTCTGATTTTTGAACAAGTTATTATATGTTCTATTGCTCATGAAAACTTATTTATATAATTTGACTAAAAACTTTATAGTCATAAGTTCAAACCTTATTAAACATATATAAAATGAGTGAGTTATTAATATAATATATTTTGACAAAAAAGAGACATAATTTGATTTATAGTTTTTAGACAATTACGTTAATCAAACAATGCATGTAAGAAATGACTAATGACACACACATGATAGAGCAAGGCAACTGCATTTTGTACCGTTGGAACATTCGTAAAAATCTCCAGGCTGGCCATTGATAGCATAAGAATCGGACAATGTTGTTAATCCACCATATTTGAGAGCCTCGTCCATCAATGTTGGCACATCTTCATTATACCATGACGCTGCATGTACACAATTACTTGTTAGCTACAGGATTCAAATTAGTATTCCAAATTTAAATTCATAACGTACACCAATCCTCTGTTAAATGCATCCAATAAATATCTAAGTAAATCCAACATTATTTTTATTTGACGTTTTTACCCTGTTTCAATATTAAGAAAATAAATTAAAAATAAGTAAATAACATTTAAAACTGTCCAGTTCGTTCCCAATAAAAAACTGCTTCGTCCTTGCCTTCAGGACTCATGATTTACGATCTATTCACAATTGTGATGTTTCTAAATAAGATATACTATGTGTGATGAACACAACACAATCATAAGATAATTTGGTAATCAAGTAATATTATTATAAGGTTAATAGGTGAAAAGTAAAGGGGAAATTACGAAGGGAACTTCAAGCACACCTAAATACAAAATCCTATTCTTATGATTATGGTGTAATTAAAGAGAAAAAAGAATGATGAGTGGATCACTGGGAACTGGGAAGTAAGAATCGGGGTAGCATGGTGGGATTGTACGTGTTCGACTGTTGGAGGTCTCTTAGATCTCTCTGACTTTTTTTCTTGTGAAATCTCTTCTTGCATATAATTTTCATTAAAACTTACACTTTTTACTTGTGAAATTAAGCACAAATCTGAACAAGAACAATAATAGTGGATAATTGTTTGGCTTTGATCTTCATACTGATATTGCTATTGAAGGTTGAAGCGGAACATATTCGGGGTTTATTTGTTTAATTACAGTAATATTAATTATTATTTTATATCTAATACAAGGGGAAAAACAGAAAAACTTTGACAAAAAATTGAATGCTGAGTCTACTTAGAAGGTATAACAATTAGCGCTAGCTCTTGTTTGATCCAATAAAGAGTTTGTTGGTCAAATTCAAGGGGATCCAACTAATTCAATAGGAATAGCAGTCAACCCAGCCCTATCCTACCGGATGAAGATTGACTTTCCGTTGTAGCTTGAAAAGTATAATTAACTAATAGGGAATGTTTATAATTTAGTGTAGATTATATTTGAAGTATCTTTAATACACGATCATATATGTATATGACACATCTGAACGATTGAGATTAGATGATATAATGTTGATACATAAATGATCAAACATATAAATTGTTATAAATAACTAAGATCGTGTCATTATACACGACCATACATACAAAAATTTTCTGATTATATCAGCTATATATGTAAGCACAACAGAGATTTTGCATTAGAGATAAAGAACGTACCAAAAACAAGAACTTCTTCGTGGTCTGGCTCTGGAAATGGATAGGTTGTATTTTCTGCTGGCAAAATGACGAAGGCTCCATGAACCGTGGCTCGAGTCCAATCGCTATGGGCGTGCCAAAACAATGTGCCTTCTTCTGATGAGAGAAGCACCGTATACGTGAAATTGGTTCCAGGTTGAATAGGGCATTGTGTGATATATTCCGGTCCGTCAAACCATGGATTTCTTGGTTGCTTTATCCCATGCCTATAAACAAATCCACAAACACCAATTTAATGACTCGTATTATAACTATCACCAACATTCATTTTCATTCATCTCTCTCCTAATCTTCCAATGTGGTGAATGTACGACATTTAGCCACAGCAGTCTTTCTGTAAGGTTGTTCACTTCTTGTTTTTGTGTCTAGTTGAGAAAGAGTGGAGCAAAGTTTACCAGTGAAGGGTGACACCATATGTTCCTTCATTGTGCACATTGACATAGACAGTATCCCCTTTACGAGCCGTAATCACCGGCCCCGGAAAGCTTCCGTTTACAACCATTGCACTCTTTGTGCTGCATAACTTTGTGAAATTGGCTTCCTTGAGCTGAAACCAAGCAACGTAATGTTCAGAAAATTAGCAAGACGTAAGAATGGATAACAATGCAAACTAGGTGAGAATTGAGAACATGAATAAGAGCACTGCTTACAACAAAATCATAGTATAGCTCAGCAGCTTCAGCCTCAGACTGCAACAACAAAATGCAGGCAAGTATGGCGAAGCAGAAAACAGAGCACAAGAAGCTGATAGGTTTGAAGCACCCCATTTTCAGGTGTAATGAGAATAATTGAGCTCGCTTTGGGTATCTGTTTCCCAGTAACAGCGTGGAGTTGATTTTATAGGGTTGGGTCGTCCGGCGGCCAGCTTTAAACTTGAAGTACAGTTAGAGAAGCAGCGACTGAGAGCGACTTGTATTATAGACGTGGAAAATTACCTCCCGCTGAGAAATTTAGGTAGACTTTTGGTTGCACTTGATCGATTAGGTATGTGACTATGTGGTGCATAACTCTGGCGATCGAGCTGTGGGGATCTATAGGATTTATGGTTACCTCAAGCTACTTAATTAATTTCTTGCTTGCATGTCATACTATTTTCTATCGACCAAATTCATGGTCTCCAACACGTTACAGAATCTATCCATATACCTTGATACACTTAATATTTTCTTTTGAACTGAAATTAACACTGAAGAAAGAAGATTAAACAACAGTGAATCGATGTGTGCATGTCAGTTCTATTTTATTACTGAAGTTTTACATGTGGGAAATGCTTTTAGTTTTCTTAATCCACTGTCCTTTCTTTTTCACTTATTAGTGGCTTCGGTTTTCCTCTTGACAAATGACAATGTTGAACCCCAGGCGGCCGGAATGGTAGTTGTGTGACCACGTACTGAGATATATATGCGCACTCTGGTATTTCATATGAACAACAGTGGAGAAAGTTCAGTGTTCCTCTCTTGACAAGAATGGGGAAAGTGCAGTTCAGAGATGAACTAGTGACAACTTCCTAATATCAAAGAAGTTCATATTTTTGTCATGACAAAATTGATAATTAAAAGCAAAATGGGGAGATATATATATATTTCTAAAAAAAATATCCGCTGAACTAGCTATGAGACACGGGCCAACGTATGTACCAGAAAATAAGTATCTTCAAGAAATTCAGCCAACCAAGCTTGAACTCTCCAATTACATATATTCCAAGCTGGCATGTGAAAGTTGCAGACGAGCTGTACGGAAATGTTTGGGTCAAAACAATATCTTTCTGTGAATGGCTGCTAAAGAACTCATTTGACCGGTTTTTGCGATCTAAATAATTATAAATATTTTCTATCTAAAAGGAATATTAAGGGATGAACCCTAGTTACTCAGTATATTAAGGGATCAAGGCGTATGATTCAGATCATCAACTTATCAACCAACAAACTTTTGCATCCTGCAAACAAACCTCTCTGGGAGTACCTCTACCAAAAAGATTCATTAAGTCTTTTTATTCCACCAAAGCCCTATCCGTAGGCATTCCCTGTAGCTACCTCATCAAAGCCGGATCCGTCGACAATTCCCGCAACAACCTCATTAAGCATTATCCGTGAGCAAACATTCCACCATCAATTCACAAAGATCAATTTGTAGGCGAATACTCACAAAACCATTGTTAGAGTGAATACCTCTAGCAAATATTTCAGTTTGTCAGAAAACCCTTTGGCGAACACATTGCAATCCTGATTTATAGCTCTACTCAACAACATCGGTTTGAGTAAGAATTAACGTCCGCTTCGCGTGAAGAGAAGAAAAATCATAGTTTCTCCTCAGTTAGGTCTGTGAAGAATCTGAGTGTTGGCTTGATCAACGCCTGTAAGTTAGTCGTTTGAGGAGAAGTCAGAAGACAATCAAGCACAAAGAACAAGGTTGTACCTGCCACAAAGGTACTAACATTCTCCAAAGTTGGTTGTTTGAAGAAAGACATTTTTTTCCATCCTGAAAATCTAGCACGCCCAGCAGCGGGACATAATATGTCAGGATTGCGGGTGGCAACGAGTATTCAAAACAATATCCGTCGTGTTCTAACCCAAAGCATTCGTGGATTAATCCACATAATTCAGTGAGGTGTAGGGGTTTAACACTTGAAGAAACGATTTCGAGTTTCGGTTTGCTATCAGGAGAGTCCGTAGAATCAACTAGCGGTAGTAAGCTGACAGCGGATGAAGAATCAAGAAAGGTGTTGACAACTTTTACCCAGCAGGTGAAGCAGTTGACCGAGAAGTCTGAGAAAACTGATGTGATCTTGGCTAGGTTGGACGCTGCCATGAAGCAGTTTGGGCAAACCCAAGTTCAGTAGGGACAGGAAATTAAGACGAGCGCGAATATAGAAAAATTGTAGAGTGTACAACTCAGGATGTTGCTGATACTGATGAGAAGATCGATAGGCAGATTGAGCACCTTCAAGAGATTGAGAAGATCCTAGGGATAGAAAGAAAAGATAATGCTTAAAAGGCTGCCAGAGCGAAGGGAAAGATTGAAGAAGAGCCAGAGCAAAAACTATGACTATCAAAGCTACTAGGCCTTTTACATTGATTCGAATTGATACAAATGAGCCAGTAGTAAGGACGTCTCCCAAATAGGAGATGAATGAGAGGCAGTAGAGAAATCAAGATCCGCCTAGGGGTCTTGAACCGTGAATGGAGGTCCGCCTAGGGGTCTTGAACCGTGAATGGAGGTCATAAATGGAAAGGCAAATGACCAAGTATGCACATCAGTCCAAGTGATGCAGATGATTCAAGAAACTGAGAACAATGCAGACCAACCCGCCATTAACCTAAATTATTCTAATCTGTATCCAGACTCCTTCTCCGACAGCAAATGCGTCCTTAAGTGTTGAAGTGCCTGAAGATACCCCTCCTTCAACTGCTGAACCTCCAAAGAATATTTCCTCTGCTGCTAAGTACGACACTCTTAAATATCTTGTGTATATTAACAATACACCTGTGTCTCATACTCATACCCTTATATTTTAATTCCAGGCACCAATGATTAGAAATGAATACATCTCCACTGTAGGTGATTCAATGAATACAACAAGTTTCAATGCACCCACTGTTGAGATGTCATTAGGAGAAAGCTTGCAGGCCCTCTTTAGACCACCTATTATTGATCCTGAAGTAACTGCAACTAAAGAGTTCTTGGCAAACCTTTATATGGTTGATATTACTTCAGCAAATAATGAAAGTAAGTTTCCAGAATAGGTGTATCAACTGCTCCCATAACAGGGTTTGTGTCTGGAACTTCAAAATCCGTGGGAGTTGGATTGTTCGCTATATCATGCATAACTCCAACGAGGATGATCATGCCATTATGTTCACTGGGCTCACGGGAGTGCTATATATAAGGATTTTCATCTTCAGTTCTAGTTGTGGAGACATGATTTGAAGAAGCTTCCACGTGTGATGAATGCATCATTTTAATTAGAATAACATTGGATGGGGGGATGATCTGAAACAAGATTCTATCTACTGCTGCTCACTTTTCAACCTCCCAATCTCGAGGTGGAGGAGTTGGATCTGCTATGTGGTAGGAGGAAGATGCACCTAGTGTTGTGGTTCTTCTTTTACGGGTTAGCTGCAATAGACCAAAATATCAGTAAGTGATGTTTGGAAAACAAAAGGCATTAATAATACATTAAGAGTTTGTAAAAATATACTGGATGAGGATCTTCTTCATCAGAATGTTGGATGATGGCTCTCCTACTTCTCTTCTTGGGTTTGATGTAGAGGTTAGGGCTGGAGATGCATCCTAGCTTCGCTCTGCAGTTTATAAACCAGTTAGTGATTTCCATTCATTAAGGGAACAATTGCGGAATTAGTAGAACCAGAATTACCTTTGCATTTGATTCTTAAGCTTTAATTTGAATAGGTTTCCTGAAAATAGCAGCTCCATTAAGTATTGATTTATCCTCAGCAGGTAAAATGGGTTTGGCTCTCTTAAAGATAGCTCTGAAGAAAGCTTTAATGTCCTTAGACTAGAGATGGCCATAAATGGAGTTCCACTATCCTGCATAATCTTCAGAAGTGTCACATGTGGAAAATAGAAGTCCAAAGCTGTGCACATTCATTGTGCAGATAGACAAGTTGGACTTGAAGAGAGGATCTCCTGCTTTTTGCTTTTATGTCTTCTCTATTCACCATGAGCTGTAACAATTTATGCTATCTATGATTGGAAAAGCCACATGTTGACGAAGACCAAGATGTCAGACTCATCCCGAGTTAAACCCCTTTAACCCGAAGTAAGTCATGCGGGGACCACCTTCCAAAGAAGATTCTATTGAAATTTTGACATAGTCTCCTTTGAAAAGTGGACAACCTTTAATCTACAATAAGCCTAAAAGAACACTTCTATAAACCAACAACCACCCAAAAATCCTGGAGTCATCCTGCTCCCAAACCAACATCCTCCACAAGATAGACATCTAATTAGTTCATAACAAATCACACTAAGTGTTAACATGACAATGTTACACCAGTTCCAAATTTAAATTCTACAATGGGTTCTAGATCCCTAGGAGTTCACCGAAAAAAAATATAATACAATCCGATGTGTATCAGAACGACTAAGTAAAGCAGAACCAGAGAAAATTACAAATAGGTTAACCCGGAACCTACTGTTGGTTTGAAAAGTGGTGGTAACTATGTCTGGCCTCCACGAAGACTAGTCGGATCGAGCACTGCAATCTGGGCATTTAAAATGAAAAATGAAGGGTCCAGGGGAGAAACATTGAAAAATATTTGCGTGAGTGGACAAAAATCAAATATATAAAGACTAATTTCTTAAATGCTCTCCCTTGGATTTTTTCCAAGAAATACCTTACTCACGCAACCATTAGAAAACGAATAAATAAAGCATAAAACAATTTTTTTTGGCTCAAATCCATAATTAAAAATGTGGGGTACTGTCACCATAACCACGAGAAAATAATTGACCAGCTCTAAACCACGAGATGGTCTATTGACCAGCTCAATCGGAGATGGTCCCTTGACCTGCTCTATTCGGGAGGGTCCTTCTGACCAGCTACCACCGAAGAGAGTCTGACCGGCTCTATCTGGGAGGGTCCTTCTGACCAGCTACCACCGAAGAGAGTCTGACCAGCTGCAATCCGGAGATGGTACCATCTCCATCTGGAGATGGTTCATGCTAGCTAGCAATACATATAAACATATACACTTGAAAATCCTTGAGGGTACCCTCTCCGATTGAGCTGGTCTACCACCGAAGAGGGTCATGACCGGCTCTATCCGAGAGGGTCCTTCTGACCTGCTATCACCGAAGAGAGTCTGACCAGCTGCAATCCGGAGAGGGTACCATCTCCATCTGGAGATGGTCCATGCTAGCTAGCAATACATATAAACATATACACTTGAAAATCCTTGAAACAACCTCATGGTGATTAAATCAGAATTCCAAGTCAAAACACCCATGACTATTCCCCAAATATATTGGATTTAAAACATTTCCAGGCATCAGAAACCGGTTTCCTGACTTTACTTTAAATCATTAAAATCTAAGAGCCAAGTTTCCCCTTTTAAAAAAATCCCCCTCCATAACCTAAAATGGTGATAACAATTGAAAACCATATTCTAAAAAAATCCTTTAAAATCACGAGAAAGGTAGGAACCTCTTTCCCGGCTCACTTATCTTTAAAAAGTATTAAATTTTCAATTTTTCCTAAAATCACCATAAAACTCAACATGGAGGAAATTCTCATAAGTAAAAGTGAAACTTAATACAAATATATTGCATGCATTATATTTAAAATAAAAGTCCACTCACAAAGATGCCGCTAGTCTGCCGGCTATCTGAAAGCTGCTCATCGCGAACTTCCCCACGTCCTATTCAAAATACACAATTAAGGTCTCAATCCCACAATTAAAGAAAAAGGGCAACAACATTAAATATCTACCCTTAACGTTCATCCTTAACCACCTCTAGAAAAACGAGGGGAGTCGGCCTCAAATACCCCGTTAGCGTAAAAACACTTATTTACACCCTCACGCCTACCCGGTAACTTTCAAATGACCGGTTGTCATTTAATTATCCAATTAATAATTCCAAATGCTCAAAAAATACTAAACGTACCGAATAAAATCTCCAAAAAATAGAAACTGTCCTCCAATGGCCTTCTCTTAATTTTTACAATTTAATGAGTAAGAAAAACTGCCCAAAAGGTGGCGGTTCCGCCGCCGGCAGAAAATTCCGGCCACCAACAATCGACACCAAAATTTCACAGTTTGTTCCTCTCATCATTACGAACAACTTTCAAGTTCAACTCGAAAACCAATTCGGCCTCTAACTAGGTCAATCGAATAAAAATTCCTTAAATCCAAAATTTTTCACTTCAAAACTTCAATCCTTCAATTCTCCCTCCATACTCTAAATCAAACTATCAAATTCTATGGGATTATAGTACTCCTAAAACCCATCCTATCCATTTAAAGAACTCACCAATTGGTCATTTAGGGAGGGAGAAATTCGATCAAGAACATCCTACTGTACATTTGAAGAACAAATCGGAATTTCTCTCGATTTACGGTGAGTTAGGTTGGAAAGTTTACCTAGAAGTGAGGTAGACTCGGAGGCTGATCTTTTGGGACCGGTGCACCGGCCTGTGGTGGAACGGTGACGGCGCTGTGGCGCGCACAAGTCCGGCAGGCGATCGACGTCGGGAAAAAGGAGAGAGAGAGATTTGGTAACTTTTGATTTTTCACTTTCTACCTACAGTAATTTCCCCTTTTTATAGAGTTTCCTGAAATAGTAATTTCTCATTTTTAAACCGTAACTTTCGCATACGAACTCCGATTAAGACACATAGCATGTCTACGAATTCGTATTAACGCCCTCTACAACTTTCATGAGGAAAGTTTTCCCAAATTCTCGACTTAATGAAAAGTAAACCTTGTGACCTCTCACGGTAAAACGGTTACTACGAAATGGTTAAAGATTAAAGTAAATTAAGAAGTAACCGACCGTAAATTGATTCTAGGACCGGGATGTGACAATTCTCCTCACCATATAAAAATTTCGTCCTCGAAATTACATACCTCTCATGCAAAGAGATGGGGGTACTGCTGCCTCATCTGTGCCTCTGGTTCCCAAGTCGCTTCCTCTGTCTCGTGACTCAGCCAAAGCACTTTAACTAGGGGAATAGTTTTGTTCCTGAGTACCTGATCCTTCCAATCAAGGATCCTAACCGACAACTCCTCATAAGTCAAATCATTTTTCAAACTAACCAGTTGCTCCTGCAACACATGAGATGGATCTGCAATATACTTGCGAAGCATGGACACATGGAAGACATTATGTATCTTTGCTAAATCGGGGGGTAGGTCCAACCGATAAGCAAGTGAGCCAACCCTCTCAATAATTTCATAAGGGCCTATGTACCTTAGGCTAGGCTTCCCCCGCCAAAACGTACTACCCCCTTCTAAGGGGATAGTTTCAAAAATACCAAATCACCCAGTTGAAACTCAAGATCTCTTCTTCGATTATATGCATGGCTCTTTTGCCTACTCTGAGCTGTCTTTAGCTTGTCCATAACAACCTTGATCTTCTCATTTGTTTCCTGAATCAAGTCAGGACTACACAACTCTCTTTCACCAACTTCATTCCAACACAAAAGGTGTACGACACTGCCGTCCATAAAGTGCCTCAAAAGGAGACATACCAATGGTAGAATAATAGCTATTGTTGTAAGCAAACTCCATTAATGCCAAGTTCTTGTCCCAACTTCTTGTAAACTGCATAGCACACGACCTCAACATATCCTCTAAGGTATGGATAGTCCTTTCGGACTGCCCGTCGGTCTGAGGATGAAAGGCTGTGCTGAATTGCCCGTTGAGGGATAGGCTGGAACGGTTGTACATGTCATCACACATGTCAATTTAAAACCCTATCATTGTAGCATTAGTAAGTAGGGTATCGTTCTAACCGGGGACACTAGGGAAGGATTTATATTCTGCAAAACAAATCATTAGTACTTTCAAAAGAATACAAGTATAAACATATATACAAAATATTATGGGGGATTTATAGGGTGGTTCGAAACATATAAAGAAAAAAGCAAAATATTTACATACATTGGTCAATCAATACTCAAGCACAAGATATAGCAAACACCGATTAGAGAACACATAAGTTTCAAGAAAGATCAAGTTATTACATTTATGTTATCATAGATGTAAATTAATTCCAACTTTTTATGACTTCTCATGTAACTTAGAACTTACGACGCGCATCATCCTAAGTTTAAGTGTCATCTTGTTTAATGCTTACGACGCGCATCACATTAACACAAAATACACTTACCGTTCACGAGTCGTTGGAGACATAATCCTAGGTATGTCGTCACTCATCCTATTAGCATGTAAATCTCTCACCCTACCATCCCTTGGCAGCAACTAGAATTGAGAGCCCGACGCGGTGAACTCAATCTAGAATACTGCGGCGCATGAAACACCCCCCTAATAACTAACTTGTGATCATTCAAATTAACCTAAGGTTCGATTATATGCTCGGGTGAAGATTAATCAATTTGACATCTACTAAACACACAAACATAAACAACTTAAACTAAATCATAATCCTAACATGCAATCTAAATCGTTACACAACAAACATATTCATATGCAAATCACAAAGAAGTGTTCATAAACATGCTTATTATGCAAAACCAAAAACCAAAACATATATAAATCATAAAGAACTATTTTACACAGAAAATTATTACACAAAACCATGAAGGATTTCATGCTTAACCTACCTATATAGATCGGCAAGAATGAAAGGATAATTCGGTGGGAGATGGCAGTCGGCAGTGGATGAGATTGGTGGCGGCACAGCTTGTGTTTTTCTGTGTTTAAGGGTTTTTAGGTAGAGTAAGGCTATACTATGGTTTTTGAGCAATTGAAAGACACCTAAAACTGATCTATACATGGCCTATTTATACAGAAAACTAAGGGAGAACCCTAGTCTAATTCGGCAGCTTCAAGGAGTCCCAAACCGGGTAGGTTTTTCCTCTCCTTGTTGGATTTGGACTTCTCTTTATTTTCTGAATAGGACTCCGACTTGGACCTTGGACCTCTTGATTTTGGACTCCCCTACATGTTGATTGATCAATGTAGGCCTCATTGCACAAGTCTTGGGCTTCTAGACAGCTCCCAAACTCGTGTGACAACTTAGGGAGAAACTGCCCAGTTTTGCTGCTTGACCTCCGTCCATTGTTTTGATCATAACTCCCTCATATGAACTCCAATTGCTGCGATTCAAGAAGATCTGAAAACTAAACACACACAGCTTTCCAACGATATATGGCTCGTCCTCAGATTCCTCCTGGATCTCCAGATATAAGCTTCCAAAGTTGATGTAGGGTTTCTGGAACTTTCTGCTCGGATCAAAATGCATTGTTTCGGAGTCTCTTCTTTTCCGTGGCTTCTTTTGTTGTCTTCCATGAGTCCAATCTTCATGATTCTTGATATAATATGTCCATATACATGTCATCTACACATTGCACAAAATTCATCAAAAATGACAATGTAACAATATAACGAACCATGAGAAAATAACCAAGTCTTTGTTCCAAATCGAATTTTCAACACTTAAGCACAATTTTCTGTATAAATGCACGTTTTAGCCATTGCTCTATAGAAAAACCCTTTTGACTCAAAATAAGTAAAAACGACATTACTAAGGAATAAACCAAGTATAAATGAGGGTAAAAACACATTAAAAACATGGCGTAAAACGCACTTATCACATGTCATCACACACGGCCAAAGCTATGAGATGGCACGCTGATAGGGAATTGCATGGCGAAGATACCCTCATACACCCTGCTGACGGGGAGGCTTGGAAGCATATAGACCGTGAGTTTCCTCATTTTGTGTCAGAGGTGTGAAATGTGAGGCTCAGACTCTCATCCGACGGGTTCAATCCTTTTGGCAACATGAGTCTTCAATACAGTGTATGGCCGGTTATTTTGATACCATACATCCTTCCTCCATGGATGTGCATGAAGAAGGAATACAATATGTTGAGTTTGTTGATTCCGGAACCCGGTTATCCAGGAAAGTGTCTCGATGTGTATTTGAGACCCTTGATTGGAGAGCTTAAGTTTTTTTTGAGACGTTGGTCATCCCACTTATGATAAGTTCATGCACGAGATGTTCTAGATGCATGTCATGGTTGTTGGTACCGTTAGTGATTTTCCTACCCGTGGGATGTTGTCGGGCAACGTTGTTAGGGGATACAAGACTTGTCTAGAGTGCCTTAGCGATGAGGGGAGCAGTAGTCATTGCAACAAGATATGCATATTGGGTCACCGTACTCTACTTCCGTATGATCATGAATGGCGGTTGGATGACAAGGCATTTGATGGGACTGTAGAAAATGGTGTGCCTCCTAGAAGATGGACGGAGGAAGAAATTTTAGCAGTGCTTAATGAGTATGATTTTGGGCAGCTCAGCAATCATCCCTCCTAGAAGATGGACCCGGAAGAAATTTTAGCAGTGCTTAATGAGTACGATTTTGGGCATCTCAGCAATCATCCCAACATTGTGGCGGCAATACCTGACAGACCCGACATGTATAAATTTTGGACACAAAAGAGCATATTATGGGAACTCCCATACTGGAGTAAGTTGTTGATCATGCACTACCTAGATGTGATGCACATAGAAAAGAATGTGTGTGACTGTGGTGGGAACAGTGCTGAACTTAGAGGGAAAGATGAAAGACGGTCCGAAGGCACGCATTGATCTTAAAAAAATGGAGATACGAAGACATTTGTGGTTGAAAGAAGGGAAGAAAAAAATGTCTCAAGCTCCTTACACCGTGAAGCCTGACCAGAAGAACGTAATTTTCAGGTGGATGAGTTCTGTGAAGTGTCCTTCAGGCTACGTAGGAAATATAGCCCGGTGTGTAAATATTCGGGACAATAAAATGTACGGGTTAAAGAGTCATGACTGTTATATTCTGCTACAACGTCTCTTTCTTATTTTCATTCAACCATTCCTTCCCCGTCAGGTGGTGGAGCCGTTAGTAGCGTTATCAAAATTCTTCCAAAAGTTATGCATAAGGGAAGTGACAAAATCTGACCTCCGTGAAATGCAACAGGACATTATTTATATCATGTGTAAATTTGAGAGGATATTTCATCTAAATTTTTTTGACATCATGCCGCACCTGATGATCTATCTTCCCGAGCAATTGTTGCTTACCGGTCCAGTACACTATACTTGGTTGTATCCTATGGAAAGGTATGTTTTTTACACCTAATTTTTTTATTCTACATGTTCAATATATAATCGTACATATTACAACAAATTTATTTATATATAGACAACTTGGAGACTACAAAGCTTATGTGGCTAACAAATCCGCTCCTGAAGGATGTATAGCTGAAGCATATATTGCGCACGAGTGCGTCACCTACATGAAGTTGTATTTAGGAGCGTTGAAGGAAACTCCACAAATCATACCGGTAGATGTATCGAAGTTCAACCTTTTTATAGTGTCTAATGATATTGAAGTTTATGGAATTTTACCAGACTCCTACAAGTTGCAACCACATGAGCTAGTCATAGCCTATTGGTGGGTATTGATTAACTGTCCAGAAGTTGAATACTTGAAAGACATCCATTTATACTGTCCAGACATTCAAGGTGATCTCGACTACCACAACAAGGAGTTCGCGAACTATTTTGGCGGCTGGGTATAAAATTCTTTATTTTTGTTCATAACTCATTCATTGCATAATTATTCATATTTACAATACATTGAATATTTGGTTACAGATGAACCATATTCAATTTGATGGTCACCCAAATTGGTCGCACGAACTAAGACTTCTAGCAATGAAGCCGATAATGGGATAGACGGTCAAATTACCGTTTCTTTGTGTTTAGGGGTTTGACTAACGGGATTGACCGTCCGGATTGAGTCCTTAAGTTTGTCGGATCAAGCTGAAAATTTACCCCACACATGTTTCAACATAATGATGATATTTGAAGGTCGGATTTTAGTTTCACAAGATTAAACATATAAATTGGACATAAATTTAATAAATTATTATAAAAAGTACTATAGCCGACGAAATCTTAGTAATTTCGCCGGCTGTAGTATTGTAACTAGCTGACGAATTTAAAAAAATTAGTCGGGTAAAGTGGAACTATAGCCAACGAAATTATTAAGTTTTAGCCGACGAATTTTTTATTTCGTCGGCTATTCTTCTTCCTATATATGTGAACCCATCGACAGAACCCTAGCTTTCTCCTCTCCCTCTCGGCCTCCACTGCGTTTCTCCCTCTCCTCTCGACTTTCTTTGCATCTTTTAATCTCCTCTCGGCCTCCACTCCGCCTCCCACAGCTATTGCCCTCTTCCAAGCAATTAAGGTATGCAATTCCATGTCTATATTGAATTATATAACTATTTTCAATTATTGATGTATATATTGAATTATATGAAATTTTGGTTAATTTGGTATATTTGTTATTGAAATTTTGAATATTGCATAAATGTTGTTAATTTTTTATAATTTGGAATATTTAATAAATTGAGTATATTAAAATATTAATTGGTATATTTAATATATTTGTGATAATGTTGTTAATTTTTTTTAATTTGGTATATTTAATAAATTTGGTATATATATTAAAATATTAATTGGTATATTTAATATATTTGTGATAATGTTGTTAATTTTTTTTTAATTTGGTATATTTCAGTATAAAAATATTAATTGTTACTAATTTTGTATATTAAAATATTAATTGATATATTTAATATATTTGTGATAATGTTGTTAATTATTTAATAAATAGGATGAAAGGCTTGTTTAGTAAATCTAAGAGTTCAAGGGGCCAAAGGTCTGAATCGTCTGAGGGAACGTCTAGCAACCCTCGAGCGTCGTTTCAGGGCCCAATGACAGCCGACGTGCGTCTCTTCTAGAGCCGACACAGAGATAGCTGGGGGCCACACATTCCTCTAGACAGCCGGACACCCTCGCTCGAGGCAGCCGAGCGTCCTTCACTCCTCGAGACAGCTGTGGCCTCCGACTCAGGCGGACGTGTCTGCACCACGTATGCCTGAGATATACACGGCACCGACTCTGGGCCCTACTGTTTCGGAGGGTGGGTCTTCTGGGGTACAGATGCCGTCGCCTCTTCTCTACCTTCCGCGGTTGATACCGGCATTACCTGCAGTCGATGACTCAGGGGTGCCGATTTATCTACTGCCCACGCAGGTGACCCTATCAGTGGCGTACCTGTTCGTGCTTTTCGGTACAGATTTAATTTCTGCGAGGGTATCATCATCGGCGACAGAGTCGGAATCCGTCGCGTCCGCCCCAACACCCTCAAGTAATGATATATAAATAATTTATTTTCTTATAATATCATAATAAAAATAATCTTTTAATAATCAATTTATGATAGGCACCGTCAGAGCCAAGCCGACAAGGAAGAAGAGAGCTTCCTTTACAGGGAAGGCTCTCGAGAAGACAATGAGTATCTCGGGAAGGACCGTCATTGATACTGACGGGATGGGAACGTAGTATCGGGGGGGAAGACGAGGACGTACTCCGGCCGTGTGGGAGCGCTCTTTAGGGATAGAGTCCCTATGTTATGGTCAAACTGGGGCGAGGTCCCACAGGAGGTTAAGGACATGGTCCACAACACAATGTCGGTAAGTATGAACGTTATTAGGGTTGTTAGGGTAAGCAATTTACATGCTATTAGGATGAGTGACGCCATACCTATTATCATGTCTTCAATGACTCTTGTTCGGTCAGTGTATTTTGTCTTAGTGTCATGCGATTGTAGGCACTGAGCAAGATGACACATATATAGGTTTAAGATCATGCGATTGTAGGTCTTAAGTTTACATGAGAAGTCTAATATTTGGAATTAATTAGAGTCTATGATAACATAAATGTTGCATCTTAATCTTTCTTAGGTTTTACATGTTTGTCTATTCGGTGTTTGTTATGATTATGTGTTTAATAACTGATTGAACAACCTTGTAAATATTAGACTTAGGACTCTAGGACATTTTAGAAATCACTAAAATTCCCCCATGATAACGTGTAAATATGTATATATTTTGTAAACAATTTTCTGTTTATTTGTATATTCATGTCGGAATGCCTATATGTTAATATCTATGTTTCAATGTCATTTGTATAGTATTGCCGATTGCATATTTGTATATTGCCGATTTGTATGCTTTTGGATTTGATTACATGTTTATACTTGTATAGTTGTGATAGAATTGTGCTTGTATGTTTATTTTATATTTGTGAATATTGCTAATAACTTGTTTTAATTCGTCAATTAATCCTTCTCTAGTGTCCACGGCTATAACGATCCATACTTACAGTTACTACAATGATAGGATTTTAAATTGCAGGTTGTTTATCATTAACCCGGTGACGGCCGTCGTCAATTTTTGACGTCGTTGCCGGAGACGCTAAAAAGGATTTTTATTTTGTATATATTTGTGTACTAACAATTTCTCTTTTGTAGGTTCTGAAGTGATTATATTTTTGCTAACATTGTTATTTATTTATTTCGTGTGATATATATATGTTTGTGTGTCATATAAATGTTGTGACTTAGTAAATATTTAGGAGGTTTATTGTTTTGTTTATGATTTAAGTTTATTGTGGTTTTTAGAGTGCAACATGTAGTGAGAAGCCACTTTTGTTAATCTTAGTCTAAACCCTTCATGTTATCTTCAGATCTCATGAGGTTAAGAGCGGCTTTAATTAACACTTGTAGACTAGTCTAGTGACCCGAGTTTGTTCTCAACTGAGTAAGGGCAAGTTATTATTCATAGATAAGGTTCTCAGGTTTGTTTAATTGGATCTCAAGGTCATAGACTGATATCTCTTCTCTGTGAAGGGGTCGATAGAGAGTTCGCTCTCTGTGATCACTAAATGAGTCCTACCTGGTTCCTGTAGGGGGTTCGCCCTCCGTGAATCTTAACGAAACTGCCTTCTGAAACCATGGAACCCGCTCGAACTGGCCAAATGCTTGGGCCGAATCATCACCACACTTTAAACGCTAGAATTTACTTGAACATATATGACGCCATAAGCTTCACACGAATTGGCTTTAATTTTTGAGGTATATCGGATGAAGCATAACACTACCTTGGGCTGTATCAGTCCATTGCACAGTGGTCTTCCCTGCTCCACGTACCTTGAAAATTAGGGGTTAATAAAATGAACTAGAAACATTATAGGTTGTCGACATCTTGTGCTTAAACTTGTTATGTGCCTATGTGATGTCGTGTGCCTATGTGTTTGTTGCTCCTTTAGATTAATTCCATGTCGTGCATCCTGAATGTTTACATTGTTATGCCGTGTGCTATACTTGCCTAACATTCTTTGTTTACATTGAATCCTACTTCTGAAACTGTCAGAATGACTTCATTGAGGGAAGAGAACGAACAAATCAATGGAACAGGGGTAAAGCCGAATAACATTACTTATCCAACTACAACAACAGGAAAATCGGCTGACTTTGAAATGAGAGGTGGTTTCTTCCACCAATTGCCAAAGTTTCATGGATTTAGTGGAGAAGATCCGACCGTCATCTGTAACAGTTTGAATTTTGTTGTGACACCATATGTCCTAAGGGTGGCGATTTGCAACTAGTTAAGATGAAGGCGTTTTCGTTTTCACTTGAGGGCAGAGCTTGGACATGATCCTTTGCAGTGCCAGCTAGACGAATCACGTCGTGGGCAACAATGATGAGTGAGTTTCTCCTTAAGTATTTTCCATCATCTAGAGTGACATAAATTAGAAAGGATATTACTTCAATTAAGCAAGACATGGATGAAGCTTTTGATGTGTACTATGAGAGGTACAAGATATTGGTTGTTTCGTGTCCTAACCATGGGATACGTGAGGGACTTTTGCTTCAGTATTTTTATGAGGGCTTACGCCCTATGGAAAGGCAATTCCTTGATTCTGTAGCTGGAGGTTTGTTGATGGAGAAGAGTAGAGAAGAAGCCAGTAACTTGTTAGAAATGCGTGCCACAAACAATCAGCAATTTGGTTCGTTTTCAACAAGGTATGTGAATGAGACAAACACTTATGGAGAGTCAAGTGCCATAACCGAGCTTAAAGAATATTTGAACAAATTGACACTCATGGTGTCAAATATGGCTAAGAGTAAATGAGTGCAAGTCTATGGAGTGTGTAGTATGGAAGGACATGCCTCTGAGCAGTGCAATCAAGTTGAAACGGTTTTGAGGAGATCAATGTCGTGGGATATGGACAGCAGCTCGGCAATTTCCAAGGTCAAGGAGGTCAGATACGTTTTCAGAACTTCAATCCAAGAGCCAACGATCCAAACTTTCGTTGGAACAACAACAACGTGTTGAATCCTCAACCAAGCACACAAGGGCAGCAACTAGGAGGATTTGTGGCACGACCTCAAGGAAATTTCATGCCTAGGCCGTACCAGCCATATCAACAAGGAGGGCGGCTGAATAGTGGACAACAAAATTATGACGAGATCTTCAGGAACATTGCCACCTCAACGCAATCTGTGTTGGCCATAACTCAGACCAACTCCAAAGACATTGTATTGATGTCTAAGGATATTACAGAATTGAAAACTCAGATGGGTCAAGTTGTGGATTTTATGGAGAGATTTAATGAGCAAGGAAGGTTGCTAGGAGGCGTGATCAAGAACCCCAAGAATGAGCAAGCACAAGTCATTGTAACAAGAAGTGGGAAGACCTTGATACTGCCACCTCCTAAGCCTAACACCACAAAAGGACTTGGTGCTTTAGACATGGATGATGAGGATGACATGCAAATGGATGCTGAGCCAAGGAATGCGGCCGTGCAGCAGCAGCATGATACCGAGAGCAACCACACAACCGAGCAGAATATGGATCGAGATCAAGTCAAGCATAGTAACATGAACAGAAAAGGAGCTGAGCCAAGCAAGGCAACTTGAAAGCAATGAAGAAAAGGGATCTTGACAAAGATCCAGCTACATCAAAGAAGGAAGGTAGAAATTCTAACTCTAATGAATTAGCGTCGACTAATCTATCTTCTTATCTACATTTTCCTTCTATGTTCACTAAGAGCAAAAAGGATAAATCCGACGAAGAAGTGTTGGAAGTTTTCAAGAAGGTAAATGTAAACCTTCCCTTGTTGGAGTGCATCAAGCAAGTACCAAAGTGTGTGAAATTCCTTAAGGAACTTTGCACAACAAAGAGGCACACAAGGGAAAAGCAAGTGGTAAACATGAGTGAGACGGTTTCGGCTGTTCTCCAGAGAAAGATGCCACTAAAGATGAAGGATCCATGGAGTTTTTCTATCCCTTGTGTTATAGGTTCTACTTGTTTTGAAAGTGTTATGCTAGATCTAGGTGCTTCAATTAATGTTATGCCATACACTGTCTATGAATCTCTAGATCTGAGACCTTTGAAAACTGATAATGTTGTGATCCAAATGGCGGATCGATCTAACAAATACCCTAAGGGGTATGTTGAGGATGTTCTTATGCAGGTCAACCAGCTAATATTCCCTGCAGATTTTTATGTATTGGAGATGGAGGAGTCACTTTTTTACACAACACAACTGTTGTTGGGTCGACCCTTCATGAGGACTGCTAGAACAAACATTGATGTTGCTGGAGGTAACCTGACGATGGAATTTGATGGCGAGGTGATCAAGTTCAATATTTTAGACGCCATGAAGTTTTCTGGAGCTGACATTGAGGACGGACACGTGGGGGACAGCAACATTTCCGAGAGCAATAGGGACAGATTTGGAAGTGGGACAAGGTTTGGTGGCGTTGCACCTTGTGCACTGACCACCCACCAAGCATAGCAATTAGTGATCGAGCAAGGGGTCGGGTAGTTGCCGTTGCGGTTTTGACAAAGAACATAGCTGTCATTGGCAAACATCAAGGGAATAAGCCCTACAAATTGTGTTCATAGAATCTTACTTGAGCATGGCACCAAGCCTACCAGAGAGGCTTAGAGACGTTTGCATCCTCCAATGATGAAACTGGTTAAAGACGAGGTGATTAAGTTGTTAGATTGTGGAGTAATCTATCATATTTCGGATAGTCAGTGGATTTCACCCATTCAAGTTGTGCCTAAGAAGAGTGGCGTGATTATTGTAGAGAATGAGAAGAATGAGCTAGTGCCACAACGGTTGGTGATAGGTCATCGCATGTGCATCGATTATCGACGATTGAATACAACAACGAGAAAGGATCACATGCCATTACCTTTCATGGATCAAATGTTTGAACGACTGGCCGGTCACGAGTTCTACTGCTTCTCGGATGGATATAGTGGCTACAACCAGATCATGATACACCCGGATGATCAAGAGAAGACAACGTTTACGTGTTCTTTTGGTACGTTTGCTTATCGACGAATGGCTTTTGGATTGTGCAACGCCCCAGTTACGTTTCAACGTTGCATGTATTCTATTTTCTCTGATTATATTGAAAATATCATTTAAGTTTTTATGGATGACTTTAGTGTCTATGGTAAGGACTTTGATGCATGCTTAAAGAATTTGGAATTAATTTTGAATCGGTGTGTAGAAACTAACCTTGTACTTAATTGAGAAAATGTCATTTTATGGTTAATCAAGGTATAGTTTTAGGTCACAGTTTCTGCTAGAGGAATAAAAGTTGATAAGGCTAAGATTGATATTATGCAACACTTACCCTCGCCTTCAACAGTGAGAGAGGTTCGTTCTTTCTTTGGCCATGCAGGTTTTTACAAGAGGTTTATCAAAGACTTATCTTTGGTGGCAAAACCACTTACTTCTTTGTTACAGAAAGATGTGTCATTTTCATGGTCTAGGGAATGCGAGGATGCATTCGTGTGATTGAAGGAATTGCTGACGACAGCACCTATCTTGATGCCACCAGACTGGGATTTGCCGTTTGATCTGATGTGTGACGCCTCAAACTATGCAGTTGGTGTTGTGCTAGATCAAAGGAAGGAGAAGAAGCCGTGTGCTATCTACTGTGCATCTCGGGCGTTGAACGAAGCTCAGCTGAATTATTCAACAACAGAAAAAGAACTCTTAGCTGTTATCTTTGCTTTAGAGAAATTTTGATCTTACATTTTGAATTCTAAAGTTGTTGTTTATTTTGATCATGCAGCATTAAGGTACTTAATGACAAAGAAAGATGCAAATCCGAGGCTCATCAGATGAATTTTGTTACTTCAAGAGTTTGATGCCGAAATCAAGGACAAGAAAGGAAGTGAGAACGTTGCAGCATACCATCTCAGCCAAATTGTGCATGTTGAGGATGAGCTCCCTATGTCAGAGACATTCCCGGACGAGCAGTTGTTTCGGTTGGAAGCCAGAGAGCCTTAGTATGCCGATTTGGTTAATTTTATAGCGTCAAGGACATTTCCATCATGCATGCCGAACCATACCAAGGTGAAGATCAAGAAGGATGCTCGAAATTATATATGGGATGCGCCATATTTGTGGAGGCAATGTGGGGAGCAAGTTATTCGACGTTGTGTTCTAGAAGAAGAGCATAAATCTATCTTGGATTTTGTCATAAGGAGCCATGTGGAGGACACTTTAGACCAAAAAGAACAGCTAGGAAGGTTTGGGAAGCCAGATTCTATTGGCCAACATTATTCAGAGACGCTTATGCAACATGTGTTTCATGTGATCGTTGCCAAAGAACATGCAATTTAGGTAAGAGAGATCAAATGCCCTTAAACCCTATTATTGTTGTTGAAATTTTTGATGTTTGGGGTATTGATTTCATGAGACCTTTTCCTTCATCTAAAGGCTTTCTTTATATTTTATTGGTTGTTGATTATGTTTCGAAATGGGTAGAAGCAAAAACCACCAGGACTAATGATTCTAAAGTTGTTGCAAATTTTTTCAAAACTAACATTTATTCTAGGTTTGGAGTGCCAAAAATTCTGATAAGCGATGGTGGATCTCACTTCTGCAACCGGACCATTGAGGTTTTGCTCAAGAAATATGGATTCACTCATAAGGTTTCAACACCATATCATCCTCAGACAAGTGGCATGGCCGAGATTTCTAACAGAGAGATTAAACAGATATTGGAAAAGACTGTAGGACCTACAAGAAAAGATTGGAGTGATCGATTTGACGATGTACTGTGGGCTTACAGGACTGCGTTCAAGACGCCTATAGGGACATCACCTTTCAGGTTGGTGTACGGCAAAGCTTGTCATCTGCCAGTAGAGTTGGAGCACAAAGCCTGGTGGGCTGTCAAGAGGTTTAACATGGATAAAGACGAGGCTGGATTACATAGGAAGTTACAGATTTATGAGCTGGAAGAGATAAGAAATTATGTCTATGAGTACACCATGATCTATAAAGCTAAGACGTAAGTTTATCATGACAAGATAATACGAGGGAAGAACTTTGAAATAGGACAACAAGTCCTTTTGTTCAAATCCAGACTTAAACTTTTTCCAGGTAAACTTTGTTCTCGTTGGAAAGGTCCATTTGTTATTACAAATGTGTTTCCTTATGGTGCAATTGAGATTCAGAGCTTAGCAGGTAATCAGTTTAAGATGAATGGTCATCGCCTTAAACCTTATTATGACACATTCAAACCGCACGATGTGGAGGGGCAATTCGTGAAGGAGCCACCACCACGATATGGAGAGTGATGCCACTATCAAGAAGAGAAGAAGTCTAGGCTGACAAACTTAAAACATTAAGTGCTGCATGAGAGACAACTCATTTCAACCGTAGCTGTGGAGGAGCCATCAACGAGTGTTTGAATATTTCCTATCTCTTTACTTTTATTGGTTGAATTGTATGTGTTTGTTATGTGACTTAGACACATGCTTATGAAATTATGACATGATTTTGGGTTTTACATTAAGGACAATGTAATTTTCTAAGTGTGTGGTAGAGGTTTACATAATAACATGTGTTGTTTAAGTCATTTAATTATAGTTTCAAGTCATAAAAAGAAAAACCAAATAAAAAATTAAAAATTCAGAAAATCGGCTCCACAAATTTTTTTTTTGAATTATGTTGTGTGTGCTTTTGTTTTATTTTGAGTCTTAGGATATACCCTTAAAAGTCTATGATGATTTTATCCTTAATGCATAACCGATAGTTTAACATTTATTTTAAGAAATTACAAGTTTCATAAATGTGTGAATTGGTATGAATATTTAAGACTTGATTGATTATGAAGTATGCATGTTTGGTTAATTTGTTCCGAAATAACCTATGTGAGCTTTTGAGCCTAAAACTTTCATTCTTGAGTGAATTTTGTGCCGATTTTTTTCCATATTTTTCTGCAAAAAAAATCATTAAATTCACTATTATTTTCAAGACCTCATTATTCTTTGCATATTCAATGATTATGTGCTATAGCTTTTAATGCACTCTAGAATTTACTAGAACTTGCTTATGTGATTTTCGAAACTTTATAATTATAACATGTCTTGATTTTGAATATGATTGAATTTAATCTCTTTAGGATTAACACCATAGCCAAATAAAGCTTATGTCTATTTTTTGCCCGTCGTGGGACTCCTTAGTTTTAACCTCTTTGAGCCACATTGAGCCTTTTCTTTTCATCGCCTTCATAAAAAAATTTCTCTGCTTAGAATAAGCTAGACCTATAACTTGTTATCAAGACTTGGCAAAGTAACTTTCGATGGAGTTTTGTGTGGTGTGATGTTGTAAAACAAGTGTGGGCGTGAACCTCGAATGTAAAAAAGATGTATTTGTGCCATGAAAAAAAAGAAAAAAAATGTGTGATCGGAAAATTTAAGAAAAAAAAACGTTTCGGATCAAAACACAAACAAAGAGAAAGACACGATTGTGAAACATATTTGTGAATTTGGAGTTTTGTGATTATTGAAGACCTAAAATGTTGATGTGACCTTTGTCCTGTTCATGATATGTGGAAGAATTGAGAATGACGTATGGGTCCAACTTGATGAAATTTGACCCATTGGAGTGAAGACATAAGCAGGATCGAACTTTGCTAAGTCTTGGTGATGATTTATAGTACCACTTATCCCAAATACTCTTATCTTATGAAACGAAATCCCATTACAACCATTTTTTGAGATTAATTCATGATTTTTAAGATAGTTAATTTTGATTTGTGAAGATTTTCTCATAAGTTAAGCAAATGGTTTTGGTCCATTATTGCACATAGTTGTTATATGAGGTTTTTTAGATAATGTTATTCACAAGGTGCTCTTATTTGATTAAATATGCAAGCTATTTGTCATCTTATAATCTTTTCTCTTACATATACTTAGGAGTGAATGTCATGGATGAGTGAAAACAAGAGAGTATGTCATTGTGAGGTGTAACAGTTATCATACATGTCATGCTATATGTTCTAATTTCTTACTTGTTCATGCTATGGAACATGTTTATTAATCTTTGAAATTACGCTTTTCACTCGAATGTTTAAACTTGAAAGTTATGCATGCTAAAAATTTGAAACAAATTATTTACGGGTATTAGATGTTTGTGTCGTTAATTTTAGTAGAGTCTTTTATTTAGTTTGCTAGGGACTAGCAAAGGGTAAGTGAGGGGTAGTTGATAGAAGCATTTTATACTACGTTCTTAATAGGTATTTACCCTCATTTATGCTTTGTTTATCCGTTATTAGTATAGTATTTGTATGTATTTATCATAAGGGTTTTTTCTGTAGAACAATGGGTAAAATATACGTGAAGTAAAGAAATTATGAACTAAATTGTTAAAAGCTGACTTACAACGTGATCGTGATATTTTCGTACGATTTTTTTAATTTGTACATTGACATTACTTGATTAATTTTTTTTAATCTTTAGGTGACATGTATATGGACTTAACGAAACAAGAATCATGACAATCGGACTTATGGATGGCAGCAAGAGAAGCTTGGAAAGACAAGAGGCCGAGATGATGTGTTTTGAGCAGAAACAAGGATTTCTAGAAACCATAACTCAACTTCAAAAAATTTCTTAGGACGATCTAGGAAGAACCAGGAAACGTGTCATATATGGATGGAAAGCTTGAGGAGTCTACTTTTCAGAGGTTTTGGAATCGTAGAAATCCATGTTCTGAGGAAGGAGTTATGATGGAAACAATAGCCGGAGGTCAGTCTGACAAAACTAGGCAGATTCTGCTTTGTGTGTTTTCCGAGTTTGTGATTGTGTTTCTTCACCAAAATCCTTCCCAAGCATGTCAAATGATTGATGAGGAGCTTAATGAAGATGAAGAAAGTTGTCTAGAAGAAGAAGAATCAAAGAAACCATCAAGGAGAAGCTGAAACAGTAGCTAGGAAAGTCATCCTGGTCAAACCAGGAGAAGTTGTCCTGCCGTAACCATGAGAAGCATTCGGTTGTCCTAGAGTATATTGATCCCTTAACATGTAGGGGAGTCCATGATTCAGAAAAAGTCCATGAATCATTATCCACATCAGCAATTGAAGAGTCAAAGTCTAGTGCAACAAGAAAAAGCAAGAAGTCCAATCCTATATGGACAAGGATTGCAGCCAATTTTGCTAGGGTTTTCTCTCTATAAATACTCATGTAGTAGTTCAGTTTTACTGTGTGTAAATCTTTGTTTAAGCCATAGTATAGCCAAACTCTACCTAAAAACCCTTCCAAGCATAGAGAAATACCAAGCTGTCGTCGATCACCATACCGCCACCAATCATACCAAACTGCCGTCGATCACCTCCACACCCTAGGCCGAACCTTTAGGTAGGTTTTAGGCATGGAAAACCTTAATTTGCTTGTATTTTTACTGTGTAAACAGTACTTTATTTTCATATATTATTTCTAGATTTTTATGGTTTTATACGACTTACATGTTTATGTATCTTCTTTGTGATTATTTCATGAACTTGTTGATTATGTAACACATAGTATGCATGTTAGAACTTTGCGTAGGTTAAATTATTTATATTTATGTGTGTAATAGATGTCTAATTGATTGATTTCTTACCTGATCATGTAATCGATCCTGAGGGTAGTCTAGGTACCAGATGAACCTAAGGGGGGAGTTTAACATGTCGTGGTGTTCTAAAGTTAAGATCATGCGATTGTAGGTCTTGATTATTAGGCACTGCCAAGGGTTGTTAGGGTAAGCAATTTACATGCTATTAGAATGAGTGACGCCATACCTAGGATCATGTCTCCAATGACTCTTGTTCGGTCAGTGTATTTTATCTTAGTGTCATGCGATTGTAGGCATTGAGCAAGATGACACATATATAGGCTTAAGATCATGCGATTGTAGGTCTTAAGTTTACATGAGAAGTCTAATAGTTGGAATTAATTATAGTCTATGATAACATAAATGTTGCATCTTAATCTTGCTTAGGTTTTGCATGTGTGTCTATTCGGTGCTTGTTATGATTATGTGCTTAATTACTGATTGAACAACCTTATAAATATTAGACTTAGGACTCTAGGACATTTTAGAAATCACTAAAATTCCCCCACGATAACGTGTAAATATGTATATATTTTGTAAACAATTTTTTGTTTATTTGTATATTCATGTCGGAATGCATATATATATGTTAATATCTATGTTTCAATGCCATTTGTATAGTATTTCCGATTGCACATTTGTATATTGCCGATTTGCATGCTTTTGGATTTTCTTATGTGTTTATACTTGTATAGTTGTGACAGAATTGTGCTTGTATGTTTATTTTATATTTGTGAAAATTGCTAACTTGTTTTAATTAGTCAATTAATCCTTCCCTAATATCCCCGGCTAGAACGATCTATACTTACAGTTACTACAATGATAGGGTTTTAAATTGCAGGTTGTTTATCATTAACCCGGTGACGGCCGCCGTCACTCCATCACCTGACGGGGCAGGTATGCTCGAATGAAAATAGGAAAGAGACGTTTTGTAGTAGTATATGGATATCATGACTCTTTAATCCCTACATCTTATTGTCCAGGAAGTTAACACACCGACCTATATTTCTTGTATAGCCTGAAAGATACTTCACATGACTCATCCACTTAAAAATTTAATTCTTCTGGTCAGGATTGACGGTGTAAGAAGCTTGAGGCATTTTTTCTTCCCTTCTTTCAACCACAAATATTTTTCGTGTACCCATTCTTTTTAGTTTTCCCTTCCAAATTCAGCATTATCCCCACCACACTTTTGCATACATTCTTTTCTATGTGCATGACATCTATGTAGTGCATGATCAACAACTTACTCCATACGGGGGTTCTATGATATGCTTTTTTGTGTCTAGAATTTATACATGTTATTTCTTACATGTATTACCTCCACTATATTAGGATGATTGTTGAGCTGCCAGAAATCTATCCAGAAAGGGATCCCGTTTTGAAATTAAAGTGCGGGACTCCTTATTTGGCTCACTTGTATGTCACATTTTTACATCTCCGTCACTCAGTGTCTAGAGCATAGAGTGTAGATCACTCCTGTCAAGTTTTATTCAATTTGGAAAATATTTGAGCTTTCGTAATCGCGATTTATACAAACGGTTCATTTTTGACAGATTTTGTTATGTTATATAATTCATTTAATCTAATTCAGCACCCAAATAATCTTCAAATTGGATAAAACTTGGCAGAAATGATCTACACACTATGCTCTAGACACTAAGCGGTGGAGATGTGAAAATGTGACCTACAAATGAGCCAAATAAGAAGTTCCGAACTTTAATTTCAGAGAGAGATCACTATATATATATATATATATTCAAAACATTATTCAATCTAAACTTAATAACAAATTAACACATATATACTCATTATACGCATAACATCAACTCCAAATCAACTCATCACACCCAAATCGATGAACACACGCATGCATATATATATCGAAATAAACAATATATAACACATTTATATATATATACCTATATATGCCTTCACGAATTAATTCTGGACAGATTTTGATAACACCCAACGATTTGAGAGGGATTTTTGAATTTTTGATCGTTTTTTTATGAATGAGCTGCTGCCTAGATCTGGAAATTTAATGGACTTTAGCCGATGAAATTTTTATTTCGTCGCCTAAAGTTTAAAATTTCATCGGCTGTAGTCTATACTTTAGGTGACGAAATTTTGGACTTTAGCTAACGAGATGTTTTATCTCATAGGCTAAAGAATTTTAGCTGATGAAAATTTTCATCGCCTATGGTCTCTACTTTAGCTGACGAAATTTTCTAACTTTAGGCGACGATTTTTTTTCATAGCCTAAATGTTTTAGTTGACGAGGTAAAATTTTTGTCGTCCTATTTTTTTCGTCGGCTAATCCTTTTCTTCTGGTAGTGAGACTTTTAGGTTCGACTTTTGAATTGGTAGTGGAGGAGGAACAAAGTCGTTGGTTTACAACTAGGTTTGACATTTGGTATTCGCACATATTTTTTCAAATATAATTAAATTAGAAATTGGGTTAGAGTTAACAATGTTATAGGGGGTTTATCAGGGTTATGGTCTGTTAAAGCTGAGTATGATGAAGATGCCAAATGTTAAAAATTGAAAGACATGAAGGTGATAGAAAAACGGGGACAGAGGATTTTCTTCCATCCTTTTTATATAAATGACGATTACAATGGTAATTACCCGCACAGAATAATGATATTTAATATTAATGACAATGTATATAACGACTAATTGAGATGTTACATTCATTGATCAATAACATTTTAATTTACTCTGTCAGTTACTTTGACGAAGACACACTTAAAGTCGTTTTCCTTCAACAAACAATGATTTATTACAATTCAAATCAAAATAAATATGGGAGTTTATTTTGGCTAAGAAATCAAAAGTAAATCTAAGACTTGGAGCATGGAGGCATATGAGCAGGTGGTGGGCGAAGCTTAGACTTTGTGGTATTTCCGTTCCTCACTATGATCACAGTGTTCATTCCCCAGCTGGAATGTCTTTCCAAATGACAATGCATAAACCATACTCCTGAAATCATCATCAATATATGCATATTTAGCTAGTCCTTATGCGTATGATGTTGTAGTTCTCAAGGACAAGCTAGCATCGTCAGAAAATTTCATACAAACATTGTCAGAGAGCATATATACATACCAGGATTATCAGCTAGGAATCTGATGGTAGCCCATCCGTTTTTTGGAACGCCAATAGTGTTGACCTCTGGTGGATCAACCAAATTGTATGTTTTGGGTGACTCGGTTGCATTAAAATTCCCATAACCTGTTCCAATCACATAGAAACTAAATCCATGGAGATGCATTGGATGATTCTCAGGAGCAATGAGGTTGGTGCCTTGGAAGATTATTTCAACTCCTTCACCATATTTGATGAACTTGACTTTGGCCCCGAATGTCGGGTATATGGTATTGTTTCCATAATCTCCAGTGAAATTGTAAAAATAAGGCGGGTTGGATGGGAAGTTTCCCTCAAACACTCCATTTATTCCCCTGCAAATCGATCATGACAAGCAATAAGCTAGTGTCAATAAATACGGTTTAAAATGGTGTCAAACCTAGATAAAAGTTAGTGTATGAAAATGAAATATTATGCTGCCTATATATGCATACGTACCCATAATAAGCTTGCAGAATATCAATGTAAGGAGTCTCAAAACTGATGTTGTTTAAGCTAGCAGCAAGGGCATTATTATCCGGCCCAGCACAAGAAGCGTTAGGACAAATTCTTTCATTGATAGCAATAGTCATGTATATCCTGGTCGTGATTTTTGTTGGAACACTGATGGGGTGTGCCTTGCTTGCCAAAGACTTGACACGAGCGGTGAAGTTGTCTGCAGCGGTTGTGTCGTTATAGATTGGAAGGCTGGGCAACGGAATGGTGGAAGGGGTCGAATAGTTGCCTCTGTACTGAAGAATGGCGGTGGTTGTGCTGTTGTTAAATGGTACAATGCCATCAGCGTAAGCAGAGGAAGCCATGTAGTAACGGCTACGACGCTGGTTTGCGGTGACCAAAACGTCCATAGTTTGGCCTGGAGTTATCATGATGTATGGAGTAGTTATCGGTTTTATGTAGGCGGCGTCTTGGGCGACCACAGTGAGGGTGTGGTTGGCGATGCCGAAAAACTGTTCTTCGTTCATGACGGCGTTGATTATGCGCAGCATATAGGTCTTTCCGTAGTCCACTTTCAAACGGTATGTTGATGCTGCGTATATATTGGTGACATGAGAATACTTTAGTCGTTACAAATGAATCTTATGATCGACTGTCAACTTATTAGATACATGGAACGTACAAATGGAACTGTCTACTGGTTTTTCATTTCTTTTACAAATGATCTATATCTTAACTACCTTTTTCAGAATTTCTCTATCTTCACTAGCTCTTTTAAGCTCCTTATGATTTTTGTCATAAAACTCTTTAATTAGGAAACTATATTTAGGAGATTAAGTTTAGCTTTCTATCCATTTCAGCAATACGAACAAACTGTATTAACTTTTAACTAGCTACAGTATTTGGCTTCTAAATTTATTAGCATTTTGCAGTTACATTTTTTTGTCCAATTTATTAGGGCATTGCTATAGGGGTTTAATAAGGTCTAAGATTTTTTCTTTTAATCGTATGTAGCATGTAATGTCACATGGACACATTAACAGTTTAAAAAGTAATGTCAAGTCATTCTTAAATAAAAATATAATTTTATCTTTCTCAAATCTATTTAGTTACTTTTTTATCAAGATGATTTAGTTACCTTAAATGGATACAACTAAATTTATTTCCTAATACAGTCTAACATTACAATAAATTATCAGATTTTAGGGTCATAATTACGACATTAATCAATTTTTTCAAACCTTGTAAATCAAAATTCAATTTTAAACTGTTTTATTTATCATTTTTTAGTTTTACAATGAGAAGTACAATATCAATATACATACATATATTTTCATCGAATTTTAAATATAAAATATGAAACAAAAAAAACCTCTATCGAATCCTCTTTTGAATGAATTATATATATATATACTCTCATTATATATTTAGTGTTTAAATTAAGCATGAATGTAACAATTGGCGTAGACATAGTAAAGCGAGGGAAGTCAATTAACCCGTCTGTGTTTTTCGAATTGAGGCATGATTGGTTGATATATTTGACCCTTCTACATTATTTGACAACTCTATTCAATATTTGACCATTCTACACTATTATTTTGAAATATAATTTAGAATAACTGTCGCTTAGGTAATTGTATCTGTTCGATGGATGGAGTTTATATTTACTTATATAAATCATGACCCTTCTAGTTAAGAATTCTAGCTACCCATTGAATGTAATGAAGAAAATGGATTTGAAAATATTTTTATATTGAATAAAACAAAAAATAATCTTAAGCATTTGATTTGAGAAATGTAAGATTGTCTTTTTACTTATATACTCGCATTATATATTTAGTGTTTAAATTAAGAATGAATGTAATGAAGAAAATGGATTTGAAAACATTTTTATATAGGAAAGGCAAAAAAATAATCATGGGCATTGGATTTGATAAATGTAAGATTGTCTTTTTACTTAACAATGACATGACATGGTTTTTTAAATTAATAATGTGTTTACGTGACATGTCATGCCACATTTGATAAAGATCACAAATCTTAAACTTTAATAAGACCTAGAATCATTTTCTAATTTATTATATATTTCTTTATTCAATAAATATATAAATTTGAAAACTAGTCAAAAAACTGATATAGACCGACTGTAAAAGCTACCAACCAAAATGACTTTAATTTCTGATAAATAAAAAAATATTTTTTATCCTGCTCTTGGTTAAATTCACTCAAAAAACATGGCTTAATCGTCTTGCATGCCGGCCATTCTTAGTCAAATTTTCAGTGGTAATGTTTTTAAGACCAAGCTGAAGAACATCCAATCAATTTGTAATAAGTCCGTATGAGATTTATGTGTAACAGATCATGTGGTTACCACTTGGTCAGTTAAATTCGTGTAATTCATACTTGTCTATAAGGAGAAAACAAAACTGATTGTTCCAATTGAAGCTCACTAACTTCCTGGGATTTGATCATTGAGGTAATGAGTTATGCATTTAATCCAGCTAATTGTAAGCAGAAAAATTTCGTTGAAGAGTATATATATAAACGTGTATCGATGTCAATTTCAGAAAAGACCGAGTTAAATAGTTTGTAAATCATCGTTTTCATATGGTTTTGTTTGTTTATATTATCACAGCCATGGAAGTCTTCCCAGAATTAAGCATGAGCTAGCCTAGATCTATCAATGGCCATTAAAACTTAATGTCAACTCGATCCATCAATTAAGGTAGAGAGAAAAACACAGCCCTTTTGATTTTTCAACAGTGAGAATATATATGAGATTGGGTTTTTGGAGGGAATTACTCGATGATGAAAAATTAGTTTACAGTGATTACCCTTGGAGCAACTGTATAAGTCCCCAGGCTGTCCATTGATCGTGAAGGCATCAGAGATGTTAGGGTCTGCACCAGTCGCGAGAGCAGAGGTTATCACTTCCATCACATCTGGCTTGAACCACGAAGCTGCAAATATGCACCGGCACCCAACACAAACAAAACAACAAGAATCATCAGCATCAGGCCATCGATCGTTAATTAGTAAAATCCCAATGCATGCTTTTGGTATTTTCTTTCTTGTGTTTGGAATAATATGTGGAAAGACGGCTATCCAACCCAGAGCCGTGAACGTGCACAAAGTCATCAAACCCTAAAATCTTAGTGCTGGCTATCATGGCAAACCCAACAAGGAAAAGTAATACAGATGAATAAAAAACAAAGGAAATGACCAGTGAAAGTGTCTTTCGAAGCTCCGACACGCTAAGGTTAACGTCATGGGTTGTTATTTAATCATTTATGTCAAAATTCCACATTGATATACAATGCTCGATCTTGTCCTTGTTTAATTTACTACTATTCTTTCAATTATTTTTTTCCTTTTTTTCGAAATTCTTCTACAAAGATTCCTTCAAATTTGTCATACTAAATTGATTTTGTACCCTGAAAAACTTTTTTAAATCTCTAGCTTAGTTTTAGTTATGACTTATGTCGGCAAAACATAAATAGTTATAATAGGGTGATAACAATATTTGAAATTTGATATATTTCGTGTTTCACGTTAAGTATTTTTAGCCTTAAAAGATGAAGTATATATCGTTCTTTTTTTTGAACAGGATATCCTTCAATGGTCCTAAATGTAATTATAAAAATATGTAGGGTGAAGTGGAAGAATGAAACACAAAAAAGTGGGAAGGCTTCATAAAATGGAATTTGAGCTATTGCTAGCTATCTAACTGTGCTTTTGTTCTATATTACTTTAACTCCCTCCCTCAAGACATTAACAAAATTGAGCTGATGATGACTTGTTGACAGAGTGACGGCGAACAAATAGTAGTGTTGAAAAAATGAGGAGGCATGCAGCTGCAGTTGAATTATGACACAGGATCGAAACTTCAAAAACGATAGATCACCTACCCAAAATAATTGGATGATGTGAATGTGGAGATGCAAATGGATATGTAGTGCCGGCAGCCGGTAATATAACAATGGCACCGTGAACAGTGGCACGAGTCCAATCACTATGAGCATGCCACCAGAGTGTTCCTTCTTCAATCGAAAATACAACCTCGTATGTAAAGTTTGATCCAGCTTGAATAGGGCACTGAGTTACGTTCTCGGGTCCATCAGACCATGGGTTTCTTGGCTGCTTCACTCCGTGCCTGCAAACAAGGAAACGAGGTTATTGAGTGTAGTAGATCATGCTGGCTTTCGAAGGTAAACTTGCTCATAAACACAGATCGAACGATGGTTACCAATGAATGGTGACACCGTATAGTCCGTGGTTGTGGACATTGACGTAGATAGTTTCTCCTTTGTGAACTTGAATGATTGGCCCTGGAAAACTCCCATTCACAGTTAAGATGCTCTTCGTGCTGCAAAGCCTTGTGAAATTTGTTTCTTTCAGCTGCAAATCATAAATAAACACAATATACATGAAATTAAAACACAACAATATCCCATGCAGGATTCACAGAAACAAATAACATGAAAAAGAAAACAAAGTGCAGTAGATCGGGTTGAGCGTGCAAGGTACTTACAACAAAATCATAATAACGGGTGGCGCTGCAAAGTTGCAGGAACATAAACCCTAGAGAAGCAGCCAATAAGATCACCCCCATTTTGTTAAACACAGCTATTTTCTTAATTTTCAGAAGTTTTGTCTGAAAATTTCCTCCTTATTGGAAGAAGGTACTGTGTCCTTCAGGTCGCCCTAGGTTGTGGTCGTCTATCTGTGTACTCGTCAATTCGGTATACAGCTATTTATAGATATATTGCAACACTGAA
Source organism: Comarum palustre (assembly GCA_951800085.1). Taxonomy (NCBI): domain Eukaryota; kingdom Viridiplantae; phylum Streptophyta; class Magnoliopsida; order Rosales; family Rosaceae; genus Comarum; species Comarum palustre. The sequence continues at coordinate 9,387,741 of OX637579.1, read as the reverse complement.
TTCCTATTCTATAAAAATATATAAATAAAAAAAGGAAAAGAATACTGAATTCCTATCTGTTTTACAAAATGACTTGGCAGATAGCTTCGTTTCCACATGATTGAACATTTGAACCTGCATATATACTACATAACTCTTATTTTAATTATCTTTTGTTTTTTAACTTACCTAATTAATTATGTAAAAACTAAGCTATATAAAAGATCATGCCAATATATGTAGATGACAAATGACAAACGAAGGTGCAACTTGATTCCACAAGGGAGAAAAATAGAGCTGTATAAGTGTATATTGGCCTCATGGCTGCATAAGTGCATATATCTGCAACTCCGACCGCCAGTTTTCTAGTCCGCCCCATGGAAGCCTCCTCCTTTTTGTCCACCACCACCGCCTACAAGGACCGACCACCAACCGGCCGCCTAAAAGCACGTGGCAGGTAGTGACCCAACCACACTGATGAGGCTAAAAACGCTACTACAATAATGCACTTATGCAAAGAAAATATTTTTTTTCATCGCATGAGTAAGCACTTATAAGACGGAATAATTTCGTCGCATACGTGCTAATTCGTGCGACGACTTGAGATTTCGTCACATAAGTTCAAACTCATGCGACGAATCTTAGCTTTTCGTCGTTTAAGTCATTCAGTCAAAAACATTTGAATTTTTCAAACTCATTCTGTCAAAAAATTTAAATTTTTCAAAACTATAGTTATTTATTTAACTTTAGCCGACAAATTTTAATAAATTTCGTTGGCTAAAACCCTAAAAAAAACCTTACACCTTCACCGACAAATACCCTAATATTTCGTCGGCTATGCTATAATAAATAAAATAAAAAATTTATTCCACTGGTTGCGTCTCATCAATTTAAAATTATTTTCAGTTGAAGGTCTGGCCAAAATACGTAATTTAGATGGTCAAATGACCGTTTCCGTGCGTTTAGGAGTTTGACTTACGGGATTGACCATCCGGATGGAGCTCGTAACGTTGTCGGATCTAGATGATTTTTTCCCATAGACATATTTTAACATAATGAAGATATATGACGGTCGGATTTCTGTTTGTGAATTTGATGATCGGAATCACAACATGCTTACTAATGTTATATAACTTGTTTACTAAGTGTCAAGTAAATGTTTCGTTTCAAAACAAACTATACGTGGAAGCTTCAAACAAATAAAAGTCGTGAAATAAGATATTACCGGAATGGTGAAATACCGGTAGAAAAGATCAAGTAATTCCGGTAAAGTCTCACTATCCATATTTGTGCTCAATGTAATTTTCCATTCTTTCTCCCTAGAGACATCCCTATCTCCGATGGTTATTTTTCATAAAAGTTTTATACCACTGGTTGCGTCTCATCAATTTGAAACTATTTTCAGTTGAAGGTCCAGAAAAAATGCGTAATTTACACAATCAAATGACTGTTTCCGTGCGTTAAGGAGTTTGACTTACGGGATTGACCGTAAGGATCGAGCCCTTCACGTTGTCGGATCAAGCATCTTTTTCCTATAGACATATTTCGACATAATAATCATATCAGACGGTAGGATTTTTGTTTCTCAAATTTAATCATCTAAATCACAACATACCTACTAATGTTGTATAACTTGTTTACTAAGTTTTAAGTAAAAGTTCTTTTTTAACAATAAACTCTACGTAGAAACATCAAACGCATAAACTCTAATTTCGGTAAAGTCTCGGTACCGAAAGTTACGGTAAATGAATTTTAAGAGTTTGACTTACGGGATTGACCGTCCGGATCAAGCCCTTAAATTTATCAGATCAAATTGAATTTGTTACCATAGACATATTTCGACAAAATGATCATATCAGATGGTCCGATTTTTGGTTGTGAAGTTTGATCATCAGAATCACAACATGCCTACTATTTACCATTATTTATCCATATGAGGAGCTCTATCATCGAGGGGTAAATTTCTTAAAATTTTTAGATGTTCAGTTACGTCTCATCATGATGAGAGTTTGTTGTGTTGAAGGTTTGACCAAAATACCTCATATAGATGCATATATAGACGTTTTCGTGTGTTAAGTGGTTAGAAAAACTGCATTTTCAAGCCGTAAACAAATTCGGATGGCCAAAAAAACTCATATATCATAACAAAGCAATGAGTTTGACTCATAGGGCCGTTCCGCTTCTCGATCGATTTCATAATAGTCAATCGATCACAAAATATCCGTAGTGCAATTTTGTAAGTAAAATGTACTTTAGCCGACAAAATATCATATTTTCGTCGGCTAAACTTTTAAAAAATTTCGTCAGCCAAAGTCCACTTTCGCGCGACGAAAAATAAATTGTCGGCCTGTTTTTTTATTTCTTCGGCTAAACACCTTCTCCTTGTAGTGCACCCTACTCCCCCACTTTTCTTCTTCTTCATTCTTCTACACCACCACCATCACCATCACCACCTCCCCCACTTTTCTTCTTCCTTCTTCTACACCACCACCACAACCCCACCACCTCACCTCCGCCGCATCATCAGGGCAAAAAAACAAAAAAAAAATAATTTTCAAAATGAAAGCAAACGTTAATTTAATTTTATATTTATTTATTAAAAACTTTTAAGCGACGAAATTTTGTTGCATAAGTCCATGTGACAAAAGTTTTCATCGCATAAGTTTATGCGCAAAAGTTTTCATCGCATAAGTTTATGCGACGAATTGAATTTGTCGCATAAACCTATGCGACGAATCTTATTTCGTCGCTTAAGAGTTACTTATGCAACGAAAATTTGAGTTTTCGTCACATAAGTTTAATGCGACGAATTTTATGCGAGGAAACATGACTCTTATACGACAAATTGAATTCGTTGCATGAGTCTTTTCGTCTACTAGTGAAAGGCAATACCAACGTAGAGGGGTTGTCAGAGAATAACAAACCAAAAACCCTAGAACTATTGCCTTTCTGATTATTTTGCGTAGTTCCCTGAAAGTTTTTATTTCAGGGTTTCTCCATGTCACATAACCTGAACACATCATCTCTTTGAAAATCATGCTAACTAATAGTTTAAAGAAACAAACCCTCTTATATTTTCAAAATCTTATACCTCTAAATGAATAATTATATTGACTTAAAAACATGGAGAATTACAGTTCAGTTACTGGGAAATTTTTTAAAAAAAAACTCTCTTCTAATCATTTTTAGACAAATTAGGACATGGGTTTGAGGCCCATAGTTTATAATACCAGGCCTACTCCAAAACTACTATGCAAATTACCAAAATGCCCACTATTTACAATACCCTCTCCTCCACACCTAGATCTGATTCTATATATATATATATATATATATATATATATATATAGAAGTGATTCGTCGACAACAATGCCTTGAGGATGATGTCGGGGGCAGCATCTCAAGGATAACGACGACGACATCGCCTCGACGATGATGACGGCGGCAGCGCTTCGTGGACGAGGATGTTGTCAGCATCTCGAGGACGACGACGTGGAGCCTCGAAGATGATGACGAAGCCTCCAGATTCTGAAACGGACCACATTTCATCACTTTCAATTTAATTTTGGCTTAGGGTAAGGTTTTGGTTTGTTTTTAGCCAATTTGTGGCACGAGTTGTTCGAAATTACATCAACGAGGAGAAAGGTATGTGATTTTGCTACTATTGTTATGTCATTTGTTAACTCTCTTACTGCTACTGTCTCTCTCTTCTTTCTCTCCCTCTCTCTCTTTGTGAGCACTGTTTCTGGTAATAATGGTGGTTTCCAGATTAGGATTGTGGATGGGTTGGTGTAATTATGCTTAAGAATGGACAGTAGCAGTTTTGGCAGTAGCAGTGCGCTCGTAGCATCACTCTATCAGAGTTGGCAGTGGTAGCGTATATGATTGATTGTGTGCTGCTACCGCACTGTTTATTTAAACGAAAATAGCAGCTTGATTGATTTAATCGACAGTAACAGCTTGATATAATTGATTGTGTGCTACTAATGTACCATTGTGCTGCGTACAGCTTTCTACTACTGCGTAGTGGTGATGTAGGCTGCTACTGTCCAGCAGTGATGCGCGGTGCTATTGCACTGTGGTAGTAGCAGTGCACCAGCAGCAGAGTCGGATAGTAGCAGTGCGAAAACATTAAAGAATTGGCAGAAAATTTTAGAATAGTGTTGACAATAGCACCTTCTGACCTGACAGTAGCACTTTTAAACTCGGCAGTAGCAGTGTGCCACGTCAGCATCAAATAATTACCAGAAAAAAAATTGCAATAGCGCCGACAGTATTACCTTTCAATTCAGCAGTAGCATTTTTTAACTCAAACAGTAACACATTTCAACTCGGCAGTAGCAGCGTGCCACGTCAGCAAAGAATTTGAATATGTAGTAAATGGTAGCTTGGTAAATTAAATAATGACAAATGGTATGTGGATATCAATTTTTCCTAAATAAATGTTATTAAAGGTAATTTGGTAAAATATATAGTGACAAATGACATGTGGACATCAACTTGTCATAATTTGTTAATTTGTGTCCTTAAAAGTGTAAGATATTGTCTAAATGGTGTATTTGTAAATTGAAATTTGGTTGATAACTAAATTGTAGCTTAATTTTTTTTTCTTTTCCGTGCACTAGGTCTAAACCAAAATTAAATTTTCTTCAATCAAGAATAAAAAATATATATTCATATAATTTGAACAATGGGTGCATCGATCAATACATTTATATAGCGTGTACATTTGTATAAATTTAAATAGCTTCTATTTATACCTCTAAAAAGTCTATTTGGATTTTTTTACTTATTGGACCTCCAATTTACTTTTACAAAGAACTAAAATATTATTTACACCTCCACAATTTTCTCAAAATGTCGATAATTCATTAAAAATCAATAAAAACGTTTTGTTTTAAAATATTCTATTCATACCTTCATATTCAGTACTTGGATCTCTTTTGATTTTAAATCATCTGACAATCATAATTTGCTTTCAACATCCACCCAATTGGTTCAAACATATTATTAATTATCAAGTCAAGCTTGTTTGTTTAGGCACATAACAATTGGCAAATAAATAACTCTCCAAGTTCTTCCGACTTATCATTGATTATAACAAATGCGTTCATATGGAATTTAAAAAGAAATTGACAAAGAAGAGAAGCTAAAAAAATGTCGACAAATTGCATCATCTTTCTAAATTACATCAAAGAGTAATGTTTGTATATTGCATAATGTTTCAATTTTTTGTAAAACTTTACTTAATTATCGATTGTGAATGATTATAGAATTATGGTTCTTGGGCAACAATCATTGTAACGATCAAATTTCATCTTGGTTGAAGACTCCAGAGATAATTAAACTGAGATTTTTTTTAATGTGTTTTGTTGATGTTTTGGAGTCACAACTCAGTCTAGGAAGTGTGATGTAATTGCACCATAGTTTCTTTTGGTAGTGCGGGGCGTGCAAGCTTATGAGTGAGCAACCGTAGTAGTAGGGATAGAGCGCTTAGCTTTCTACTTCTAATTAAGCGACTAAGGAATAAGAGAGCACCAACTTGATCAGCAGGTTCGTCATGAGTCACCTTACAGATAAGGAATTATGGTAGTTCTTCACCCATCAAATCGATACTCGTGTTGGGTAACGAGCAGAGCAACCAAAAGAAATGATAGGGAGCGTAAAAGAAAAGCTCAGAGGAGCGTATGGAAATAAAGGGTATGAAGCTCCGGAGAGCGTGAAGGGTGAGAAAGAGAAAAGACACCGGAGAGTCGGGAATAGAAAATGAGGATTGTTAAGTCTTGACGCTTCAGCATTAGGCCCGACTAGGTCAGATGTGTTTTGCTGTCGTAAAAATTGTAGGTTGTGTCTGCCAAAATTGTTTGTGTAGATTGATCCTCAAACCTTTTTTTAAAGTAGTTTGCATAGTAGATAAGGATATAGTTTTTGTTGTATAGTTGGTCGAGTTGCACAAGGTTTCTTCTTACTTGGCAACTACATAACTGGTTGATGTAGTTTGAGTCACATATGAAGACTTATTTTAGGGTCACATGTATTGGCCCGAATCGAGTCAGAGACTTTTAGAAGTCTTCAACGTTGGATAATGTATGCAAATAGTGTATTTTTCAACTTAATATAATTATGCTAGCCAGATAATTATACCCAGCAAACTGTACCCCGCAGAGTCAATCACAACCCAGAGAAAAAAACTCTTTAATTGAGTAAACAACCTCACCTAGTAGATGTATGCATCCTTAGATGTTTATTTCTATAAAGGAGAAAACTTTGTAATTAGTCAAACTCCTCAAACTTGCCAAAGTCGTATTGGATTCCATGCACTTATGGACAAAAGGGCTTTTAGCTGAGGATATTTACGGTTTTGTCCAAAGTGTAATTTTAGGTGTAAACGTTGCTCCCCAGCCTCGAGATCATGAGTTTCGTGAATGACCAAAGATGTTTATGTCCATGTTACTCCAAAGCTCCTGGTATTAGATAGGTTCATAACATCAAGTGAGTAAACAAATCATTGAATAGGTCACGAAACTTAAGCACCGTGCATCAAAACATTGTAGAGAAACTGTGTGCTTCACTTGCTCTTGAAGATGTGTTACCATATACCTCGAGCAGATAACGTCCTCGAGTAGATACACCTTGAGTAGATTGGTTGAGAGGCGAGGTGAATTAAAGAAAGCGAGACACCCCCCCTGTTTTTGTTGGTGAGATGCCAATTTTTTTTTCAAAGGTAGTGAGATGCTGCTTTTTTTGAGGTGGCGAGATGCACCTTTTTTTGAAGGGTGGCGAGATGCACCTTTTTTGTTGAAGGTGGTGAGATGCCCCCTCACTTTCGGTCCCTTGTGCCCCCCAGTTTTAATGTTTGTTTCGCCAATGGAAAGATTTCAAAACTTTAGCATGCCACCAGTAATAAAGGCGAAATGGTGTTGCAGTACCATGCATAGATGAAGACACACACAACTATTATGGATGCCCCCTCCCAGTGTAAGGAATTATGCTGCGAGGTCATGAAACACATACAAAATAGCATGTTGCCAATTCACGCGTATTCTGACATATCTGCACTCAAACTGCCATAACTCTCTCCAGAAATGTCGGAATGACGAACCGTAAAAACCTCTAGAAAATATACCTCCAGGGAATTCTTTTGGTAGATGGTTAGCCAACTATTTATTTCTAGATGGAGCCTCGAGTTGGCAAAGAAAAAAGCTCATTGAAAATTTGTGTGTATCTTGACATGTCTGCATTCAAAGTGTCATAACTCTCTAGGAATCTCGGAATGACGAACCGTAAAAACCTCTGGAAAGTAGACATCCATTGTGTTCTTGTGGTATATGGCGAGCCATCTATTGCTTATTGGATCATTCTAGTATAATCTGCAATGTTTGCAATCCTGCTGTGGTTGTTGCAGTTTTTGGCATCAGAACCTTCCTGCATTCAAACTACCATAACATTCTCCAGGAATGTCAGAATGACAAATAGTAAAAACCTCTACAAAGTAGACATCTAGGAATTTCTATTGACATAAGGCGAGCCAACTAGTTCTTCCTGGATCATTCATGACTAAACCACGAAGTTGGTTGTCCTGCTGTGACTGTTGCAGTTTTCAGCATTGCAACTTTGCATTCAATTTTGCTTCGCTGGTAGCAACTCAAAGGCAATTTGGATGACTAACGTCTTCAAGACACAGGTATAGGCTACGGATAAAGGTCAATCCTTTGCTAGGAAAATCATTGGTTCCCATTTGAAGCTACGGTGGAGGCCACTAATGCTTCACCACAAGTCTCGACGCCATTATGGTTCTAGCATGAGACTCTTGCCGTCGAGAACTTTCAAGTGTCGAGCGACGATGTTTCGCATCAATACCTTGAAAATTTTGTCAATGTAGCTTATAAGGAATGTCTTGTTGCTCCCCAAGCATTGTTGTCATGTGGCAAAGCGTAATCTTTGATTGCACACCTAGATGTGTTGAGCACATATCAGCTTTATTTTCAACGATCATGTCGTTATCATTGTTTGAATCGATCGTTTCTTATGTGATGAATTATTCTTTCCTATCTCCAAACTCCTCATCCTTGGGTTTGAGAGAGCACATTTTCTCTTACCAAGACATCAGACTTTCGTCGATGACATCAAATATCTGGAAAATTCACTCTAGGGCCGTTTTGACCACTGAATTGGCCATGTTTTTTCTTGCGCGGTTTCGGGCTGCCACATATCGCGAACGTTTGGTTATCTGAAAATTGGTGCGATTTAGGAGAGACTTGAAGTACGGACACTCGCCTACATTTCCCATGGTGGTGGATGGAAGAGACAACCCCTGTCCCACCAGGTGTGCGAATGTTTTGGCGTGTCAAATCAGTCTAGGGAGTGTGAGGTAATTGCACCAAAGTTTCTTTTGGTAGTGCGGGGCATGCTAGCTCGTGGGTGAGCAACCGTAGTAGTAGGGGTAGTGCTATTAACTTTCTGCTTCTAATCAAGCGACTGAAGATCAAGAAAGCACCAACTTGATCATCATGTTCGTCTGTAGTCACCTTACAGACGAGGAGTTATGGTAGTTCTTCGCCCACCAAATCGATACTAGTGTTGAGTAGTGAGCAGAGCAACCAAAAGAAAGGACATGGAGAGTAAAAACAAAGCGCCAAGGAATGTAGGGAAGTAAAGGGTATGAAGCTCCAGAGAGTGTGAAGGGTGAGAAAGAGAACAGACACCGGAGAGTCGGGAAAATAAATTGAGGATTGCTAAGGCTTGACGCTTCAACGTTGGGGCTGACTAGGTCGGGGGTGTTTTGTTGTTGTAAAAATTGTAGGTTGTATCTGTCAAAATTGTGTGTATAGACTAATCCTCGAACCTTTCTTTTATAGTAGTTCACATAGTAGATAAGAATACAGTCTTTGTTGTATAGTCAATTGAGTTACATAAGGTTTCTTCTTACTTGGCAACTACGTAACAAGGTGACGCAGTTCCAGTCACGTATGAAGACTTATTTTAGGGTCACAGGTAGTGGCCCGAATCGAGTCAGAGATCAAAGATCTCATCTCTCTCACCACCAAAGATTACTGAAAAAATCAGGAGATGGATCGAGAAACCCAAACTTTGTCAAGACCTATCCCGAATTAACCCTTTTAATCTAAGGTAAACCCTACGGGGTCCACCTCAAGGAAATTTTTTACCAGAAACCCCTCTTGAAATGGAAAACCCTATCTACAGACCTACTAAACACTTCCACAATAACAAAATCTGACCCCAACACTTGGAGCCATCCTGCTCCCCCAAATTGCGTCTACATTTCACCAAACGAATTCAAACTTAACTAAAACGGGGTAATCAAAGTAATCTAACAGATAATACCTAACAACTATTAGCGTCAGCAGATTAATTGACTATGTCTCATCTCCCGTACGCACGACCTCCTCAACAGCTACCCTGCAAAACTGGGCATTTGAAAACGAAGGGTCCAAGGGAAAGCATTTAAAATAAACGTTAGAGTGAGTGGACAAAAAAATATCCAAATGTGAGAAAAATAATCAATTTATGCTCTCCCTGTAATTTTTCTGAAAATACATATGCACGCCTCTTTGGGAAAGAATTCCAGATAGTTATTTCGAAAACCAAAACATAATATGTCAATCTCATTGGCTTGTAAATCAACGTTAAAAATAGGGAAAGAGCTTTCACCATGACGGAGAGTCTCCCAGACTAGGGTCGGAGTCTTCAGGAGGCTACTACTAAGTAATGAACGACCCTTTATGGTGGAGAGATTTCATCATGACAATAGCCTCTCAGGCTAGGGTCAGAGCCAAATAAGGCTACTATTGCCCGACTTCACTTCTAAATTGGAAGGCCCGTATGGCTAGCTAGTAATGATAATATATATAATGACCTTTCATGGTGAAAAAACAAACAAATACAAAAAGTCATTAATACATGACTCATCCCCCGTAAATTAAAACATTCATCTCATGCATAATGCATAATTTGGTGCTTTTTAGATATGCAACTAACGCATAATTAATCATAGCACGGCCATTAAAGAAGTGAAAAGTATTTATGCCTAAGTATCGTACCACGGGATTGAAGGGCTAACCTTAATCCTTGGGTAACCAAAAATAGAGTACAAAGAAAAAGAAAAGAAAATAAACTAAATTACTACTCTAAGGCACTAAGCCTTAGCAATGCCTAATCAATACTAATGTCTAGTGATGGATATATACAATGAGTCGCAATTGTCACTGATATTTGGTTTTAGATTTTAGATTTAAGTAACTAAATGCAAGAAACTTTTTAACTACCAACTAAACTACATAAATGAAAGGAAAGTAAGAAATATAAAATGGAATTGGTAGCTAGGGACGGATCCTAACCTTATTTCGATGCTCTAGATGCTAACTAATTGACATACAATTTGCTAAAGATGGTAGAAGCCGTATCCAAGGTTTTTCAAGGCTCAAGGGCCGATTCCCTTTGATGGTATTCCTACTCTGGTTCAGAGGTCATAGGAACTCATTTAACATGAGTTAGAGCCAGTTCAAGAGTCACTAACTCACATCAAGAGGCGTAAAGGCCATGGAAGACTACCAAGCTCATCATGACCGCAATCAAGCTAATGATGAAATGAACAATGCTTGTGTTACCCACGAATACCAATTCGAGGTTATAGCTATAAAATCTAAGGATGTCATCCTCTAAATTTCAATCTAGAAATATCAAAACACACACCCAAGAGTTGACAATTCTTAAACATGTATTCTAAACACTTATCACATAACACAAGCATCCAGATATTGCCAAATTGCATATATAAATTAGATTAAGCATCTATTACATCAAAATTGGGTCAAAGAATACAACCCTAACCCCAACAACAAATCTACTCACTACCCATCATTATAGAAATTATGATTACAAAATTGAAAGAGGAAGAGTAAAGGAGTGTAGGAGAAAGCAAGAATAGTTACAAATAACTAAAAAGCTAGCATATATCTAATCTTGAATCACAACTCCTACAATTACCCAATTCTTGAATCTTGAGAAAATGGAGTCCTTGAAGCTTTGAGTGAGTGATTATTGAATTACCAGAAGAAATTATAATGAACAAAAGAAAATGAAAGTGAAGAAAAGAGATTGACAGGAGAAAATGGGAGAGGAGAGTCCGAGAGGGCAAGGGCCTCCCTTTTTCAATTTCTGTTCGGCACCCTCCTGTGTTCGATCTCCCTTAATTTCTGTCTGTCCCTTCCAGTCAAGAGAAAGAGAGCATTATATAGTGCTAGGTCTCAGTGGCTAATAGGGGTGGGCAAATATCCGGTTTTCAACCGAAAACCGAAAAAACCATCTGAAAAATCGGGCTGGATAACCGAACCGATTAAACGGGTCAAAAAATAACTTAAACCGGTCTGAACCGATTTGAATCGGATTGGTTCCGGTTTAGCTTAAAAACCGGTCTGAATTAACCGAATATTTTATATTTGGTGTTATATTTTTTTTAATACGTGTTACTTTATTATTAGTCAATATATTTCTTATTATGTGTCACCTTAAGAAGACAAAATTTATTTATCAAATTATATGTATTTATATACACACTATATAACTCACATTCTTGAACAAGTATACTATTAAATATATATATATATATATACTTTAATATATAATTTAAGCATGACTGTAAATTCGTGAAAAAATAATAATTGAGAGAAAAATCTAGAACTATATATGTTTTAATTTTTATATGGAAAAAAGACAAAATAATAATTTTTTTTTAAATGTCTCATCTTATTGTTTTTAATTCGGGTTAAATCCGAAACCGATCCAACCCGATCCGGTTTTCGGTTGATCCGATTTTAAAATTTGGTTCCGGATAGAAGTTTTACAAATCTGAATAATTCAGATTGGATACGGTTTGGACCAAAAACCGATCCGATCCGAATATGCCCACCCCTAGTGGCTAAAATGTAGAGAGGAGAGTTGACACGTGGCATATTCTGGTTGGTCACTATTTCAAGAGGATGGATGAGCACATGATAGTTGATTAGGTGATGATGCATTCTTTAATTAATTAACCAAGTTAATTAACTAACTCGATGGTTAATTAATTATTTTGATCTTCAACTTCCATCTTTGTGTTTCTTTTAAGCTTGATCAAGGTTTACCGCATGGAGAATTTAAACACTTTCTTGGACTTTTCCATTTTTGCTCCAATGTTGCAGTATTTTCTTTTGAAATTTACAACTCCCTTATTTCCTATAAAATAAATAAAAATATATTAATTACATAATAATTACTATGAGGGTTAGTTAATTCATAGTGTTTAAGTGATAATTACTTGTGTAAAAATACACGTAATTTAGGTACGGTTCCCCAACCGTCCTAAAATAATGACCATAAAACAACATTCCAAATTTAATCAATAAATCACATATTTTAGCCAACATAACATAGGAGCTTTCGGAAGAGGAGCAACCCACCTTCATGTCCCCACTGGCTCATTAAATCAGTAAAAATCATGTTTATAAACTTTCATAAATATTTAAGCATGCACGTCTTAAAATCAAAAAGTCCATTCATAGACTTAATGTGATCTCGTTGCTCGGAATACTCCTCGAGCGCCACCTCGAAATAACCAAATGGTCGAGTCCATCTCACGTTCGACCATAGACTGTAAAATAAATCTGACATATCAGTCCTTATTACCGTTGACTTGATCTTTTCCTAATTTGACTATGAAATACTAAATTGACCAGGAGCTGACCAACTCATTCCTTTTCAACTATTAGAATTATTCCTGATGATCGACTCGATATTTTGTTTCTGACTACACAACCGTAACACATTGGTTTTCCTTACTAATTCATTTGACGTTACGTAACACATAGTAATTTGTGGAATTACTATGGACACCCAACCAATTTCTAATTGTGAGTCGATAACACGATTATGAAATTATCCAAATTATTTATAATGATCAACTCAATTTTTAACCAAGATTCTCGAGTTGACCAAATTCTCATTTAAATATCCAATTAGCTTATTTTAACCGGGTAACTAAGATTGACTTTTCTTTTTACCGGTCAAAATTCCAAAGTAGAAACTTTCCTAAAAGGGAAAGTTTTCCAAAATGAAAACCTTCTATTTAAGATAAGTTTTCCGTAATTACTCGACTTACGATTTAACGAAAACTTTACTACTTAAACTTAACGAGAGAATCGATATCTACCTCTTCGGCTACTGCCGAAAAATTCTGCTGTTTCACCGGATTCCGGCAAGTCGCCAGAATATTCTACTGGATTTTGACAATCTTACCAGAAATCTGTCATAGCTTCCCTGCTTTCTCCATTCACCAAGTTATCGACACACATACACCAAAACACCATAATTAGGAATTCCATCCAAAATACAACAACATATAAACTCCACCGAGACAACGAATTACCTAAGGAGACCGAGACTTACCCCTGGTCGGCTCCACCCACAAACCAGGTGCTTCTCATGGCTACAGCCTCCCTTTGAGCTCCTCCTCCCTTGACCAAAAACCCAACCCAGAGAACCATCAAAAACGTGGATCCTCTTCTCACTAGCAGCCCCTCTGCCTCGCTGGGAACCACATGCTGCTGCCACCAAAACGTCTCCAACACAGCTCTAAAGCTCCAACAGAACTTAGAGAGACCACCTATAGCTCCAAAACACAGTCGCCGGAGCTAAGGCTCAAACCCAGAAAACACAAGAAAGATAGGAAAGAGAAATTCTCGATCATGTCCTCAAATCGAAGATTTAGGGGCAAGGAAATGAAGAATAAGAGAAGAGGAACAAGAAAATCACCTCCATTTTTCGAATCGCTACCTAGTTCGCCGAATTTACGTCTAGGACCGCCGCGCCCAATTCGATCGATGTCCCTCTCCCTTAGTTCTCGAGGTGATTAATGATGGGGGTGTTGAAGAGGGGAAGAAGAGGAACAGATTGGTGGTGGTGCGAGGTCAAGTGGTGGATGAAGTCGTCGGCATCGGGCGGAGATCGCCAGGGCTAGAGAGAGCTCGGGAGAGAGGAGGAAGAAGGAGTATACCCGAAGATGGGGTCTTTGACTTCGGTCAATGGCCTTAAGCCTTTTTATAGGCAAATGAACAGACCAGATTTGATCTGGAAACGATCCAACAGTCCAGATTTAATGAAGGGTAAAAAGTAGGTAGTAAATAGTAAAAATTATTTACCAGAATAGTAATTAAAATTACTATAAACTTCAAAAATTCGTAGAAAATATACGGAAGTTTCAAAAAATATTTTGGACATACCGGTGAGTTCGTATCGACGTGCACTACGACATCGAGGCATCAAAATAAAAATTTTGATGTTCGGCCAAAACTCAATATTTACCTTGAACGACCATTTACTGAGTTACTAGGTTCTATTAAAATCCATTAAAATCGTGTTAACTCGGTAAACGGGTAACTTTCTTGGTCTGGGATTTTACAAACTTACTTCTCCATATATCCATTAATGGAAACAAGATCTGTCATCCCTCCACCCACCCATACCGCCATAGATCGCAAATCTAAATGAAGAACCTAATCTGGAATCCATTCAGCTGCCGACCCGATCTAGAAATTAAAAACCATGAACAATCCTAAAATCAATAAAAATTGAAGTAAAATTTCATTGAAAGTAAGGTTTATTGAAACAATATGAATTACTGACCCCCATTGTTTATACCAGTAGAGGAGCTGGGCTTGTCGAACTGAATGATATCATTTTTCAGCTAAGGAGGAATTGGAGAGTAACGGTATGAAATTGATGGCGGCGAATCTAAAAAAAATAATGAGATAGTAGATGTGAATAGAGATAGGGAGAGAGTTTGGTTATTTTGTTTTGAGAGAGAGAGAGAGAAAGTTTCTAGAAAGAATAAGAAGAGATCCAGCTCCTCTAAAATTAGTTTTTGTAAAGTATGTACATTTCTTGTAATCTTCATCTTTTATATAATCTAATGGCTAAGAAGATAACCACATCATCATATACAATTTAAATATTATTTTATTCTCAATTGTCATTAGTATAAGAATTAAATTTAGTTTAACCTTATGAAATTTAGTAGCAACTTCATGTTATTCCTTAAACTTTCAATTTCATCAAAATACCCATTAAGCTTTCCAAATTCAATCAGCTATGTCCAAATTCTATCGCCTAAGTGGCACTTAGACTACGAAATTGCATTCTGTCGCCTAAGTGTATCTTAGCATACGGATTTTTTTTTCGTCGCTCCAATAATATACTAAAGGGTTGTTCTAAGGATTTTTAAAGAAAATTGCTAATTTTTCAATTGATTCATAAATTCCTAAAGCAAAATCTGAATTTTCCCTACTACTTTTTGCCACATGTCAATTTATGATTCGTTGAAACATATAACATATATACTACATTTTTTTATCCTAGGACATTAATTTTTATTGATCGCAATTTGAGGGTAAGTACAACAATATGAACATGATCCACCCGCAAGGGCTATCCTATGAAACTTCCTAGAACACCTATCTAGTAAACAATAAGCAATCTCTACGTTGATGACCATGAGATAAAGTGTTATGATCAATCTTTCATGATAGTAAACAAGACAAGTAACCAGTCACCGAGAAAACAAGGAGAAATGGACAAGTCCACAACCTATCTTATTGACCACTTCCGGGACCACCCTACACAGATGAGGCAAACTCAGAGCAACAACAAACCAAGTTAAAGGTAAATTAAGCCCATAACTAAGGAAGTTTCCTAGACCCACAAGCAGCCTTAGACTAAACTACTAAATAAAACAAATAACTAAAAAACTAGAACAAGGCCCAAAAGACCTAAATCCAACATGCAGGTTGCAGAAAGTGCCCAAACCATAAGAACAAAACAAACCTGAAAATTGGCAGCACCGGTCCTCTCGACCAACACTACCAGAACAACTATTTTATCTGACGAAGTTGTTTCGTCGGCTAAACCCTAAATTTCGTCGGCTAAGAAGTCGTCGGAAAAATGTCGTCGGCCAAGACTTTAGCCGACGAAATTAATGTTCATCATCGGCTAAAGTCATTTATTTAGCCGACGAATAAATTTTTCATCGCTTAATTTCTAGACTTTAGCCGACGAATTTTTCGACCTTAGCCGATGAAATTTTATTAAATTTCGTCGGCTATAGCTATTATTTTTATTTTTTTATTTAACTTTAGCCGACGAATTACCCTAAAATTCGTCGGCTAAAGTTATTATTTTTTTCTTTTTTTAACTTTAGCCGACGAATTTTAGGGTAATTCGTCAGCTATAGCTATTTTATTTTTTTCATATTTTTTTTATTTTTTATTTCTTGTATTTTTTATTACAATTTTTTACTTTTTTTTCGTTTTTACACCGGTGATGGAGAAGGAAAAGAGGATAGGAGCACGGCTAGGAGGAGGAGAGAGGAGCTAGGGGAGGAGGAGAAGGTTAGGAGAGGAGGAGGCTAGGAGAAGGATTTAGAGGAGGAGGAGGAGGAGAAGAAAAATTTAGAGAAGGAGGAAGGAGGAGAAGGATTTAAAGGAGGAAGAAGGAGGAGAGGAGGTAGGATGAGGAGTACGTTGTTGCCGCCGAAGTAGGAGGAGGAGGAGGAGGAGGAAGGAAGTTGAAGAGAAGGAGGAGAAAAATGAAAGATATAGAAAATTTTGAACTTTAGCCGACGAAAGGAAGTTGAAGAGAAGGAGGAGAAAAATGAAAGATATAGAAAATTTTGAACTTTAGCCGACGAAATTAGGGTATTTCGTCGGCTAAAGTTCAAAATTTTAGTCGAAAAAATTTCAAAATTTTTAAAATCCCCACAAAAAAAATTTGAATTTTTAATTAACTTTAGCCGACTAATTTTAATAAATTGCGTCGGCTATAGTTATTTATTTATTTTATTTATTTATTTAACTTTAGCCGACGTAATTAGGGTAATTCGTCGGCTATAGTTATTTATTTATTTTATTTATTTAACCTTAGCCGACGAATTACCCTAATTTCGTCGGCTATAGTTATTTATTTTATTTATTTAACTTTAGCCAACGAATTACCCTAATTTCGTCGGCTAAAACCCTAAACCCTATACGTAGAAGCTTCAAACGAAGAAAAAGTCATGAAATAAGATATAACCGGAATGGTGAAATACGTAAACTGTTGAAAAATCACGTAATTCCTGTAAAGTCTCGATGCAGATAGTTTCGGGTAACGTAATTTTCCATTCTTTCTCCCTAGTGGTAGCCCTATCTCCGGTGGTTATTTTTCATAAAAATTTTATACCACTAGTTGCGTCTCATTGATTTGAAACTATTTTCAGTTGAAGGTCCAGACAAAATACGTAATTTAAACGGTCTAATAATCGTTTCCGTGCGTTAAGGGGTTGACTTACGAGATTGACCATAAGGATCGATCCCTTAACGTTGTCAGATTAAGTTAAATTTTTTCCTATAGACATATTTCAACATAATGATCATATCAGATGGTCGGAATTTTGTTTCTCAACTTTGATCATCGGAATCACAACATGCCTGCTAATGTTGTATAACTTGTTTACTAAGCTTGAAGTAAATGTTATGTTTCTAAAACAAACTCTACGTAGAAACTTCAAACGCAAAAAAATTGTGATATAAGATATGACCGGAATGGTGAAATACTTCTACGGTTGCAAAATCACGTAATTCCGATAAAGTCTCGGTGCCGATAGTTGGGCAAATACAATTTAGGGGTTTGACTTACGAGATTGACCGTCTAGATGAAGTCCTTAAATTTATCGGATAATGTTGAATTTTTTACCATAGATATATTTCAACATATTGATGATATCTGACGGTCGTATTTTGTATGTGAATTGTGATGACCGGAATCACAACATGCCTACTATTTACCATTATTTATCTATATGGGGAACCCTATCATCGAGGGGTAAATGTCTCAAATATTTTAGATGGACAGTTGCGTCTCATTATGGTGAGTGTTTGTTGTGTTGAAGGTTCGACCAAAATACCTCATATAGATGTAGATAAGGGCATTTTCGTGTGTTAAGTGTTTAGAAAAACTTCATTTTGAAGCCTTAAACGAACTCGGATCGCAAAAAAAGCCCATATATCATGGCATTAGCCATGAGTTTGACTCGTAGGGCCGTTCTGCTTTCAAATTGGTATCACAATAGTCAATCGGACACCTGAATATCTGTAGTGCAATTTTGTAACTAAAAGTTACTTTAGCCGACGAAATTAGAAATACCCTAATTTCGTCGGCTAATATTCACATACTACAGCCGACGAAAAATCACTTTAGCCGACGAAAAAATTAGTTTAGCCGATGAAATTGTTTTTCGTCGGCTAAAGTGGACGAAAATTTTTTTCCTCAGCTAAAGTGGACTTTAGCCGACGAAAAAATATTTTATCGGCCTGTTTTTAGATATTTTGTCGGCTAAAGTCTTTTTTCTGGTACTGCAAGGTTGTGAGCTACCATGTCCCACCACCATCTTTGCCTCCTAGCCACTAAAACCGACCCAACACCACAACATCGACGTCACTCGACCATTGACACCAATCGTCACTTACTCGAATCTAGACCACCGTGCACTCGGGAGCGATTCCTAGAGACATGAAGGAAGCAGCAAAGCATCATTCTTAGACCAACCGTTATCCGATCAAGAGATCATACTCGACAAGCCCACCAAAAGCCGCACTCCGCTTCAGCGCTCTGACGTGATCTCCTGCCTATCCAACACTTAACCACGACATGAACAACCAAGAGAGAAGAGAGAAGCCCAACCGATCTTGTCCTTGAAGCTTTAGGCACCCCCGGAGCCAAAACTACTCATCCGGCCACATCCGACGAGCAACGGCTAGGCCAGAGGCCGTTGAGACTCTAGGGCGTAGCCGGACCAGCAATGACACAGCCAAATGACATACTTACATATATCATTAACTGTTGGAACAAAATTCTTATATGAATTGTTAAATATCATAACTATCGCTAAATTTAACAAAAATCTTAAACATTTGCAAATTGCTAAATAATTTGTAATGTTGAACTTTTTTTTAATCAACGTGACTTTGATGGGTAACAGAAATTGTGAAACTGTTATGATGCTTAGATACACGTAAGTTAGGATAATGAGGTCCTCAACTTTTATTTTAGTAGCACTAATGGTATGTCGCATACAGTTTTGTGGCAAGAAGCTAAACATGGTAATAATGAAGAAGGTTAAGACTGACTAAATTAATCAAAATCATGAACATGAAATCAGGTAACCATTGCTATTACAGTACACGCAAACAACTTAAAAGACTGGTCCGTGGAGAACTAGTTGCTCTTGGCTAGGTGTCGGCTTCGATTCAGTCCAAGAATTGCTCTCTCACTCTTTCACCCGCTCCTCATTGCCTTCAAAACTCTCTATATTTTTTGGCTGGTAATTGTCTTTATTTTTAGAAGACTCTGTCGTCACTCGGCACCTCGTCCTGATGATCGATATCATTAATTTGATCAAAACAAGTCCTGACGATCGAGTTTAATAACCAAGTCTTTTCCTTTCCAATATGGTGTTTCAAATTTTGACCTTTTCATTTAGTTTTCACGTACCATTGACCTACCCGGGTTCCCAGTTTGTAATGTTTCTTGTGCGGTCAATCCAGTTTTTTTTCCTGCTATAGTCGTGGGTTAGATTGAGGGGTTTCCTCGAATTATTATAGATACATGGACGTCTAGCTCTAATGTGTTCTACATATATGATAACTTTTTTCCCCAATGGCATTATACTCAAATGTAAACTCAACTAGAGACAAATTATCATATGGCTTCTTATTTACTAGTCACTAAAAATAAATTAAAATTTAACTTCAATCAATGCATACAAGTTTCAAAACTGGATATGGAGATTTCACACTTATAAACTCGGATGTATGTGGAGATTAATTAATATGGTATTGTGACACATGGCTATGCCTTAAAAGAATATATTGGAGATTAGCATACATGTCACAATACAATCGCAATATATATTGACTTGAAGCGCTTCAATATTTATGTAGCAATCACCATTTGGTTAAAAACTAAGTGCTGGGCCATTTGATTCGATCTCTACCCCAATGTTCTCTTCTGGATATGCCAATTGCCTTTCATGCTTAACATTTTGGTAATAATGAGGTTACAGTGGAGTGCACGCATTCACAATGGAGTGCACGCATGCTTGACGTTTTATCTTTCTATTTGTTTTTCTAGAAAGTTGACTAGAGGATCATGGTGTTCTACTTTTTTTATCAAGTATTTCCTGATAATTTATGAAAATCCAAATTGGATTCCTTTGTCAATCGATCAATGCCGCCCGCCCGGAGCTAGAGTTGAGTTTGGAATCACAAAGCGTGTGGAACTTGAAATAATTTTAAGTAGAGGCTGTAGCTAACGATCCATACATTTTCTGGCTTAAATAGTTTGTGATTTTATATCACAAATCCTTGATCGATCACCATAATAAGAGATTTGATTCTATATATTTCATACGTAGGTACGTACATGGCGAACCCTATTCCATAATAATAATAATATTAATCACTAATTATATATTGAGTAATTTGGTGCTTTGATTCGAGTTTGTTCGACCATACATAGCAGACAATCTACCGTGGTAGTTAACTATGTTACAGGTGCTCAGAAATGGAGATTAATACCCCTGCATGTTTCATGCATGTTTGTATGATAGCTAGTGTTTAATTAATTAATTAATTAAGAACATGAATGATTGATTCACGTGTATTTTATCAAGGTAAATATTATCATGGGAACTTAATCACAAATTAACAGCCATATGTTAATTATTTTCATAGATTCTAACCATGGAAAAGTGAAAAAGCCATATGTATCATTATTCCAAACCCAGTTAATCATGGATCGATGGAAATTGTACTAATATTGGATACAACTTGTTGATGTTGATCTATAGCCAATGAGTAGTGGATCCATGTTCCCAAACGTGTCTAGGCTAATCTAATTAGAAGACAAGTTTTTGTAGAAATTCACTATACCTACATTAGTTTTTAATTAGCTAGTGGCCAGGGCTCGAGATAGTCGAGTATGCATACAATTGTGAGAGACGTACGATCTACTCGCAGAGCCAAACAAGAGAAACAAGCTCCACCCTCCTAGCTTAACAAAACTGAAGATACAACCCGGCCCTGTTCGGGGCGTATCTTGTGAAAATTGGCAATAAGAGGGTTGGCTTGGATATATAATGACAGCTTTTGTGAGCTTCAGACAATATTGCAATTCACCATTTAATTTTTTTTTAAAATGATTCCCAATTACATACACTCTTTATTCAATACAATGATATTCTGTTAAACATAATAACTAAAAGTATAGATATACGAGTTTGATTGAATATCATTCAAACACTAAACACAAATCGGCAAGTTTGGAGGAGGTCGTCGAATGCTAGTATCATTTGTAGGTCCATTCTTGACAATAACCACAGAATTCATGCCCCAACTTGTGTGGCGTTCTAAATGACAATGCATAAACCACACCCCTGAAAAATAACACACGTAAGTAGCGGGTAAACCTCAAGCAAGGATGTGTTAATTTATTGTATCAGCTTTTCTCTAACACGTTAAGGACTCAATTATTATTATAAAACACGTTTTATTACCACTTGAGGTAACCAAATTTTTTTAAAACTTTATTTGCGTGAGGATTAATTAATGAATATCTTAAAGTTCATTATGACAAATTAATTCGACATCTTTTTCAAACCTTCATGTGCAAGAAGCCTAGAACCAAGCTTAATTCGTGATGGTTTCATTGTGGGTGTGTATTGTTCAGATCCAACATCACACACCAATCATTCGTTAGACGAATAGTGATTGTTTCGATATTTGCCTACCCATCATATCTTCTAGTTTAATTGTGATGGAGAAATAGTGTCCTAAAACCAAAACTCTAACCCTAGCTAATAGAACTAATCAATATGACAAGGAGATGGCCGGAAAATGCTCTACATACCGGGATTGTTAGCAACGAATCGAATGGAAGCCCATCCGTTCTTGGGAACTCCAACAGTGTTAACATGAGGTGGATCGATCAAGTTGTAAGTGTCCGGAGAAGTGGTCTCATTCCAGTTGCCGTAAGCTGACCCGACGACATAGAAGCTGTAACCATGCAAATGCATCGGATGGTTCTCTGCATTTCCGACATTAGTCCCCTGGAACACAATTTCAACTGATGCTCCGTACTCGATCGCCTTCACCTTTGTCCCTACGTCCGGTAATAGATACACCTCTGTATCAACTCCAGTGAAGTTGAAATACACAGGCGGTTGATTTGGAAAATCATCTTCGTAGACTCCATTTAAGTTCCTGTAAAGATTATCAAAATGATTAGTTCATGTTTTGTTTAACTGATTAACCCAGGAAACAAGACATACCTGTAGTATGCTTGCAGTATATCAGTAGTGGGAATGGTGAAGCTGATATTGTTCAAGCTAGCAGCCAGCCTGTTACCATTAGGACCCCCGCATGTCACATTAGCCTCACAAGGTAGTTGGTTCACAGAGACTGTGATTAGGATTCTTTCGGTAATATTTGTGGGAACACTGATGGGATGTTCCGTGCTTGCCAAGGCCCTTAGCTGAGTTGTGAAGTTGTCTGCACCTTCTTTGTCTGTGACAAAGGGAAGTGAAGGCACTGGAATAGTCGACGGGGCGGAAGTTACATTCGTGTAACGGAGGATGGCCGTGGTCGTGGTGTTGTCGAAAGGAGCATTTGAGTCGAAGAATGGGCTGGCAGCCATGTAATAGTAACTTGGGTTCTGGTCTGCCGTTAGTAGAATGTCCATTGTTTGGCCGGGAGTTATCATTATGTAACTTGTGACTATCGGCTTGATGTATGATGCGTCTTGTGCCACCACCGTGATGTTATGTCCCGCAATTCCAAAGAACATTTCTTCGTTCATAACACCATTCACTAACCGAAGAAGATAGATTTTGCCATATTCAACACCAAGAGTGTATATAGTTTCTGTAATATGTTACGAAAAAAAATTACTACATCATCATAATTTACTATTAAAGGAAAGCAAAAGGCAGAAGTTTGAAAACATTTTTTACTCGTGATAATACTCTAATCATTACTAGAAAAAGACTTAAGTGACGACAATGAATATTTCTGTCAATTAAGTAACCACTTAAGTGACAAAATCGTCTATATCGCTTAAGTGATCACTTAAACGATGAAATAAATTATTTCATCTCTTAAGTGAAACTCTTAGACGACAGAAAATTAGGTTCGTCGTTAAGTCTCAACTTAAGCAACGGAAAATTAGGTTTATCACTTAAATCTCAACTTGAGCGACGAAAACTAAAGCCTCGTCACTTAAGTGTCTCGCAAAATTTTAAAATTTCAAAATCTCGCTCAAAATTTCAACCGAAATTTTCAATACAGATTTGGGGCAATTTATGAAGTTCTCATACCTTAAATAACCTTCCTCAAACCCCCTTAAATAACCTTCCTCATCTCCATACCCTTAGTTTTTAGACACGAGGTCCAGAGAGAGAGAAGAAGGAGAGGTAGGTTCACCGGTGATGGCGCGATTTAGGCCACGACTAAGATCAAGGTGGTGCTGGTATCTTCGCCTCATCTCCCAAAATATTTCTATGGCCGTAGTTTTCAAATAGAAGCTCAAAGTTTGTCTATACATCAAGCTTTACCTATGTATATACTTGAATTCGAGCTTGGTTAAGTTTTGAAGAAGTTGGATTTTAGGCAGTGGAGGACTGTCGCGCATGCCATTGTGCACGGCGACGACGATGATTTTAGGTTCTGAAGTAGTTTTTGGCCGTGGGTTTAGTGGTGGCGGCGCGTGGTGATGAACTATCCATGTCATAAAAGGATAGAAAAAAACTAATATCAAAAATGAATATATATATATATATATATATATTGTAAACACCGTACATACTAAATGTTTTGTCGCACTAGAGGATTATTTTTGTTTCTTAAGCTGTCAGGCGACAAATAACTTTTCGTCGACTAGGTGGATGCTTATACGACAGATTGTAAAGTTTTGTCGCTTAAACGCTTAATAGACGTGTCATATGCGACAAATCTTAAGTGACGAAATTTTTATCGTTTAAGTTTTTAGGCGAAAAATTTTAAGGTGTACGTGATGAAATGTACTCGTTGCTTAAGTCATTTTTCTACTAGTGAACAAATTTCATGTTTTACATATTTCAATCACTCTTCCCTGAATCATTTTATTTCTTAAAATTATATAGGGAATATTGTTTTCTCTCTCATGACTTTCTGTATTTTAGGGATATTATCTTTATTAATAAAGTCAGATTGATTTTGGGAATGGTTAAATTTTTGAAGTACTTAAAATACCCTTAATTAATTAAAATTTCAAACTTAAGATTTCAGTAACCATGGATAAAATAATAATTGACATTTCATTGATAATCAGATTCTTTTTCCTTAGAATTGGAAAGAGAGGAAATTCAAATATTATTAACTAAAGAGGATATTTAAATATTAATTACAAAATAAGTTTATAAAATATAAGAGCAAATTAACACAAACATTGTGCGCTATTTTAGATAGTATGTTGAAGCAAAACAGCTAAACTTTTATCCTAAAATCCAAAATATAGAAAAACCTTTTGGAGTTACTCAAATACATAAATTGCTTTGTCCTTGTTGTACGGTTCTGTTACTCAAACTATTAGCACTTTATTCTTAGTGGTTTTGACATAATGAATCATCAAACAAGGTTTTTTCTTATAGATCGACATACCATTGGAGCAATTGTACAAAGCTCCTGGCCAGCCATTGATGGTGAATCCAGTGGACGGGTCTGGGTCACTTCCGGTTGCCGTAGCAGCATCAATTAGTTCCTTTAGGTCTGTATCGAACCATTCTCCTACGAATATATACCAAAAATAAAGACAACAGGCGATTACTAATTATGAATTGTTAATTAGCTAGTGATTAAAGCATACTCAACTAAAGTTATTTCCTAGATCATGTGTAGTAATATGAATTGTACCCAAAAAAATTGTTTGTTGGGAGTAAGGCTCGGGAAATGGATAGGTCTTTCCTTCCTCAGGTAAGATAACAATGTGACCGTGGACTGTGGCTCGTGACCAGTCGCTATGTGCATGCCACCATAGTGTGCCTTCTTCATCTGAAAATATAATCTCATAAGTGAAATTCTTTCCTGGTTGAATTGGACACTGAGTTATATTTTCCGGACCATCTGACCATGGATTTTGCGGTTGCTTTACTCCATGCCTGTAAAGCATTTATTAAAAAAAAACAAAACGAAAAAAGTTTAAACTTATGAAGTCATCTGCAATCATAGTTGATAGATAGCAAGAGATCACACAATTTAAAAACAATGATATTTCCAAACTTTTCTCCAGGTTTCTTATTTGTGAAAGAGAAAAAATATATATTTTAGTTCAATAATGATGCATGGAAATATATAACAGATATATTATGTTGAACGGAGAATCATTGTACATATGACTCAATAGTCGAAAGTTCCTCAGAATAGGGAGCACTTCGATCTGCATCATCTGATCGTGTGGAGAGAGAGAGAGAGAGAGAGAGAGAGAGACCAGTGAATGGTGACACCGTATTTTCCATCGTTATGAACATTAACAAAAGCAGTATCGCCTTTGCGGACATGAATGGTTGGACCTGGGAACGACTCATTCACAGTGAGCATCGGCTTTGTGAAACACAGTCTTGTAAAGTTGGTCTCCTTCAGCTGCAGTTGATTAATTGCCAGAATTATTAAAGGAACAAATGAACAAATTATTTGTCTGATCAACAAACTAATTGCATATTATATCTTAATTAGTTGATATATTAATAATATATTCTTACAACAAAGCTGTAGTGGTGGACGTTAGCAGCCATGGAGAGGAGAAGCCCGTCAAGGAAGAAAGCTCCAAGGATGAAGACGAGTATGCGGCAACAACTACCCATTATTAATTTGGATCTCGATGATCGGAATTTCTTCTTCGATCTGTTTTGTTAACTACTACTCTTGCAAAGCTAGCTGCAGTATATTGCCTTCGTTCAAGTGCTGCGGCAGCTATATATGCAAGCTAGAGAGAGAGGACACAAATTAACCGTGTCTGGCCAGCACAGCGTAAAAGACGACTTCTGTTTTCATTATTTGTGTCCGCACGATTGACGTAACCAACCGTCTAGCTAACCATCCCATTCATCTCCATACATATTGTACTATGGCAGTAGCTAGCCATTCTAAATTAGTAAAAATTGGCATCGGGAAGAAGCTTTTGTTCTTATAATGTGCAATCGGTTTACATAATATTTATACATACAGAAATGTCTGTTAACTCTGACTATAGTAGGTAACTAGATAATTACAATTAAGTTATAATGATTCAATCTTTAAGAATATAATAGCCAATTGATGCTAACAGATATGATGCTGCTAAACTATCAGATCGGATCTCATGCTTTAACACTCTCGTTCAAGTTGGAATGAATATTGATGGCACCCAACTTCCTAAGCAAAGCTCCAAACTATGCGGATCCGAATGGTTTAGTGAAGAGGTCTATTGGTTGTTCTTTGGTTCAAACATGTATAGTTTTAATCATACCTCTTTGAATCTTTTCTCTGACAATATGGCAATCAATCTAGATGTGCTTGATGCGTTTATGAAATACCGGATTGTTTGCTATATGGAGAGTAGCTTGATTGTCACAGTATAACTTGATAGGTTGCAGTTGTTTAACGCAAATGTCATTAAGTAAACTTTTAAGTCATATGACTTCACAACTCGTGGTAGTCATAGAACGGTACTCAGCTTCAGTACTAGATCGAGACATTATGGTTTGCTTTTTGGTTTTCCACGACACAAGTGCATTTCCCAATATAACACAATAACCTGTGATAGATCATCTTGCTGGGTCCTTATAATGTGCCCAGCCTGCGTCACATTATGCTGTAGAGGGTATGCAGAAAAATGTCATGTCCTGTTGTGCTCTTCATGTAACGCAATACTTGATGTGCTACTATCAAATGTGGTTCACGTGGTTTATCCATGAACTGACTCAAGATGTGCACTGCATACACTAGGTCCTTCCTTGTGATATATAGTCAAATAAATTAACCTTCTAACTAGTTGTTTGTACTATGAGGGATCAATAAGCAACTCACCATCACCTTGAGTTAAAGAGAGGTTATGGTCGACGGGAAATAAGGATGGTTTTGCAACTAGGAAGCATGTGTCTTCTAGTATCTCAAAAACATACTTCCTTTTGACAAAGTGCAATTCAATTCTTTGTACGTGCCACTTCTATTCCCAGAAAGTACTTGAGTCTTCCAAGATCCTTAAGCTTGAATCGATTGGATATGAATGCTTTAGAGGCAATGATGTCTTCAAGACTATTTCTTGCTAGGATTACATCATCCACGTAAACAAGTAAAACTGTAAACTTACTTCCATTGGTTCGAACAAACAATGAATAATCTGTCTAAGACTGGTAAAAGCTGGTTGCTTTTAGTGTCATTGACAACTTGATGAACCATTGTATGTTAGCCTGCTTTAAATCATACAAACTTTTATGTAGCATGCAAACTCTTGTCTCCCCCTTTCCACTGAATTCAAGTGGAAGTTTCATGTACACTTTTTCATGCAAATCACTATCCAGGAAAACATTTTTCACGCCAAGTTGATGAAGAAACCATCCTCTAATGGATGCAAGACTAAGAAGGACCCGAACTGTTGTGAGTTTGGCAACAGGAGCAAAAGTATCTCTGTAATTGATGCCTTCTATCTAACTGTAGCCTTTTGCAACAAGCCTTGTCTTGTATCGTTCAAAACTGACATCCAGTTTCAGTTTGATCTTGTATACCCATTTGCAACCAATAGGTGTCTTGTGCGGTGGGAAGGAGACCAAACTCTAAGTACCATTGCTCTGAAGTGCATAAACTTCTGCATGCATGGCAGCTTGCCATTCCGGATGTTGGACTGCCTATGAGAATGTAGTATGTTCTTTGTTTGTGGAAATGTTAGCGACAAAGACTCTATGTGATGGTGAGTCAAAAGGCGATTATAAGAGATGACATTAGCAAGAGAATGAGGAGTACCTGACGACGTTGAAGTCCTGGTGGGAAAGAGAGGGAAGTGCTGCCTCAACATGAAATCTTGCAAGAATGTAGGCACCTGAGTTGGCCTTGAAGATCGACGTGGTGGAGGTCTAGATTATGGAGGTGATGGAGGATTGGTGGGATTTTCTGGTGGTAGGGTTTCGGTGATGCGGTAGGGATGGTGCTTCTGTTTTGGTTAAATCAAACGCGTTTTGAGTGAGTGGAAGACGAGTAGGAGAAGAAGTGGAACCTAAAGAAGAGTCTTTATTGAAACCATCATCGAAAACCCTAGATGTAGGAACAGTAAGTGAAACCCTAGGTAGAGAGGAAAACTCAAGTTGACCCGTGTGTCGAGGTTAACTAGGATTACTCGACTAAGGAGAAACACGACTTTGACTAGGGTTGGGAGATGTATGGAGAGACTGTGTTTTGAAGGGGAAGACTATTTCATGTAATATGACATTCCGCGAGACGAAAACATGTTCTGTCTCGAAATCATAAACCTGATAGCCCTTCTTTCTATTTGGATAGCTAAGGAAGACACATTTGGTTGCTCTAGGCTCAAATTAAGGAGGCTTGTGAGGATGTGTAGATGGGAAACATAAGCAACCAAAGACTTTGAAATGAGTGTATGTGGGAGGTTTGTTGAATAATTTCTAAAAGGGAGTTTGTCTAGAAAGTAAAGGTGATGGTGTGCGGTTTATCAGGTAAGAAGAAGTGAGTATTGCATCACCCTAAAAGTATTTTGGTAAGCTTGCTTGAAAAAGAAGTGCACGAGCTACATTAAGTAGATGACAATATTTACGTTCAATAACACAATTTTGTTGAGATGTGTTGACACAACTCGTTTGACGCAACTCACAAGATTTATTGGACAGGAATGAAAATAAAGAAAAGATATGGCTAAAGGGGTGTCTTAAACACTGGTGCCAGACATTGGGTGATGAACTGCTAACAGATGACATGTTCCTTGCACTGTTTCGTTGAGGCAGTATAATCCTCTTTTCTCATGGCCCGTCCCGATTGTCTTCCTTGATCGTAGATTCTGTACAAAACAAACTTGTTTGAGAAATATGGTGACACAAAATGAATCATGGGCAAGTTTGCTGACCGAAATAAAATTCAGGTAAAACATTGGAACACATAGAACATTTTGGAGTTTAAACTGAGGAGACAAGACCATTGTGCCTATATGGGTTACTCTAGCATGACTACTATCAAGAAGTTTAACAAAACGTTTTTGGGTAGTTACTACATGGGTGAGTAAGCAAGGATTACAAACCATGTGATCGGTTGCACCACTATCTAATATCCACACACTAGTATTTACATTATTACGAAAGCTAAACGCTTTACCTGAGAGATCCTCATAAGATAAGGAATTACCAGCATGGTTTGGTGATGTATGGCGGTTTTTGTTGAGCATTTCATATATCTCGTGGCATTCTGACTTTGAGAAATGGAAGTTACTTAGACATCCTTCTTTGCTAAACAATGAGGACACATGGTTTCCTCGAGCCTGTGATTGTAGCTCCTTAAGAGATGTTTTTCTCTTTTTACAGTCTTCAGCAACATGCTTTCATCTCTCACAGAATGTGCATTTCAGGTGAGCTTTGCAATTCTTGATGGAGTAAGTGGCTTGGTTACACTTAGCACACTTCCTTCTGCCTTCTTAAACATCTTGATGTGCTGCGCTGCACTCCCTGCACCCTCGACATGATCAGGGGCTCGATGACCGTTGTGGGGCACATATACCGTGCTCTCGGGGCTCATAGGGGCTCGACTGTTGTCGTTGCTTGCTTCAAATGCAACGGCTACTGGTTGCACATGCCTTTTGCTCCCGGTTATGGCCTCTGCTTGCTTCTCATGGAGGAGTGCTATAGCAAATGTTTTGTTCACGGTCAGAAGAGGGTCAATAGCCACGATGCCTTCAAGAATACTGAAAAGCTATCATTCAAACCTATTAGGAACTGCATTGTCTTCTGGGTGTTGATGTAGTTTTGAACTTTGACACCTTCTATAGACAAGTCACATAGGGCGTCATTTTCACCCCAAAGACCCTTCAACATATTGTAGAAGGTTGTGACAGTCTCGTTTCCCTGTTTACAATCATGAATTGCTTTTCCAACATTGAATAATTGCATAGTATTGGTTTGAGAAAACCTCTCTTAGAGCTCAAGCCAAATGTCTCGAGCCGACTTACAGTGTTTGACACTCTTCGAGGTCTCCTTTGTCATGGAACCGGTGATCCAGGTTCCAACCAGCGTGTCCACACAATCACATTGCATCTGCTCATTGTTCTCTTCAGTTGGTCTGGAACTGCTTCGATTCACGAGTCCAACCTTGTTTTTGATTGTCAAGGCGTTTGTCATGGATTGTCTCCATTCTGAGTAGTTATCTTCATCAAGTAACCCAAATACGAGTATTGCGCCTGGTTGGTCAGAGTAGTGAAGATATAGTTGATGGTTGGGATGTTTTCACGGATCTGTTGTGCGAGAAAGGCCAGACGTTGAAGCTTCTTTGAGGATGGCATCCTTCAGAAATTGTAAGGCCAGCTTATGTTCCTTCTCGGTGTCATTGCTCATGTTGAACAAGGTTAGGGTTTAGTAGAGTTTTTGTTTTTGAGGCCTAGGATCAAAGCTCTCGTACCAAGTAGAAATTGGTATTTGGAAGAAGCTTTTGTTCTTATAATGTGCAATCGGTTTACTTAGTATTTATACATACAGAAGGGTCTGTTAACGCTAGCTATACTAAGTAACTACAAGATATCATCAAGACCTCCCTAATTTCATCATATTTCAACTAAGTTTATGATATAGCTTGAGCTGAAACTTGTCGAGAGATCATCAATACTTGCCTAATTTCATCATATATCACACAATTAATGCTTAAATCATACAACATAAAAATCAAGACCTCAATTGACAGAGTGCCAACCAACTACAGAAGGGAAACACAAGGACAGATTATTAAGCCACTCAGATCAACAATATATTCATCCCATCAGGTTGCACAGCTAAGCAAATGTGATTGATCCTTGTATTCATTTGTACCGCTTGCCAAGTGAACAAGCAATTGTGACACAGACCAAGTGTAGTTTTACATAAAAGTGATGATACACGAACTTGGGAGTCCAACACCATATGCCAGAAGCTAGATTTAGAGAGTGCACAAAGGAGAAAGTTCAATCTCCAAACACATCTATCAATTACTACTTCCCCAGCACTAACTTCTTCCTCCTCCTCCTCCTCCTCCTCAAAAGAGATTATGACTCTAATCATGCATAGTTTTATTCCAAGTAGACACATCAAGAACAAGTCTGTAGCTTATTGATTACTAGCTAGCAACTTATCTAGGAGAAAAAAAAATCTTGTTGGTAGGATATCTTCATGGTTGAGAGGCTAGAAATGTACGCCCACCTCTAACATACAATTAATTAATTAGTGTCAAATAATACAAATAATTAATGTGTGAAAAACATGGGAAAATTTTCTCATGACCGAAATGTTTATATTTACGAAACTTTAGTTATATAGCTTGCATTCTCTTTAATTTTATAAGACATTTTCTTAGTTCAGGGCTAGGTGCTGAAAAGATGTAGTACATATATAAATAGTACTTTGTACTTGAGAGATAGAAAGTACAAGCTACATTACAACGGTAATGCATGGTCTATAAATTCAGTTGGCACTCTTCATCGCTTTGCCACAGTTGCAAGTTCGATCTGAAGCTTCACATAATCAAATCAGACAATTAAGCTAGCCTCGATCCAGTCCAAATAGCTTTTGTTCATCCCCGCCCAAAGGTACTACTCTTACATTTTGCACTCGTAAGTACAGAAATCTTGTATCA
Source organism: Comarum palustre (assembly GCA_951800085.1). Taxonomy (NCBI): domain Eukaryota; kingdom Viridiplantae; phylum Streptophyta; class Magnoliopsida; order Rosales; family Rosaceae; genus Comarum; species Comarum palustre. The sequence goes on along the minus strand of OX637579.1, from coordinate 9,355,795 downwards.
ATTATTTTATTGCATACACAACGGTCTATCTTTAATAGTCAAACCCAGAATCAGTACCTAGAATGAGAAATGCATCGATTCTGGGATTGTTTTAAATTTATTTTTTAGTTTAAATTTATTTTTTAGTTTAGGTTTATTTATCATTTTCATTTTTTTAATTAGAGATACGAAAACGCACTGCTCTACTATATTAGTTATTTCTAATTTATTCTAGTGCATGCCATATATACCTTTAATTCCTGGTTTTGTAATATTGGTAAATGCTCGATCGATATCTTGTTGATGTGAAAATTCTGAGGTGCATCTCAGCAATGGGTGCATATGCGTAACAGATAATTTTTTTATGAATTTAATTTTTAATTATTTTTTTTACTTTTATTTAATTTGATTTCTGTTAATCCAAGCTTCTATTTTTTTAAAAAAAAATTGTAACTTGTTAGAAGAATGATGGATGACCCTCCCCTTGTTGATGTGCGACAGAAGTATACAAGTTGATGAAAAAGGGATACACCTGGCTAGCGCTAGGTAGTGCGTGTTTTGTCAGTTGGTTTTCTATATAGACACGTAGCAGCGATCGAGGCTAAAAGATACGTATCGTGATCAACGTGCTCCAACACAAAGCTCTCTCGCTCCTTTTACACGACTGATGAGCTGTTACTGTACGTGTTGTCGTTTGTCACGGAACTACTTCTGTGGATGCCCTTCATTTCTAAGTTTCCATCACACATTATTATGAGCCAGCAACATATATATGCAACGTCTATTTGTGACTAGAATTAACGTCTACGTCTGGATGGAGTGTACATAATTATGAAACGATAGTGATTGAGAAAAATTAGAAAGAAAAAAATAAAAAATGCGTACATAAAAAAACCAAAGACAAATATGTAATTTCTCCATTTAAAATCGAGGGCAAAACTGTCATTTAGAAATCTAACCATTCATTAGTATATAGTTAAATTATTGGAAAGCTAGCTTTTCTGTAGTTTATATTATTGGAGTGAAAAAGCAAACGAACCAGCTTTGGAATGTATGATTAGGCGTATACATATTGATCGATGAAAAGAAGAGACGAAATATAAGTTAATTTGTTGCGCGGTGAGGGTCAATGACGTCCAAAGTGTACGTGGACCACCGACAGAACATGATGGGAAAGCTCGGACCACTTGAGGAGTTGGACCCATTGACACATGTAGTTATGGAAAGCATTCAGTTCCCCTCCAAATAATAGGATTCCATGGTGAAGAGAGAACACGTACCAGAGAGAGTTTTCACTACCGTCCACATTCTCTTCACATAAATAATACATCTCCTGTAATCATGTGTTCTAATTATGTGTTCAGATTTAATGTCTTTTATTATTTATAATTGAAGGCAGCTGCACCATTTTTTTTTTTTTTTAAAAAGTTAAGTAGATTTATGGTAATTAGTTTGTTGCTCTAAAGTTGGTTCTAGAGCACTCTTCACCGGTTAGTGCTTAATGAAATCAATTAATTTCTTACGTAGCTCTCTAGATGCATATTGTATCAGAGTTAGCTAGACACCCTGTCCTTATTGAAAAACACATCAGGCATGAAGAAAAATAATGTTTAGGTTATAAAGAATGGTACCACACACCTATTAGGTCATGTTGGCCATTTCCACGTAACAAGTGGTATTGTAGCCTAATGACGCTTGGGCATTAGTATCTCTTACGATCGAGTTGCAATTTGGTGGAGCTCTCATTTGGATTGGGATCACAAGATACAAATGGTTGTGATCGAGGTTGATCTATTGAAATTTGAATCGTAAGACAGTTGGAGGTGACTTGAATTACGTCAGATGGAGATTATTGGAAAAGTGTAGCTTAGATAGGAGTCATCATGGAATCACACTTCAGGTATGAAGAAGAGTCATCCTTGGGTTATAAGAAATAGTACCACACACACTAATGCCGGGATTTTTTTTTGTAAAAGAACTCATACCTGTTTCTCTACCAGATGACTAAAATGAAGAGAGTATCAGCATTATTGGACCTATGTGTGTGGACTTGTTGGGCTCCGTTGGTCGCTTCCGAGGCACCATGTCCTCACCCACACCAACGTTTTTTTAAGCAGTAGCAAATTCATAATTTTATTGACAATTACCGAAGAAAATAATAATTTATTGACCATTAACATAGTGACTAATTAGTCACATTACAGAGTCAATTATTGATCACTTGATCTTACAAAGAGAGGGAAATGCGAGAAGAAAAATAAAACAGAACAATTAAAGAACAAAAATATTTCTAGTTGAAAGACTAAATTAAGCGCAAATTGGCAAGTTAGTAGGAGGTCGGCGAATACTGGTTTTCTTCTTGGATCCGTTCTTGACAATGAGTACTGCGTCCATTCCCCAACTAGCATGACGTTCCAAATGACAATGCATAAACCACACTCCTGCAATATAATTTTTTTTGTCATTCACAAATCACAATTACATGTCCTATTCTTTGTGGAAATTAAAAGTCATTTCGGTTTGAATTGTACAATGAAATAAGAGAAGAGTTGTTTCGAACCTGGATTATTAGCAACAAATCGAATGGCAGTCCATCCTTTCCTAGGAACTCCAACGGTGTTCATCTCAGGTGGATCGACCAAGTTGTAAGTGACCGGAGAAGTGGTCTTATTCCAGTTACCATAAGCTGATCCAACAACATAGAAGCTGTAACCATGCAGATGCATTGGATGGTTTTCTGGATTTCCAACATTAGTCCCTTGGAACACAGTTTCAACTGATGCCCCGTACTCGATCAATTTCACCTTTGTCCCGACTTGTGGTAACAAATAAATATCGGAATCAACTCCTGAGAAATTAAAGGAAAGTGGAGGTTGATCCGGGAAATCACTGTCGTAGACATTTGGTAAACTCCTGCATAATAATAATATTGTTCAAAGCCAATTAATAAATTGATATGTCTCAGTTTGTACAAGTAACCACTATGCATGTTATATTTGTATGAAAAAAGTTGTTCTGATTGTTACCTGTAGTATGCTTGCAGTATATCAGTCGTTGGAGTATCAAAACTGATATTGTTCAAGCTAGCAGAGAGCCTATTACCATTAGGTCCACCACATAAGCCAGCACCAAGTTCACAAGGTAGCTGATTCACCGAAACTGTGATGAAGATTTGTTTGGTAATATTTTTCGGCACGCTGATCGGATGGTCCTTGCTAGCCAAGGCCTTTATCTTGCTTGTGAAGTTATCTGCAGAGGTGTTATCCGTTTCAATCGCAAGTGTTGGCATGGAAATATTAGTAGGGGCAGCAATTACGTTTGTGTATTGGAGAATGGCCGTGGTTGTAGTTTCGTCATGTGGGGCTCCCGATTCGAAATATGGACTAGCAGCCATGTAGTAGTAGCTGGGAGGCTGGTTTGCTGTTAGCAAAATATCCATGGTTTGGCCGGGAGTTATCATTATGTAGCTGGTCAGTATGGGCTTGATGTATGCACCATCTTGAGCCACCACCGTGAAGTTGTGCCCGGCAATTGCGAAAAACATCTCTTCGTTCATGATGGCGTTGATTAGACGAAACAGATACGTCTTTCCAAACACAACCGGCAGACGGGATATAGTTTCTGCAACATAATTGAACAAATTAAGTAAATTTCCAGTGTACGTTAATTTTATGGTTGTAATGCAATATTTACACCATATATATATATACATACCATTGGAGCAGTTATATAAAGCTCCAGGCCAGCCATTTATGGTGAAAGCATCGGACGCATTTACGTCCCCTCCGATTGCCGTGGCATTGTCGATTAGTTCCTTCACATCTTTATTGAACCACGAAGCTGCAAATACAGTATAAAGTAGTCACATACTGAAAGATGAGGAGATAACAATTTAAGTACGTATAGAGCGAGGATGGTAAAAACATGTTTACCGAGCACGATGGTTTTCTCAGCGTAAGGCTTGGGATAGGGATATGATTTTCCTCTTTCGGGTAAAATAACAATAGGGCCGTGAACGGTAGCACGCGACCAATCACTATGCGCATGCCACCATAGAGTTCCTTCTTCATCAGAAAATATGACTTCGTAGGTAAAGTTTTTTCCCGGCTGAATTGGACATTGCGTGATGTTTTCTGGACCATCTGACCATGGGTTTTGTGGCTGTTTTACTCCATGCCTATTGATCGAGACGAAAACAAAAAAACCATTTCAGTTTTCAATTACATTGCCATATAAGTACAGGGCATCAACTATTTTGCAACATGGAACAAATGGTTATATTATATCAAGTAAATTAATGCATGTTAGACGCATTTGAATTTGATATCCTTGATGATTGTTCATGCATTTCTAGTGTACTCCAACAGGGAATAATTGCGTGCGCAATTCAGTAGTATAATTTTTTAGTCCTCCCACATGCCCCAGAAATAGAATTGATTCAAAGTCGACCCTCATTCGATTTACATTATTCATTCTTCAGTGTGATGCCATGGCCAAGCAGGGAGAGAGAGACCAGTGAATGGTGACACCATATTTGCCGTTGTTGTGGACCGTGTCTGGCAAAACATAAACAATTTCGTCAGTTAACACCTTTTATTCCAGTAAACCTGCAGCTAAAACGCTTAGCTGAGGGAGAGTGACTTTTGTTAATTACCCAGGTTCAAGAAATAAAAATAATTAACAGATCGATATGTTCTTCATTTTCATATATGGATGATATGCATGCGCCCATATATATATATAGTCAGTGACAAACGACCCGTAAATCACATGTGTACCGATATTGTCCTAACTTAACTACTTTTAAGGTGTTGGGTTTTAACCACAAAAGGTCTCGGTACAATTAGGAATGATCCACTCACATATAAATTATATTTTATTTATCATATTTTTGATGTGAGATCTCTCATCTCCAACACGCCCCCTCATGTGCAACATGATAAGGTCTGCACATGAATCTATGTCACCCTCTCCACTCAAACACCAACCCTCACATGCAACCAAACTCAAGGGTTTAACATGTGTACAAATGTCTAAACCAATCTGACCACTAACCCGACCCATCTGGCACTTGGTAACAATCCACACAAACACTAACTCTCACGTGCAACCAGACTCAAGGATCATCATTGTACCGATACTGTCCCAACTTAACCACCTTTAAGGTGTTGAGTTTTATCATCAAAAGACCTCAGTACAATTAGAAATGATCCATCCACATATAAGTTAAGTTATATTTTATTTATCATATTTATAATGTAAGATCTCTCATCTCCAACATATATATATATATATGTAATCATCTATCACCTTTTTGAATTACGTAGTTTTTTGAACGGGGCAAAATTTACTAATTGGAAGCCAATTGTCAAGGTTCCACATGCATTTGGAAGAACCAAACTTTATATAGGTGTGTAGCATGACCATAAAATTTTGATTTTCATATTGTTTCTTTTATTATATTTAATTTTGGCGGTGAGCTGGTTTTCTAAGAGTTGGTAACTTAATTTTGTTATTGCTTATAATTACTTATTTACAGTAGCTAGAGTAGGATTCATGATTTAAAACTTAACCCTGGCACCTCACCTCACCCTAGGGAGTGATAATAGTAGTGCTTATTATGATGTAGATGTTGGTGACAAATTAAGAAATTAGTTTCCGATGCTGAAAAAGATAATTTTCCTGTGATTCCATTGCTGCTAATTGTCAAACACGTATTTGTAAACGTAAATCGAGTCTTCAAATTTCCAAAAAGAAAGACTGCACCGATTTTTAATTTACAGGACAATTTCTATATATTTGCTTAAGTACTAGCCGGACTATCAGTAGTGTCGAATTTGTTTGTTATGCTATATAGCTTGACGGCGTGCTATCTGCTTTGGTAGCTTCTGGGTTAAATTAATTCAATACCAAGTGATCAATTTTCTTTCCCTATCTATTGATCAGATCTTCATAGGATCGATGTTTAGGACATTTCTGATTGATGCTTATATATTCTTTTCATTCGATTCTGAGAGTATATTGTATGGCGGAGCCTTCGCGATCGATCGGCTTCGAAGTCTACACGTACATTATCAAAATTCTAGGGTTTGATTCAATTGGAACCATGTTGAGTGTGCATTTAGAGATTGACTTTCAAATCAACTGTTAATCCTATATGCATTTTAATTTTTAACATACAATAAGTCATCCAATTAATTAAAACATTACTTTAAACCGTATCATTATTAATCATCACTTCTGTATTACAATAATTGTGTTGGGGTTGGCAGAGTTCCATCTCGGAAAGCAAGACGAGGTAAGAAGCATTTTCACAAATGGTTTTGCCATTAACAATCTCTTTGATGGAGACCTGGACAGGGAAAATAATACTCAATCAATCAAAATGTGCCGTGTTCGCAAGCTAAGCTAATGATATATATATATATATATATATATATATATATATATAGAGGTTTTCTGCCGACCACATCGATACTAATCTTAAACTTAATAATCAGATGCCTACTTACGTATGGATCGATCCCTCGACCATGCGATGCTCGACATGTTTAACTACCAAGATCTCACATTATCGAAATAATATTTTTTTATTATTTGCAAATATAAATGGACGTGACGTAGTAATTTGCTTTGCTTGCTTGACAGCCAAGCGAAACCATTTGATATGAAAAAAATTACCCAGAACACGAACTTGCTATGTTATGTTTCCAAATGAACTCTTCTTGCTTCATTGGCAAGCAAGCAAAAAAAATGGTAAGATTTGATATGTATTCTCATGCTGAAACGTGCTTGGAATATGCGCGCCAACTTCAACCGCTGCTTTTCTCAAAGGAAAAACAAAAAATAGTTCAAACTGGTGCTTCTCTTTTTGTTCAAAGTTCAAAGACCTCTGTAAAATGAAGTGTCTCTCCCATCACCAATTATTTGCTATCATTATATTGGTGAATGGTTGATTAAATATATATTGATGGTACAAATGAATAAAACTCAAAATGAGACAGATCGACTAGACGAGATTACATAGAATATAAACAGTACAGTAATTAAATTTAAAAATAAATAAATAAAAACACAAACAAACCCAACTAATTTAGAATAAGAGTGTGTATGCGCGCAGCGAATCTTTTTTGTTTGTTTAGTTTTCCACTTGATAATATATACATACTAGTAGATCGAATCATCGATAGCCCCAACATGGGTGGTATGGGGAATATTCTGTGTTAGGGGTTTTCCCACGTTTGTGTAATTTGTGTTTAAATCTATGGTGATGATGCATATCCCAAAAAACGAAAAATTGCAGACGTTAACAGAAACAATTAATATATATATATATATATATATATATATATATATATATTTATATATATATCCAATTAGTATATTAATGTGGCCAAAATTAAGGAGCGAGAGAGGCTCTAATTGATCGATCGATTCACGTCATTGCATAGTGATAGTGATAGTGATAGAGGAGCACCGCACGTCAATGTATACAGCTAGCTATCTCTTTTACTTGCACATAAACGTACATAATCATGTCATGTGCTACACATATATATTACATGCATATGGAGTGGAATATATATCTAAAAATGTGCCTGTTTTAATTCGATCCAGGGATCAATACCGAAATCATATAACTTCATTTTTTGAAACGCATGTTGTTCTTGTTTTTTTGTTTTATATTTCAAGTGATAAATCTTGTTTATTACCAAAAAAAGGTGATAAATCTTGTTTATTAAGACAAAAGCTGACAATAACATAGGAGTTTTTAGGAAACTCAAACAAGTAATAAAGCTAGACCTGGTAAACAAAGCTTATCCCAATTCATAATCATCATCATCATCATCATAATCGTTATCATCTGATGCGTGATAAATCTTGTTTATTACCAAAAAAAGGTGATAAATCTTGTTTATTAAGACAAAGGCTGACAATAACATAGGAGTTTTTAGGAAACTCAAACAAGTAATAAAGCTAGACCTGGTAAACAAAGCTTATCCCAATTCATAATCATCATCATCATCATCATCATTATCATCTGATGCGTGTTAATTTCGATCATCAGTCAGATGGATTAATTAAACTTCACCAGCAAGTTAGGTCATATATATATTGATGATCAGGATACTATCGCAGTATAGCTAGCAAAGCTGGCATATATATATATATATATATATATATATATATATATATATATATATATATATATACCAAATTCTTAATAAAGATGTCCTTAACCAATAACCTTAACCAAGAAAGCTTTTATATATATATATATATGTTGCCTAGCTAGGAAGCTCGCATACATACATATATATATATATATAAAAGCTTTCTTGGCTAAAGCCATCCTTATTAAGAGTTTGGTGTAAATTTCTTTAATTGTCTGATTTTTAGATTATATTTTCTCATCTTAACCGTTTATAATTTGACTTTTAATTCGCAGTTTGAAGCACCTTAACGATTGTCAATTTGGATGAAATTTTGCAGAAGTGATCTACTCATACATAACTACATATTGAACGGTGAAGATGTAATTTTATAATAAAAAAGTTGATGTAGACCCCGATCTCTTATATATATATATATATATATATCAAAAAAGAATCCCTTATTAGAAAATGGCCGTTCGAGAGAGACAATTAAGCTAAGGAACTAGTTATATAAGAATTATGCGATTGCGAGGCCATACTGCTAGAAAACATGCATGGATGTAATTTGGCATAAATAAACATGTTGTTTTATATATGTATATATATGGACCTTCCCTTGCTAGTTATATCCTAATTAAGCTAGGGTTCTTATACAGCAGGATTCAAAGCTCCAAACCCGGCCGGATCATGCATGTGGTCTTAATTTAGGAAAGGGAAAATTTTACGAACAATACATGAATTATAAGAAAATTAAGATGAATCAAATTTACAAAACATATGAGTTTGAAAATTCAAACCAACATCAGCACATATTGTCCATTTGACTGTTAGTCTGCTTGATTTTTGTCAAAATTATAAGGGTAAATCTATCTTTTAATTATTAATAAAAAGGAAAAAAAACTTTAGAATGGAGACCCAATTTTCTGCTTTATCTGTTCCTCAATTATCTTCTCCTTTGGATGAAGGTTTTCTATGGTTTTCAGTTTGAAAAACTGGCGGAGCGAGGCTGACGATTCAAGCCTGAAAACTTGGATTATTCAGAGTGAGTAAAAAGAATGGAGCCATAAAGCTTCAGGTTATTCGGCAAATTTTCTGCATTTGCATGTTGTCAACGGGTTGCATCAGGTATGGAAATTGCTCCTTTGTCGAAATGGATTCAAACCGCAACATGATAGAAGATGAGATGTGTAGGATTGTCGACCTTGAAATCCGATTACTCCTTGCTTGGAACTGAAATTGACATAGCTAAGGGTCTTAAGGTAGTTCTGATTCTTAAGTACAGAGTTACCACAAATGATGAATTAAATATCAATCTTGGATATGTGATGTACTTGTTGAATTGTGAGTGTTGAAGACCCCGTCGTTGGTTTATGAACTGCAATAAAGAATAAAACTTCTCTAGTTATATGTATACCTATATATTATGTATTAGGTTGTGCAATATCGGAGGGAGGAAACGATATATATTGGGTTGTGGGTCACCGGAGGACAAATAGAGGTTCATACGATCGTGGATCGTCGGAGGGAGTGAGAGGGAGTGTGAAAAGTGAATTATCTCTGTGAAAAATGGATAATGGCAGAGGTTAATGGTGTTATTGAGGGATGTACCAAGTGTATTCAATTTGCGACCTTATGCACCATTGTGATGATTTGTAAAGTTGATTCATCTTAATTCTTAATATATGGCTTATAGTTGATGTACTATTTTTAAAATTTTATCTTTAGGAAAATATGGACTGAAATTTACTCGCATGCTTCCCTCACTTGTAAAAAAAGGACTGAAATTGATGAACATGGCAATTGACAATTTTTTTGGCATGACAATTGATGCTTCCATTTTTTTTGAAAAGCGACGCAGTCATATTATTGATCAAGAATATATAAGTTGAAGTACAACATAAATATAACACCCTCATGGCAACGAAAAAAATAGAGCTATGCAAAACAACCTAAAAGTGATCTTAAGAAGCTATGTCATCTTAATATCATAAACTATATGATGAAAAACTTTGATCAATAATTTAAAACTGTTAGAATCAAATGACTTATTTGAAGCAGATCTGAGACTAGTACGCTTTTAACCTAGCCCATTTGGCCCAAAGGAACAGAACCGCTTAAGCCTAGGAAGAAAAGCCTCACTATATAATATGAATCTAAGCCCAAGGAAGCCAAGGCCCAGGTGCTAAGGGCACCCATCGAGATGGCCACCCAAGTTGCAGACCAGCTGTTGTCGTCGCCGTCCCCTGCGCAGTAGACGTCCTGGATGCCACCGCACCAACAGCTCCATCACCACACCACTGCAATTCAACGAGGAAAGATGAGACCTAACCTTCACCCACTCGTCAAACCACCGCTTACTCACACCAGATCCGAACCGTCGACGACTTCACAGACCCTATCCCGACCTGCACTACCGTCTTGTCACAAGCTTGACTACTCCAATCAAACACGCACCCAGCCGCTCGATCTTTGATCCTGACGTCGCTGTGCAAGGGTCCACGCTGAAAATTGCTGTCTGAACCCTAGGTCACAAGACCTAGAGAGAATCGGTGCTTTACGATGGTCCATAAAACCATAAAAAAATGACCTAACACCATCTTAGTCTCCATTAGCTCGAGGAAGTAGCAACACATTTTTGCTCGGTTGACCTCCAAAATATGACCATGTACATCACATGCTGTTCTGGAACTCGTTTGTTTTGGACCATCTCATTATTTGAAGTGTGTATGTTTACAGATAGTATGATTGTGTACAGATATATTCCTGTTGTTATGAAACATTTTCAAATTTGTAAGACTAGAAAGTTGCCCGCGCGTTACAGCGGGTATATAGCAGATATGGCAATCAGGCTACTAAGCTAATGACTTGAATTTTAATATAACTTTATTCTTAAGAAAATGGTATAAGACCTGGTTAAACGCATCAATTACCGATTGACGAAGTCATGGGTTCGAGTCACCATGAGGATAAGAGTGAAATCTTTTGATTCTCTTAAAAAAACATCTAAGCTTCCTCGTCATTCTAGTATACATTAATCATTTCATTGTTATACATAGCTAGTGACAGACCTCAAAATAGTTTAGTGTTCGAATAGTTTAGTGTTTCACGTTGCTGGATCAAATGTGCTTCCTCCATTTCTATCTAGACATCTAAACACTATTTTCCCGAAGCATGTAGAAAAAAATAAAATACATAAGCAAAAGACCATAAATGACTATAAATGCGGTTTAACAGTTCATATAATAAGATATTTTTTAATTAATCTCCATAAAAATAAACTTATGTGATCAAAGAAAGAGAGAAGTGACCAAACATAACTACAATGTGGAATGCACATGATATACAGCTGACCTCACCCTTGCAAGTTCTATATACTGAAAAGGACATCAGAAACTTAAGTACCTGATCATTTCCCTCTCCAAGTCATTTAGTTAAATGCTTGTCTTCTCATCGCAGGCCATGAAGCACCAATTTCTGAGAAAATTCCGAATACAGAAGAATTCTAAAAACAACTTCTTTATATAAAAAAAGGTCCAAAAATTATAGGATGACCTCATGCGGTAGTATAACCCCAGCTTCTGTAAATGTGTAAATGAATATAATATATTCAACATGTGTATGAGTATATAGTGCATGAACCATAATGTACCATACACCCTAATAACACTACACTTCAATATGTATATGAACCATATGTACAAACTAATAATAAATCTGTTTCATGCATCAGTATATAGTGGTACTCATTCCTTCCAACTTTTGTAAGAAAAGTACATAATCTCTCATAGATTAAACAGAAAACAAAGCATTAATGACTCTGGAGATCAGAATTTTACCTTATATATATTTGGATCAAGAATTTCTGACTCACACTGGTCATTTCCCCCCCCACAGGTTGTAGCTCATACAAACTCATGAGTTTCTTGGCAGCACAGTCAATCTAGTACAGCGCAAATCTGCAACCATAAAATCAGAGATGTTCAGGCTAAATATCTATTGCCTAATATTCTGCTAGTTTTTTTAGTTATTTATTTATCATTTTTGAAAAATATTGTAATGTTTCATTGAAGATGCTTACACTGAGAGGCTTGTAAACACAGCGAGTGCAGCTGTTCAGACAGCTTCAAATCCCTGGGACCTGTATTAGTAATTGAAAATTAGGGTCAGGCATGTTCAATATAATCAAGTAAGTTTGGTGCTTCTAAATTTATGTTAAGGAAAACAAGGCATTTAAACACTTAATGCTGCCTAGTAGTTTCAGCATTAAAAAAATTCACAGTCCTTGACTATTCTCCAAATCAAATCTGTTCTCTAAGACTTATAGTCAACTATTGCTATTGAATCTTAAATGAGTAGAAAAGCAAAAGATCAAAGACCTATATCAAGCTCTAAAACAGTCTATAACTATTAGTCAGTGTATTGAATTCTCTACTATAAAAGCCAAACAGTAGGAACAATCTGTTAAATTATTATGGAACCAAACGTTTAAATTACATACTAATCTGCAATCTTGTGATCAAAGCCATCAACTGTTACTCCTCATTCAATCTGGAAATCGAAACATAGAGTAACATGAACAAAGAACTGATGTTCTTGTATAAGTGTTACTGAACAAAAAATAATAGCTACCAGGCAAACATATCGGAAAGCAAAAAAGTAAAAGTGAAAACAGAAAAGAAAACTTGACATACTTTAAAATTGAAGACCCATTTGCATAACTCCTGTACCCTGGGATTCAAAGCAAAAGCAGCAAAAGGTTATACATGTTTGAAGAAAATAAAAATGAAAAAGAAAATTTAGAAACAATGTTGCTTAAACACAAAAGGCTGTGTTTTGAGCAAAACACAGAATTAAAAAACAGACCAAAACCCAGAATTAAAAGAAAAAAAAATCAAAACCCATATCAAATACCACTTCTGAATGCTCCTGAGCAACCGATTATTGAAGTCCAGATTGACATTAACTCTATCATTATTCTTAATTCTAAAATGTCTTTGTCTCTTTGACAGAAGGCCAGAATACTTTTCATTCTTCTACACTGAAATATTCATAATCAAAATCTACTTAAAAATCTCATATCCCAATCAGTACAAAAGCAACAGAATAAATCAATAATCGATAATACAAATCTGTAACATAACTTATGAAAAACCCAAAAAGTTCCAATATTTACACAACCTGGACCCAAGATCAGCATCCTTTTTTGAATGAAGATTTGAGAGCAGAGGAAATCAAAGACATCAAAACTCAACTAAACAATGATAAAACGAATAATAATAAGATTATTATTAAGAGAAGTAAGCACAGCTAGAATCTTATCTCACCTCGATCTTTGTCGAATTCAATGGAAAGAGAAACTGGTGGAATCGATGTTTAAGACATGAGACCGCAAAGACAGAGCGAAGCCTAATCAAAGGAAATGAAAAATCTAATAAAAAATTCAAGGAAAGAATCATTGAAAAACACCTGTGTGGCTAAAGAAAGAAAACCTAACCCAGATCGAATAGCCAGTATAGATTACTCAGAACTCAGAAAGACAGTGGATTGGAAGTGGCGATCTTTGAGAGACAGCAGCGAAGAAGCCAAAAAAATATAAAAAATTTGCAAAAGCAAAAAAAAGTGTAGTGAAGATATCAAGTGAAGAATTGATAACAGATTTCAACAACGTAAAGTAATGAAATTGTTCCCATAGTAAACGATTTGCTGAATTTAACTACTTTCCATATGCTTCTTCGATACCCAGCTCAAATATAAATTCAGACATAACCCATATAGACTGATACTAAATGCATCACCCATAAAACAAAAATCCCAAACCAAACAAGCAACTACATACCCACCTTCATATGCATCGACCAAAATTGCATGCACCCAAACTTAGTTACAATCGAAGAAATAAGAAGCTTCACTAAAAATCGCAAATTTCAGTCAAATCCGGTTAGATAAGATTTTGGAAGGCAAACGTTTTGTTATGCGCCTTCAACTCAACCTTAGTTCGCGAGAGTTCAATGGAGAGAGAGAGAGAGAGAGAGAGACGGAGCAGAGATATCAAAGATCGATTTCATTGCAGTATTGCAGTATGCATGAGGCTTCTAGAGATTGATAGAAAGTTTCACACAGGATAACAGTAACAAAGGGGGTACAATTTGATTTGGTGACTAGACATTACATGTAAAATCAAAAAGGACTACGCCTAGCAAGGGAGTCACACAGGATAACAGTAACAAAGGGGGTACAATTTGATTTGGTGACTAGACATTACATGTAAAATCTAAAAGGACTACGTCTAGCAAGGGAGTCATCTATCAAAGCTGATTCAGAATGGCAAAGACGACCCAGATCACAGACAGGAAAACAAAACCCTAATCAAACTCAATATACAATGTATCATTCTAACTGGTCATCTACTACTTAACTGATTAACAATTTCACCTAATGAAGAATCAGCTGTAATCTATATACAGCAAGTCGCCAGTGGGGACTTCTGATGAGAATACCAGTATGAACACCACGTACGTACAAACACAGTACTTAACTAGTTATAAGATCAAAATTAATATTTAGGAGGGTAGCCATCGTTCTCTTGAAAAAGCAATCGATAATCAATATTCTAGTGAATTAACCTAACCCGTTCATAATCATATTTCAAGAGCAAACTAATGCCTCATGGTTTTCCACTGACTGAGGGTGGCTGTGCATATGATGGGTGGCAATATTATTAGGATGTATATTTAGACATATCTGTGAGCTAGAACGATCTAGAGAGCGTGAGAGAATTGAAGACACACAGCCGAACCAAAAAAGAGGGTTTTTTTATACCTAGGGTCGTCGAAGCCAACACTGTTCACAGAAACAAAACAGTATGAACAAGAATCTATGAATTATAAAAACTCAATTAAAATCATTTAAAATCGAGATTGAATACACCCCCTAAGTTTCAAACAGAGCAGAACAATTTTGATATGAACAATATTGGGTTGGTTATATAAAAATTCAAAAGTGGTTTTTTCGTTTCTAGGAAGAGCTCTAAGATATTGGGGTTTTTTTGGAAGAACTCTAAGATATTGGGAGGCACATCCATTTAAAACGTTAGTCAAACAGATTTCAATAAAAATTTAAAACCAACTCAATAACATCATGAATCACCATAGTAATGATACTGATATCAATGCTAATATACGAAGTCTTACTAATATCTGAGGTCCTTCATTTAAACAGTAATATATCAGATTAGGTGTTGCCTTGTAAGGTGCCCTTCATTTACTAATATTACCTACATGAGCAATATATTACTAATATATCATTGATATCAAGTCAGGTGCCCTTCCTTTACTAATAATATCAACTTTTACAATTCCATATACAAAGTCCTAAGATTTTTTTGTTGATTTCATATTAAAATGTATGGACGAATGTCGGCTTATTGGAGATAGAGATAACAAATGCAATAGCTAACTGTACAAACCTCTTATGTTTGCACTCTTAGCTGATACACTCACAAACATCTACCCCATCAACTTGTACTCAAACCTCTTAAGTGTGTTCCTTGAAAATCTTATTCCTGCAGTTCATCGGTTTCTAGGCAACATACATATGAGAAAAACATAGTTTCAGTTTTCATTTCCTAAGAAGTTGATTCATGCAAAACTGTATGAATGAATGTCTGCTAATTAGAAATGACAAAAGCAAAAGCTAACTGTACAAACCTCTTCTGGTTGCACTGTTAGCTGATGCATTCTCACAGACATCGATCTATCCTGTCAACCTCAACGGCTTCAGCATGTTCATTTCCAAAAGTGTGTTCTTCAAGAAATTTCATTGTTGGAGATCGACGGTTTCCAGGCGCCAAACCTATGAGAAAAATAGTTAAGCACAAAAATCAGACAAAAATAAAAAATGAGATAATTGAACACAAAATCAAAGATGGAATGACGAAATAACACATAAAAAACTATGACAGGCATTTGGTTTGTTGAGCTACGAACCAAGACTGACAATTTCATATAATTCAGTCACTGTAATTGATTCCAAACAAAGCAAATCGGAACATGAACTTTATAATTATCCTTACACAATCATCAAAATGAAATAAGACGAGCCATTCATTCCCTTCATCAATTTTAATCACTTAACAACATATAATTATAACAATAAAGCAGCCATAGCACTAACATGAACCTTGTATCCGCTCTCCCTGAGAGAGAGAGCCAGGCAGTCGCGCCACCTCGCCGTCGAGCAGCGACCTCCACTCGAGTCCTCTCCATCTATGCCATCAATTCCAGCTTGCAGCCACTCTTGGTCAGATCGAGACCATCTATGCCCTTCAAAATAAACCGACAACTAAGAGACGGGGCAAGTAGTACTGATGATCATGAAGAAAACCGAACCCAGCAATGAAGCTAAGAACCCACCCAGAATATACTCGTAAGAAACCATCTTTGTCACAACTGGTCAGGAATGAAGAAAGGGAATTTAGTTCGTGGGATTTGTTTGGGAAGTGAGTTTATGGTGATCAAGAGTTGGGGAAGTGTGAATGTGTGAGCCCAGCCCAAAACTGTTCATAAGAACAGTAAACAGACCATGACGTCATCTCACCCTTGGTATATAGGAAATAGTTGACAGAGAATACATACATGGTAAATAGGTTTAAATTGGGTAACTATAGATTGTGCCTACGTAAGCCAGGATGATCAATTTGCAACCCTAAACCGATCAATTATGTATATGTTAGTGAGATTCAAAGTTTCAAACTAATAACCTCTAGTGTAAGTTCACGGTCGTTTTACTAGCTGTATCCAATGCTTTCTACAGTTGTGTTGTTTTTCCATTCGACCGTGGAGTAAGGGTAGAGTTGACTTTCAAAGAACGATGATATCATAATTAACTAAACAAGTGAACACTACTCATAACTACAGCTACAACAGTTTTTTTGGAGTATCATCCACCCTATTTTCAAAGACTTTTAGGTAATCGGCGTCTAAAGATCATGTCATAACGTTTCATCCTTTCTGATCATTAAGAAAACTACAAAGCATTTGGTAAAAGTTATAAACGCAGGAAGGGAATGTTCTCCACTTTCAACCTATGATTATACAAAAATGTCCTGTACAGACATTGTTACATGTATTCACTATATTAAGTGCTAGGCCCGAAAAATAGTTCCGAATGAACATTAAGCATGAGTCGAGTTATTTAGAAATCAATATATGTCAAATGGTGTCCCTGAGGCCGGAATGTTCTCTACTTTAAAGTTCAGTCTCATTTAGCCAACGGCAGCTACCTTCGTGCGTGTGACTGCTCTCCCCACCATCATGGCTTTGGGTTACATAGTTCTGTCCCACCTTTTTAATATCTGGTGGAGAAAACAAAAACCATTTTAGGGCAAAATCTTTTCAACTAGAAAGCCATACCTGAAATTGATTAGAAAATATTTTGAAAATACACAACAAAAAGTTAGGCGAAATTGCAATGCTTCGTGAACAAGATACTCCAACTGCTAAGATTTTCTCATTAATCATATACATGCCCGGCACAGAAAGTTAGCTACTAGTATCTTTTTGTATGAACAACAAATAAAAACAACAAACCATTATCGATATGGAACAACAATGACAAAGTTAAAGCCACTCGATCCTAATTTTACAGCTAGTATACAATACCACTAGCTCAATCACCTGGCAAAATTAAGACAATAAAGTAAAAGGATATGGAATGGAAGCGCTAGAAGGATAAAATGATATGGAATGGAAGTGCTAGAAGGAACTAGTTGTGGGAGAGCTGCTAACCAATTTATCAGTGACAACTGCGTCTGGTGAGAGAGGGGGAGGCAAATTCCTCAGAAGGCCAACTTCATCAGCTCCTATATCCAGGACCACTGCCTCTGCCACCCCATTTTCTTGTGCACCAAGATCTTCATTTTGGATTGCTTTCAAACCCTCCAGTACTTCTTCCATGGTTGGTCTCATATCTTTCTCCTGCTGCAAACACTGGAAGGCCAATTCTGCAACAGCTGTTGCCATTATCCTCACAGAATAGTCCTTGTCATACCCAAGTAGAGGGTCAACCAACTCATTCACCAAATGATTTTGAATTTTGTTGATAGCTAAGTTAGCCAAATTTATATCATGCCGGTGCCTGTTGGTGTCCACAGCTTGTAAGGATGATATAAGCTCGATCAAGACCACCCCAAAGCTATAAACATCACTTTTGTCAGTGAGTTGATAACACTGGTAATACTCGGGATCAACATAGCCAGGCGTCCCTTGTGGAGCAGTGGACACATGGGTCTGATCATTGGGAAACAACCGTGACAGACCAAAATCAGCAACTTTCACACAAAATTCATCATCCAGGAGTATGTTGTTGGTTTTGACATCACGGTGTATCACATCATTGCGATGAAGGAAGGTTAGTGCATCAGCGGTCTCTATGGCGATGCTCAATCTAACAGGCCAGCTTAGAAAGCCAGATTCCTTTCGTTTTCCATGCAGATGGTCAGCCACTGTTCCATTAGAAATATACTCATAGACAAGGAGGAGTTCTCTGCTATGTCTTGAGGTGCATCCATACAGCTTCACAAGATTCTGGTGTTCAAGACGTGTTAAGATCTCAACCTCATTCATAAACTGCTCCACCCGTTTGAAATTGTTTTCATAAAGGCGCTTCACAGCAACTACACGACCATCACGTAGCTTACCTAAAACAAATAAGAAATATATTTTACAAAGCACAGGGATATTGGTAACTGATAGAGAAGCAAAACGAAGTATTTCTAACCATAGTAAACTGTGCCAAAGCCCCCATCACCAAGTTCTTTAGCAGGGTTGAAATTTTCGGTGGCTTCCTCTAATTCAGTATAGCTGAAGACCTGAACTCCAAAGTAAGTGCTGGCTTTCCCAAGGTCAGACCTTGATTTTGAGTTGAAGGAAGGATAAGAAGGGATGCTCTCAAATTGAGAGAGATTTGTCGAGGGAGGAGCAGTGCTTTTGCTTGTAAGTGGCGTGGGAATCTCTTTGCTTTGAGATTCAGCTGCACGTTTCTTCTTCTTTCGCTGGAGGTAATAATATACATAGAATCCCACAAAAATACCAAAAAGGATTGCACCTCCTACGGCAAAACCTGAGAATAGGATAGAATATTGCTCAATTTTCTTTTCAGTATCACCATCCATTGAAATATTATAGTATGTTATTAATGATGTTTACCTATTTTTATCTGTGAAGAATTTCCTGAAACAGCCACAAAAGATAAACAATTGTTAGTTGAGAGCTGAATACTCTTTTTTATTATCAAGACAAGTGAAATTTGACTGTATCAGCAGAGATCAACATTTTTCTTTTTCCGATACATGACTGAAACTAAAATGGAAGAGTACGAAAATTCCTATCGGGCTGATGGAACTAAATTCTGTATGTATTAGATATTGGCCTTCCACAGATAGTATATATATATATATATATATATATATATCAAGGCTTTTCCGGTGCAGAGGTCCGCATTTTTTTTAAAAAATGAGGACTTTTTGCAATTTTATCCCACTTTTCGATCATGATTCCTCATCTAAACCGTTCACAATATAGATATATGTGAGCAGATCATCTCGACAAAATTTCAACAAATTTAGAGATCAATAAGACATCCAAAATGAATCAAAACTATGAACGTAATAAAACTGTTCAACCGGAACCGTTAGTTTTTTCCGTTCTAAATCACATATTTGAATACCTTAACGATCTCCAAATTAAATGAAATTTTGTAGAGATGATCTACTCACATATATCTACATTGTGAACGGTTAAGATGAGAAATCATGATCGAAAAGTTGATCAAATTGTAAAAATCTGCATTTTTTAAAAAAATACAGACTTCCGCACCTGATGTGCCCTATATATATATATCATTAAAGGATCTATCGGTCTAAACTATCAGACAATGAGATTATAAATGCCCGTTCATCAAATATAAACTCTCACTATCGGATATAGGTTTATGCAGAGTATTGATATAGGGGTTTGAACTGTGAATCAATCTACCAGAAGCACCCACTAACAGAACACATAATAGTCTGGAGAACCAAATATATACTTGATTTTCTGCCTCCTAAGGCCAAGACTACATATATGAGACAACATAAATGAAATTCAAGTCTCAAGAAACTAGGCTTCATAGTGGAATAAGCAGTACTTATTTAGATCAAACAGTAATTCAATGATTTCTAACAATTCCAATAGTCATTGATTTAAGAGACAATGAGATCATAACAATAGTGAATGATGCTATTCTAAAATAGGATTACTCCATAAGAGCAAAGCAATGCGCAAAAGATAATTCCTCTTTTGTGTCAACAAAGATAAGCAGTTATATCATATTTTTTCTTCAATGGAGTAAAACCAAAAAAGATCAGAAGTAGTATAAACTGTGATCAATCTAAACACTAGACCTCCTACGACCGTGTTAATTTCTGCCCAATAGGAAAATGGTTTAAGGTGCAGAATTCTATATCGATGCCGACTTTGGACAGTCGAAGAGATACAAAGAAAGACAGATAAAATACAACAGAAAAAAGAGGTCACACTCTGAAAACACTAGCCGAAATTAAAATCCAGAATTAAATCAATCAAGCAATGCCGGCTTTGAAAACTATCATAATTAAGTTAAGAATGAAAAGTGAAAAATGTTTTATACCTGCTGGGTCACACAGGCGACCACCACAAATGCAAACGGGCCGGTTCGAATCAGAGTCAAACCCACATTCCCCATTTACATTAAGACATTTATTGCACTGATGGATGTAGGGATTAGTATAGTTAGCAAAGAAGCCATCCATGATAGATTGCTTAAACAGAGACCGGTTGGCAACGAGCTTAGCCGCCGTGGTTTTGAGAATCGGCACCGTGATGCCAACAAAGCACTTAAATGTGCTCATAATTGGATCGAGAGGAACCGGACCGATCAAGTAGTAGGCATCATCAAAAGTCTGATTGATATCACAGTGAAACCAATTCTCAGGCTCGGGCATAATACTGGTAGAATTGCAACCGTAGAAAATAGTGACATCTACGTTATCATCCTCACTGAACCTGAAGCTATCTGAAGCAACACTTGAGTTGGCGAACTCATGCGTGCAGGTCTCGTTCCAGAGGTCCATGCGAGCTAAGCTCAGAGTTTGAGCAGCTGGGTCGAGCGTCAGAACTCTGTAGTTGAGCGACATGATGGTCAGCTCAGGTAAGTCGTTTGTACAGTTGAGATGAAACTCGGGAGGGCCGCAGTAGGCGGGGCGGTCGCCGCCGGTGAAAGGGTAAGTGAGGTTCTGGAGTGTGCCGCAGTTGAAAGTCCTTGTGCAGTTGGACAGGTTTGACGTGGAAGAAAGCGACGTGGTGAAGTTGACGGAGTAAAGGAAGACGAAGAAGAAAGAGAAGATGGTGATGAACGGAGAACCCAACATTGGGAAGCTGAGAGAGAGAGAGAGAGAGAGAGAGAGAGAGAGAGATGGTCTTGTTGTTGGGTTGTAGGTGGTGTAAGTTTGAGGTCTAGTGAGCCGCCGGAGTGGGCGGCCATACAGGTTTGACTTGGACTGTTGTGAGTATCGTGGAGCTCTATAGTGTTGGACGTTGGTCACCAAATCTGTGCTCTCATGTGCATTTTCTTGCTTTAATTATTATAATATGAACAAAAATAAAAAATAATTATATTTATCCAATAATTTATGGGCGTTTTGGTAATTGAAAGGATGGTTTTATTCTTTGGTCAAATAAAAGAGGCTGGCTATAGGTTTAGGAAAATTCCTATTTGGTCTGAATTTGTTTTCTGCAATAATGTATTCTTAAACTACACAAAAGAAAGGATGCACTCGCTCTTCATAACGTCACTCTCTACTTGAATTCTGTTTTTGGCATTCTATTTATTTAGCTGCTAAAAAGATTTTAAAACGACTCTATTTTTGTTTTTCAAAATTCTTAAAGAGTTCTTTTGGGCCATTATAAAATGCGAGCCCCAAACAATGACCAGAAAGAAACAAGCGATGGGCTGAGGTAAAAGAAAGAAAAAATGATTAAATGTGTTACACAAAAATGATTCATAGACGTAGAAAATAGGTATCATACTATCATAATGTGAAAACTTTGAGTTAGAATCTTGGAGTTAGTTTTTAGATGCATTATGAAAAAACTTACATTGCCGTATGAGATTTGGCCTATGCATAAGCGGTGCCGTAGTTCTATACACGCCCTATTCGGCCAAACAAATGCCAAAAGTAAGACTAACATTATACCATAACGTGATCAGTGACTACCGATGGTTCGATATGAGCGACTGGCATATCAGATTGCTCTATCATCAATTTTGCTTAAGAATAGACAAACAATTCATGAGAAAAGATGGAGAAATTAATTTGCTTGGTAGCATTAGTACCTGCACAGTTAGAGGGATTAGGTCCATCCTTGCAGTAACAGGTAAATTCAGTTGAAGATGTATTGTACCCACATTGACCACCAGAGCCCTGACATTGTTGGCACAATGTATTGCTTGCATCCCATATCAAATTGAACCCGGAATCAAGCGCGGCGGTTAGATTCTCCTCGGAGGTATTCAATGCTAAATCGGAAGCCGCCGATTGTGAAACGGGCACGGTGACGGTTGTATTGCAAGTTCCAAAGGAGCCACTGATGTTGGAGATCCCGAAATGGCGGAGATCTTCCGTGACATAGTAGTTGATGGAATTGGTAGAGTTTATGGTGCAGTTGAATTGGCTGGTAAGTTGAGAAGGGAGAGGAATATTAAGAGGGGGGCATGCATAGAAGAGAAAGATTTGTTGAACATCTGAAGCAAATTGAAGAATACGGGATGATGAATTATCTATTGTGGTTGTATTGGTAAGGGACATGGGACAAACATTGTCCCAATAATCGGCTCTAGCAACAGTTAGA
Organism: Comarum palustre; assembly: GCA_951800085.1. Lineage (NCBI taxonomy): Eukaryota > Viridiplantae > Streptophyta > Magnoliopsida > Rosales > Rosaceae > Comarum > Comarum palustre. Next base: position 9,332,736 of record OX637579.1, on the reverse strand, counting down.
GTGCTTTGACTCTGGTTGATAGAAAGGACTCGAAATTCTTGCTCCTGGATTGAGATGGTCGGGGCATCACCGCTGCAGCTCAACCTGAACTCCGGGAAGCCACAGTAGTCGGGCCGGTTTGATCCCCAGAAAGGGTAACCGATGTTCTCCAACTTTGCACATTGAAATGATTGGCTGCAGTTGAGGTGCCTCTCATCATCAACGGCCAATGATTTTTGTACCCCAGAGAAGAATACTAAGAGCTGCAGGAGGAGAAGATAGGGATGCATTTCTAGAGGAAGAGAGAAAGGGAGAGAGCCTGGTTTAGATGGATATAGGACCTAATCAAAGATGAAGGTTGAGTCGTGCCTTCATATCTCAGCGGATGGGTGATTACAAAATACAAGTCTGGATGGAGCTTAGTGAATACAATTTTATCTATTCAGAAATAAGAAGGCTCGTTGGGAAAGATAGGAATTAATGGTGTTAATAGTCAATGGAAATGATGGTGGACTAGATCATTTTTTGGGTCAACTTTTCAGAGCGCGCGGACTCGGCACGAAATCAGCCGCCTTAATTGAAAAGTGGGTAACCTTTCACTTTGGTTACCTAAAACTCGATCGACCAGACTATCTAGCTTATGATGCTTATAAAACAAACACAAACATATTGCAAGGATGCTGCTTAGCACTTAAAAACAAACACGAACATAAGGATGATCAAGTCAACAACTCAAGGCTGGTACTCCACGGTCAATAATATGACAAAAACATAACAATCTTCAACGCCATGTGGGAGGTTAAACGATTCAGCTACCTAAATATTAGCTACAAGGGAATCTAAATCTTAACTATGGTTACCAGTTGCTGAAATCAAGGAGCAGAAGAGATAATAATTCATATTGATAGGCAGAGAGCATGGATATAATTGATACCTGATGGTGAATTGGTGGGTGAATCCGCTGCAGTTGAACCACAGGTGGTTGGTGAAGTGCCATTTTGGCAATAGCAAATGAACGACGCATTAGTAGTGTCTTGCCCACAAAATCCTCCTGAGGTAAGACAATTGTTGCAAAGACCAGTAGCATAATTCAGCACATTCAATTCAAAACCACCGTTTACAAAACTCTGGATAGTTGATGTTTTATTGTTGTCAAGTGCATCAGCAGCTGCCGCAGACACTGGAACCAAAACCTCAGCTGTACAGGAGCCCAAGGTACTCGCATCAGGAAGCCTAGCACGCTGCGTCTCTGTGAGAAAGGAAACGGTCTCTGAATTATCTGAATTATTGCATTTATGCGTGATACTAGAAGGATTAAACCCCAAAAGTGACAACGCTGAACTTGCAGCCGCACTGCATCCGTAGTAAAATGACACGTTTTGAGGGCCAGACGCATAATCAAATAGAGAGAAATTGAGGTCTGTGGGAATATGACTCGGAGGACACAGATTATTCCAGTAATCCTCCCTTGCAACTGTCACGGTCGGAGTTGCTGTAGTAGTGCTATTGCTCATGTTAAGAATTCTGAAATTGATATTCTTCATGGTGATCATCGGGACAGTGTCGTTGCATGTGACCTCAAACCCAGATTTACCACAGTATTCGGGTCGGCCCGACCCCCAAAAGGGGTAAGAGACGTTGCTTTTGACGCTTCCGCAGGTAATAGGTTGGCTGCAGTCGACATACCCGGCTGTATCAGCAGACACACTCGATTGAGAATTGATCGACAGAAGGGAAGTGATCAAAAGCAAAGGAATCAAAGAGGACTGAAAGAGCACAAATGAATTCATATTATCTTAGCTAGGAAGGCTCAATGATCAGGAATCAGCTCGTGACCAGTAACGAAAATGAAGAATGAGCCTGCTGGCTAGTAATATAGTTGCGGCGACACCAAGTCTCTATTCATATGCAGTCCAACTTTGAAATATTCAATGAAGAAAAACAAACACAATGCCTCTTATCTCTGTTTTCTCTCTTAAATTTGTTAAAGGCACCTAAATTGAAAGCATATTTATATTCATATATTTCCTAACCCACTATTGATTTTGAGAGTATTGTCTCTGATGAGGGGCTGAAATGGTCTGCTCTTCCAGAAGCAGGGGAAAGTCAAATGCATGATAAAGACTTGGAAAATTACCCTCCAACAGAACTCGTTCAAAAATGGAATAGAAAGCGAGCAAAACTTGACAATAAACATATAGAAGATTCCATAACTTAGGAGGGTGTAGCCGCAGAAGTTAGGGTATTAGACTATTAGGTCCCTCCATGTCTATATTCATTGAGATCGAAATGATCTATGATAAAAGGCCCGCCGCCGCCGCCTCTGAACCACCGAGTGCAATTACGTCGTTCCGTCTTGGACCCCATTCTCCTTTTTGGGTCTGGTGACTGGGCAAGAGGTTTTCGGGTTTCGGCTGATGAGAGAAAGATCTAAAGAGGCAATCTACAGCTGCAGAATGCAGATTCAAGTTTTGGGAATTTTTCATTACCAACTGTTTGTCTGCGAGGAGCCGGAAACCCAACTCCTCTTTTTCCTTTCCTTCCGGCTTGATGGCATGTTTACTTTGTGTGAATCGAAATTACTGGTTTGAGAGTTACTCTCATTCCTTCTAGAAATGTTGGTTACTAACCTCTAGCTCAATCAGATGCGTGTAGGCCCAGCGTGGAACCCGGATTTATTCTCCCTTTCTCATTCTGATGTAAAGAATGGTATTAAATCTGATTCAACCCACTGACTTTCTATTTTAACCTTCCAACCCCAACTTGCCACCCGCAAGTACACACCCATCCAACCTCAACCATCAGTGAAAAACGAGAATGTATGCGGATCAGTTCATTACCTCGCTCGATGTCGTAGAGACAGAGCAAGTGAAAATATATATCGTGTTATAATATCTTAAGTGAAAATATATTTTTAAGTAATTATATATATATATATGAAAAAAATTCAGTTTACACTCATACCTAAAATTTTTATTTAATCAGTTTCGTACCTAAATTTTTATCTAAAATCAGTTTTATATCTACTTTTTATTTAATCAGTTTTGTACCTAAACTTTTATCTAAAATCATTTTCATACCTAACTCCGGCCGAGTCCGTCTTCCTCATGTATCGCAAGACCAACTTCGGTCTTTCTTTTCACTTGTGTAGGGAAAGACCAACCATGGCGGTTAATGCTATGATATATGAGTTTTTTTGGTCATCCGAGTTCGTTTAAGGCTTCAAAATACAGTTTGTCTAAACACTTAACACACGAAAATACATATATCTGCATCTATATAAGGTATTTTGGTCGAACCTTCAACATAACAAACTGTCACCATGATGAGACACAATTGCCCATCTAAAAATTTTGAGACATGTACCTCTCGATGATAAGGCTCTCCATAGGGATAAATAATGGTAAATAGTAGGCATGTTGTGATTTCGGTCATCAAAATTCACAAACAAAAATACGACCGTCAGATATCATCAATATATTGAAATATGTCTATGGTAAAAAATTCAACTTGATCCGATAAATTTAAGGGTTTCATCCGGACAGTTAATCCCGTAAGTCAAACCCTTAAATTGCATTGACTGCAACAATCGGCACCGAGAATTTACCGAAATTACATGATTTTTCAACCGTAGACGTATTTCACTATTCCTGTCATATCTTATTTCATGAGTTTTTTTGCGTTTTAAGATTCTACGTAGAGTTTATTTTTGAAACGAAATATTTACTTAAACTTAGTAAACAAGATATACAACATTAGTAGGTATGTTGTGATTCCAATGATCAAACTTGAGAAACAAAATTTGACCGTCTGATATGATGTTGAAATACGTCTATAGGAACAAATTCAACTTGATCCGACAACGTTAAGGGCTCGATCCTTACAGTCAATCCTGTAAGTCAAACCCCTTAATTGTATTTTGTCCGGACCTTCAACGAAAAATAGTTTCAAATCGATGAGACGCAACCAATGGTATAAAAATTTTATGAAAAATAACCACCGGAGATAAGGCTATCTCTAGGGAGAAAAAATGGAAAATTGCGTTGACCGCAACTATCGGTAACGAGACTTTACCGGAAGTACGTGATTTTTCTATCGTAGATGTATTTCACTATTTCGGTCATATCTTATTTCACAAATTTTTTTCGTTAGAAGTTTCTATGTATAGGGTTTTAGCCGACGAAATTAGGGTAATTCGTCGGCTAAAGTTAAATAAATTAATTAATTAAATAAATAAATAACTATAGCCGACAAAATTAGAGTAATTCGCCGGTTAAAGTTAAATAAATAAATATATAGCAGACGAAATTTATTAAAATTTGTAGGCTAAAATTTTCAACGAGGATTTTGAAAATTTTGAACTTTAACCGACGAAATCAAGTAGGGTCCATCAACATTTTATGCTTGTGACGCTCAGTGTTATTAGAGATATGAGTTAGTAGTTCCTATTGTATTTATGTACCGGGTGGTTCCATAAAAGTCTGCATCTACAAGACTATGTCTCGATACGTCGACCACTCAGAGAGTTCCAGTAACACCCCGTCCTAAAATTTACCTTTTTACCGGGATCAGACGGGTTACAGACGGTTGTAACCGCGCTGTTAATCTTTTCTGAACTAATATTCGAGTTTAATATCGAGATATTCTCGATTCCGGGAGAAGATAGAATTAATGTTCTGAGGTGGTACATTATGTCGACACGAGTCTCCGGTATTTTCAAAAAAATTTCTCAGCTTCCGTTTATTTTCTATAAATTTTCAAAGTCCATACTAATTTCTAAATTACTATTTTCTGATTTTAAAAATCAACTTTAATTCATGGCCCATTGATTTCCAATCTTCATTCTGGACCTTTAGATCTAAGTATATAAACTAAAAACCCTATCTCCACTCCCTCATTTCTGTCGAGGGAGATAAACAGAGGGATCGAGAGAGTGAGAGAGCTAGCGTTGCTGCCGCGCCTTCTTGCCACTGCCTCACCCTCCTCCGGTCACCGACGGCGAATCGAAGACCATCAACAGGATCACCTCACTCTCCTCTCTTTACCCATGTTCTCGATCTCGACATACACTCACTCTCCTTTTGAGATCGAATCCAAATCCCTAAATCCCCAAATCGGTTTCTCCCTTTAATTCTTCCTTCTCTAGCGAAGACGTTGCTCCCCAGAAATGAGACATCCCACTCCCACACTTAATGATATGCATGTATCTATGAACTATGCATCTGTGTGAATACACACACACACACACACCTGTGTGTGAATGAAAACGTCCATATGCACTTTAACTATACTAATCCAAGCAACTCAATATCAGGTGAAAACCATTTTTGATTCTGCACTCACTAAAGTTTGCAAACCCAGGAGAAATGTTCTTTAATTTCAGGCAAACAAATTAAAAAAAAAGAACACAGATGATCAAACTTATATGTAACAAAGTGAAAGTCAAATTTTGAGGACTAACAGAACCACCAATATGTTTCAAGATGAAATGACACAGGCTCTGAAACTCCTCATCCTATTTAAAAATTTCAGCTTTCCCCTAATTGAAAACAGAGGAAGATAAGAGATCAGACTGAGAGCACCAAGCTTACCTGAACCAATGACAAACTGGATCTAGCCACGCCCAAATCCAACAAAGGAAACACGAAGAAGCATCAATTATCAAAATCAAAGAACTATCAATCATGAAACATAGGTGACAGTTACATACACAACATAAAACACAGCCTAAAACTGACAATACCTGCAGTTGCCCGTGCCAGCACGGTCGGGATTACCTAATGATGGTATGAGAATAATGAGTTAATAAGTTACAGCATTGTTGTGATGTTCTAAGTTAAGTGAGTATAATAGCAAGCACACTCACAAAATAATAGCAATGACTGGAATGACTTAATTGAAAATCATTAATTTATAGAATAATGCCAAGCCATGAAACAAAACAGACATGAAATATACATATAAGATCTGCACCTTTTGTTCATAATGATTCAAACCATGATTGTAATGTCAACTGATACACAATATATAGGAGCAAGGTTGTAAATCTGGACATTCAGTCTAGGTTGAGTGCTACTGTGAACCTGGTCTGATCCAAAAGTTTGTCCTGCATAAATTTCATAATAGAAACGAATGGAGTTTTTTTAAGTTTAGCCATGAGAAATTAGTATGAAAGCGATTGTATAAAGAAGTCTGCCCTACTCAATATTTTATGGTGATCAAGAAAATAATCAAGAAAATAATAAATAAAAATTTCATGTTACTTAAGATTCAAATCATGTTGCTCAGTATTAAATCACGTTTTTTTTAAACTTGCTTTTGATCGATTTGAATCTTTCATGTACAAAGGATGCAGACCTTATATGTTATATGTATATTTCTTGCTATTCTATAAAACATTGGAAATTGAGAAACTTTATTCCAATCCCAAATAAATGAAACTGTTGTGAGACATCCCAGCATCAACATTTATCAACTCCAATTGGCACAAATCAATCATAACCACTGTTTCTGCTATCTCACAATTGTGGTTCAGTATGTGCAGATTTACTCTAGTTTGATCATATATATTGTATGGTTAACCCCTTGCTCTATATTATTTATTCCATACAAAGGTACACACAGAGAATGCATACTGAAATAGTATAACACACAAATTTGATATAACTCATGTAGACTAAATTTTTTTTCTCTCTCAAACTTGTCTGAAGTACTTGTTGGACTACTTTGCAGATAATAAGAAGCACATAATGTATACGATTGTCAATGGAATACATCATGAACCAAGGAAGTAATCATAGTCCGCTACTACATAATGGGAGGTGAAGAAAGTTTTTCTATTTGTAACAGAAACCAATTGCCTGATATAACAAAAGCCGCAAATTGCTCCCTTCCATATTGCATGCATAGTAACTTGAAAGGACTGAAGCAAAACATAATGCAATTAAAGTACCTCTTCAGAGCTGATATACCAAGAATACAATCAGCTTGACTGTGAAACTTGATCAAAAGGAGTTTCAACCTGCAAAAAACATGCAGCAAACCATGCTTCATGGATTAAATGTGTATACCAATCGACAAACCCAGAATACGAAAACCAATTTGGGAAACTTTCTGAGAGAAATCGTCAAGACCGATCTGAATTCAATGCAATTTAATTTTATTCTTGAAATTTCTGATTTAAGCATTTTAGTCAAAATGGAATCTAAAGAATATCTGCACCTGAATTAATTGCCTCATCAAGAATGTCCTTGAAGCGGTGTGAATCAAGCTTTGGATCTGAACAAAGCATTGAACAAAAGAGTGTAGGGGAGGAAACTGTAAGCACCTAATAGGAAATCCAAACGGAGAAAAGATGAAACACAATGCTATTACCTGGTCATATTCCCCTAGTAAGAAGAGCTCAACTAAATATTTCTTCTCAGAATCAGATCCTATAGTTTGCCTCAAACTCTTCAATGTCAGCTTCAGTGACCTATAGATGCATCAGTATCATAAATCTATAGGATAAGGGACAACATATTATATCCAAAGAGAACAAAACATCCTAACCTTCTTATACATGGCTCGGAAATATTCATGCAAATTCTGAGCAACATCACCAGCAAGATCCTGCTCATGTAAAATGACTATCCATAAGCAAAAATATGAATTTCCAGAGACACACCAAGTTCAACATTTAACATTTAACTATCCCTACCTAACATTTGTATACAAAATTGTGATTGAGTGATAATTTAGCAGCAAATAAAACCATCAAAAGCACTAACATCATCGTCGATGCAACCAATCTGGTCATACAGGGCTCATTTCTCCTCATCCCCGAGAATCGAGATCACTTTTTGTAATTGCTGAAATTTCTCTAGCTTCCTATACAGCACAAACAATGACACAATTCACAACATAACCACTATCTCACAGAAAATTACAAAATCACAAACTTGATGGAGTCTCAGCTCATCACCAGGATTCTTATCAGGATAGAGTCGCAACGCCAACTTGTAATAGGCCTTCTTAATTTCCTGCTGAGAAGTGCTTCTATCGACACCAAGAACCTACAATCCGAACCCCCATATTCTCCAAATTAGGGCATCAAAAATCCTCACAGATCTAAAAAGGAAATTAAGAAATTATTATCAAATCCGATCTGACTGGGGTATGATTCACAAATCCAAGGAGATTGCCAGAAATTTCTCCCAAAACAAACTCTGAAACTATCAAAGCAAGCCTATTCAATGATTCGTCCAAGTTCTAAAGCCAGTCGATCAATAATTCGTCCAAGGCCTTCTTAATTTCCTGCTGAGAAGCGCTTCTATCGACACCAAGAACCAACAATCCGAACCCCCAAATTCTCCAAATTAGGGCATCAAAAATCCTCACAGATCTAAAAAGGAAATTAAGAAATTATTATCAAATCCGATCTGACTGGGGGTTGATTCACAAATCCAAGGAGATTGCCAGAAATTTCTCCCAAAACACACTGAAACTATCAAAGCAAGCCTATTCAAAGATTCGTCCAAGTTCTAAAGCCAGTCAATCACATATCAACAATAGATAGTTGGACAATGAAAGAGGTACAAAAGTAACCTACATTTACTTGTAGGAAAATGCAATGTAACAATTTGGCATACACAAAAGGAATGTATCCTTGTATATTATAGTTACCAATATTGTTTGTTGTCAACTAACATATGATAGCATCAAGAATCTTAAATCTTGTTGTTCAAGGACCATTATAAAATAAAAATGGCAGGAGACTTCAAAAGAAGAAAAGATACTAAAGGATGTACTGCTATTCACCTTTGTTTTCTTTTAGATTTGTCCCTTCTGCCCCCTATTAGGTGGACGTTGAAATTGAACAACACATAATTTGTGAAAGGTTTTACATACGAAAAAGGTCAAAGTGAAGTCAATTAGGATGACGAAGTTGTGAGTTATGATATGGGAAGATCGATGCGATATATATGAACGAGTGATGTTGATATCACTCGTATCAATGAGGATCAAAGAAATGCAAGAAATAAAAAGATAGAAGGATCAAAGAAATACTTGTTACCTCTTCGGCTTCTTGGCAGTCACTTCTTTTAGAATGTCACTTAATGTGCTCTTTCTGGGTTTCAAGGCCTTCTTTGGTGGAGGCTGGTTTGTGGCCTTGATGTTTGTAGAACCTCTCCTACAATATTCCCATAGTCAGAAGTGACTATCGACCGAAAATAATTCTATACCAAGCAATTTGATCATGGTATGTCATGTCCTCATTATAGCATAAAACAACAGAAGAGAGCCTAGAGCTATTGATGCCAACGAAGGGAGCCAAAGCCCCTTTTCAATTACTCAATAAGCATCTTGAATCTAAACAGTATTGTATCAGAAAATGGCTAGATAAGAACATTATCAAGCAACATTATCGCTTTCAAATTGAGCAATGAATTCAACAATTCAAAATTTCATCATACCATAGAAGCAATTGAGCTTATACTTACATCCACCATCTCTAGTTTCCAGCAAGTTCCAGTTATCTCCTCAATCTTGTATTCTGGTGGCATACAATAGCAACAAATAAAAAAAAAAATCAGAGGCTTGAAATTCATGAAAACAAAAATCAATGACTGACCTATCACAATTAGCAAATGAAGAAAAGAAAAACCAAAGAATGATCAAAAGAGAAACTGTAAGGTAACCAGAGAAAACTCATCAAAAGAGAAAAGTCACCAAATTAGGATCGAAGAACTAATGAACCAACAGAAATTGGCTTCTAGCAATTTGACTGAAACCTGCAATAACAGAATTTGATTGAATCCCAATCAAACTGACCTAAGCCATGCCATATATTAACAAAACACAAACACCATTATAAATGACTAATAGCAGATAGCAATGAACCAATAACACAGATTAGCGCATAACATTCAAAAGTGGAAGAATAAAATGAAATTTCTTTCTAAGTTTGATTTTTGTTTAAGTATAGATGGTTTTTTCCTATCCTACCAAAATAGAAAATGACTATTTACTTTTTAGCTTAAGGAGCGATATATTAGGTTACCATGTGGTATATAGTATAGTGTAACGATGAGAAATTTACCATGTGTGCAACTGATTAACTGTTTTGGAGCTCAGTCATACAGGAACCATCATACTCGCATCTCAAGTACATACACAATCAAATGAGAGTAATAGTGAAGAACAACAAATCACCAAGACTGCAACTACTACCAGGGAGTATTAAATCAGCACAAACTTACAATAGTCTTAATGTTATACCAGCACCTATGCATGGCTTCTAAGTTCTAAGAACAGTAAAATAGACTTGTTCCTTCAAATAGTCAAATATCTACTATAGAAAGCAAACCAGTCATTCCTAATCACCAGTCAGGTTCTTTTCAGTTCAGTTCTCCAGATCAAGAGAACTTCGACGTATTTCAACTGGAGTTTCAACTGTGCATGAGTTAGTATAAACTCAATAGGTAAGGAAGCATAGCAAAATAAAGCATAGCAAAGAAATGACTTGAATTTACAATACAATACATGTCAATACAGACTACATTGCAGGAAGAAAAAGGCCTGCAACTTCCATGATGACCCAATTTACTCAACAACCGTAGAATTCATGGAAAGAGTAAACAATGTTACATACTTACATGACATGGTTCATTACCTTTCTCATTCATGCAGCGCAGAATCTTGATTTTTGAGGAATTGTCTGATGCTTCTGTTTCTTTATCTGTCCATTTAAGGGATCAATAATAAGATTAAAGTATTGAACCCAAATTATCAAGATAAACCAGTTGCAGAGTAGCGCATACTGTAAAGGACATACACACTTTTGTTTAGAACCTCACAAACAGGAATATTGTTGCGAAATCCCTTAGAAGCATGAGGAGCATCCCAAAAACTTTTGAACGGACATCTCCTCTCTTCTTCTTGGCCCTCTTGTGGGTACCCAACTTATTCTTGGCGACCTTAAGAGCACGCTTGTCCTTTCCGACCTTCAAAAGCTCAGTAATCCTCTTCTCATATGGAGCAAACCCAGCAACTTCCCTGATCAGGTTCCTGTGAACCCTCTTGCTCGTTTTCTACAATAATACCCAAAACTCAAACAACATCACAATCTCAGTACACAAACACAAACCCAGTTGACAAATCACAGAAACAACAAAGATCTATAAGAGTGAGATTTAGATTACCCCTTTGCGGTCAGAAGAGCGAGGAGCTTCAAATTGATGAGCTCCATTCCAGGTATAGCCCAAGTTGCTTAGCAGCTTTATGGAGAGCTCGATCGAGTTGGGAAAGAGAAAGCGAACAGAGCGAGAGACGAAAGAGATAGAGAGAAAAACTGAGAAAAGCCAAGGGTTAGAATTAAAGGTAAAATAGTCTAGCCAAGCCAAAAATTGCAACAGTATAGGAATAGTGTCCCACAATTGTTATATAAGGGAAATGATCCTTGCTTTGCATTTAAAATAAAGACATACGGCCAAAAAATGAATAACACTTATTTCTGTTCCCCTTTACGTAATAGACCAGTAATTGGGCTGGTAACAAAGGAAATTCATCAAGGCATTTACTGACCTCAGGAAACTTACACAGGAGGAAAATAAATTGTCAAAATAGATCACGTACTTATAAACCTATAACCAAGCCCCTTAAATCCAATTCCAAAACACATGCTGAACAACAGACTAAACAACCCAATATACCAAACCCAAACCCAAACCCAAACAACAAGGTAAACCTTAATGGGTTTTCAAGGCCGCCGAAGGAAACAAAATCATGAACCCAACAATTAATCAATCCAAAGTAAATTATTAAACCACAGAATCAAGAAAAGAGAGCCCCAATAATTTGATTCAAGCAAACACCCACCGGTTAATCAATCTTGGCAACCTAAACCACAGAATAACGTAAAGAGTGTAAGACTAAGATGAACTATATAATCCAAGTCAATCCTCTGACTGAAACTCGAACAAAAAGAAAAGATCATCACATGAAAATCAAGAAGAAAAACTTGATAGAAAAGAGAACCTGAATTGTTTTGTAACAGCAAGTGAAATTAAGAAACCCAATTTCCAACACAAGAAATTCGCAATTCTTATACTACCAGGAAGAAGACAATTAGCACCAAAGCACCTCAAAGATTGTATAATATATCAGAGCACTAACTCGATAGGTACACTTTTTCTAGGAACTTTGTTCTGGCATCAAATAAAACACTACCACTTTTGTGTGTGTGTGTGTGTGCATATACCACGCAGGGATAAAAGTTTGGAAATTTATGACACAGCTTCAGTTACCATTCTAGTTTTAATGTAAGGTAGCACAGATTGAAGGCATATGCATATGCACTAACTCGATAGGTACACTTTTTCTAGGAACTTTGTTCTGGCATCAAATAAAACACTACCACTTCTGTGTGTGTGCATATACCACGCAGGGATAAAAGTTTGGAAATTTATGAAACAGCTTCAGTTACCATTCTAGTTTTAATGTAAGGTAGCACAGATTGAAGGCATATGCATATGCATATAAACCAATATCATTTCACTTAAGTCATGATAGCTGCAGTGATATACAAAAAAATTATTAACAAACCCTAAACTTCATAGAAAAACTCAATCGAAAAGAAAAGTTCATTCAAAAGGATTCAAGATATAGGTACCCAGAAAACAGATGGTCCAAATTATTAACAAACCTGCAGTGAACTCTGGCGCATTAACAGAAGTCATGATAGCCCATATGGCATCCCGCCTAGTCCCAGTGACGAGTGCCTGCAACAGATAAAACACAGAAACCACTATCAAAAGCCAGAACAACTTTCATAGGTATGTCCCACAGATAACAATAAGTGAAAAGAGAAAACTATCCCAACCTCCAAAACAGAGAAACGCAAAATCTCCATCCCAAGTAACTGAACCAAAACGCAATCCTGTGATTGAAACCTACACATAAAGAGAAGATCAACTTCATCCAGAAGAAAAACTCAATCGAAAAGAAAAGTTCATTCAAAAGGATTCAAGATTTAGGTACCCAGAAAACAGATGGTCCAGATACAGACTATCCAATTTCGACCTTCCAATGCATAAACATTTTCAAACTTTTGAAAGAGTTTAAAACTCATTAGTAGTTTTCATATATCACTTAAAACAACAAGTATATGTGACAAAATGAAACATAGAAGTACAATTGAGTGTTTCAACCATAGGAGAACCAAATGAAGTTTCAACTATACAAAGACAAGGAAAGAACTTCAATCAATTCCCAAACAAAGTTCAAGGTTTACCTCCATTAAGGACCAAAATTGTTAGTCTGTGCTATCTTAGAGCCTCAAACGGTGCCTACTCCGCCAGATTAAACGGTTCCTTCAGAATAGAGATAGAAAGAAAACCTGGAACTAACTTCATGAGGTCACCAAATCATACATGTAATCAAATATATGTGACTCCTTCGGAATATATAAAAATTCAAGCAAATTACCAAAGGCAGTAGAGTTTAAGAAAAGCCAAAGAAAAGTAATTCAAACAAAGTACCAAATCGATTCGCTGGTTAGATAGACGGTTAGAATCAACGAATACCGATCTTTTACTCTCTCTGGGTTTTAGTTTGCTCTGATCCTCAATCTGTGTGATTCTATAGAAAATTATTACCCAAGGTTGTAAATGAAAATGAATCACATATACCACAGGAAGACATAATTGAACAATACCTATTACTACAAAAGGCAGCCAAATTATTAATGACTAGATTTGAGCTCATTCCTTGTAAAAAATCGAACCCAACAATCAAATCATGAACATAATTCAAACTGTAAACCTATAAGCTATATTCAGCTCGAGCAGACAAGTGGAAACAACTGATTAAAATTTTTACCTACAGTGATGAAAAAAAATCCGAGCCACAACTGAAAAGCAAAGAAAAAAAGGACCAGCTCAAATTCACAAATATTAAAAATGAAAATCGAGGGAAAATTGAAAGGATTACCAAAACCTCAAAAAGAGGATAAGTATCGTCCAGAGCCAACCAAATCCAAAACCTCCTTAGTCCACTTCACCATAGTTTCAGTAGTAGAAACTGTAACAACAATAAACAAACCCATAAATCAGAATCCAAATTATTCAAAACCCGAACAAAGCAAAATTGTTGGAGGTATACCACATGCACAGATAGGATCACTTCAAGCCAGAGCAATCGAACACAGAGATCTCAGACTACAGCATCAATAAAATCCCTTCAAAATCAAGACCCAATCAGTTAAAAACCAACAGCAACAGAAAACAAAATCAAAACCCATAAAAAAGATGAACCAAGTCAATAACAGTACAAGCCAAGTTAATGTATATTAGAAGATACTTTCAACTATTCAGTGCACTTAAACAAACCAAGTCATTACCAGTGCACACCAAAAAATCCCAAGGAATATGAGTGTGAATGACAGAAATTAAGCAAAACAATATAGTAGCACAGTAAAATAAGAAGGGAAAGGAGCTTTTTGCTTCTCAAAACAAATAGTTCACTGACACATAATTTTGTTCTTACATTTTACTTCCCTTGAACCTTCAAAATCATCATAATATTGGTAAACTGTGACATCCACTTTGCCCTACGTGTTACCATTACAAAACATATTGGTAGAACAGGATTGTAGGCAACATCCAAGTAACAGAATTAGAAGAATATGGTAATGCTTTGGAACTTGATTAGCTCTAACATCTAAAGCTACCATTAATAAAATAGGGTCACTGTTGGAGATGAAACCACAAAAGTACACCCATTTGATCAATTGGCAGAAAGAAACTATCTTTCCTCTACTTGTTACCATTACAAAACATATTGATAGAACAAGAATGTAAGCAAGGATCCAAGTAACAGAATTAGAAGAATAAGGTAATCCTTATGAAATAAAGTTAATGTACGAAACACATGAAATTCATCAGAAAAATTTTGGTAAGTCTGCCTATGAGCATAATTAAATAATTATACACCCAAGCTTAATGTTGTGCATCTTAATTGGACAAAGATACGAAAAATAGTCTGGCTACGAGCATAATTAAATAATTATACACCCAAGCTGAATCTTGTGCATCTTAATTGGAAAAAGATATGAAAATCCACCCCAAATAAGCAATCAAAAGCACTCAATTTTAAGAATAATTCATGACCCAAAGGAGCATACTTCAAGAGTGACATATTCGAAACTGAACTTTTACAATAGCAACCATAAGCAATCAAAAGCACTCAATTTCAAGAATAATTCATGACCCAAAGGAGCATACTTCAAGAGTGACATATTCAAAACTGAACTTTTACAATAACAACCATAAGAATACTTAAAAAAAATTCAGATTTTCCAGTATAATGTCTTCTCAAATAGGCATCAGCCAAAAAAATTCCTATTTCAGTTGCTTTTAGTTACTCTGGCACAGATGTTCTCGAAATTAATGACCAGATTTGAGCTCATTCCCTATGAAAAATCAAACCCACCAACAAATCACGTACAAAATTCAAACTGAAAACCCATGAGCTATATTCAGCTCAAGCAGATTAGTGGAAGCTACTGATTAAAGATTTCACCACAGTGACGAAAAAAAAATCCAAGCCACAAGTGAAAAGCAAAGAAAAAAAAGGACCAGCTCAAATTGACAGACATTAAAAATGAAAATCGACGGAAAATTGAAAGGATTACCAATACCTCAAAAAGAGATGAAAACACTATTGTCCAGCGCCAACCAAATCCAAAACCTCTTCAGTCGACTTCACCATAGTAGCTGATACTGTAATAACAATAAGAGAACCCATAAATCAGAATCCAATTTATACAAAACCCGAACTAAAAATTGAACATAGAATTTGTTGAAGGCATACCGCAGACACAGATAGGATACCACAATCAACATCTATCACTTCACGCCAGAGCAATCGATCACAGAGATCTCAGACTCCATATCAATCCCTTCAAAATCAAGACCCCATCAGTTAAAAACCAACAACAACAGAAAATATAATCAAAACCCACGAAAAGGACGAACCAAGTCATTACCAGTGCAAGCCAAGTTAACGTATATTAGAAAAGACTTTCAACTATTTAGTGCACTTCAACAAAAAAAAGTCATTACAGGTGAAAGCCAACAAATCCCAAACAGCCAAGCAATATAAGTAGGTCAATGACAGAAAGTTAAGGAAAATGATATTGCAGGACATAGTAAATTTAGAAGGGAAATGAGCTTTTTTGCTTCTCAGAACATATAGTTCACTAAAACAAAAAATTGTTACATTTTACTTCCCTTGAACCTTCAAAAATCATCATTGTATTGGTAAACTGTGACATCCAATTTCCTCTGCATGTTACCATTACGAAACATATTGGTAGAACAGGATTTTAAGCAAGGATCCAAGTTACAGAATTTGAAGAATATGGTAATTTGTGGAACTTGATAAGTTCTAACATCTAAAGCTACCGTTAATGAAATAGGGTCAGTGTTGGAGATGAAACCACAAGTCCGAACCCATTTGATCAATTGGCAGAAAGAAACTATCTTTTAGTCATACCTAAACTCTCTTCCTATAAGCATAGACACCTTTATAAAGAGAATTTAAAAATGAATGTTTGAAAACTGTAAAATGAAATATAAAAATATAGCAACTGGATTCTTCTCGAGTACTTGCTCACCATGAGAATCTAGAAACTGAGAAAATAGAATCCCTCCCAGTCCCAGTGAAGAGTGCCTACAACAGATAGAACACACAAACCACTGTCAAAGCCAGAACAACTTTCAGAATAGGTATGTCCCACAGATAACAATAAGAGAAATGAGAACTATCCCGGCCTACAAAAGAGAGAAACGCAAAATCTCCATACTCCGTACCCAAGTAACCCAACCAAAACGCAATCCTGTGATAGAAACTCAAAAAAAAAAAGAAAAGATCATCAGATGAAAATCCAGCAGAAAAAAACTCAATAGAAGACAACCTCAATTGTCTTATAGAAGCAAGCGAAATTAAGAAACCCAATTTCCAATACACCAATCCAAATAAATTTGAAGAGGGATCTGACCAAAATTGAACATCCCAGATTCATTTGCATCACCCAAAGCTGCATGCATGCACCAAACATTGGCACCAACGTCTCACTTTCTCAGTTTCTGTCCAGCCCAAGCATTGAAGAATCAAATACAGAACAATAGAACATACTAAAAGGGAAGAACAGATGATCAATGATTACCATTCAGCCCAAAACAAACCTATTCCAATTTGAGGAAAGTGAGGTGAGATAGAGAGCTTGATCTGCAAAACATGACGGGAAGCTGAGATCGATGCAAAAAGATTGATAACGGACGAAGAAAAGAGAAAGATTATAGTAACCTACGATAGATAAGGAAGGATGATGTCAGATTCATCACATACATCGATCGAGTTTCGCTTCCTCCGCTCTATCTCAACTCATGATTCCTCCCTCTATCTAACTATCTCTCATTGTCAAAGAACCAAAAACGATTAGGTGGAAGACCGGCCGCTCTATCACATACATCGATCGAGTTTCGCTTCCTCCGCTCTATCTCAACTCATGATTCCTCCCTCTATCTAACTATCTCTCATTGTCAAAGAACCAAAAACGATTAGGTGGAAGACCGGCCGCTCTATCTCAACTCCTGATTCCTCCCTCTATCTAACTATCTCTCATTGTTAAAGAACCAAAAACGATTAGGTGGAAGATCGGCACATGAATAGATGAAAGGGAAATGGAGTAAAAAGCAAGACAGCTCATTGTCAAAGAACCAAAAACGATTAGGTGGAAGATCGACACATGAATAGATGAAAGGGAAATGGAGTAAAAAGCAAGACAGCACAGGGGCAGCCAAACCAAATACAAAAAATACGGAGATGGAAATATACTCTATATGAAAGAAAGCTTATCAAAATTTAATCGGAAGAGACTAACTGCTAGTTCACCTGTCAAAAAACCCTTCCTGTAATTAGATTAATACTTTGGAGCCATCGGTGCCTTGCCCATCAAATCAACCTGAAAGAAGAGTTTACCAGTAATATAAAAATAACTTTCCTATTCGAATATCCAACAGAAAGAATAGAAGAGCATCTGCAATGGAAACTCTAATAAATTAAAATTCCAATAACCACCACATATCATGTGTAATGGAAAGAATAAGAAAACCCATATTCAGAATCCAATTTATACAAAACCTGAAGTAAAAGAAAAGTGAATTTGTTGAAGGTATACGGATAGGATACAGCAATCAATTTGTTTAATAACATCAATCGAGGGAAAATTTAAAGGATTACCAAGAGACCTCCCTAGTCCTCCTCTTCTCCATAACAGAACAAGAATAAGAAAACCCATATTCAGAATCCAATTTATACAAAACCCGAACTAAAATAAAGTGAATTTGTTGAAGGTATAACGACAGGATACTGCAATCAATTTGTTTTACTGAGAGCATCAATAAAATCCCTTCAAAAACAAGACCCAATCAGTTACAACAACAGAAAACAAAATCAAAAGCCATGAACCCATACTGCAATCAATTTGTTTTACTGAGAGCATCAATAAAATCCCTTCAAAATCAAGACCCAATTAGTTACAGCAACAGAAAGCAAAATCAAAAGCCACGAACCCCAAATCAGTGCAAGCTAAGTTAACTCATACCAATCCCCTTAAATCCAATTCCAAGAACTAATTGCACTAAAAGTAGTAATGTATTACAGTAAAAGTACCACATTGAGTTTGACATAAATTTGTGCAAATTTCCGAACCCAGCCATGAGCAGGATCAAAACTTAATGTTGTTTTTTATTCCTTCAAAATCAAGACCCAATCAGTTACAGCAACATAAAGAAAAACCAAAAGCCACAAACCCCAAATAAGTGCAAGCCAAGTTAACATATACCAATCCCCTTAAATCCAATTCCTTGAACTAATTGCACTAAAAGTAGTAATGTATTACTAGTAAAAGTACCACATTGAGTTTGAATAAATTTGTGCAAATTTCCGAACCCAGCCATGAGCAGGATCAAAACCTAATGTTGTTCTTTACTTACCCCAAAGACCAGGAACATTGTCTCACGAGTCCCTTATTTACTCCTGAATTGTTGGAATAAATGAATCCCAACTGAAAAGCAAAGAAAAAAAGGACCAGCTCAAATTGACAACATTAAAAATGAAAATCGGGGGAAAATGGAAAGTATTACCAAGACCTCAAAAAGAGATGAAATTACTATCGTCCAGAACCAACCAAACCCAAAACCTAGTACTCTTCACCATAGTTGATACTGTAACAACAATGAGAAATACCAAACAGTAAATAGGAATTTTGTATAATATAGAGTCCTGTTAAATAAAATACTTTCTAACATGAGTGTTGTGTATTATGATCCTTGCTTTCCATTTAAATAAAAGAAACACAGCCAGTTTACTGAAGAAAAAAAGGAGACAAAATAACACTTATTTATGTTCCTCTTTAAGTATTAGGCCAGAAATTGGACTGGTAAACAAAGAATGTCATGCAGTCATTTACTGACCTCAGGAAACTTAAAAGAAGAAAAGAAATTGTCGAAAAATAGATCACATACTTAAAAACTACAAATAAGTTACGGCACTTATGCAATTCAGTTCCAGATATCAGAGTTTAATAATGCTTTTCAAGAACTAATTGCACTAAAAGTTACTGACCTCAGGAAACTTAAAAGAAGAAAAGAAATTGTCGAAAAATCGATCACATACTTAAAAACTACAAATAAGTTACGGCACTTATGCAATTCAGTTCCAGATATCAGAGTTTAATAATGCTATTCAAGAACTAATTGCACTAAAAGTAGTACTAATGTATTAGAGTAAAAGTAACACAACGAGTTTGACATAAAAATGTGCAAGTTTCCTAACCCAGCCATAAGCAGGATCAAAACATAATGTTGTTTTTTATCACACCTCAAAGAAAAGCTTGTCGGTCCAGGAACAACATGGCATCGCCTAGTGGTGCTACATTCCACTCAAAGATAGACATATGGATTTGTTACAACTAAAATATAAACTAATATTTCTATGTTTTGTGAAATGAAATTCATGGGTATTTAGTGAGTTGAAACTAGGGTTTAGGGTTTTAGGGTTAGGGTAGAATGATAAGGTTTAGGGTTTAGGGCTTAGGATTTAGAATTTCAAAAACAACAGAAAAACAAAATGGTCTTTGACGAAATAGCTGAAATAATTTTTCATGCCAAAAAATCCACATGTCTAATTTTGAGTGGAATGTAGCACCACTAGGCAATGTTACATACATGGTTCTCCTGTGGCACATAAAAATTCCTCATTTTCTGAGATTTTGTGATTTCCTCCTCTAGAATAGATAAATTATAAAAGAGCTATTGGAGATGCTCTTATATTGTATGAGAAAGAGAAAATTTTAAGAACAGTCACCATATATGAGATACTCCTAAATTTCGTACATCTTTCAAAAAATCAAAACGGCACATAAACTGGAGTGGAGAATGGAGGAATCAGATTTCAAAATTTTCTTGAAGGGGAGGGCATAGACAGAAAAAGCATGTGTGTAAATAATATTTAAGTAGTACCTGAGCAGAGCGTTGTACCCCTCCTCCCGTAAAACGGAATGCAGTCTTGTACTCACTTGCCTGAACTCTCGTTTTAGAGGACAATTGAGTCTGAGTTGGGTTTCACCTTCTTCCTTGCTTGGTTTACCTGATCCTTAGAACAGAAAATTGGAATATGTTATTTACAATAAAGAGAAACTAAAACAGAGAAATTTAAGAAAACGAAAAATCACCTGAACACATATATTATAGTATTAGTTTTACGGATTGTCGTTTCTACGCATTGTGTTCTTATTTCCCATTTTTGTTTGTAGCAAGGTGTGTGTGAGAGAGAGAAAGAGGGAGGGAGGGAGAGAGAGAGAGAGAAGGAATCAATTGAGTTTTTTTTGTTTTCTTTTTGTTTTTTGTTGTTGTTGAGCCGTCTATCCTTACACAGAAGAAAGTAATAAATAAATATTTCCCATTGTGTTCTTATTTCCCATTTTGTTTGTAGCAAGGTGTGTGTGAGAGAGAGAAAGAGGGAGGGAGAGAGAGAGAGAGAGAGAGAGAGAGAAGGAATCAATTGAGTTTTTTTTGTTTTCTTTTTGTTTTTTTGTTGTTGAGCCGGCTATCCTTACACAGAAGAAAGTAATAAATAAATATTTCCCATTGTGTTCTTATTTCCCATTTTGTTTGTAGCAAGGTGTGTATGAGAGAGAGAAAGAGGGAGGGAGGGAGAGAGAGAGAAGGAATCAATTGAGTTTTTTTTTGTTTTCTTTTTGTTTTTTTGTTGTTGAGCCGGCTATCCTTACACGGAAGAAAGTAATATATAAATATTTATCCAAAAAAACATATTCATCTTAATTATAATTGGAAAAACTTTCATAGTCATGATAGCTGCAGTGATATACAAAAAAATTATTAACAAACCTGCAGTGAACTCTGGCACATCAACAGAAGTCATGATAGCCCATATGGCATCCCACCTAGCCCAGTGACGAGTGCCTGCAACAGATAGAACAGAGAAAACCATTGTCAAAACAAGAACAACTTTTATAGGTATGTCCCACAGATAACAATAAGTGAAAAGAGAAAACTATCCCAACCTCCAAAAGAAAGAAACGCAAAATCTCCATACCCAAGTAACTGAACCAAAACACAATCCTGTGATTGAAACTCAAACATAAAGAGAAGATCAACTTCATCCAGAAGAAAAACTCAATAGAAAAGAAAATTTATTCAAAAGGATTCAAGATATAGGTACCCAGAAATCAGATCTGGACAGACTCTATCCATTTTTGACCTTCCAATGCATAAACATTTTCAAAATTTTGAAAGAGTTTAAAACTCATTAGTAGTTTTCATATATCACTTAAAAAACAAGTATATGTGACAAAATAAAACTTAGAAGTCCAATTGAGTGTTTCAAACATAGGAGAACCAAATGAAGTTTTAACCATACAAAGACAAGGAAATAACTTCAATCAATTCCCAAACAAAGTTTAGAGCCTCAAATGGTGCCTACTCCGCCAGATGAAACGAAAAAATAGAAACAAAACTTATGAGATAGAAGCACTGAACAGTCAGTAAAATTGCATGCAAATTGATTAACTAAAGACAAAAACCAACCAACAGCATTTTAATTAGATAACCAGATCATACCGTAAGTCTGTAACCAAATGTATCTGGTTCCTTCAGAATAAAGATAGGAAGAAAACCTGGAACTAACTTCATGAGGTCACCAAATCATACATGTAATCAAATATATGCGATTCCTTCAGAATATATAAAAATTAGAGCAAATTACCAAAGGCAGTAGCGTCTAAGAACAGCCAGAGAAAAGTAATTCAAACAAAGTACCAAATCGATTCGCTGGTTAGATAGACGGTTGAATCTAGAATCAACAAATACCAATCTTTTACTCTCTCTGGGTTTTAGTTTGCTCTGCTCCTCAATCTGTGTGATTCTACAGAAATGTATTACCCAAGGTAGTAAAGGAAAAGGAATCACATATACCACATGATAGACATAATTGTACAATACCTATTATTACCAAACACAGCCAAATAATGACTACATTTGAACTCATTCCTTGTAAAAAATCAAACCCAGCAATCAAATCATGAACATAATTCAAACTGTAAACCTATAAGCTATATTCAGCTCGAGCAGACTAGTGGGAACAACTTATTAACATTTTTACCACAGGATAGACATAATTGTACAATTCCTATTATTACCAAACACAGCCAAATAATGACTACATTTGAACTCATTCCTTGTAAAAATCAAACCCAGCAATCAAATCATGAACATAATTCAAACTGTAAACCTATAAGCTATATTCAGCTCGAGCAGACTAGTGGGAACAACTTATTAACATTTTTACCTGCAGTGACGAAAAAAATCCGAGCCACAACTGAAATGCAAAGAAAAAAAGACCAGCTCAAATTCACAAATATTAAAAATGAAAATCAAGGGAAAATTGAAAGGATTACCAAAACCTCAAAAAGAGGAAAAGTATTGTCCAGAGCCAACTAAATCCAAAACCTCCTTAGTCCACTTCACTATAGTTTCAGTAGTTGATACTGTAACAATAAGAAAACACATAAATCAGAATCCAATTTATACAAAACCCGACCTAAGCGAATTTGTTGAAAACAAATAGGATCACTTCATGCCAGAGCAATCGAACACAGAGATCTCAGACTCCAACATCAATAAAATCCATTAAAAATCAAGACCAATTCAGTTAAAAACCAACAACAGAAAACAAAATCAAAACCCATGAACCAAGTCAATACCAGTACAAGCCAAGTTTGTGTGTATATTAGAAATTACTTTCAACTATTCAGTGCACTTAATAATGACGCAGCCATGAGTTGGCTGGCTCAAAAATATCCTATCTGGAAACGTAAGGCTAAGCCCAATTCCTTTTGCTCAGGAAAGTCTACTTGGTAGTTTATTGGTCATGTCAGTTTTATTTTCAGTTAAAAAGTTTATTTTCAGTTACAAAATAAGAATAATTGTGAGTCTATTGTTTTAAAAGTCTTGAGTGTGTGTCTTTATGTCTATTCTTAGTATTTAAGAGTCTTATTATTAATAAGTTCTATTAATCTTTTGGTATACTAGGAGTTTTAAAGGTTTTTTTTGAAGCCTATAAATGGTTGTCTAATGTAATCTGAATGGCAGATTGGAATGAATTAAGATTTTATCTTGTTGAATTAATAACGATGCGGCCATGAGTTGGCTGGCTCAAAAATATCCTATCTGGAAACGTAAGGCTAAGCCCAATTCCTTTTGGTCAGGAAAGTCTACTTGGTAGTTTATTGGTCTTGTCAGTTTGATTTTCAGTTAAAAAGTTTATTTTCAGTTACAAAATAAGAATAATTGTGAGTCTATTGTTTTAAGAGTCTTGAGTGTGTGTCTTTATGTCTATTCTTAGTATTTAAGAGTCTTATTATTAATAAGTTCTATTAATCTTTTGGTATACTAGGAGTTTTAAAGGTTTTATTTGAAGCCTATAAATGGTTGTCTAATGTAATCTGAATGGCAGATTGGAATGAATTAAGATTTTATCTTGTTGAAGGCTTGGCCTCCCCTATCCTCCCTTAATCTATTTCTTCCTTCTAAAGCTAAAGTATCTCTATTTCTTCTAAAACCTTCTGTTTCCTTAATCTCTAAACACTCTCTAGCCCATCTTAATTCTCTCTCTCACCATCCCTCGCTTCCGTCCTGCATCAGTTAAACAAACCAAGTCATTACCTGTGCAAGCCTACAAATCCCAAACAGCCAAGGAATGAGTATGTGAAGGACAGAAATTAAGAAAAACTATATAGCAGCACATAGTAAAAAAGGAGCTTTTTGCTTCTCAGAACCTATAGTTCACTGACACAGCATTTTGTTCTTACATTTTACTTCCCTTGATCTTTCAAAAATCAGCATCGTATTAGTAAACTATGACTTCCACTTTCCTCTACTTGTTACCATTATGAAACATATTGGTAGAACAGGATTGTGAGCAAGTATCCAAGTAACAGAATTAGAAGAATATGGTAATGCTTTGGAACTTGATTAGTTCTAACATCTAAAGTTACCGTTAATATAATAGGGTGACTATTGGAGATGAAACCACAAAAATTTACACCCATGATCAATTGGCAGAAAGAAACTATCTTTTAATCATGCCTAAACTCTCTATCTATAAGCACAGACAGTTTTTTGTAAAGATAATTTAGAAATGAATGTTCCAAACCTGTACTGTTGCTACATTTTCTAAAACTATAGCAAAGATTCTTCTCGAGTACTTGCCTGACCATGAGAATCTAGAAACAGGGAAAATAGAAATAAAAAATTTAAGTGAGTTTACAAAAATCCACATTTCTTATACCAACAGGAAGATGACAATTAGCACCAAAGCACCTCAAAAATTGTAAATATTTCAGAGCACTAACTTGATAGGTCAAAAGTGTTGTTACTTTTTCTAGAAAACTTAGTTCTGCAATGAAATACAATAGTATCATTTTTGTATGTACATAGAAGAGAAGAAAAACAACTTTGGAAATTAGTGACACAGCTTCAGTTGTCATTCTAGTTTTAATGTAAGGAAGCACAGATTGAAGGCATATAAGGAAGCACAGATTGAAGGCACATAAGGAAGCACAGATTGAAGGCATATGCATATACACCAATATCATTTCACTTAAGAAAAACTAATTATTTACAAACCCACTGGCACAACAACAGAAGTCATGATAGCTCATACGGCATCCCAGAAACCACTGTCAAAGCCAGAACAACTTTCATATTAGGCATGTCCAGCAGATAATAATAACAGAAAAGAGAAAACTATCCCAAGCTCCCAAAGAGAGAAACGCAAAATCTCCATAACCTACACAACCAAAACTCAATCCTCTGATTTAAACTCGAACAAAAAGAAAATACCATCAGATGAAAATCCATAAGAAAAATTCAATAGACAAGGCAACCTGAATTGTTTTATAAAGGAAAGTGAAATAAAGAAACCCAATTTCCAATAAACCAGTCCAGATTTGAGCTCATTCCCTATGAAAAATCAAACCCAGAAATCAAATCATGAAATGCATATTTTGCTTCCTATAAGTGTTTGGCCATAAAACAGTCCAGATTTGAGCTCATTCCCTATGAAAAATCAAACCCAGAAATCAAATCATGAAATGCATATTTTGCTTCCTATAAGTGTTTGGCCAACCTGAATTGTTTTATAAAGGAAAATGAAATAAAGAAACCCAATTTCCACTAAACCAGTCCAGATTTGAGCTCATTCCCTATAAAAAATCAAACCCAGAAATCAAATCATGAAATGCATATTTCGCTTCATATAAGTTTTTGGCCATTAACCATTATCTCGATATTCAGTTGTGTTAATTAGTTTTTGACTAAGCATCTATATAGAAGCATATATCAACAATATGTAAATAGCGAAATTAGAGTTAGCTTTATCTTAATGTGTCTTTCCTAAATATTTGGGCAGTAGATCTAGACTGCGTGCTTTCCAAATCGTTCCCTGCCAAAATAGAGTAACTTCAGTCAGTCATTTTATACATGCATCAGTACATAAACAGAGAAATGTTCAGTTAATTCTGCTGGTCTATCCTTTATCATTTTGTGGTACCATAAATTGCTATAAAACACAGAAAATTTAATAATGCAGTAAAGGACAAAAGAGTAACAGCAAAAAACCAGAGTTAAAGCATATTACTTGCAACCAAAGAGCGTCATTAGCACCCATATGGGACTTGAGTACTTTGTTAGTATCTAATTGCTTCCTCTCATGTCTTGCATTCACTTGGTCAGTCCCCCCACAACCTCTAGCCGTGGACAACTATGTATCTGCATACACATTTGATGAATTTAGAAACACTAGATCAGGTTCCCTCACTTTGCTGCGCTGTTCATGCCCATAAATGAGCTTGAAGAATTTTAAGTCATAACTGAACTTGAAGAATTGGACATTAATGTACATTACGGGACAGATGATAGTGTATGTATATGTACATCATGTTGTAATTGAAGCTTATCCAAAATCATGTGTTCAAACCATCATAATTTGTTCAATACATCAACTGCTCTTACTCTTCAAACCATCATAAACCCTATACCTTAAACTGAATCCTCTGCTCTTGAATCAAACTTACAAAAAGAAAAGCACAAGTGGAGTTAGTATCAATAAGACTTCTGTTTTTCTTGGACATGTTAAAAATTCAAAGACATCACAGTAAAAGAAACAAAGACTTCTGTTTTTCTTGGACATGTTAAAAAGTTCACAGACATCATAGTAAAAGAAACAAAGACTTTTTTTTTCTTGGACATGTTAAAAGTTCAAAGACTATCACATGATGATCTTGACCTACCATTTGGATAGGCACAGATTGTAAAGAGCAACACTAAGAATCACCACAATTGAGATAATAGATCAGCCATGAAAGTAGGGTAGTTTTGTTTTGTTAAAAGAATAATCGTTTCTATAGAGATTATGCCTCTTTTCTGACACCTAAGATTTCTAGGTTTTTTACACTAAATTTCAGCTCGATTCAGTTTTGATTCCAACAGTAGTCAATACAATCAAAGCCAAACTACTGCTAAATACAATTAAACAAATTAAAATAAAATTTCCCTGACTAAACCGACAAGGGAAGACCCTAACCTGATCAAAAAAATCATAGCAACCTTGACCACGACCTACAAAACCATATATATATATATATATATATGCTGGTTTGTAAACATATACAGAGATACATACATCAACCGGAAAGTAAAAAGTTTCTGAAGTGTTAATTTTTCTCATGAACATCATAAGGAACTTACACATTGGTGAACATCATAAGGAACTTACACATTGGTGAGACAAACAACATTACCTGCAGCTTAAAAGATATTACAGCCAAATTATACTATAGCCATTTCATCCTCACACATACACATGAATATACTTGTAGTGAACAGAAATTTTATTTTATTTTTTGAAGTGGGGTAGATAGGAACTTCTATTACCAGTGTATGTTTCCTCATAAACATCAATAGGAACTTTCATTGGTGAGACAAACAACTGAAATTCTAACACATTACCTGCAGCTTAAAAGATATTACAGCCAAATTGCACTATAGCCATTTCATCCTTACACACACACACATGAATGGACTTGTAGTGAACAGAATTTTTATTTTATTTTTGAAGTGGGGTAGATAGGAACTTGTAGTGAACAGAATTTTTATTTTATTTTTTGAAGTGGGGTAGATAGGAACTTATATTACCAGTGTATCTTTGTTTTTGGGAACTTATTTGAATATGATTTGTTAACACATGGTGTAGAATTAGTAGGCAAGATACTACCTGCAATGGATAAAAGGGTAATAGAATTTGTGAACAGGCACAGTTTTTCAAGAAGCATTTATACGAATCATAAGATAGAACATTAAAATTATATCCATTTGGTATATAGCAAATCAATACAGATACATAATAAAAATATGAAGGCAACACTGAATTTCAGATGTGGATTTCAGTGAAAAGAAGAAATATTGAGTCAGGTCTCTGTCAGATGTCGATTAATCAAAATCATTGATTATGAAATCAAGTTAATGTACATAACACATGAAATTGGGTTACTGGAAAAAATAAGTCTGAGCATAATCAAATAATTATGCACCCAAGATGAATGTTGTGCATCTTAATTGGACAAAGATTTGAAAAAAAGTTGGCAACACCCAAGCTGAATCTTGTGCATCTTAATTGGACAAGGATATGAAAATCCACTCCAAATAAGCAATAAATTTCAAGAATAATTGATGACCCAAAGGAGCATACTGCAAGAGTGACATATTCGAAACTGAACTTTTACAATAGCAACCATAAGAATACATTTATGTCACTCTTGTAAAAGTTCAGTTTCAAATAGGTCACAATTGACGTATGCTCCTTTGGGTCATGAAATATTCTTGAAATTGAGTGCTTTTGATTGCTTATTTGGGGTGGATTTTCATATAATAGAAGAAAAATTCAGATTTTTCCAGTATAATGTCTTCTCAAATAGACATCAGCCAAAAAAAATTCTATTTGAGTTGCTTTTAGTTACTCTGCCGCAGATGTTGCTCGAAATTAATAACCAG
The DNA here is from genome assembly GCA_951800085.1 of Comarum palustre. Taxonomy (NCBI): domain Eukaryota; kingdom Viridiplantae; phylum Streptophyta; class Magnoliopsida; order Rosales; family Rosaceae; genus Comarum; species Comarum palustre. The sequence continues at coordinate 9,304,081 of OX637579.1, read as the reverse complement.
AAATGAGCTCATTCCCTATGAAAAATCAAACCCAGCAACAATTCATGTACATAATTCAAACTGAAAACCTATGAGCTATATACAGCTCGAGCAGATTAGTGGAAGCTAATTAAAGATTTGACCACAGTAACGAAACAAAACGGACCAGCTCAAATTTACAAATATTAAAAATGAAAATCGAGGGAAAATTGAAAGGATTACCAAAACCTCAAAAAGAGGCAAAGTACCGTTCAGAGCCAACCAAATCCAAAACCTCCTTAGTCCCCACTTCACCATAGTTTCAGTAGCTCATACTGTAACAAAACTCAGAGAACCCATAAATCAGAATCCAGGTTATACAAAACCCGAACTAAAAAATTGAACAGAGAATTGTTGAAGGCATACTGCAGACACAGATAGGATACCGCAATCAACTTCTATCACTTAAAGCCAGAGCAATCTATCACAGAGATCTCAGACTCCAGATCAATAAAAACACTACCCAATCAAAATCAAGACCCAATCAGTTAAAAACATACAGCAACAGAAAATATAATCAAAACCCACAAAAAGCACGAACCAAGACATTACCGGTGCAAGCCAAGTTAACGTATACTAGAAAATACTTTCAACTATCCAGTGCACTTAAACAAACAGTCATTACCGGTGCAAGCCTACGAATCCCAAACAGTCAATCAATATAAGTAGGTCAATGACAGAAAGTTAAGGAAAATGATATAGCAGCACATAGTAAATTTAGAAGGGAAGGGAGCTTTTGCTTCTCAGAACATATAGTTCACTAAAACAAAAATTTGTTCTTACATTTTACTTCCCTTGAACCTGCAAATTCATCATAATATTGGTAAACTGTGACATCCACTTTGCTCTGCGTGTTACCATTACAAAACATATTGGTAGAACAGGATTGTAGGCAAGGATCCAAGTAACAGAATTAGAAGAATATGGTAATGCTTTGGAACTTGATTAGCTCTAACATCTAAAGCTACCATTCATAAAATAGGGTCACTGTTGGAGATGAAACCACAAAAGTCTACACCCATTTGATCAATTGGCAGAAAGAAACTATCTTTTAGCCATGCCTAAACTCTCTTGCTATAAGCAAAGACAAGATTTTGTAAAGAGAATTTAAAAATGAATGTTTGAAAACTGTAAAATGAAATAAAAAAAATATAGCAACTGGATTCTTCTCAAGTACTTGCCTCACCATGAGAATCTAGAAACTGGGAAAATAGAATCCCGCCCGTCCCAGTGAAGAGGTGCCTACAACAGATAGAACACAAACCACAATCAAAGTCAGAACATCTTTCAGAGTAGGTATGCCCCACAGATAACAATAAGAGAAAAGAATAAACTATCCCGACCTCCCAAAGAGAGAAACGCAAAATCTCCATACTCTGTACCCAAGTAACCCAACTAAAACACAATCCTGTGATTGAAACTCAAACAAAAGGAAAAGATCATCAGATGAAAATCCAGCAGAAAAACTCAATAGAAAAGAGAACCTCAATTGTCCTATAGAAGCAAGTGAAATTAAGAAACCCAATTTCCAATACACCAATCCAAATAAATTTGAAGAGGGATCTGACCAAAATTGAACATCCCAGATTCATTTGCATCACGCAAAGCTGCAACATTGGCACCAACGTCTCTCTTTCTCAGTTTCTGTCCAACCCAAGCATTGAAGAATCAAATACAGAACAATAGAACAGGTGATAGATGATTACCCTTCAGCCCAAAATGAACATGTTCCGATCTGAGGAAAGTGCGGTGAGATAGAGAGCTTCATCTGCAAAACACGACGGGAAGCTGAGATCGATGAAAAAAGATTGATAACGAACGAAGAAAAAAAGAAAGATTACAGTAACGTACGATAGATAAGGAAGGATGATGTCAGATTCGTCACATACATCGATGGAGTTTTGCTTCCTTCGCTCTAACGCAACTCCTGTTTCCTCCCTCTATCTAACTATCTCTTCCATATTCTTCAATCTAATTCAATTCCAAAACGCTTGAAGAAACACCAAACCAAACAACCTATTATAACAAACCCAGAACCAATCGCAAACATGGTAAACCCTAATAGATTTTCAAGGGCACCCAACAACAAGAGAGCCCCAATTATTTGATTCAAGCAAATACCGACCGATTAAGAGAGAGAGAGCAAGAGTCTTACCGATTAATCAATCGCGACGAGATGAAACACCGAAAATGGAATTGGTTTCTTTCTCTCTCTTTCACATCTGTTTCTCTCTTTCGATCCACAACGGCTCTTTTTCCTTTTTCGTTTCCTACTTGTTTTTATAAACAGATAGTGGAATTGGGTCTCTGTTTTTATAAGGTTCCTGTTTCGTTTCCTTTCTTTGGCTACAGATTAAGAAAAAAAAAAGCAACAGAAAAAATATAGAGGATGAAAAAATGCCTTTTTTCGCTTTGATATTTCTTTCATAAAAAAAATATAGGTCGTACGGCTCTTTTTTGTTCTTTTATTACCTTTGAAATTCTTTCGAAAGGCAGGCATTGTCAAGAATTACTATTTTGTCATAGTTTATTCAACAAAAATAGGTAACGTGTGTTGGGGATTAAAAAGAGTTTTTAATCCTCGATCGACAAACAACAGTTTAAACAAAAAAATATTAGATTTTGATACTGTGTAAAAATCAAAATTTTGAAGAAAAAAATAACAGCGGAGCACAAGTATAGAGGACGATCTCAACTAGATGATTTGTTTAAAGTCTTACTGTAGTGATCTCGATTTTCGTATCAAATTTCCCTGTAATATTTTCAAAAATTTAGAGATTTAGTTGTGGAATTATTTTTTTAATTGAGTATTCGAGACTTGAAACTTAGAAACATTACGTTTAAGTGACCAAAAGTTAACTTTTGTATCCTTAACTTATGTGATACCTAGGAAAAATGAGAAAAATAAAACATATAAATCCCGCCAATCATATCGAAACTATCAATACATATGATAAGTCTCGTCAATCTCATCAGTGCTAACAATAAATATAATAATTCTCGCCAATCTCATCGGCGCTAATGATAAAAATACAGAAATCCGGCCAATCACATTGATGCTAACAATAAATATAAAAATGAGAAAGAAATGTCACAATGATGATAAGCCTCGCAGGCTACTAGCAAATACTTATATCCCTTCCCGCTCAATCTTAAGAAAAAGGTCCTACAACCGGCTCAATCCCAAGAAAAGGTCTTTAATTCTGACGATTATATCTACTAATTAAACTGTCATGCCCCAGCCCAAGTTTACCTTCCTAAATCCGGGTTAGGACGTGCGGGACTCATCCCAAGAGAGATTTACTCAAAATCTCCCTTGAAAATGGATAACCCTTTTTCCCAAACCATTTTCAACAGTCCAAACGATACCGGAATAGACCTCATAACCGGAGGTTATCTCGATTTTCGCATTTAGATCTCAAACCAACCACTTTAGAGAACCTAGGTTTCTAATATTATTTGTGACTGCACCCGAATCCTGGTCAGGCTGTCTACTTACCATGTCCTTAGGGATCAAGCCACACGTAGCTCTTATTTAAAAAATGCTCCAACCGAGAAAATCATGTTTTTCTATTTATCGGTAGACTACCTATTATGGATGGCGTATGACTAAGGCCATTCCGGAGTTTAACCTCTCATTTGTTGTATTCACCGCCTAACTATCTATCGGGATTATCCCGAACATTGCACCACAATTATATACAATATTCATACATAAAAATATAACATAAAAGTATCCACATAAATAACAAATCTTCTAAAGGTAATATTGTCAACTGAAGGGTACCCTTGTAATTATCTTAAACTATCAAGGGTAGTATTGTCAATTCACCCTCAATGGCAGCTTGGTAAAAATGCTAAGCTGCTAGGGGTATTTTAGAAAGTTCTGCCCCAATGGTAGCCCCTATAAATAAACAAGACAGTCAGGGGCAGTATGGTCTTTTCAACCTCAATAGCAGTCATATAAATATACAAATCTGCCAAGGGTATTTCTAGGATTTCAGCCATAATGACATCCTTGTAATTATATAAAACATTCAGGGGTATTTATGGAATTTCCAACTCAGTGGCAGCCTTGTAAAAAGACAAAGCCGCCAGAGGTAGGGGTGGCCATACGAAACCGAAAACCGAAAAAATCTGAACCGAAACCGAAAAAAACCGAACCGGAAGAAAAACCGAACCGAAAAACAAAAACCGGACCGAACCAGGTATGTATGGTCCGGTTTGGGGTTTGGGTCCGTAGAAACCGGACCGAAAAACCTGAAAAAATAAATAAATAAATAAACTCATGAATTAAAATGACTTTAATTATGTAGTAGGAAGGAAAAATACTTTAATTATGGAAGAAAAATTATCAAAAATCTCGTAATATAAGATGTGTTAGGAATGGTGAAATACGGCTATGGATTAAAAATCATGTAATTCGAGCAATGTCTCGGTGCCGATAGTAGCGGTCAACCCTATTTATAATTATTATTCCATTTGAGGAGCCCTATCGTCGGAAGGTAAATGTCCCAAAATTTTTATATGGGCGGTTGCGTCTCATCTACGTGAGTGTTTTTCGTGTAGAAGGTTTGACAAAAATACGTAATATAGAGGAAGATATGAGTGTTTCCGTGTGATAAGTGACGATGGATCAGGGTTGACCGTTTCGATCGAGCCTTTAACTTTGTCGGATCCAGTTGAATTTTTTTCCACAAACATCTTTCATCATAATGATCATATCTGACGGTCGAATTTTAATTTTTGACTTTTAGACAAGTGTTGGTTATGCACGCACCAATGTGCCCCTTACTCAGTTGAGAACAAGCATATGTGTTAGACAGTTCTTCAAGTGTTAATAAGAGCCGTCCTCAACTTCATGCGATTACATGAAGGGTTTAGGCTGATATTAACAAAAGAGACTTTACCTATTCCGTTTGCTTTAGAAAACACAAATAAGCGCTGCACAAATAAATCTTTAACTTTCTAACAATTTAAACTAGGTTACAACATACATTAGAAACACAAAGAAACCAGAATTTACAATTCTACTTACAACAAAAGACGAAACTGAAACAAAACAAACAACAAAACTTTACAATTCACAAATCTACAAAGTTAACACTTCAATAAACAATGTTTCTCAACATCCCCGGCAACGGCGCCAGAAATTGATGAGCGTTTTTCACCTCACACATGTAAACACGTGATCAAATCAAACCTCACAACTTTATAACCCTGCAAAATGTCATCGTTAGTACGAATAAGTAGGGATCGTTCAGTCCGAGGATATTGAAGGGTAATCGAAAACAGAAAATGTTAACATAATTAAATAAACATATGGGGGATGTAAATGTTTAACATCTAAAGAAACTAAAACTTAACATAAAACTAATTATTTACAGTTGATCAACCACTCCACACATAACACATAATTCTCTAAACATGTAATAACTCAAATAAAGGAATAGGGCAGCAGGTTTACAAACCGAATTCAAGATCCAATTTAGTTCCAATTTAATTAGAGCCTTCGCGGTTATTCTAATTATTCAAGACTTCACAATTATTCAGAATTAACTTCGCGTATAATCCTAAACATGGTACTAATCGGTTTAAAGACACTTCGCGTAGAAATTAAACACAAAAAACACATAAACGCAGTAAGTCGAATTGGAAACATGTTAGCAAGTATGGCGTCACCTCATCTCACATCGACATGTAAATTTACAGAATTATTCTAGCTCTTATAATGAACACAAATTGAACTAACTTCGCGTATGATTCAACTTACATTCGATTAGCATATGAAATCTATACACAAGGGACAGCTATGGCCAAGGCTGCCCTTGTGCATATGATTTGTTATGTTCACAAACTCTGCAAATAAACCAAACAAAATCATAAATTCAATTAATAACTACTGTCCTAAATCTTTAATTCAAATTAACACATGCATATATAGAGAATTCAACCAAACAACAATCAAACACATAGGGAAATCCAAAGAATTCATCAAATCACATAAGAACCTCGATAGTTTGTTACAAAATTCAGAAATAACATTGAATATAAATACTGAATTTGAAACAAATATAAAGACAACCATGGATCTTGGACTGACTTAGGTGTGGAGATCGATGCTTGGTTTGAGCAGCGGCTGAATTGGTGGAGGAGAGGGCGGTTGTATTGGCTTGTGGAGGTGCGGCTGTATTGGTGATGGAGAGGAGGACGAGATGCTTGTGAGGGGCTGTGGAAGGAGGAGGAACGGCTGTTGTATAGGAGGAGAGGAGCGGCTGCTTGTGGAGGATGAAGGAGGGAGGCGGCTGCTTGTGATGGAGAGAGAGAGAGGAGGACGAAATTTTGTGGAGAGAAAGAGGAGAGGCTGCTGTGTTTAAGTGTAGGGGATCGACCTTTTTTTTCCTTGCAGCTGCCCATCTATTTATAAGGAGGAAGTAGGGTTTACTCCCTTGTGGGCTGGGCTTTTGGTTGCATTCCTTTTCCTTTTGGGTTAAGGATTGCTTCTTTCCTTGTTAGTTTAGGCCTCTAATTCAGCTGTCCTCTCCCCTTTGAATTTAATTCGAATTCCAACTCCTCCTTTTGACTTTATTTCGGCTGCAATCTCCTCATCTTGAAGTTAATTCGGCTGCACTTTCTTCTTTCAATTCGAACACAATCTCTCTCTTTGACATGTTGGAATATTTCTGTAAATGAGAGAGAGAGATAATTGTTAGTCCACAACAATAGTATATATAGAGCTTAGCAATCCTAATTCAATAAGGTTTCCTAGTTCAACTTAGTTTCCTTGTTAAATAAGGATTCCTAATTCAATAAGGATTCCTAACTCAACTTGGTTTCCTAGTTAAATAAGGATTCCCATTTCAATGAACTTCTGAAAATTTCGAAATTGACTTTACATTCCTAGTGTGATTAGGATTCCTAGTTTGATTAGGATTCCTAGTTCAATTAGGATTCTGCTAAAACTCCATATTTTCTTCTATTTAAGCACATTTTCACTTGTTCTCCACTAAACAATCATGGTTCAATCCAACGACTCAAATCTGCAAAATTAAGAGTTAAACAAAGTATAAATAGGGATAAAAACACATTAAAAACGTAGCATTTTATGCTCTTATCACTGCTACTCATGTCTGTGTTGTTATTGAAATTGGTGTGGAGTTTCCATTTAAGTGTGATGCAGTAACACCATTCTAAAATGTATGAACTGATTAGTCAATCTATTGATGATAGAAATGCAGATTCCTTATTCTTTATATGAAAGGGATTGCATTGGGGTTTTAGTATATGTAATATACATTTCTTTCTTCTTCGTTGGATTTACAAACTATGGAAGGAATGAATCTCATTGGCTGGTGAATCTTCTTTCGATCATAATCTCTATAAACATATTATTATTAGAATATAATGACCACCAAAAACAAAACAATCACATGCGCGTGCACTACTGTTTTGCACGCGCGGTAGTATATGATTAATTGATTAGTGAAGCCTATCAAATCAGATTGTTGCCAGGTCGCATGGAATTCTCCATCAAACACCCAACGATTTGTATCGTAGCATTTAAATCATGAAGAAGAAGAGAGAATGAGGACGTTTATTCAACTAATTTCACTATCACGTCGCCTTTGTCTCAACGCAGAACAGAGATTGTCAGTAGAGTACTAAGAGAGCAGAGTCGAACAAGGTGGAAATAGGGCTTGGTGCGGGTCGGCCCGGTCAGTGTTGGGCCAAAACCAGATTCGACGATTGCTCGATTTTGAATATTTGTGGGGCGACAACTGCTTTTTAAATTATTGGACCGAAAATTGGGGCAACCGAAATACCAGTTCGGCCCGGGTCGGTGTTGGTGCACAACTGGTTTTAAATGGGCTTAATTCACAAATATGCCTTTTTCCCAGAATCTGTATTATGAACAAATCTGCAGCAACACAGAATAATATAAAAAAAAAACTCAAATTACAAAATTCAACCCTAAGTTACCAGTCACAAACTTATTTCATTGAAAACCAAAATAATCTGATGAAGGAGGTTCCAACCAAAAACCCAAAATAAACTAACAAAATTCAAAAACACACATGCAAATCTACAGATGACAACAAAAGAGCAGCAACCAGTTTCTTTGAAGTTTGACCCATCATTAAGAAGAGCTTTCATCCACCTGAGTCACCACAGATTCTTCCAACAACAAAAAACACCATATTACAAGATATAGACAAAGAAAAAGCAGCAGTCACCTGATTCCAGTTTCTCAAGCTCAGCATAAAGATCCAATTCCGAGTTAGAAGGCTCTTTGTAATCATTGAAAGTTCCACCCTTAACCAATCACTGAGGAAACAAGGCCCTCAACCATCCTAGGAGTTAAAGAAGCTCTAAAAGGGTCCATAACCCTACTCCCAAGGCTGAAAGCAGACTCTGAAGCTACAGTGGAAGCGGGAACAGCAAAGACATCCTTAGCAATCTTTGACACAATGGGAAATCTAATTGCATTCTCCTTCCATCACGTTGAGATCTGAAAGTTTTTGTTTGCAGGATCTTCAGAAGCTTCGAGCAAATACTTGTCGATTTCATCTCTTATCTCCACCACATCTTTTTGTTGCCTGAGCTTCAAAAATTGACTCATTGATGCAGCATGTGAGTCCTCCTCGCCTTGTTCAGCCGTACGATCATCATGAGTTGTGCCAAATCATTTGAGGCTTGTGCAGAAGCAGGATCAGAAACACAATAGTCTAAATAAAGCTTCCAAAAGTTCTTCACTTCATCGACCATAACTTTCACCTTATTAATGTATGACTGCAGCTTCTGGAAAAAGAATTCAAGATACAATAATTTAAACAATAAGCTAAAGTAAAACTGAAATTGAATCATGTATAAACGACGAAATCTGATTATTATAAATAAAATCAAACAACAATCTAACTGAATCAAATAAATTAATAACTAATAAACAAAACCAAATTTGAAATCAAATCATGTAATGATAAACAACGAAACCAAACAATAAATTCTGATTATCATATACAAAATCAAACAACGAACTGATTGAACCAACCAAGTAAAGTAAATACGTAATAAATTGAACCAAATATGAAACTGAATCATCAATCATGTATATCACGTACTGTAAACAACGAAATCAAACGTTGATATTCAATTATCATACACCAAACCAAATAACGAACTAACTGAACCAAATAAAGTAAAGAAGTAATAAACATAACCAAATACGAAAGCAGATCATAAAACGGCTATACGCCTAACACTTTGAATTAGTCAAACGAAATCGTTGTCAAACCAAAAACTTAAAACGATAAATGATGCAGATAAGAAACTGAGAGGAAATTATGTTTTTGTGGAGTTCCCAATCAATATAATGAAGTGATTTTTTTATTAAATGAGTCATAATTGTCATTGGTCATTTTGTCGAATAAGACAGGACATATTTATTAAATGGGTTATGTCATGACCCATCCCGGGTTAAAATCCTTTTAACCCGAAGTAAATCCTGCGGGGACCACCTCAAGAGAACTTCTTACCGAAACCCCCTTGAAATGGACAACCCTTCCTACAAACCAACTCGGCACTTCCATGAATCATTTAAAACTCACCCTCAACTCCTAGTGTCATCCTGCTCCCCAAGTCACAACTACGTTTTACTATCTTATTCCACTAACATGGTTAGGGTACTCAAAGCAGTCTACATGGAAGTTATACCTAAAGCACTAAATGAGCAACAACGGATTAATTAGCTATGCCTCGACTTCGGTATGTGCGACCTCCTCTCAGGAACCCTGCAACACTGGGCATTTGAAAACGAATGTCCCAGGGAAAAACATTTAAAAACAATATTAGCGTGAGTGGACGAAAATCAAATATGAAAAAGGTAAAAATCTTTTCATGCTTTCCCTTTGATTTTCCAAACTTCACATGCACGCAACCAATAAGAAATGAATAAATAATTCATGAAATAAATCTCTTGGCTCAAATCCATAATTAAAGATGTGGGATATTAACCTCAACCACGAGAAAACAATCGACTCGCTCTACCACGAGAGGGACTATTGACCAGCTCAATCGGAGAGGGTCCCATGACCCGTTCTACTCGGGAGGGTCCAACCGACCAGCTACCACCGAAGAGGGTCCTGACCTGCTGCTATCCATAGAGGGTATCATCTTCATTTAGAGAGGGTTCATGCTAGCATGCAATACATATAACCATATCCTTAAAAATTCTTTTAAAACCTCGTAGTAAAATAAATCGAAAACCAAGTCAAAACTCTCATGACTTTACCCCAAATACATTGGATTTAAAACATTTTCAGGAACCCGAAACCGGTTCTCTGACTTTAATTTAAAATCGTTAAATCCAAGAGCCAAATTTCCTCTTTTTAAAATAATCCCCCTCCATAACCCAGAATGGTGATAACAATTAAAAACCATATTCCGGGAAAATCCTTTAAAATCACGGGAAATGTAGAAACTTTTTTCCCGGCTCACTTATCTTTGAAAAATAATAAATTCCCAATTTTCCCCAAAATCACCATAAAACTTAAAATGGAGGAAATTCATAAATAAAGGAGAAATTAAATAAAATATATTGCATGCATTAAATTTAAAATAAAAGTCCACTCACAGACTGAGGCCTTAGCTTGACGAAAACCCGAAATCCGCTCAAGCCAAGTCTCCACAACACGAGCCTCTTCGCGTCTTGTTCCATAATTAATATTAATTTTCTAGACGCAAGAATAATAATTAAATAACATATGCGTACACACTTAAAAGCGTACAACTCGCTCATCGGCTCCACATTTCTCAAATTGTCAACTAAAAATTCCCGACCTTCACCAATGACTTAGGAGTTCTTAAAATAATTCTTAAACCTTATCCGGTAATAATCGATGGTCGGAATAATATTTAATTATCCACTAATAATACTAAACTAGAAAATTCCAAAACCTAACCAAAACTCCTTCAAAAATTACCAAATTTAAACCATAGACTCCTCACAATATATACTATTTAATGGGCATGAAAAAATTCCCAAAAAGAAGTGGCACCGCGGCCACCTCCGCCGCCGACGGCGGCCGCCGGTAGAAATTCCGGCCAAAATTCTGACGACCTCCGATCACCACCAAATTTTACCAGTAGCTTCGTCTCCTTATTTGGAACAACTTTCTAGTTCAACTCGAAGGTCAATTCGGCCTCTAACTAGGTCAATTACGTGATGAACAGTAAATCCAAAAATTTACACTTCAAAACTTCAAATCCTCAATTCTCCCTACACACTTCGAATCAAGCTACCAAATTCTAGAGGATTATAGTACTCCTAAAACCCATCCTAAACATATAAAGAACTCAACAATTGGTGATCTAGAGAGGGAGAAATCCGATCAAGAACAATTCACTGTACACATGATGAACAAATCGGAATTTCTCCCGATTTACGACGAGTTAGGTCGGAAAACTTACCTAAGAATGAAGTAGACTCGGAGGCCGATCTTTTGGGACCCGTGCGGCGGAGATTGGTGGCCGGAAGGCGGCGCTGTGGCAGCCGAAAGTTCCGGCAGCGTTTCCGGAGGGGAGAGAAAGGGCCACCCGGTAACTCCGATGTATAGTCATTTTACCGCACAGTAAACTTTATATTTTTATTTATAACTTTCCCATACGAACTCTGATTTGAGCGTGCTATGTGTCCACGAACTCATAACGAAAGTTTTCCCAAATTCTCGACTTAACAAAAATTCAACTTTACGATCATTGTACGGGTAAACGCTTACTTTAAATGGTAAAAGACCAAAGTACCCAACCGTAAAATAATTCTAGGATCGGGATGTGACAGGTTAATTGAGTTGGAAACGGGTAACCCATTTAAGAAACAAGTTGAGTTTGTGTTTAGATTTTTGACATGATTATTAAATAGGTCGGGTTTGAGTTTGTATCTTGTGACACATGAAATTCTTTAGCCTGAAACGACCCATTGACATCCTTATTAGTAAGAGCATCTCCAGCACGCTTGGCGTCGGCAAAGGAATGCCTATCCAAAATAAAAAAAAGATTCATTTAAAAATTAACAAATTGTTACTTTTTTTCTTCAAATTATCAATTATGTATCGAAATCCTGAGAGCAGATTCTTCGACAATTATGTCCTTGAGAGCATATAGTATCTTAAGGCTAGACATTTTGTACCAGAATCTTGATTCTGTACCAGTCTCATACAGAAAGTTAACGGGACGGGATAGATTTTGTAATTGGTAATCGGGACTATCCTGAAAAATCACGGCCTGTTCCGCAATATTAAATTATCTGATTTTATATGTTGTATTAGATCATATACGTCCATTTCTTAAGTCGTATTAGATCATATATGTCATTTTAGGTTATATGATGTTACAATACACTCAACCACACTCAATTCGATCTAAATCCTAAAATCTAAACTAAAATACACTTCTATCTCACTCTCTCAAGCACAAAGCCTCCAGGCTCCAGACTCAAAAATCAACACGAGTCGAAAACCTAAAACCTAGTATGTCTCTCCCAAATTCGACCCCCAAAGGCTAAAGCTCAATTCGATTCCTAGCTAAAGCTCAATTCGATTCCCAAAAGCTAAGGTTTGTTTAGAATACAAAACCATAAACAGTAGTGGTACAAAATATATCCAACCCACACTCGTCAATTCACAAACAATAGTCAGGTAATTAAGTGCGAGTGTGTGACTACGAAACAAAGAAGACTACATGAAATGTAAGAAACCGCACACATCACTAAGAAATCAAAAGCAAAATGTTGAAGGTGAAGTAGTTAAAGGTAAAATTACCACCAAAATTGATATTTTCACAGATAATAGAGTGAGAGATTCATTAGCTAGAAGGAGATGAAATTATGGGTTCCAGAGTTTCTTTAGTGAGATTTTAATTTGCAATGTCATGCAGATTCCCATTTTGATTATCTCATAACCTTTTTCAAAATTACGACTTTGGATGTCATTATGAGTTTTTTCTTTTTCTTTTGAAGAGTTAATTTGTTGGTATCCCGAATCCGTCATGGTCTCAAACAAGATCGGGACGTAAGAGACAGAATTCTAAAAACGGTAACCCGTCATGTTCTTTTATTTTCGAGACGGGATGAGATTGGCCAAATACATGCGTCCAATCTATTATGTACACGTGAGTCTTCTCTCTCTTATTTATTTATTTTTGAAAATATAAATCATAATCTTAACAGTCTAAAGTTGATTTAACCAATAAAATCACATATGTAAAAAATCAATGTAAAAAATATATTTTACTCAGTCGAATGCATTAATCAAATGAACGGTTGATCATGAGGCTGAGCAAACGATGTTTTCTTACATTGATTTTTTGCAAATGTGATCTTATTGGTTAAATCAACTTTTAGACGGTTAAGATTATGATTTACCTTGCTGAAATTATGTAAATAAAAGAGAGAGATCGAACACACATGTACTTACTAGGTTGGACGCAAGTATTCTCCATATCAGAATGATCTTTTGTAATTTTTTCTTCTTTTTCAGAATGATGTTTATCTGAATTTCAGGTTTTAATTTGAGATGTTTTTACAGGCTTAGTGACATTACCTTGACTAAAGCAATTGTGCGAATATCATATATTTTGTGATCACTGTGAATAACATATTTAAGTTTACATCATCTTTGACAAATGAAAGATTTCGATGTAAAATATAACTTTCAAGTTTACATTATTTTTGACAAGTGTAAGTTGTTGATGTAAAATATAACTATCGTGCATTTATCATAGCAAAACCATTCACATTGTTATTTGAGCATGTAGATTTGATTATAATTCAAGAGTATTCTAAGTGAATTTGGAATACTTTCTTTATATGCTATAGAATTTAGGGTTTCTATAACATTTGACATTTTATTAATGGTGATTTTACAATATTAAATAGATTGAATCTATATTGAAATGTGAATCGCAATATATGCCCACGCCAAGACGCGGGTAAACTATCTAGTTCTCGTCGTATCGAGCACTCAGCACTTACCAAGTAAAACCGCCACCGGCTCGCTCAGCCCAGTCAATATTATATACCCAAAGTCAATCGGAGATGGGACCCACTAATCAACTTGATGGAAAGCTACACAATCAATCAAATCAGACTCGACAAATGGACGGTCCGATTGACGGGAATAGCCCCTTGCAACCCCATTTCTCTCCTCTCCTCCATTTTGACTTTTCAAGAACTCGAGTCTGGTGTCCCCCTCTCCAATCTGGTCAGTTTTTCTTCTTCTTTTAGGGTTCTTAACCTTGATTGTGTTAGCTGCTCTACCTACTCTTTCAGATTCTGATTGATTATATCGTGGGTTTTGTATGTTTAGCTTTTTGTATTTGCTAGAATCTTATCCTTTTCATCTATTGTTACACTGATACATATTCTGATTTGCCAATTTGGCCTTGATTTTTGTTGTTGTGATTTTGGGTTCCCCAGTACATGATTTTTAGAGAGGAAATGACTGATTTTGCCTACTTAGGTCTACTGAAAAAGATTCCAGCTTTAATGCCATATACAAAGTTGAAAAAAATCTGTATGCCAGCCATGTTGAACTCAGATTTTAGGGATCTTATCTGAATTGATCTGTAATTTTTAATCAAATTTTACTTTGAGATAGAATTACTGGATACAACTTTTTTGTTTTTGGTTTGGTTAATTTACTGCATACTAACCAGTTCAATTACTTTTTAGCGTAGCTTTTATTTGCAATGAACTGTGATTGAATTTTCTATCATCCCGTATTAAATTCGGCTGGTTTGGTATTTGATTTTTTCGCCTCAGGTTAAGCTAGAAAAGTTGACAAATGGATCATAAAGATAAGGTTTGTGCAGACACCTGGGCAAAGGATTTAAGAAATAAGACTTGCTCAGATCACCCACCGTTTGTGAATTTCAGTGCACACCAGCACAAGTGGGAAGATCCCTCCATTTTAGATTATGGCATTGGGATTGAACCATCCTTCCAGAAACTCAGCCAGCCATCCGAGGATCAAAGTTCACTTCGTCACAACTCCAACAATGAGAAAACAGTTACAGATGGGGAAGATGTTCAGATGAATGAGATATTCCACGCCAGTAAGATTCAAGATTGGGATCCGAGTACCATGTTGACCAATCTTTCCTTCCTGGAACAAAAGATCCACCAGCTCCAAGGTTTAGTGCATTTGATTGTTGGCCGGAGAGGACAAGTTCTAGGACGACCTGATGAGCTGGTGGCTCAACAACAGCAGCTTATAACTGCTGATCTTACTTCAATTATAGCTCAATTGATCTCTACCGCAGGTTGTCTTCTTCCATCTGTCAAGCCTACCCTTTCCAGTGCATCAGCTTCTGCGGGACAGTTTGGGCAGCTCGGCGGTTCATTTGTTTCTTCTGGAGCAGGAACTGAAGCTTCTGTGAAGTTGCAAATGAATTGTGGAAGCAAGTTACCCGAGCAGCCCAACCAAACTGACCTAATCAATAACTATGGGACTGAGCTAAACTGCCACATTGAAGAACTTGAATCAAAAGATGAAGAGGATGCTGATGAAGGCGAGAACCTTCCACCTGGTACTTACGAAATCTTACAGCTAGAGAAAGAAGAAATCCTCGCACCACATACTCATTTCTGTGCTATATGCGGAAAGGGATTCAAGAGGGATGCAAACTTGAGGATGCACATGAGAGGTCATGGAGATGAGTACAAAACCCCGGCTGCACTTGCAAAGCCCAACAAAGATTCTAGTTCTGAACCAACACTCATCAAAAGGTATTCATGCCCTTATGCTGGTTGCAAGCGGAACAAGGATCACAAGAAGTTTCAGCCTTTGAAGACCATTTTATGTGTCAAAAATCACTACAAGAGAACCCATTGTGACAAAAGTTACACCTGCAGCAGATGCAACACCAAGAAGTTCTCCGTTATTGCAGATCTCAAGACTCATGAGAAGCACTGTGGTAAGGACAAGTGGCTTTGTTCTTGTGGCACAACCTTCTCCAGGAAGGACAAGCTCTTTGGCCATATTGCCCTGTTCCAAGGTCACACTCCTGCCATTCCCCTCGATGAAACAAAAACTGCTGTTGGGGCATCTGAACACGGGGAAGGTAATGAAGCACCAAACAGAGTTGGTAGCACCAATTTCAATTTTGGTTCCACTGCTCCAAGTGCCAGTGGTTTGGTTCAGCATATTATGGACGCGAAAGAAAGTGTTGACGATCCCACTAGTTATTTCTCACCATTGAATTTTGACACATGTAATTTTGATGGATTTCATGAGTTTTCACGACCCCCATTTGAAGATTCAGAGAGTTCATTCTCTTTTCTCATGCCAGGGCCCTGTAATTACACTCACAAAAGTGGAGGGGAGTCAAATTCCACACAGATTGAGTGACACTGATGACTACTTGGACCAGGAGTATCATTTTCTGTAACGATTGTAAGTTTAGGTGATCCCCATGAATAAATGATTTCCTTTAATTCCATTTGTATCACCGTCAGAGCTCACTTTGTATCACCTGTTGCACCATTGTTGTCTTTCAACTGCTGTAACTTGGAAACCTAGAAAGACAACAGATCTTATTCTATGCACAAATTGCATTTTGTGCCTTTTACTTTTTATCCAAGCTTCAGACATAAATTGCATCATATCTATTAGAATGTAGACCATGTTATATAACTTTTTGTCCAGAAATTTAGGCTCATATCAATTGCATTGTCAAGTGATTGATAGAAGCAAAAGACAAATCTGCAAAGCAGTCGACCTTTTGCAGTACAGGCTAAAGAGTTTTAGCTGATCTAGTGGATCTGCCCATAATGAGAATTGTGGAGCAAAATGAGCTTCAGACCTATTGCAACTTCTCCCTTTGATGACTTGTTGAGTTGGCAGCGATTATAATTCCCCGCCAAAACTACATCATCTAAGTAGGACCAAGTACGCCCGCGGGGACGGTTACCAGCCCACATAAACCTCTCCGAAGACGGGGTCACTAGACTCTCATGGAACTCCAGAGCTGTCTCACAAATCAAACCCTGAGACATACAGAGGGACATCTTTAGAACCTGGACAATGTGATACAAGGATAATTGGTAGAGAAGTAGTATTACCTCAGCCATGGCTTTGATCTTCAGGGTGATATCATTACTTAGAAGGACAAGTTGTTCATTAACCCTCTTCCTACGGGCAAGAGCACAATCAAGTAATGATCTTCAGCAACTAAGTGTTTCAGTGACAAAGACGAAAGAGAAGGCCGCGTAAGTAGTTGGATCATCTGTGGGATAGGAGTGAATTCTTTGCTTCTTTACGGGTTTTAGTAAATTTAAAGCATATTTCTTTGATGCCATTTGTTTCAAAATTGGAATGCAGCTGTTATCTAAAGCCTCAAGTCTGGTGTTGTTTCTGGCTTTTGTTGGGTTGTTTAATTTGTAGCTTTCTAATCTAGTGCATTACTTCCTTAATTAATTCTGGTCCACAGCCAAGAAAAATGAATAAATAAAATAATCATCCCAAAAATTTATTGTTGGTTAAACCTCTGTTTCTACAAGTATAAGACTGGAACTATTAAATGCTCCTCTGAGATTAATTCTGGGGAATTAAGAATGTTGGAACACTGACCTTTTTTATACCTTCCCAATTAGCGAGGCGAGAATAAATAAGCTGGTGTCTGCAATAAACAATTAAAAAAACACGTTCACATAAACACCATTCGATACTCAAAAGTTTAAGGTATGTTACAAATGTAAGTAGGAACGAAGCATATAAAGTAAAAATTACATAATCTTTTAGGGGCTATTTACTACCCAATTCAAAAGGGAGGTACTTACATACAATTGTGCATAACCTTGAAGACCAATTGCAAGAGCTCTGTCATAAATTTTTTGCAACCTACGGCTTATAAATCTATCACCAATCTGCGTAGCAAATCCAAATAGGATAAGTTTACATTTATAAGGAACTACTGCCTATACATAAGGACTGCAACCCATCATAACTGTCAATGAGCATATTTGTTCCAGCTCTTCGATTATAATCCCATCAACCCAAAATTATGTTTATGATATCATAAATTTTCTAGTAACTTGTTACCTTGTGTAACATTTATTTATTTATCTAATTATTTGACAAGATAGCATATAACCTTGAAACAGGTGCAGTGATAAATGCAAAAGTTGGATATTTTTCTACCTGAAAATATGAAAGGATATTGAGAAACATATTTAATGATGTATTAACACATATTTCCATATTGAGGATAAATCCACATATATTTATATAATAACATATGATGCATAACTTGATGGATAATTTCCCCAATGTGCATCCGAATTCCATCCACATTTTTTTTGGATCGAAAATTCCATCTACACTGATGAAACGAAGCATGCCGGTACGAAAATAAATCTCTTCCACATTGTAAGAATCATTTTGACAGTGAGATTAGAATTATTATCTTCCCATGTCGTGGTATTTTTTCAACAATTATTAAGGAACACTTTCTTCACAACAAAATTAAAGCACCAGAAGGTCCCAAAGGAGACCATGTTGCTAGTTGCTACAGCCCCAGCAATGGGAACACTATCTCCATCCTCCCCAAGATATTTCACCTGGAATAAATCAAATTAGAGTTGAGTACTAGAAAGGAAGTTTCATCGAGATTTGGTCTAAGAACCACGAACTATTAGAAATGCAGGTTTAAGTGACTTAATACTTTTTTTAAGTGTATAGAGCTTCATAATAAAAAGGTAAACTACATACAACAGTGGACAAGGTATATGCCAAGGAAAAGCCAATACAAAAACATTTAGAAAACTACAGAGGAGTTGCCCAATAATTTAAAGGAACAATAAGCTATGAATGCCCAGAAGGATGCCCATAAACTATCCCTATCCCTTTACATCATCAAAGAACTTCCGATATTTCTCCACGGCCACCAAACTCAGGTAACTGCATTACACAACTCCCCAAACTCATACCCTTCTTTCCTATTAAAACTTAAGCTTAAGAAAAAGTAAAAGCGATAATAAAAGACAAATAGTTGCTTCTACAAAAAAATTTAGAAGAATAATATAATGTGACCACATAACATCCCAAAATGTTGGCCCCAATACTTGTTCCAGCAACAAATACAGGGTATTCATGATGGAGATGATTAATGACCGCCCGCAGATCCTCTGTCCAACCAGTATTATAAAAGCAATCAGACTGAAACACAATAATAAAACACAACCAGTATAATAAACATAATAGCAGGACTCCTCCAACCAAATATTTTAGCCATTTTGCTACCTTATGTGTTCAAGATTAGCCAATTTTCTACCTTTTTGTCATTTTAATTTTTTTATTTTTTCATCCAAACTTGAAGTAATTCTGAAATTCGAAGGTTAAAGTTGGTCGATATTGAAATTTTGATAAGGAAATTGGTTAATCTTGAAAGCCTAGGGTAATTGGCTGAAATGAAAGCTAAGGTGCCAAATTGGCTAATTTAGAAAAATTAGGGTAGCAAATTGGCTGAAATGAAAACTAAGGTAGCAACACCAAGGTTAAAGTTAGGGTAGCAAATTGGCAATTATGCCTAAATAAAGTAATAGCTTATACTCCTTTCCCAAATTATCATATGTGTTGTCATATGATAATACCACCTAAAAATTCAAGCACTTGCTTAAAATTCCAGTAATTGTGGTGGAACAATTTCATCAGTGGCCCCACCATCGACGGGTTAGAAGGAACATTAAATGCTCAGGGTTTGATCCTTGCTATTGACTAGAGTAAAATGTCTCCAAAACATTGTAGGGCTAGGAAGAAAAAGCATGCTGGTTCAATAAAAGCCCCGAAAACATTTTGAGAGAGAGAGAGATGTATAAGGTAGCTAACTACACTAAGGAGCCAATACCAAGTACAGTGTTATTTTCCAGGCACAAGACAGCAAGATCCCAATACACTGTTGATAATGTCAAGATATAAACAGTTCTTTTCCAACAATAACCCAAGGGACCTCATGGCTTTCACTCTTGGATGAGGCAGGAATCATTTTTCCAGACCTGCATTTACCAAGCACCGGGTCCAAAAAAATTTGCATTCCCATGGTTTAAGTTCAGAAGCAAACAAGGCTTAAAGTGTTAATAGATTTGGATATACTAAGAGCTGCTTACAGTAATTGAAACAACACCTAAACCTCTGTGGTTGGTAACAACATTCCATCCCTTTTGTGCAGTGTTGAAAGCAAGATGCTTAATATACTGCAGTATAAACACCAAACTGCATTAGTCACTCATCATGTTATCCAAGAAAAAAAATTACATGAAAAAGAAAAAAGCTTGAAATCAGCTGATAATATCAAGTAGAAAAAAGTGCAGTAAACCCAATGTGGCCACAATTAACTTTTTACATGAAACTTGTAATTTCATATCTTTCAAATCAAAGAACTAATTTAGTAGCCATAGGAGAGAGAGAGAGAGAGAGAGAGAGAGAGAGAGAGATAGAGAGATTGTATTTTACTCATCTTGCGAGATCAACACATACCCCAAATTATTGATTCATTGCTATTTTTACCTGAAATACCAAGCTTCCACATTTCTCCTTTTGAGTTTGAAGCAGCATGTTAATATTCATTCTAACTAACAAGTTACTTGCTCTAAGCCAAAACCATTTATTTTTCTGAGATAAACCACTTTTATTGATCACAGAGTTATTCGATTACTGTGGACACGAAGCATATAACAAAGAAAATAAAGTCATAAACCAGAAAACTAGATTAAATGCATACAAAACAGTATATACAAGACAGCTGTACACCTTTCAATCCAGCAAAGTATTGCTAGAGACGCCAGAATTACTTAGAAAGTATTTTCAGACCCAAAAAAAGACTGAAAGTAAATAAATAGGAAGCTTACAGGAGATTCAGAGTCACTTGTTAATCCAGGAATGGCTAGCACAATTGGGGTTATATAATCTTCCGGAATAGCACTGGTTGTGTCAATGTTACTTCCCAGAACTGGAGCAAAGAGAAAGGATATACAGTAACCGTTATTATAAAGCTCTACACACACATATATTTATGTGACTGAGGACAGCGGGAAGACTAAAGTCGCAAGTATCAAGACTTCAGGCAAGAACCACAATATAAATAAATAAAATAAATAAGGGCAAAGCACAACCAGCTACTATACTATCCAATTATAGACAAAAGTATAGAATAACCCATGTGTAACCAAGGTAGCAGAAAAAATTTGGATGTTCAACCTTCTGATAAGAAAGGAAAGAAAATAATACCAAATCACAATTAAGGATCGTCATTTGCCATTTGAAAATAAAGAAAGAAAGTTTAACATAGTTAGAACCCTAAAAAAACATCTATATACAAGCACATTATTTAGTGTCAAGGGGTCAATACTTACCATCAGAGTTCCTTAACCAATTCAACACGATAGTCCCACCATCAGAGAGATGCAAAAGTTATCTGAGAGAGAGATCACATTACTATTTGTTAGACAAAAGCACAAATCAAGAAGACAATGTTATCGCCAAATAACCTGTATTGAATCAAGGAAAATATCTATCAGCAATCCTACAATAGAGAGGAAGATTATATAAATCAATACAGGTTATTTCTTAGGCAGCATTTGTTTTTTGAGCGGGCTTGGAACCTAGCCTGGCTCAGCATTTGTTCCCCATTTACAAATTGATATCAGTAATTACGAAACGTTAAGTTTTCAGGTAGATTGTCAGGAGATTCGGAAGCACAATATCCAGACCTAACAGTTGTTAAATTCCATATACTAATTCCTAAATAACCACAACTACAACACATTACAGTGATTGAATATTTCAGTATCAATTAACACCTTCAGAAGTTGAAAGGCGGATGTTAAGATCTCCATTATAGTTGGAATCGGAGGTCAGACTCCTATGATGTTGGATGTTTGTAGTAAAGTCTTATTTATGTGATGGGTCGGAAGTTGGACGGTTGTGGTCATTCCGACTTGTGATGATGTTAAGAGAATTTAAGAAAAATCGATAGCGACTGATCTAGTGTGTGTTGAGACAGATGCACGGAATTAAAGGAAGAGACAACGGGGGAGCAAAGCCCACTGTATCATGGATTAGTAGTAGACCATATTTATTTCAGGCGATATTGCTAAGGGATTATTTCCATAAGCCCTGAATTTGTGATGGAAGTGGATTATGAATATCATATCTTTCGAAATGGATGACTAGCTGTGATGTGTAGATTAAGATTTATCCACCCACTTTATTGTTGTTAGACAAGTTGGACTAAAGCCCTTGATGGACGTGTTTTGGAGAATGTGAAATTTGTTGTTGCTTCAGTTTTTGGAAGCCTTCGCAGTTATTGAAGTTACAGAGTGTATACTCTATGATTTGGAAGTGAAAATTTCTTATTGGTTTGCCGGATTTGTGAAACGAATAATCGATTATATTCTTCGATCGAAGTATTGCGATGTGGCATATTTAATGATACATAAGTTATCCCACTGCAGTAATGGGTAGTATTCTCGAATTTTGAGTTTACGGTGTACGGACATTAGTGTCTGGAGGATAAGGTCATGATATAATTTTATCGAAATCCTAAGATGAATGAAGAATTGATAGTAATGTGTAGTCATGGGTCAATTTAGTAGTGACCCTACTTGATCTGAGTTTCGATTTGACTACAAATCTTAGAGCCTCATGTTTTGACGGATGACAAAAGAGTCGCGAGAAGTAGTTTACCTCTCGTTTCAGTACGGTGGTAATGTCTTGCGATGATTTCGAGAAAGGAGTTTCCCGGTTGATTCAGAGAGTTTCTTCGTTATGGTTTGTGATTGGTAAGCAGATTGCCAAAAAGGGACGACGTTCCCAATAGATATCATGGTGTGGTGAAACCACATACTAATCTCTGTATGACCTGAGCGGTCATCATATGTTGAGTATGTGTTCATAAGCCAGTATTAAGGTAATTGGCTGAACTATTCTATGGACTTATGGTATTGGCCACAAGTTGGATTGAGTTTCTGGATGGTTATTGGTGTTTGGGGAGAGTGCGGATTTGACTGCAGAGTGCAAGTTAGAGGTTGTGTTAATTAAGTGGTAACCCTATGTGAATTAAGGTCTGATTAAGTAATAAATTTGGGAGCCATAAGTGTTTTAATGCAACAAAGGAATGCGAGATTCAGTTTATTAATTGTCTGCTTTACAGCGAGTATGGACTGTCGGAGCAGGGGAAATGATTTCTTTATTGACTCAAGAAGTATTATGAGTCAAAGGTTATAAAGAGGTTTTTTATTGAATGTGACAAATTTTCTGCTAAGTAGAGCATGGATCTTTCTACGGATCGTATTGTGGTAGAATCTCATACTGATCCAGGATTGACCTGTACAGTCATTATTGTTTATGGTTGTGTCATCAATCTGGGTTACGACAATTGGACAAATCATGACGTTGACATATGGCCCTGATTATTGTCCTAATTAGACTATTAATAAATGTTGGCGAGGTACAAGACTTTCGAGTTTAAAGTTAGAATTTGGTTCCCTCTCGAGCTAGAGCCTAGAGTGGACGTGCAATTTGACTTTTGCCGAGGTATCAGTTTTGCAAGATGGCAAAACCTAGTTGGTGATGATAGTTCCCAAGTGGAAACTATTTGTCTAATGAAAAGTGATTTGGTGTTCGTCGCACGTGCAGTGCAGTAGAATTCTAAGCTAGAATTTTATTGCGAGAAGTAGTGACACCTGAGAGGTGTATACGATTCGAGTATCTGTCATCGAATCTTAGTCAGTGGTCTGACTTAGGAATAGTAACAGAGATAGAATGAGAATTGTGACCTTCAGTCAGTGATACGACGTTGGAGATTATAAAGTGTCACTTGAAGTAAAAGAAAGATGGTGGTTGGCCAGTTTCAGTGATACTGGTAAAGTTGATGAATTTGTTGGTATTATGGTCCTAATGATGTTTTCTCTGATTCAAAATTTCAGATTGAGTTAGGTTTCACAGTTGTGCGTCACCCTAGGCTCAGCGTAGAGATCGATGAGACTCGTCACGTCTCATTGAGTGGATTGATGTCTCGCTATTGTCCAATTTTAGTTTAATATAACTCCTTTATGTGATGGGCAAGAGTAGCATAGTGACAAGGAGTATTATCAACTTCTCGACACTTTATAAGTTGAATGTTCTTATATTTAAGACATCAACTAACTCTTACGAGTTGTGGTTTTTATTTGATAAGTGATGGATCTGAACTTGTTGTTAATGGACGTTTAAAAAGAGTTTAACGTAGTTTTGCATTAAACTTTCTTGGAGGAGTAACTCTTTTGGGTCCTTATGTCTGCAGAATTGGATATTCTGGATGCAGTAATTGCAGCTTTGATGTTATGGTTCGTATCTTTAGGATACTGTTTGGTGTTTACAAGTAAGACCATTATAGCGGTCATGTGCAGAAAGAAAATTATTTCTTTATCAGACTCGCACGATGAAAAGACGTGAATCAGATCTTATGATCTATTTGAAAAGAGAAAGAGTTCACGTGTTTCGATTTGGCTATGGATTTCTTCGTGGATTAAAGTGAGTCTTGATTCTGCGAAGTATTTTTACCATTTAGAGTTTTGGGCTTATGCTAGTTTTACGAGACACAAAATCCTCAATTGGTTCGGTTGGAGGGTTAGCTGATCGCTATAAGCATGTGTGAACGCTGGAACAATAGCGTTGTAGCAAATGGATTTGGCGTTGGGTCATTGAGTAGCTTAATGACAAGTTGTTGCTTGACGTCATGAGGTTCGAACCAGGTGATGGTAACGAACTTTGCTCTCATTTGGGTTAGCTTTTTTCAGCGAGTGGAAAGACGTGGACACGCCTATGCGTGGTTATAATCCAGCTTAGGCTACATGGAATTGTTGTCAAAGGATGTTTTCAGCGCATGGCAGAATTTGTTATTTTTTCATGAAAAACAATAGTGATTTTCGCAAGGATTACAGTTGGTGGATCAGTGATAGGCAGTGTCGTATTTCACCTCATAAATGAGGTGGAGTACAGTAAGAATTCGGTCATTCAGTTTGATCAATGATGCAAGAGAAAAATATTGTGATTAGCGGTAAGACTTCAGATGCTTTAGTGTTGATCCGAGAAGAGTGGTTGGGTGTCAGAACATGAGGGAGTATTGGAGGTTATCATCCACGTAGGAAGGAGTGATACGTTGGTTAAATGGGACATGTGACAAGGTTACATGAGTTTGTGGAATATGTTGGGTATCCTTAGAGTTATAATGGATGCCTAGTGTCATGTATGTCCATGTTACGTGAATAAGTCTATTTCCTTACATCATATGTCAATAGTCTTCCGGCTAGTATTGAAAATTGGCTTATAAGGAGGATCAGTAAGGATGTTGGTCATAAAGAGCAGATGTGCAGTGTTATGACAATTCTATTCGTGAAGCGATTCAGAAGAGTTCTCAGAAAAGAGTTGATATTTGAGAACAATAATATTATTATTTTAAGTGGTAGTGTGCCCCACTATGTTGGACTTCGAGTAAAGAAATTTCAAGGTTGAAATTTTTATAAGGTGGGGAGAATTGTCACATCCCGATCATAGAATTATTTTACGGTTAGTTACTTTGGTCTTTAACCATTTAAAGTAACTGTTTGATCGTAAAGTTGACTTTTCGTTAAGTCAAGAATTTGAGAAAATTTTCTTCATGAAAGTCGTAGAGGACGTTGATATGAGTTCGTGGACACGTAGCACGCTTAAATCGAAGATCGTATGAAGAAGTTATGGTCTAAAAATAGAAGTTACTATTTCTAAAAAGGGTTATAAAAGGAAACTTACCCGGAGTAGAAAGGGAAAAAATCAGAAAATTTACTTTCTCTCTCTCCTCTCTCTCTCTCTATGAAAATGACTGCCGGATCTTCTCTCAGCCACCGCACTGCCGTTCGGCCACCATAGGCCGCTGCACCGGTCTCAAAATGACCGCCTCTATGTATACTTCAATTCTAGGTAAGTCTTTCGACCTATCTTGCCTTGGATTGAGAGAATTTCCTTGTTGAATACATAGTGTACAATATAGAGATTTGATCGGATTTCTCCCTCCTCAGGCCACCAATTTGTTAGTTCTCCCTACTCACCTCTAAAGTTTGGTGGATTGATTTGGTGTGTGGAGAGAGAATCGAAGATTTGAAATTTTGAAGTTTAAAAACATATTTCGGGTATTTTTATATATTTGTTCGATTGACCTAGTTAGAGGCCGAATTGGCCTTCGAGTTGAACTAGAAAGTTGTTCCAAATGATGAGATGAAGCTATTGTTAAAATTTAGTGGCGATCGGATATCGCTGGAATTTTGGCCGGCCGCCGCCGCTGGCAGAGCTAGCGGCGGTGCTGTCACTTTTTGGACAGTTTTTCATACCCATTAAATAGTATAAAATGAGAGGAGTCTATGGTTAAATTTTGTAATTTTTGGAAGAGTTTTGGTTAGGTTTTGGAAAATTTCATGTTTAGTATTATTGGCGGATAATAAAATATTATTCCGGCCATCGATTATTGTCGGTTAAGGGTTTAAGAAATATTTTAAGGACTCCTAAGTTATTGAGGAAGGTCGGAGATTTTTGGTTGACCATTTGAGAAGTATGGAGAGGATGGGCGAGTTGTACGCTCATAATTGTTTACGCCTAAATTATTTAATTATTATTCTAGCCTCTAGAAAATTAATATTAATTATGGAACTGGACGCGAAGAGGCTCGTGTTGTGGACGAAATTCGGGTTTGCTTCAGGCTAAGGCCTAAGTCTGTGAGTAGACTTTTATTTGAAATTAAAATGCACGCTCTAATTTATTCTACTTTATGATTTATCAAGGGTTAATCTTGTTATGTGTTGTTTAAAGTTTTTGGTCTCGTATTAGTATTGTTGTGGTTAGTTATTCGAGGTTGTGAGTTTATTGTATCCCTTATTTGAGCATGAGGCCGGGAAAAGAGGGTTCATGCCTTTTCCCGTGGATTGATCTGGTTTTTGAATTTGTTTGTTATGATTGACATTGGTTGTTGGTTTCTTAAATTTATTGTCTAATAGGGGTTCTTTATAAGTTCGGATTAGAGTTGTGTAATCATCATCGGGGGGATGATGTTATTCTTATTAATGTTACTTATCGGATACTTATAGATATGTGGACCCTCATCTGGATTTGAGCGGGTACTTAGACCTTCATCTGGATTCGAGCTGGTCAGGGATATGTAAACCCTCGTCTGGATTTGAGCCGGTCAAGTATTTATAAACCTTCATCCGGATTCAAGCTGGTCAGGGATATGTGGACCTTCATCTGGATTCGAGCCGGTCATTTAGACCTTCATCCGGATTTGAGCTGGTCATAGACTATGAAGTAAATAAAAATGGTTACTAGTAGCCCAGGGAGTCTCATAGTATGATCAGACCCCTCCTACTTATTTACTATTATTTCAACCAATGTGTTTCTGTATTGAATTACCTCATGTTATTATCTAATTTGGAAAAACCTATTATAGGGCGTGCGTAATGGGTTCTCATAAATTTCTAGAGAGCATTATTTAAATAAAAAATTTATTTCAAGTGTTTATTATTTTAGTATCAGATTTTGCCCTTCATTTTCAAATGCTCAATGTTGCAGGGTTCGTGAGAGGAGGTCGCGCGTACCAAAGTTGAGGCATAGTCCGCTGTCGCAACAAGATTATTTAGGTATCACTTCCGTGTAGATTGCTCTAATTACCCCGACTTAGACAGTTGAATAGGTTGTTGAAGCGTAGTTGAGATTTGGGGAGCATGATGGCTCTAGGAGTTGGGAGATGCTTTAAATTATTCATGGAAGTGATGAGTTGGTTTGTAGGAAGGTTGTCCATTTCAAGAGGGTTTCGGTAAGAAGTTCTCTTGAGGTGGTCCCCGCAGAATTTGCTTCGGGTTAAAAGGGTTTAACTCGGGGTGGGTCCTGACATAAGGACCTATGGTGTGATGTGCTTCTCAAGAAATATGTTGAGACATGGTCTTTATATTCTATGGACTATTCTTGTCCTACTAGTTGCTCTGGAGAGGTGTGGTTTATGGTGTTAAACTGCTACTAAAAGGACTTTATTGGAGGATTGGGGTAGTGCTAACATAAGTTTCTGGAATGACAACTGGTTAGGTTCTGGTCCTCTTTACTTAAAGGTGCCAACTTCCACTTCTATAGATCATTTTCTTACTTTTAGTGAATGTTGGAATGGTGATGGATGAAACTTGAATTTTCTGCATTCAATTGTTGATGATAATATTACTAGTGAGATCGTTAGAATTCCAGTTGGTTTTGAGGCTGGTGGTGCCGACAAGCTTATCTGGGGAGCTACATGTAATGGGAAATTCTCTGTTAAATTTGCTTATTTATGTTTCTTGCAACATGAAAACCTTGTTCCCTTTCCTTGGCAATACATTTGGAAACTTTCTATTCCTCCTAAATTGAAGATATTCTTTTGGATGTAGTGTCATGGAAAGCTTCTATCTAATGTCGAGAGATTTAAGAGACATCTTACAGTTGACTCATGTTGTTCGTGTTGTCTTTCTTAATCTGAAACAATTATTCATCTTCTTAGAGATTAGAGAATGGCAAAAGGTGTTTGGGATAAAATTATATGATCTAACCCAATCTCCATTATTTTGATTGGAATGACTGGTTTCATGCTAACACTCATTGTAAGTTCACTTGTTATGGTGGTTTTAAATGTGTTGATTTTTTATCTTCACATGTTGATATATTTGGAAGTGGAGATGTAAGAAAATTTTCGATCAAGAGATCAGATATCCTTTTGATCATGCTTCTGTCATTTTAAATGATGCGACTGAGTGAAATGCTCATGATGCATAAAACTCAAAGTCGTGAGAGAGTTTTGTTAATCTAAGTTGATCTAAGCCTCTTGTGGGATGGATGAAGTTAAATGTAGAGCTAGAGCTCAGAGTGGTTGTATTGGAGCAGGTGGTGTTTTAAGAGATCAAAGTGGTAATTGGATTTCAGGTTTCTCTACCAGTTTAGGCAAGGAATCTGTTCTTGAAGCTGAAGTGTGGGGGGTTTTTGCTGGGTTTAAAACTTGTTTGTTCTCTGACTTCTCTCCTGTGCACTTCTCTTCTCGTTAAGTTTGACTCTGAAATACTTGTTGGTATGATGAATAAAGGTGTAGATAAGCCGCATCATCTTTGTAGTGTCCTTAACAAAATCTATGTTTTTGAAGAGTAACCTCTCTATATGTGAAGTCTCACATAGTTTTAGAGTTATGAATATGGTGGGGGATATTCTCTCCAAATCTAACCTTGGTTTTGATTTTGGGGTATAGTATTTCCAACAACCTTCTCCATAAGTTGTTAAAGCTCCTTTGGATGATTTCTGTGATTCTGTTAAACTTTGGAATGCAGCTACTATTACTTAGTTTTTCTGTTGTTCCTTTGTTTGGGCCTTTGGCCCCCTGTAACCCAAAAAAATAGCATAAGTTTCCAACTCGATCAAACTAGAAAGAGTGAAAGGAGACATACACCTCGCTAATCTATGGACCAGAGACCCTACATCATAAATATGAAATACAAGAAGACTACAAACATTAACACATACACCACCTATGCTTACTGCCATAAAGGAGCTAAGGCTGACAAGAGAGGACCGAGGAACAGAACCAATAACCAGAACCAAAGAAAATGGGGGGGTGATGATCCCACACATGAGCACTAAGGCACCAGTCTTAGCTATTCCTAATTTCTTTAAGGAGTTCACTGTGAAATGTGATGCATATGATTTGGGGATTAGGGCAGTGCTGTCACAGAATGGTCATCCAATAGCCTTTATGAAAGGCTTTGTCTCAAAAGCATTTAGCTCTTTCAGTTTATGATAAGGAAATGTTAGCAGTTGTGGCAACAGTTTAGCATTGGAGCCATTATCTTTAGGATCGGAACACCATTTCCAAATTATGACTAATCATATAACCATTGAACATTTCTTGAAACAAAGAATCACAACCCTTGCTCAAAAGAAGTGGCTGGTTAAGCTCATGGGGTATGACTACTCCATTCACTATAAGGCTGGAAAAAATAACCAAGTACTAGATTCCTTGTCCAGAAATCCTACTATTTCTGTGATCACTAGGTTGTCACAGCCAGTACATGATTATTTTGTGAAAATGCAAAATGCTTACCTGAAGGATGCAACAGTTCAAGAAATCATGCAACAGCTGAAACTAGGGCTACAACTTAAGAAACACTACTCCTTCAGCAACTCTTAACTGTTCTATAAGAACTGGTTTTTTCCCTCTTGTGGATGATTGGAGAGTGAAGACCATTGCTGAGTTCCACAATGGAGTGCAAGGGGGACATGCTGGAAGAGCTAGAACCTACAAGAGAGTGGGCATAAACTTTGCATGGTCTAGAATGAAAGATGATGTCAAGAAATTTGTGTCTGAATGTGCAGTGTGTTAACAGAATCATTATGAGACCATTTTGCCTCCAGGGCTGCTTCAACCTCTCACCATCCCTGCTAAAGCATGGAGTGATATATCTATGGATTTCATAGAAGGGTTGCCAAGCTCAGAAGGTAAGTCAATCATTTGGGTTGTGATCTGCAAGCTAACTATATATGCACATTTCATCCATACACAGCAACTGCCCTGGCCAAAAATGTTTGTGAATGAAGTCTTTAAACTGCATGGCATGCCGAAAAACATTGTATCTGATAGAGATCCAGTCTTCATGATCCTATTTTGGGAAAGTTTCTTCAAGCTTTAAGGGGCAAAGCTCAGCAAATCTTTAGCCTACCACCCTGAGTCAGATGGTCAAACAGAGAACTTGAACAGATCACTTGAGCAATACCTAAAATGTGTGGTTGGGGAGAAACCTCACCAATGGACTCAGGTTCTTCCTTGGGCAGAATGGTGGTACAATACCTCATTTCATTCAGCAATGAAAATGACCCCTTATGATGCCATTTATGGTGTTCCACCCCCACCAATAAATCCTTACACTCTAGGGTCTAATGCGGTTGCTGAAGTTGATCAACAATTGAGGAACAAAGATGAGTTGTTAGCTGTTCTTAAAAGAAACTTAGGAAGAGCACAAGAGAGAATGAAATCATATCATGACAAGAGGCACAGTGAGCGATCTTGTACAGTGGGAGACATGGTGTTCCTCAAACTTCAACCTTACAAGCAGCATTCAGTACATAGGAGAGCTTTCCACAAACTGTCTCCTAGGTTCTATGGTCCTTATGAAGTGTTGGAGAAGATTGGCACTGTGGCATACAAACTAAAGCTGCATCCTTCAGCCAAGATACACAACGTGTTCCATGTCTCACTGTTGAAGAAGAAAGTTGGGGACCAGGAAGCAGTAGTGTCTCAACTGCCCCCCAATCATTGATTTGTTTAGCTACAAATGGGCACCAGTACCAGTGTGGCATAGGCGAATGGTTCAGAAGGGTAATGTAGCTGCAACACAGTGGCTAGTCAAATGGTTATGAACAACACCTGAAGAAGCTACTTGTGAATTTGCGTCTGAGATACACGCTCGGTTCCTGGAATTTAATGCAGAAACTTGAGGACAAGTTTCAGCACCAGCAGGATGCAATGTTAGGGATTTCCCAGTTGGATCAGGAAAACTAAGTATTGAAGTGGATCACGTGCTGTGCACGAGCTAGTTAGTCGATTAATGGTTGTTATTAGTAGCCGTTAGAGTTTAATTAAGTGTTCTAAGGTTTGGTTGCTACAATCCCTTAGATCTTCACCAAGTGGCAAGATCAGCATGGTCAGTATAATCTGAGTTTTTACTCCTTGCTATTTCTTCCTTGCTTTTGTTCCTTTTTAGGAGTAGGGTTCTATTAAAACACCGCCCATCTTTCACCTCCGATGCAGCAACCGCTTAAACGAACAATTACAAAATCTTCTAGAAACCATCCTCCACCACAGATAAGAATTCACGTCCGGCCGCACGCCTCGCGCTCCAGCACGTCGAAAGTGGAATTTAGGTTTCGTGCGCGTTCCTCAGGAGAAAAGAAAAGCGGAATGTTTAATCAACTTGAAAACTTGCCCAGAAGCACCTGTTGATTGATTACATAACTTTTACCAGACTTATAACCGACAATGTAAATCCCACCATTCCTAATTTTTGGCATCTCCCGTTTTGTGTTGCATACATTACGCCTCAAACATGTAACCTAAATCACAGGTAGAACCTTCATGTATAATAGTTTTTTTCCTACATCTCTTCATAAAACTACTGTCAACAACAATTCAACATCCGGTTAACAATTTTGAAGCATTTCTACATCGCCAAATTTCCTTGAATGACATCATTGAGAAAGACCGCCTCGCCCTTGCTCTGACCCTCTCTCCAAACCTTGTATCTTAATTCCTTGCCGCTTGAGACGTTCCATAGCTTTAGCAAGGAAAGTTTATAGGGTCCCCTTATTTCACCAAGTGGACTCATACAATACCATAAATCAGAACCTTGGATTTCAAGTGCAGGTGTTGTAACTGAAACCTTCACCTCTTCATCGTCATCGCTCAATTCAACTACCTTGCCTTCAGATGCGCTATCAGAGTTCATTCTTTCTAGTCGAGCTACTTTAGGTCTCACTAGTTCTGCCGCCTGACCAGATGGAATGCAAGGAGACTGCGAGCAGTTATTAATTGTAGGAACCTTCTTTCTCTTGGGTATATCGTTTGCATCCCCACGGTCTCTCTCACGGTCACCCTTTGAATCTGCAGGAAAGTCAAGAAAATACACATACACATCAACCTACACAAGAAGAAACCAAAGGTAGTAACATTGCCCCTATATGTGAATGCAGCATATCAGGAGTTTTGGCAGGAACCAGGGAACGCATAAGGATGCTTATGAGGAGTTCTGATACCTTGATGCTTGGCAGCTTATATACAAATTATTATGTTCTACACTAGAAAAACCATAAATTTGTTGCTAGCGGAAATGGCTATTTGTATTACTTCATGGTATAAACCCTAAAAAGTGGCCTCTAATTTATCAGTAGGGGTGATTTGAAAAAAAATAGTAATAACATACAGAGATGACTATAACCTACATCAAAGTTTGAAATATCGGCCAATCTATTCATTCCACTTAATACATTTATATTTTTATGTTTCTCATACAAGGATACCAGTTCGAACCCAAAAATATCATGTACAAACTTAGAACCATTAGATTCTACGGACCTCTCATAAGCCATTTAAAAAAGAATCAAGGACATGATCCACCTGAACAAAAAACATAAACCATACCATCTATACTAGAGCTCCATTCAAAGTCTGATGGAGCTTGCTTTCTCTTATGTTTAGCTGCTGCACCCTTCAGGTCTCTCTCCTGGTGTAACAGTGAACCTGCAGAATATCCAGTAAAATAAATGTCAAAAATCCAAACAGTTCACATGCTCATCATACGAAGCAGTAAAACATTAAAAAGGGATACAAGACGACCACCTTACAATTTTATTTGTCTGTTTCACTTATACAAGCAGTTCATACTCGGAACTATTATTCACAACTTAAAACCATTAGATGCTACAGACCTCTCATATGCCATTTGAAAAATAAAATGAAATCAAGGATATGATCCACCTGAACAAAAAAACAGAAAAAATACCATCTTTACTAGCGCTCTGTTCAAAGTTTGATGAAGCCTGATTTCTCTTATGTTTAGCTGCTGCACCATCCAGGTCTCTCTCCTGGTGTAAGAGTGAACCTGCAGAATTTTCAACAAGATATTGTGAAAAGTCCAAATAGTTCACATGCTCATCACACGAAAAAGAAAATCTTGAGAAAGGAATGGTACAACAAGAAGAGCATTTATGAGAAATCAGAGTGAATCAAATCATTTCACTATAAGATCAGATTCAAGGTTCATCACTAAACTAATTCAAGAGATGAGTAGCATTTATAACCATTAGAATTGTCAAGATAACTGCATTTTCCACTGTGAATAAAATCCATGCCACTCTCAGAA
This sequence comes from Comarum palustre, assembly GCA_951800085.1. Lineage (NCBI taxonomy): Eukaryota > Viridiplantae > Streptophyta > Magnoliopsida > Rosales > Rosaceae > Comarum > Comarum palustre. The sequence goes on along the minus strand of OX637579.1, from coordinate 9,270,090 downwards.
TAAGATTGTCAAAGTTCTCTACCTCCAGAAACGTAGCTTCTAACAGCAAGCATGTCCAAGTTCTCATTGGTAAGTGGAAACAGTGTTGAATAAACTCTAGGAAAGAATACAGTACCATTTACATAGATTTGGAACAAACCTGCAAGATCTGCTCTGTCATTTGTGCGCCATGAGGTTCCATTGGCTATAGCAGTGTCGGGAGCTTGAGGAGATTCTCTGGGTGCTGATTCAGAAAAGCCATCATATCCTTGTTTATCCTGGCTAGGGGAGTACTCAGAAATAGGATCACATTTTTCTATGGCTGCTATTACTTCTGGAACCTCAATGGTTCCATTGGCTAGAGCAGTGCCCGGAGTTTGAGGAGATTTTCTGGGGGCTGATTCGGATAAGCCATCATATCCTTGTTTATCCTGGCTAGGGGAGTTCTCAGAAATAGGATCACATTTTTCTATGGCTGCAATTACTTCCGGAACCTCATTTAACAATCGTGATTGTTCTGATGGTGTTTCAAGTAGCAGCTTCTTAGTTATGTATGAATCAAGAGTAGAGAAAATATAGGTCAAGGTTCACATTGTTCATTCATCTTTTTTCATTTAACTTCAAACAAAACTTTTTATCAGAGACAAACAAGGGAACTGAAAAAAGACCTGTCCACTAAACTAATAAAATCAGTGAAACCATGATAAAAAGTTTTGTTTGAAGGAAATACAAACTAGGTAAAACCCGGTATCCTGAACTAATACAAACATCAAAACCATAAGAGAACAGAACCCCTTCCCATAGATGGTCCACTTCTCCCATCACATCATCAAACACCCTACTAACCACCCCACAACAACCCACCCAAAACCAACCAACAAAGAACATCTCCCACAATTCTTCTGAAGAACTAATGGGTTCTCACTCATTACTGGGATCATCCTAACTCATTAAACTAGCCTCCTGAAATCTTTCACAATATAGACAGCAGGTGATCGCGTTAGTATGAATGGTCAGGCCCAAGGTTAGTAAAGTTTATTGTATCCAGGTTTTGAGATTCCTGGATTGATTATCCAGCTATTTGTTGAGGTTTCCTGTTTCTGAATCCCATGCCCAGGATTCCTTATCCATCACATTGATTACTGGATTCACTATCTAGCTACAAAACGAACGTACAGGGGAGGACCCACCGATAGGTTACTAGGAATAGTAATGTCCATGCTTTGCTTCCATGTGGTCTGGGGTCGGAACACCCCCCAACAAACAAACAAAAAAAATGTTGCATACCTCTATTTACTATAGGTTTCTGTCTCCTAGAGATTGTACAGCACATCAGGAAGTCCAAGCTTCATCCCCAACTTCTGATGTGGGTAAAGGGGATTTTGGATTATAAAAAAAAATTACAGTTTGCGAGCTGGTCTGGATGAGGTAGTCAACCTCACATCATTTCTTCTCTCGGCCCCTCCCCTCCCCTTCCCCACCACCCCACCCCCCAAAAAAAAGAGAGAGATAAAAGTAAAAATGATAGTCTTGTGTTTTGCAAACAATTGAAAATAGGTTTGACTAGACGATTTGAACTTCCATAAATGTATATAATAACAATGACAATAAATTAGGATTTTCCTACTTGTGTCATTACTCCACCTTTGTTTCTATATAATTTAACTTGATCAAGGATATTCTCTCCTCCATCCTTTTTCATTTGCATGATCAATGCGCTTCTGCAACAGAGTCAGTTCTCTTGCAAGCCACTGAAATAATCAGCCAGATATCAAGATGGCTTATATCAAAAAGTAAGAACATTAATATTCACATATACCATAAACATACAAATAAATATTGGAGAATAAGAATGTCTGATAAAATCTCAGCTTCAAAAGCTGTTGGATAGGAGAGTTGTATAAACTCACTTGAAGTAGCAGCACATACATTCGTAATTCTAACCATATATAGAAAGGCCTACTGAGTAGATAGTCAAATTCATTACATAGTTACGTAGTATACAGACTATAAACACAAGCATTTAAAAAATGCAACAGACACATCTTTCAAATTTTCAGAGGCCTAGGCATCATATAGTCTGATTCACTCCATAGTTACATTGTAGAAATTATAAACAGCATTGGAACGTGTTGATGGCAGCTAACATGACATCAGTAAAGTGGAAAATGAATTCTTAAAAGGCTGAATTATGAAAACTATTAGCCAAAACAGTTTCCAAGACAGTAATGGACATGTTTTCTTTCTGCACTTTAATCTTTAGGCTGAAAATTTGAATTTGACATTGTCTTTATTCAAGCATATTTTCTAAAAAAAACTTCATGATGATAGTTGTTTACTTTCTACTCCTTTAAGATCTCATCAGGTAAAAAAGCGTTTCTAAAAGAGAAACAAAAAAGTATACTATAGAAATGTGTAGTTGTAGTACAAACTATAAAATCCCAATTTATCCTAATAGAACCATAATTACTATCCACAAACAATGTGGGATGAAAATGTCTTAAGGAAGCCTGTTGTCCATTTGCTAGACACCTGAAGCTGTTGTGACATTTTGAATGAAATATGACTAAATAGGAATTGTATTTTGAGGTTGAAGCCAGAAACTTACATGCTTTGTTATATTCTCATGTAGACTTCTAGCCTTCTGTTCAAACTCCACCTATTAAACAAGAAAACCCTGGTTAGCTGGTTGCAATACAAACAATAACTGAATAAAACTCCAGATATTATATAAGCTATACAATCTAAATCATAATCAAAACGTAAAGACCATTGATAAAACTATTAATGGAAACCAAATGCTTACAGAATAAGAAACAAACAGTAACAGCATATTTGTGTCTCTGGGGTTCAACTATCCATTTGTAGGCAAAGTAATCTTACTGTATTCTTGCCGCATCTTATTTCGATATAAAATTTAACCAAGTATGATTCTAATGATATATTTTGCCTCAGTTACTTGTGTAAATCATAAAGTGACCGGATGATTAATATGATTTATGGTTCGATTTTAGATATCTGAAAATTGCAACAGTAGAGGGATATTTACAAATATTAGAGCATTTGGTCCTCAGTTATGCCAAATAAAATTAGGAGCTTTCTGCTGTAAAATTAAATGCAATCCATACAAATGATATAATTGATCAGCTTAGAATATCTATGCAATTGTGTTCATAAACTCAGAAACAGAGCGCACTTGACCGGGCAAAAATATGATTAAAAAATATTCTTCAAACTATGCTTGAAATTATTTAACTTATAATAGTTCAACAGTCTACAACATCATTACAGGAAGCACAATAAATTAATTACTAACTACACATAAAATAACTTAACTTACAATAGTTGGCTTTTTAAGGAGGCCATCTTTTATTCTCTGCTGTAGATCTTCACATTCTTCCTGCATGTAATACTCAACTAAGGTTTATTCTCTAAAACATAACTGCAAACTATAAACTTATAGTAACTTCCAATTGATTCAATACATCAGGGACTATAATTTTTCGCTATGAACTAAAGAAGAATATTTATGAGGGATGACAAGCACACAATGAAAGTCCCAGTAATAAAAGTCTTACAATTCACATCTGACAAAATTTAGGTTCTCATTTCTTACATTGCTCCGCTCTGGAGCCTGGACAATCTCAGTTTCGGCATAGAAACTTTACCCAAATTATTTATTGCTGTCACTAGTAATAAAACTTTACCCTAATTGTCTCTTGTAATTTTCTGTAGTATATATATATATATGAATATAAAATAAAACTTAAAATAACTTTGACCTTTGTATGGGAAATGGCAGTCTATGTCCCTAATTGGAAACGGAAAACCAAACCACCACAATGATATTACCTTACAGAAGTCATCATCTGATAGCTTGGAAACAGGTAAATCTTTGTAAGTACTGAAACACTGCAAAAGTATTTCTTTAACTTCTCTGTCTGTCCTCAAATTTTCCTTTATACCTGTCACGATAAGAATAATACAAAACAGAACCTTAATAATATAATGATGATACGATGAGGAAAAGTGGCAGGATCACAGTTTGTGCATTCAAGAATCAGCAGCCTCTTCTTTAAGTGTTGAGCATATAAAAATTCCATACCACGTGTGATCCTGATGATCCTTGGCTTTTTTGCATCAGAAAAATTGTGATTCTAGTCACTTAAATTAAAATTAAGAGCTAAATGCATTCTGATACATGGAGCATGCATATACACATTGAATATCTTTTGACAAAATGAGTTTCTGACTCTTTAGTTCTCATTGACAATTCGGGCATAGCTGTTGGAAAATAAACTCAAAACCCTTCATAAGTTATAAAGGAAGCTCAAGCTATATGAATGGTGATCTAACAGCTCAAGATTGTGTTAGCACAAAAACAAATGCTTCAGCCCAAATAATGTTAAATTAAACTAACCAGTGGTTGATAAGGTAAATTCCTAACTCTCCTCCACAAATAGAACTTTTGTTAAATTTTAATATGGCAAGACAACCTTGATGGCAGATAACAAATAAATCTCAAACGATTAAGCTGTTATTAAATGAGACAATAAGGTATGTTTAGTTTTGAGACCCTCTCACATCCATTCTTTGGGAGAAACTAACAAATGAGGACAGAATGGGAAATGAGGATTGATTGTTTCAAACCGAGGGCCTTTTACAAGTCTACAACCCAAAATCTGATACCATGTAGACAAACACTAGGACCCAGAAGTTTGATTTTTCATGGAGAAAATTAAATATTTTATTTCAAGATAAGTAGATAACATTTCAAACCTGGACATTTGAGAACTTTTGTTTCATAATAAGTTATAGTAACACAAATGGTAATCTCTGCATAACAAGATCAATGCTACTCCCCCAAGCTAACACCAAGACAAAATATGTACTATATCATGAGTGTTTTACTGAAGACATCTACAACAAGCAGAATTGAACTTTAGAATTAGAAGAATACACCACTATGATGATTACCTTTAATTTGCAAGAGCTGGTGAGAGTTTTTCTGTGAATAATCATTTGGGTCACATTTAACTCTCACAAAACTACCAGTTACTTTCTCACCAAAAGTCTCTGGTTGCTTTAACAATTCCTCCACTAAAGTCCTCTTCAGGTACACAAGATTGATGTTTTCAGGAACAATGGAAGCAAAACAACTTTTCTGCACATCTGGTACTTTAGGGCTCAACTTGATCTGCCTTTTACAGGTAACCATAAAACTCTCATCATTGTCTTCGGAACTACTTCCACTCTCATCCTCCTCTGTTGACTCTTCCAGATTGTCAGCAAAATGGGGAGTCAGAAGGTTATAAATACTATTTTTAAACAGTGATTTCCGTCCCAAAAGAGACTGCAGGGTTGCATCGCAAATTACTTTCTTCTTCTTTTCTGTATCAAAAAGCTTGTTTTCTTTACAATAGTCTGTAACTATAGAGGTAACTTCATACTGTGATAACTCCGTGGATGTATCTTTACCCATGGAAGCAAGGAATTCTAGGAGCGACTTTGATCCCCATCCTATAAATTCTCTTCTCTTTGCTTCTACTTTTATTTTCACTGAGCACTGTTTTCCCTTGGATCTTTTCTTTTTGGCAAATGGCATGTATTCTTCTCCACTTTCCACCTCATCATAATCAGATACCTGAGGATCGCCTTCTTCATCAGATTCTGAAAACTTTTCTTCATTCTTATGAATCACGTTTGAATCAAAGTCAGACGTGTAATTCTTTCCCTTCTTCAAAAACGTTTTTGCAGAATAGACATCTTCTGCAGACAAACGTTCTTTCTTTTTCATTATCTGCCAATAATCCTTAAATAAGTACTCGAATGTATTTATATCTTTGAAGTCAACTCTGCCCTGAAATGGAAAAGATCGAATTGTGAGGTGAAAAGAACACCAAAATCTAACTTATATCATCAAACCAAATAACTGACAGGCTTTGCTTCTTCACAACCAAACAATTGACAAAAACAAAAAATAAAAAGAAGAATTATACCAAAAAGGAAAAATGGGAAGAAAAAAAAATTGAGAGCTCAATTATGACCAAAGTTTGTCAATCAATACATATTTGTGCTCTTCCCTTTAAAGAAGATTTTGTTTACATAGAATTCCACAAGTATGAAGGAGCTTTATTAATAAAAGTTACCAATATTACAACTAATCCTAGGAGAAAATGCACCAAAATCCCTCAAAGAGATAGATATCAACAAAAAACGAGCAAAAGCAGCATGAAATGTAGCAAATCTATTTTAAGGAAGCTGACAAATTCTAGTGTTCCACGATCTGATTTGCAAACTGGTCCACATTGGGAATAGAACTCTTGCATTAAAACTTAAAATGTCTGTGGCCTCCACACTAATTACCAATTGATTTTCGTTTTTTATCTAACTTCTACAGTGTGTCAGGACACAATATCCACGTGTCGGGCCCACATGCCACATATGCTCCACGTCACCAGATAAATTTTGTGCGCATGTTCGGCTCAAGTCATGCCAATCACAATGCTTTTTGGACACAAATATTACAAACATTTTTTACTTTTCCTTTTAACTAAGGCATGCCCCAACCATGTTAAACCTAGTGAAAGTTAAATGTAACTAAAGCTTCTCCAAAGAGATACCAATACCTAAGCAAAATGTGATTTCTTGTTCTCTAGATTCAGCCAAACGGTTCAAATCCTACAAATCACAAACGTTTATTTACTCTTCGAGCTTTGTCTATCAAGAAATAACAGATGAATGGAATCAACTATCCACTGAACGTCATTGGAATACTATATAGACATTAAAATGTTAGCAGGGGACACAGACTCCCATGAAAAGCTCTCAATTTTATGCCTGCACAAAGGTCTAAGTACTCTTTGAGCTCTGACATCAGCAAATAATATAAGAATGGAATCAACCATCCAACATACGTAATGCTAACATTATCTAGAAATTCAAATGGACAGGACAGTGTTCACAAAGTTTGCCTAGGCTCTGAAGTATAGGAACTGTAGATCTGGAAACTTAGATGAAAAAGAAAAATCTTATAGCAAAGCTGAGTTGTATCATAACTAAATTTACAGCACCAATTCAACAATACTTCAAAAAAGAAAGAAAATTTTCTTAGCCACGAACTTCCCATTGCCCCTAAGCATCAAGGGTTCATTAACTGTACGGTTTTAACTACTTCCATATTTTTGTTCAAACTGAGTTATTTGACGGAAGATTGTATAGAGATATAAATATTAATGGTCACATAGTATTCACAGGAACTGAGGAATCAAAGAATTCAGAAAAGGAAACATATGCAGTATCATTCATATTTAAGGTGGCATTTAATTTCCTTCAGAAAGGGCATGGTAGCAGATATCAATCTTAAAAACCTTGGAAAATCATACACATGGGGATATATGTTGTTAATGTATTTCAACATTTGTGTATGTAAAGGAAACAAAGAGTCAGCTTTCCTTAAAATTAATGAGAAGTAAACATACCCCGTCAGAATCAACATCCAAGTCGTCTTCGATGAGTACTGCAATCTTCAAACAATGATTGCAAAATCCTCTACCCACTTTATGAACCACAAACTCAGAGTCACAGATGCAGCATCCGCATACAGCTTGTGGGCAGCAAAAGCATTGAAATTTCGCAGCTTTGTGGCACAAGAAGCAAGAATGCCATTCTGAAATGTAACATTCATCTTAGTCATGCATAAAAAGGACTAAATTTATTTTTTGGTTACAAGAGGCCCAAGAAAAAGAAACTAACTAAGAAAAAAAGGAAATATCAAAGGGGCTTGTTGAAAATGACAAAAAAATGAGCAGCAGCTTACTGCAGTTCCAGCGCTGCCCAGAGTCGACAAAAGATTCATCTTTTCCCACACATTCAGGATGATAGGCTTTAAGGCAATCCCTGAAACATGTAAAAAACAGTGGGCTTCAGCCAAAAGACCATAAGAAATAGAAGGTTGAGAAGAAATATAGAGAAAAAGAGACACAGACTTGTAATCGCAGACCATGAGCAGTCCCCCATCTTTGCAATGGAAGCAAACCTCTTCGCAAATCTCTTCTTTCCTTGCTTTACTCTTCCTGGGCATTTTCCCTAGCTAGTTGAAGCGACTCAAAGAGGAAAGCTAAGACTAATTTATTTTCAAGCTCCAAAAAGCATAAAACCGTCCATCTCCAAAAAAAGCATAAAACCGTCAGTGTCAGATACTTCTCACTCACGCCGCGTGCATCTAACGCGCTAGGAAGAAAGGGAAAAGCGAGCTCCAGCAACAGTGAAACCAATTTTTAGTTTTTTACCCAAACCCTTGGTCGGAATTGGAATCGAACTTCTCATCGGTTTACACGTCGGGTTGGGAGTAATCGTAGTTGTCATCGCCACCGTACGTGTGGGGAGGGGACATGTCGGTGGACAGTGGTGAACAAGAACAAGAGGGGACTAAGTCAGGGTTAGTTACAGTACCTGAGTCAAACACTAAATAGCACGCCTCATAGCGCGCTTTAGCGAAAAACGAGGCGAGGCTTTGAGGTTTCGCTTCAAGGCTGCCTCTGTTTAGCGTTCTGCACAAAAGGCGGCCAAATAGCTCTTCGAGGCGCGCTAAGGCGTAAAAGGCGGCAACATAGCGTTTTAAGGCGTTTTCTTTTATAAAAAAAATTAAAACGATTTGTGTTTCTATAATACCCTAAAAGAAAACGTTTTCTCACTCTCAGTTATTTGATTTCTTTCGCAGTCACACTTGGGCACGATCACTCTCCTCTCCCTCGTCCCTCCTCCTCTCACTAACCTCTCTTCTCTCCGCCATCACAGCCCTCCCCCCTCTCCACCTCCTCACGGTGGATCGTCGACGAGAACCGGCAGCGCGTGAAGTTGGCGTGAGTGAACTGGGTGGCTCATCTCGACCCTGTCGTCGCTAATGGCTTCATCTTCTTTCGCAGCCGCATCTGTCTACTTTCGCAGCCTCATCTGGATATTCAAACCTTCAATCTCTCTCATCTGCTATTATTACCAGGTTTGTGACTTCAATCTCTCTCATCTAAGTCATCTTCAATCTCTTTCAATGTTTTCAATTCCTTTGATTTAGAAATTAGAATGGGTTCAATTCAAATGCTTTGATTTATTAAACTTCAGGTTATTCGGTCAATAAGTTTTGGGTTTCAAACTTTCAATTTCATTGATCTTTGATCATGAGTTCTTCTGAGAATGATCGGTTAAGTAGTGATAGAGACAAAGATCATGCCTGAGCCTAGGCCAAAAAAATTGAAGGAGAAAAATATATAAGGTGTGGTTTTTGTAGTCAACAATGCAGTGGTGGTATTACAAGGTTGAAGAAGCACTTAGCTGGAATATATGGTGGTATGAAACCTTGTCGTAAAGTTTCAAAAGAGGCCAAAGATTTTTGTACGGATTCTTTGAAGACCTTTTAGATGGTAAAGATGAAGCAAAAATTATTGCTTCATGAAATTGGGGAGGGTTGTGGAGGGAGCACTAGGAGCACTGATAGTGTAGATGATAATTTGGATGATAGTTGTTATGTGTTGGCAAGGAATGGGAAGGCTAGTCAGGGATCGAAGAAGTTTGGTGTTACAAAATCTCAACAAGCAACATTGAACTCAAGTTTCAAAAAAGAAGAAAGAAAAATAGTATGTCAAAAGATTGGACGTTTTTTCTATAACAATGCTATTCCTTTCAATGTTGCTGATAACCCTTATTTTGTGTCTACGGTGGATGCGATTGGTGAGTTTGGAAAGGGGTTTAAACCATCAACTATGCATGAGTTGAGAACTTGGATTCTCAAAGAAGTTAATGATATGAATATCATATGGAATGATTATAGAACATATTGGGAGAATTATGGTTGCACAATCATGTCTGATGGATGGTCAGATGGAAAGGGTAGAACCCTTGTGAACTTTTTAGTTAACTGCCTTGCTGGTTTTTTTTTTTTCTCAAGTCCATTGATGCATCAGATGTGATTAAAGACGGTGAAGCATTGTTCAAGTGTCTAGATGGGATTGTAGAAGAAGTAAGAGAGGATAATGCGGTACAGATTATAACAGATAATGCGTCCAACTATAAGAATGCTGGAAAGAGGCTTATAGAGAAGAGGAAGAAACTTTGGTGGACACCTTGTGCAGCACACTGCATTGATCTAATGCTTGAAGACATTAGCCAGTTGAAAATATTTGCAGATTCTATTAGAACATCCAAGCAGATTATGAAGTTTATATATGCACACACATGGTCTTTGTCCACAATGAGAGAATTCACTAAAGGAAAAGAGCTGATTCGTCCAGCAGTGACACGATTTGCAACAGCATTTTTAACTCTTCAAAGCATTTACAAGCAAAAGGATAACCTACAAGCCATGTTTTCTTCTTAAAAGTGGTGTGAAGATCCATTTGCTAAACATCCAGAAGGTATAAAAGCTCGGTCAAGTGTGTTGTTTAATCAATGTTTTTGGAATCATGTTTGCTTTTGCATCAAGAGTGTCATTCCACTTGTATCAATATTAAGGGAAGTTGATTCAGAGGAAAGAGCTGTCATGGGATACATTTATCACTTAATGCAGTCAGTAAAAGAGAAGATTAAATTCAATTGTGGTGGAGTTGAGAGGAAATATAAACTAATATGGAAGAAGATAGATGACCGATAGATGCCACAGCTTCACAGACCCTTGCACACAGCAGGGTATTATTTGAACCAGGAATTACGATATGAAGATACTTTCTCTAATGTTGAAGAAGTAAGGTCTGGATTACAAGAGTGTATGCAAAGAATGTTAAGTGAAGAAGATTGTTTGGCTGCAATGTGCAGCTAGCCTCCTATGATTTTGTACTTGGTTAATTTGGATGTCCCATGGCAGTGAAATCAAGGAAAAAAAGAACCCCCGGTATGTTTTGTTATTTCCTTTATTTGTTAACGATAATCAATAGAAACAGAACTCCTTATGTTATCAGACTCATGCTTACTTCTTATTATTATTTTTAGTAAATTGGTGGCTGCATTTTGAAAAGAGCACACCTGAGTTGATGAACTTTGCAGTTCGAGTTCTTAGTCTAACTAGTAGCTCTTCAGGGTGTGAAAGAAACTGGAGCACGTTTGAATCGGTAAGTTTTGCATTCACATTAGTACTCAGTGACTATGCTATGAACTTTGGGAGAATATTCCTCCTGTTGCTACTATTTGATTATGAAATGAAGCATGATGAACTAGTTTTATTCAAGCACTCATTGAGATTGTCAACTATTAGTGAAGGAGTTCAAAGTGAGTTGCTCATGTGAATGTAATTGTTGGTTTTTCCACACTTGACAAAGAAGTTGATGGATCCATTGTTGAATAAGCTGGTATAACTTGTCTTACCTGAGCACCTAACTTATGTATCCCATTTTTTTCTTTCCTACACATGGATATAAAATTATGAACAATAGAATTATAGACTTGAAAGTGTGAATTATGATATTTTTTGTCCTTGCACAATTAGATTCATACAAAGAAGAGAAACAGGCTAGAGCATTACAGATTGAATGCTTTGGTCTATGTCAAGTATAATACTGCTTTGAGAGATAGGAGCATTAGAACGAGGGCTAGAGTTGATCCCATATTGATAGATGAGATAGATTCTGATGATGAATGGATCACTGAAGTTGAAGAACCAGCTCTTCCTACAGATTTGGTGTGGCTTAATTCACAAGAACTATTTGATAATTCTTTAGTGAATGTTCCAATTCCTACATATGAAAGTGATTCACAGAATTTTGGGGTCATGCCTGCATCATCTATTCCTCATGATTTACCTCATGTTACTCTTCGGCCAAGCCCTAGTATTCCTTGTGATTTACCTCCTGTTCCACCTCGGCCAAGTCCTAATATTCATTCTCAATCAACTCCTTATTGTTCACCTCCTATTGCTGCTAGTGGAATTAGATTTGCTATTTACAAAAGAAAGAGTTCACAAAGTACAAGTAAGCTTCGACACCTTTAATTGTATTTGGATCTTATGCATCTGCTAAATGCAGTTAATTGCCAATTTATTCTAAAATTCAATATTTTGTTCATGAACAGGTAATAGTGGAGCCAAAAAGACTTGTCCAAGTGTGGCAACAAGTGATGCTAGGGAGGATGTTGATGCGGATCTTGATCCTCAGTTTGATAGTGCAAATTATCCTCCACATTTTGATGTCTGGGATGAATTTCATACTGAGGTAGAGGTGGATTCAAGGGCTCTTAGTGACGAAGAGGGAAGAGAATGGAATGCTTGATTGATTTTATATTGTTGTGTGCTTGACATTGAAAATCTTAGACTTTATGTTTGTGAAGTACCTACTTAAATTTCAATTTTAAATGTACTAATATACTTGTAATGCAGTTATTAACTATTACTTATTTATTTTTAATTAAATATTGAAATACACAAAAGGCTTTGCCTTTTTTGCCTCAAGGCTTTTGTGAGGAAAGGCTTCGACTCGACGCCTCGCCTCACGCTTTCGCCTTTTAAAAACATTGATTTTATCCACCGCAACTATGACTTTAGTGTCAAATACTTCATCAACATTTTAAGATAAAATTCTCATCTGTCTTAAATTTAACAATTTTTTTCATATTAACAAAAACAAATTCTAAAATTTTCACTAACCCTATAAACTTTGAGTGTGTTATTATCACTAGCCAAATTTTCAATTTTCTCTACTTTTTTTTTGTCCAAACTGCCCTCGTTTCATATCTCTCTCATCTTGTCCAAATCCTCTCTCTCTCTTAGATGAGCCTTTATCTTTAGCTTCATCGTCTATAAAGACACTCCTCGGAAACTTGAAGCTCGTCGCTATCGCCGCCGAATAACCTGTAAGCAACCGCACTTCACCTTTTTGTTATTTCGAACCAGATTCAGGCATTAAGTCCTGTGAGATCTGAGCTCCTGAACATCAATTTAGTGATGAACTAAGGTTAGAGGGAATTGGATGGGTTGTGATTGTTAGGGTTTTTCCAATTCGAGTTAAGCCTCGACGCCGACGAGGCTAGAACTCTCACGTCGTCGTTCAGGTTCGGCACACTCTGATCCAAACTCTTGTAGAGATCTGTCCCTAAATCTTGGTGAGCTTCATCGTGTTCCAAGCAGAGGACTAAGAACGAAACCGAATGTGTTAAAGTAGAATGACTCAAGGATTGAGTGTTGACATTTTGTGGTCATTGGACTTGGTATGGTGACGAGTCCAGGATGTGATGTAATTAAAGAAATTAAGGAGTTGATAGTTTTGATTAGTGACTAAAATACTCTATGGGACATCCACTAGGACTACGGGCTCGGGCCATCCCTTGGTGTCGGCATTGTTGTTATCAGCTACGATTGGATCATCATCGCCCCAGCCACCCATGATTCGGTCCAAGCACGATTTGAATTATTGGTGACAATTGGTTGCGGGGATGCAATCATAAAGGTAGAAATTAAATAATGTCACCCAATGTCTTGGGACTCATGTCAACACTAAAATTTGGTCGAATTATTTTAAGAGAGAATTATAAAAACAGTACATCAACTTTGCTCCACTGATAATTTTGGTGTCTGAACTTTGTTAAATAACACATTGGTACATGAACTAACAAGTTAAGTCTAATTTTCGTACATGCCGTTATAACACCGTTAAAAGTTACTGTTCATTTTTTTTTTTTTTTTTTCTGAAATCTCTTATCTTTTTTTTTCTCTATAGAGAAAATTATAAAAACAGTACACCAACTTTGCTCCACTGATAATTTTGGTGTCTGAACTTTGTTAAATAACACATTGGTACATGAACTAACAAGTTAAGTCTAATTTTCGTACAAGTTAAGTCTAATTTTCATACAAGTTAAGTCTAATTTTCGTACTTACCGTTACTGTTCATTTTTTTTTTTTTTTTTTCTGAAATCTCTTATCTTTTTTTCTCTATAGAGAAAATTATAAAAACAGGTACACCTGTTTGGAGATTGAAGTTCAGCTTGAGAATCCCATTTGAGCTTGGAATATTAGAGCAGCTTTAGCAAGGTTCCTAGAGCCCTATCAAGTTTGATGAACAGAATTGGAGTTAGATTCTATAGCTTCCATGAACCTGTAATTGGAATTAGAAGTCAGCTGATTCAGACTTGTTGATGAACTCTTTTCAATAGAGAAAAAAAAAAGATAAGAGATTTCAGAAAAAAAAAAAAAACAAATTGTACAGTAACTTTTAACGGTGTTATAACGGCATGTACGAAAATTAGACTTAACTTGTTAGTTCATGTACCAATGTGTTATTTAACAAAGTTCAGACACCAAAATTATCAGTGGAGCAAAGTTGGTGTACCGGTTTTTATAATTTTCTCTATAGAGAAAAAAGATAAGAGATTTCAGAAAAAAAAAAAATTATCAGTGGCATTAGTACACCAACTAATAACCCGGATTTCAGAAAAAAAAAAAAAAAAAAACAGTAACGGCATGTACGAAAATTAGACTTAACTTGTTAGTTCATGTACCAATGTGTTATTTAACAAAGTTCAGACACCAAAATTATCAGTGGAGCAAAGTTGATGTATTGTTTTTATAATTTTCTCTTATTTTAATTAGTACAACTGTTGAGGGGCCTCCAGGATAGCGGTGTTGGAGTTCTGTTTACGGATCGAGTAAGCGTTTCAGTTTGTAATTAAAGGTAATTGGTATTGGAATTTACTATAGATGATGGAAGTGGCAGTAAAGCCCACCGAGTCATGGAGCAAGAGTGCTTGGGGTATTGGATATAGTATTACGAGTCTTGAGTGGCAGGGTATGATTGTAACGTAGAAACAAGTAGTTGTGCTAACATCACTGTTTCGGCAGCTGGAGATTTACATGGGTATATCCCATATGAGTACGTGTTTACCCTCCGTAGTAGAGACTTGATAAATTGGAGTCTAGGTAACACTTGTTGGCAATGCATAACTATTTTGTTGCAGCTTTGTGTAGTTAAAATGATACATTTACATATTTCAAAAATGTAATGTGAGAATTTAATGTTTCGAAGAAGGAGGTTTAAGGACGTTTTGTCAAAAATTTGTGCAAGACGTCAAGTAGATGGAATTCAAGAGTAGGTCAGAAGTGAGTTAGTTATGGTCGCTCCGATTTATGAGATGGTTAGAGAATTTGGTAAATGTTGTTAGTAGGTGGTCTAATGCATGCTGAGTTAGATTCAAGAAAATGGTGAAACGACAACGGTGAAGCAAAGCCTACTGAATCATTGAATAAGAGTGTGAGAATGTCTCTGGTTGCTCAAGCTACGATTTGCAAACAAAGTTGTCTGTTTATGACACCTGGCTCTCAGTGGGTGATTAAGTGAGCTTGTCAACGTGGGAATTTGTTCACCCACTGACTGTTATTTAATCAGTTATTTTAATTGGAGGATGAGCAATATCCTCAGTTTCGAACTGTGGAGTGAGGATTAAGATCCGAAGGAACAAATATTGGTGTTAATTTATCAAAGTCCTGAGAGGATTGGAGAATTGTTGATATTTTCAGGGTCATGAGTTAGTTTTTCAGGGTCATGAGTCAGTTTCAGGATTGGAGAATTGTTGATATTTTCAGGGTCATGAGTCCTGAAAATTGTTAACCTAGAAGGCCAAGGATGAACATGTTCAAGAGTAAGAGTGAGGGTGTTAGGAGCATCAAGTGTGGCAGGTGTGGGAAGTATGGTGGTCACAACCGAGCAACATGTATAGCTCTAATATGGCCACTTGAGTTACACGTTCAGTCACTTGGTCCAATATAGTTTCTTTTTTCTGACATCTATTCCTCAGTTACATATGGGTTTTTTGGCAGTTATTTGATCATTGACATTTTTACATTGTATTTGTTTATGATTGTTTAATTGAAACAACTTTTCAATTTTTTTTTATAGTTACAATGTAGAAACATTGACAACTACTTATCAATTACATTGATGGACACAATTTTTTTTATTACAATCAAGTGAAAGTTCCTAAGATTGTATTTTTTATTTGTTGAGCTATGTAACTTATTTATCGCGGTGCAACGGCACGCTACAAATATTGTGTACCATACATATATAACTTTTTATGTAATTGTCTATGTAATAGTTACATCGATATCCATGTAACTATATTTTAATAGCTACATAGATAGTTACATCCACGTAACTATATTTTAATAGTTACATAGATATCTATGTAACTGTATTTGAATAGTTACATCTATGTAACTATCTAACTATTTTATGTAACTATATGTAGATATTTACATATTTGAATAGTTACAATCTAGTCTATTTGTCACATAAAATCAGCAAAGTCAATAAAATTTGAATAGTTATATAAATATCCATGCAACTATATTTGAATAGTTACATTGATATCTATGTAGCTATATTTGAATAGTTACATCGGTATTAAAATAACTTTATTTGAATAGTTACATGGATATTCATGTAACTATATTTGAATAGTTACATCGATATCCATGTAACTATATTTGAATAGTTATATAGATGATTACATCCATTCTATCTAACTAATTTTTATAACTTTCTATGTAGTTACATTAAATAGTGGATAGTTATATGTAGTTATATGTCGATAGAATTCCATGTAACTATATTTGAATAATTACATAGATTGTAATAACCTGAAAATTTAAATGTTCATTTCTAATATTGTTTAGAAATTATTTAGTGGAATTAGTGTGTATATGTACTTTCGAGAAGACTGCCGAAGCGTTCGGAGTCATGGGACTCTCGAAAACGTTTTGTTTAAAGGAAAAAGGGTTGACTTTTTGCCATGTAGAGTTTCTTGAAGAACTTCATTCATAAAAGTTGTAGTGCTCGACGATACATGTCTGTAGACACGTGGCAGGTGTAAATCAGATATCGTGCGAAGAAGTTATGGTCAACCGAAGTTGGTTTTCTATTTTGGGAAGCATATAAATAGAAGGGATGAGTTTCCAAAAATGGAAAAGCCCAATTTCTACTCTCTCTCTCTCCACGCGCGTGCGTTCCCATCACTATCTAAGATTTCAAACTAACCTAACCTGAACCCGGTCGACCCGATCTGACTTTTGTGACGAGCTCTGGTCATTTGAGATGTCGAGGTCAATCAAGGTCGCTTCCTCTCCTTACGAGCCTCCCTGTGGTGGTGACATGGTCTGATTCAGCCTGGAACAACGCAACTAGGCTTCCAAAGTATTGACGGCGACCCGATTTTGACCTAGTGGTTGTCCCGCCGTTTGTGGTGATTCTAAGAGCTGAAACCACCATAGTTTTGTAAGTCATTTTACTTTTTTATTTTTTAAATTATATATATATATATATATATATATATATTTCAAAATGTTAATTAATTATTTTTTCTATCCAATTAGGCGAAGGTGAGACAGACTAGTGACGAGGTGATAACTGCTATAGTAAGGGAGACATGGCCATAAACGCAGGAGGAAGACATGTCTCTGATCGACACTTCGGATCTCAGGGTTGGGGCGAGGATTATGGGCACAACATTCTCACCGCGAGGAAATAACTTCTATTGCCGGGGTCTAGAAAAAAAAGTCGAGGGGGTATTGAAGATCACTCTCGGATTTCAAAAAAAGGCAGCCTCGACCAGCAACAAGACGACTCAGCTAGAGACGAAAGTTCAGATGCTATGGGAACAACAAGCCGCCCAGACAACCTATACTGCGGCACACAACATGAGTATAATGCGGCAGTATATACCACCCAACAGGCACAACAACAGCAGATGTTTTAGTATTTGAAAGAGTTTTCAGCTGCCCAGCTTCAGGAACTTCCGGCTTCGCCCATACCTACGCCTATACCCCTACCTCAGCCACCGCAACATCCTCAATACCATCCTCCTCTTGACGCATATATAGATTTATATGATATAGATTTTATATAGTTTTATGGACTTATGAACAATTTATAAATAATTTAGTGAAAAACGTGTTGTCACTTTTGATGGTGTTGCTTGTTATATGAAATTGTTTATGTAATTTGCAGCTTGCTTGGATGGTAATTTATAATTTTGGGGTTTTTTTTGCTGGAATGAACACCCGACAAAATTTACCATAATTCGTCGACTATAATATTTTTTTATATTTTTTTCAAGGTTTAACCGACGAAATATGGCTTATTTCGTCGGGTATAGTAGTATTTAGCCGACGAAATTTACTATAATTCGTCGGCTATATTTTTTATAATTTTTTTCAATATTTAGCAGAAAAATTATAGTAAATTTCGTCGACTATAGTTATTTTTTAATTTTTTATTAAATACTTTGACAGACGAATATATTAATATTTCGTAGGCTACTCTCACTAGTGAATTAGCCATATATTCATATCTGAGCATAGCTAATACATCAACATACATGATTCACACCAGTAAATGAGATAAAAGCACACCTCATTTCTAAGCCTTAACATCAATTTTGCAGCAATTCCACATTTTCTACTCAAACCAACACTAAAATTACATTATCGATTTTGGAACGAGATCAACCCTTATTGGGGGTGCAGAGCGGTATACGCTTGGGTCGGAGACGATCCGTGTGGCGACGGCTAGCGACCTAAATGCCAACTCAATGCTAAAAGCTTATGCAATTTGTGCCGAGTATTGTTTTAACATGCATGCATACATATTATACTTAATTTAAGACATCTATCCATAAACTAAGTGGTTATACTTATATATCTCACGAACTAACGCTCTAATTAAATCATCAAAATACAATCGTTAATCAACAAAACAAAAGGAAATCAAATGAACAAAGCTAACAAATCAACTATAAAAGAGAAGATTAGTTGTATTGTATCTAAAAAATAAGAAACATATTAAAACAATACAAAAAATAAGAAATTATTAGGGCCTAAAGGACGGGCTTTTAGGATCGGGTCGGGTTCGACCCTAAAGGACTCATTAGGGTAGGGACGTAGGGCAGGGCCGGGTTTCATTTGCTCAACCCTTACCTTACCCTACTCGAGAAGGGCTAAGGCCGGCCCGTCCTAATAAAGGATCAGGTAGGGCTTCGGCCCTAGAGGGTAGGACGGGCAAGGGTCGAAGGACCAAATGATGAGGCTACTATGTACTAGTCAATGACCCTTTATTTTTTTTATTTCTGTTGTAACGGATGAAAGAAAGAACACAGATTTACGTGGTTCACTAACGATATGTTAGCTACGTCCACGGCAGAAGGAGAACAGTTTTATTAGCTTGAGGAAGAACCCAGAATACAGAGTACGGCACTAAGCACTAAATACAATTAGGTTTAGGACGTTTATATACTAAACGTCCGCGACTGAAACTGTCCCCGCGAGCGACTGATGTGTGCGCGAGTCCCCGAATAGCTGGTACCTTCGGATGGCTGGTTCAAGGCATATATTAACAATTTCATTATATTAATTATCCATAAAATTAGATTTCGTCATCTAAGTGTGCATTTAGACCATGATGTCTTATTTCTCATATAAATATCACAAAAGAAGGATGAACTTATATTTCGTCACCACAACACTAAGATGACGTAATGAATTTTCCTCACCTCAGTATTGATGTAAAAAATTTGGGGTCTAAATAAAACTGGTTTGCTTTAGACAGAAATACTTATCGAAGACATCATAAGTAGCAACAGAGGCAAATCATAATTATACATCATGGTTATAATAAGAACGGACTACCTTTGCTGGCCTTCAAACTCTGGATTGGGAACCTTGACTGAAACCACACATGTCAGTCCATCTCTTACATGCTCACCACTTAAGTATATCCTTATCCTGAGAAAACAATGTAGTAACTAGTACGCCTCAGAATAATAAAACTTTTTAGTTACCTTATCTACTTTAAATTAATATTCAAGTGAACCATTCAAATAAGCTTCTCAGCACATATTTTGATCTTTAACATTCTTATTTAAAATCCATGTAGCAACTTGCTTAAGCAGACAAAAATTTGTTTCATATTTGGTAAATAAAATTCATTAAAATAAGAATGGACTTATTTTATACTTAGATGACAAAAAGGGTGATGAGTAAATATTTCCTCACCTTAGGTAGCTCAGGCGACAAAAAATTACACTAACTACTTTTTCGTTACCTTTTTGTTGTCTTAGGTGACATTTTTTTTTAATTTCGTAACCTTAGAACTATTTTGTAGTAGTGGTGCGCTTGCATTATTCTGTTTCATAAGAATGTAAGTTGATGATATATAGGATTAGATAAAAAGAATGTGTTGTATAAGATGTCGTGTGAATTTATAAATTTAATTTTGTTAATAAAATAAAAAAATCTTAAATTTAAAGTTAGTAGACTTTAATCCTAGAAAAATATTAATGCTCATCCTCATCATCCTCGTACAGGAAAAACATAAACTACTAAATCAAAGGATTAGTAATATACAAAGACAAGGAATTCGGGGTCAACCATGCAATGGTTGTATCAACTGTATCATGCTTACGCGTTAATGGCATTTACAAATGGCAATACAGTATTTTCTTACAAGGCACATTAAGATAAGAACTGGAAAAATCATGTAAAAGAAAGCTACAGTTAAAACTCTCTTGATTTGGATTGGAATCATCAATGGAATGCAGCAGCTGCAGCGCGTTCTTAGCTGTAGGAAGATCCGGTGGAGATGGTAACATAGTGAGAGCTAGGTACCACGCGTTACAGCCGCGATGGCTCCAACCACAAATGCTGGTAAATTACCACCACCAAATAGAGCATCCCATGGTCCGCTTGCTACTGACACTACCGTCTGCATCGATCAAAAATCGAAATCAAAACCGAAACCTCTTTTGTTGCATGTAGCATGTAGCAAGGTTTATATTACCTGTGGCACAACCAGGGGCGGAACCCGGATTTAAAGGTGGATAGGGCTGATTTGAGGCTTGTTTTTTTGTTGGTTAAGGCTCCCTAATGATTAGGAGAATCGCCACGATGATGGCTACAAGGATTGACAGGAGAAGGTTTGGTGATGAGGTATTGGTCTCAATGGAGAAGATCACAATTGTCTATAGAAAACACAAGCACTGTTGTGCCGACAAGCTCCACACCTGATGTTCCAGTTGTTCATTTTGGTTTAGATTGAATCACTAACCTGGAAACAAAATAACTTGTGCAAACCCAGAACCTCACTGAAAGAGGAGGTCCTGGAGGGATTGGACTTCTTCCCCTAATCACTTCATGACTGCCACTTTCCTACTTCTACAAGCCTCGGCCGCCTTATAAAGAATGAGCAAAAAGAAATGATGATGAATGATCTCAGTAAGAAACTATTGCTCAAGACCTTGTCTTCTTTTGGAATTAATCATCAAAGTTCATTAGCTGGAGATTATCATCATCATCATCATCAATTCTACAGCTCAAATAACAACCATGTTCAGAATTTTACTCAATTGATGCCTGGGAGATCAGGAGGGCAATACTTCAGCCAAATTTATCCCAGCATAAACATTTCCAACTTAAACCAAGTTCATCAGTCTTCTAATGTTCCGTCCTGCGAAATCATTTGAAGAAGAAAATTAACATGAGAAGAGGAAGAAACACAGAAAAACAGAGAGAAAGGAAGAAGAATGGCTAAACAGCAAAGAAAAAAAATATAAAAATAGGTGCTTGCACGGTGACTCGAACCTGTGTTGTCAAGGGAAATGAAACAACTGCTTTACCAACTGAACAAACACCAACCTTATGTAAAACTTGTACATTGGTTATATATATTCGGATTTTTCGGTAGGGCTATAGCCGTACCAGCCTCTTATGTAGTTCCGCCCACAACAATTGCAAGATTCAAGACTCCTAAAGAAAGCCTTGGGCCTGCACCAGAATTGCTGCAAAATATGGATGCCAGAGCAATGAGAACACTGTAGGTTATCTGCAGGTAGAGGCCATCATTTGGCCTGCGAGCCTAAAAGCCCATGGGCGATCCGTTTGTCCAAAGTGCCAAAGTCCTGTCCGACCCGTAGAAAAGTCCATTTCAGCCCGGTCTATAGGGCATAAGATCGGGTTAGGGCGAAGGGTTCAAAGTCTCGGCCCGGGACCCGACCCGTTACATGCTCGTCTAAGCCTGTCCGGTCTTACCCTTAAAAGCCTGTCAAAAGCCCTTTTAATTGTTTTATTAATAATTTTTATGGAGTTATTAGTTACATTTATAAACTAATTAAGACTTAAGTCATATTTTTCTTAGATTTTTATTATATTTAGTTCTTTCATTAACAAATCTTAACTTTTTCATATTTTTTTGTTTTATTTTGATGAAGTTTTATTAGATATATGTATATAATGAGTCCGGTACAACCCATCTAAAAAGCTCGGCCCAGCCCTTAAAAGCCTATGAGACTAGGGCCCGTGGGCAGCCAATAGGCTTTGATTTAAAAAAAAAACCGATCAGATCCGGTCTTTAAATTTGCAAAAAAATGTTAAGGCCCAGCCTGAACTCATAAAGCTTGAGCAGGGTCGAGCCGAACCGGGCTTTTTGACTACCCCTATCTGCAGGTGTAGAACATCAATGAAGATCGAGATCAACAAGAAGAAACAGAAAGAAACATCACAATATATAGGCCCTGTTGGTTGGGCTTCTAAGCTGCATTGCTTCGAAGCGAAGCCGGGTAAGGTGTTTGGTAAATGATAAAGTGACCAGCTTTGCTTTGAAGCACGTCCTTTTTAAAGCGAGTTTTGCTTTGAAGCACGACCTTTTTGAAGCGAGTTTTGCTTTGAAGCACGACCTTTTTGAAGCGAAAAGCCAAAACCGTTGGTACCCAGCTTTTAGAAGCAAAAGCCGCACGTACTGTAGCGAGAGTTAAATTAATCTTTTGAAATACCAATGGGTATCATCTCGCATCCACCATAATTACGACGTAATACCCCATGTGTTAAAACGTTGCTCATCCATTCTCCTTCAACTCTGTCGCTGTCCTTCATAGATGTCGATCAAAACTCATCTGAAAGAAAGGAACCCAAGGTTGTGGACTGACGTCGCTTTGATGTTCCGATGATTTCTCTTCTCCTTCTTTTCGCGCCGTAGTCATGAATTCAACCAACTCTTTACTTGATTTCGATGGTAGTTACACCACTGACTGGCTCTACTTGGATAGAAGGCATCGAAGTCATTCCTTATATCTGTTCATTTTGCATTAAGGATTTCGTTGATGAGTGATTAATCGGGTTTATGAGAATTCTGAGTAATTTTAATTTGAGTTAAATTCATACCCAAATTTATTTGCTTGATTTTCTGAATCGCATGATTTCCATAGATGTTGGTAAGTAATTGTTGGAGTATAGTTTGTTGCCTTGTTGGACATGCGAACCTCGATTATGATCATACGATGTACAAACTGAACAACTGCAGCTTGAGGGATATGATCATAAGATGACTGTAGCAAGTTTGTATTGTAATCTATGAAATATTTGATTTTGTTCTTAATAGATTCCTAGTTCTTTAATTCGGTTTTATTATTTTCCAGCCTTTTTAGTTAGGCTTGTGTGTTTTAAGGCAAGATCATAGGATGAGTGTATAGCAGAAGAAGAGTGGTCCCTAATTAAATTAGATGATTCATATCCATGGTACAGATTTATGTACAAATGGATGTTTTGAGAATACTAAATTGGTGATGGAAGTGACTTTTACAAAATGCAATTGGTCCCACTCACTGGTTTCCATCTGATCAAAACTCATGAAGTGATGAAACACCTCCCGGTCCTCCCTTATGTCAAATTTAGAGCACCTAGCAGGAAAGATGCTGCACAATCATCTTTTACACACTTCAGATCACCGTCGTACCCATACCTCTTACTCACCATAAACTGATCGGAGACATCGAGCGAGTGAGTGACGTCACTCAGATTCAACAGAAATAAGAGCACCATTTGGCAGAGAGATAGAGAAGCAAGCAGCTCCTGAAACATTTTATTGATAGGGATGAAACCAAGTGTCAAATAGTCTTTCGGTAAGCCGTGGCCAGGCTGAAGCCACACTCAAAATCGGCTTATTAGCAACAATACAAGCTTGCTTCAAGATTGTTATATAGAAAATTTGCATAGCTAAAAATAGCTAAAATGATGTATAACTATCTAATTCAAGGAAGAGCTTCTAATAAGGATCAAGTGTGGATGTTGGATCAAGGTTTTGACTTTTAATTGATATTTTTTTTAATTCATATCATCCAATCATTTATTTGAAAGTTATCATTTGATCCTCATTATAGGTTCTCATTGTAAGTTCTCCCTCTAATCTCATGTGAGAGTTACACTCCAACAATAATAACTATTTTAACATTTAATTCTGGATTGGAACGTGGAGGAGTTTAGGTGAAGCCAATTTCTCGCTCCTCTCAAACTATATTTAGTTAGAATATTTAACAAAATCTAAATATAGCTTTTGCATAGGTAGTCTGATAAAGCTTTTTTTTTGAAACATGGACGTGAAGCCTTTGATATTGAAACGAAAGAAGATAGTAGTTACAACATGACATACCCGCATGGGCAACGATAGAAGAAGCCATACTAGATAGCCTAAAGCAACCTAATGAAACTACTATGAAATTCAACCAAAATGCAAACAAAACTCAAGTTCATGGAAACCAAAAACCAAAGATTAATAAAATAAAACATGAATGACATGTCGTAGACTTGTAAAAGCCAGCTACCCCGGAATCGTCCTACGCAAACGAGGTTGCCTTGGAGTCCTCCACAACCACTGCCGATTGAGTAACCTGCGGAGTCTACATCCCTTCCAATTCCAACATCCTTCTCACACTCTGAATGCGCTGCTTAGCCTTCATCTTCTTCGCATTCACATTGAGCTTAAGCTTCTAGAGAGGAATATCATCTTTCTTCAGCTTCTTCATAGAGCCAGCTTTGCGCCCAACCTTACGCTTCTTCGAGGGAGAAACAACAAGAGTACCTGCAAAGTTAAGGAGTGATAACTCTAACACTGGTTTCAATACAACATTGTCAACAATTGGCACCGACAGAGGACCTTTAGGACGTTTGGCCAGGGTGATATGCAGCACCACAGATGCAGGTGGCTTGGTCCCTGAGATAACTAAAGCCGGCTGGGAAGTCTCCCGAATTACAAGCGCAGGTGGAGCTACCACCACTTGCTTGAACACTAAAGGTTGGACTGGAGCCACCCTAGCCTTCACCGAACAAGATCCTACACCCTGGAAAAGGTTCAGATTCCAAGCCGGAGGACTAGTCGTAGAGCTAGGGTTAGGGTTTCCAGTCGGCCCACCAACACTCACCGCCATTAACATATCCGGTGGGCCAAGGCAACCGCTCGCCGGATGTTCCAACAAATCACAAACACGACAGAATCCAAACTTCCTCTCATATTTGAATGCTAATCAAGCAGAAGTTAGATCATTACCTTCTCCAAACTCAAACACCATCAGTGGATATGCTTATTTCATAGGTGAATCAATTCGATGTGTAATTCTGACCCTGACTTTCTTCCCGGAATTCAAGTTAGCCTTATCCGGCTTGATGATCATCCCTAAAGTACGGTTTAGGGATAGAAGCGTCGACCATGTAGAGCGCCCTCTTGGTCTTCAGATCTGGAGGTAAACTGAAGATTTCAACCCATACAGGAATGGCACCTTAGCAGTTGCCATCCTCCCATTGTAGTTTGCTAGCGCAAACATAGACTTTCCAAAGAACCAGGGACCGTCACTTATGATCTGATCGCGTTCCTCCTTATTTGTGAACCGAAGAACGTACATGTCCCCTTCCTGGCCGATCTCCAACCGGTTCTTCTTCCCTCACATGGTGGTCATCGTTGTCATGAACGATTTTGGAACAACCTTCTTCATTGAATCGAGCAGACGCCTGACGGCATATGCTTGCCCTCAGTACGCCGCAGTGCTGGCGGCGCCAAAAGAGACATTGCCCTTCTATAAGATTTCTAGAGTAGCCGTCAACCTGAAAACCTCGTCCACCATCTTACCGGCCGTGAGAGTTGCTAAAAGAGACTTAGAAACCCTAAGGAGAGAAAGAGACTTTTCTGTGGTTGTTGGTAAAAAGACTAAGTTATAACACGGTAGTCTGGTAAAGATGAAAATTGTCCTAAATTTTGCTAAATTTCAGTTTTATTTTAAAATGACTAAGTTGGAGATGCCCTAGAGACCTTTTTTCATCTATATTTCCAGCTTTTACATCATTGTTTTTACCATAAACCCATCTAGAGTAGACAAACCGGGTTAAGCAAGCTCAAACAATAAACACGATTTGTTTCCAGAGTTCTTTTTTCGTACCCACAAAATACCCGACTTGTCAATCGTGCGCATGTAGGGGAAGACTAGACTGATTTTGCCTGATACCCACAAAGATGTTATGAATAAAAATCGAGTTTGACATGTACCGTTTAACGTAACTAAGGTGACATGCTACATCACCGGATCAACATTAAACGTAAATAGAATTGGATAGCATACCAAGCATACCTCGTTAACTTGGTTAACATGACCAAAACTCCACACACCCTTAACATTTGCAACAGTCATTACACTAGTGTACATGAGTAAATATACTTTTTTGATACAATGGGATCTATTGTAAAAGGAACCACCAATTTTTACTGGTTTTAAAGCAATAAAAAGGATACCTTGAACTTTCAATTATTATTTGAATATCATGTACATACACAACTAAGGAAACTATAACTCAACATGCTTTTCCATTTCCACATCTACAGAGTTTGACTTACAATTGAAACATCAAAGGAAGCTATCCCAAACGGTTAGGGATTAATATCAATATCTTTGTGTAATCTTTATGTAATCCTTCTGTAATCAGAATGATTCATTTCCTAGTCCTAGAAGTTAGCTAAAAGTCCTATATATGTAGCCTTGTACTTAACGTAAAACAAATCAATTCAGTTTTATCACAATACCTCATTCTTTTATGGTACCAGAGCCATAAGTTTCTGAGCCAATTTCCTAACACAAAACCCTAAACCTTCCCTGCTGCAAACAATGGCAGGAGATGATCAGAAACCAGAAACAACATCAGAAACCCCTGCATGGGAGAATTCAAATCACGCCATATACATCCATCACTCTGATCAACCAGGAATGATACTCGTTCCTCAACAACTAGTGGAGGACAACTTCAACTCTTGGATTGAGAGCATAGACATGGCACTTTAAATCAAGAACAAAATAGGGTTAGTGAATGGAACCATAACCAAACCCGTCAAGAATCCGGAAGCATAGCTGCAATGGAACCGTTGCAATATTCTCGTCAAGACATGGCTGCTAGGATCAATGTCACCATCAATTGCCAAAAGTTTTTCCCACTGCAAGGATGCAAGAACTGTTTGGCTTGAGCTACATGAGAGGTTTGGACAAACCAACACTATTCAACTTTTCAATATTGAAAATTCTATTCATGATTGTACATAGGGATCTTCATCTGTTACAACCTACTTTACCCAACTTAAAAGCCTCTGGGACGAGAAGGAATTTCTTTGCAATATTCCTGCATGTGTATGTGAAGCAGGAGAGGAGATAAAATCGTATGTTGAAACACAAAAGATCATGAAGTTCTTGATGGGTTTAACAGAAGAATTTGTTGTGGTTCGGAGCAATATCATTGGCATGGATCCCTTGCCAAATCTGAACAAGGTCTATTCAATGGCACTAAGGCATGAGAAACAGGCAGCAACTTTGGCCACCAAAGCAGTTATACCGGTCTCGGATTTTGCTGCATTCTGCGTACAGAAGACAAACATGAAAGGGCAAAGCAACGAGTTCTTGCATGAACCGTTTGCAGGCATCGTGCGCAAGCAACAATGTAATTCTGGCGGCAGTAACATGAAACCACGTTGTACCAAATGTGATCGCTCCAATCACTCAACTGAGAATTGTAAGGCTCACCTGCGTTGTAGCACTTGCAACTATAGAGTTCATACTGTAGATACATGTCGTGCCCACCTGCGATGCACCTTTTGCAATTTTAAAGGTCATACAGTTGACGAATGCAGGCAGAAGAAGAAGATGCAGTCCGGTGAAAGCTTAAGCCGAGTAAACCACATCTCGGCATTCCATGATAATCAAGGCAGCACAACTGAGTCATTCACATTTTCTCAGGCTGAGTGTGCACGGTTGAGGGAACTTCTCAAAGAAAAACAACCACAAGCCGGTAACATTACCAACTATGAAGATCTTGCTGGTAAGGCCACTTTCCTAGCCAATACTTGTTGTCACACACCAACATGGCTCATAGACAGTGGTGCCAGTGATCATATTGTGTGTGATGCAAAACTTCTTAACTCTAAACAAGTTGTCATGAGTTATACAGTAAGGCTACCATCTGGATCATCCGCTCAGGTCACACATATTGGGACTGTTATATTTTCATCTCAATTGAAACTTGAGAATATCTTATGTGTACCTTCATTCTATCTGAACCTGATATCAGTCAGCAAACTAGCTCGTGATTCATTTTATGTGACCATATTTCTGAAACAACTATGTATTATGCAGGACCTACGATCTGGGAAGATGATTGGGATGGGCTATGAGAGGGAGGGAGTGTACTGCCTCGATATCCACCCAAAAAGGAACGTGCAATGTGGCTCATGTTCAGAAATCAAGCATCTGGCATCAAAGATTGGGGCATCCTTCACAAAGAGTAACATCGTTGTTTCCTTTTTCCATGAACTATTGTGCACCAAATAATTGTTTAATTTGTCCCTTGGCAAAACAAACTAGACAACCATTTCCTTTAAATACTACTTTCAGTAAAGAATGTTTTGAATTAATCCATGTTGACATTTGGGGTGGTTATCATGTTTCCTCACTCACCGGTGCAAAATTTTTCTTAACCATCGTTGATGATTATTCACGAGGTACTTGGGTTTTTCTCATGAAATGTAAATCTGAAACTCGTTCACTTCTTGTCAGTTTTGTCAATTTGGTCGAAAATCGATTTGAAAAACGTGTCAAAATCTTTAGAAGTGACAATGGTCCGAAATTTAACATGCCTGAGTTTTATGCGTCCAAAGGCATTGAACACCAGACAACATGTGTTAACAATCCCCAACAAAATGATGTTGCCGAAAGAAAGCATCGTCACCTCTTAAATGTGGCTCGTGCTCTTCTTTTCCAGGCTGATCTTACAAAACGTTTTTGGGGTGAGGCTATTTTGACTGCAAGTTACCTCATTAATCGTACACCAACTCCACTTTTAAGGGGTAAAACACCTTTTGAACAACTCCATTCTAAAGAACCATCCTATGATCATCTCCGAGTTTTTGGTTGTCGATGTTTTGTATCTACTCATCCATCCAAGCCCAGTAAGTTTGATCATCGATCAATTGAGTGTATTTTCTTAGGTTATCCTCAAGGTAAAAAGGGATATAGGGTATATGATTTCAAAGCAAAGAAAATCTTGTGTTCACGTGATGTCATATTTCATGAAACCGATTTCCATTACAAAACGTCACCTTCATCTCCATCACTCCCTAATTTACATTCTGATGTTATTTCTTTTAATTATGGGGGAACAGTGCATGATCATTCTACACCTCAAAACAGAAATTCTGTTCACACATATTCTCCTGGTCCTATTAGGAATCCTATTGATAACAATCCTATTCCAGTTATTGATAATCCCCCTATATCTCCGTCACATGATATAGTTTCCTCTCCTAACACAATGTCCACAACTACAGCTCTTCCTAATCTCGCTGCATCCAATCTCGAGTCTTCGATACCTTCTCAAATCTCGTCCTCACCTCTTGTTCCAAATACACAGTCTGCCACAAACACAAATCATGTGTCTAGTCCTCATAATTTGCTTCGCTCAACAAGGCCAACATGAACATCAAGCCTCCTGCAAGACTTTCACATCGAGGCAGCTCTCCCCTCACGGCACACTCCATCATCTTCATCGACCACGGTCCTAGGTACAACACACTCTATATCACATGTGCTGTCTTATGATCGATTATCTGATAACCATCGAGCATTTGCTGTTGCTCTAACCTTGGACAGAGAACCTACGTCTTACTCTCAGGCTGTTAAAAATCCAAAATGGCGTGAGGCCATGAGACATAAAATTAATGAGCTGCAAGCAAACAACACCTGGAGCCTTGTATCACCCCCTGCTCACAAACGTCCTATCGGATGTAAATGGGTGTATAAGATCAAGTACAACCCGGATGGTAGCATAGAACGATATAAAGCTCGTCTTGTTGCCAAAGGATATAGTCAAGTGGAAGGAATTGATTATAGAGACCTTTGCCCCAGTTGCTAAACTCACCACATTCCGCGTCCTACTCAGTTTATCATCTTTGCGTGGTTGGCATCTTCACCAACTTGATGTAAGTAATGCCTTCTTGAATGGTGATTTATCTGAAGATGTTTATATGCAGCTTTCTCCTGGTTTTGGAGGAAAGGGAGAGAATCGTGTCTGCAAGCTACACAAATCCTTATATGGGCTCAGACAAGCTTCAAGACAATGGTTCATCAAGTTGTCAAATGAACTCAAGAAGGCTGGTTTTCGTCAAAGCTGGTCTGATTACTCACTATTTGTTCCAAACTGCAAAGAGACATTCACTGTGCTACTAGTGTATGTCGATTATATTATTTTGGCAGGAAACAATCTTAATGATATCAAAGCTGTGAAGTGCTTCTTACCCAGCAAGTTCAAGTTAAGAGATATGGGAGTATTGAAATATTTTCTTGGCATAGAAGTGACTAGATCAAAGCAAGGTATCGTGTTAAGCTAGCGTAAGTACGCATTGGAGATATGGAGGACTCCGGATTCCTTGGAGCAAGAACGACAACATTCCCTGTAGAGTGCAACATTGCTTTGACACAAAGCGATGGAGAGCTACTTACTGATCCATCTCAATATCGAAGATTGGTGGGAAGGCTTATTTATCTCACCATTGTCTATGCGGTACACATCCTTTCTCAGTTCATGGACAAGCTAAGAATACCCCATCTTGAAACAGCGCACAAGGTGTTGTGTTATCTAAAGCAAACGCCGGGACAAGGTTTGCTATTGTCATCTCAAAGAACGCTTCAATTACGTGCCTTTTGTGATGCAGATTGGGCACGTTGTAAGGACACTAGAATGTCAATTAATGGCTATTGCATTTTTATTGGTAATTCACCTATCTCTTGGAAAACAAAGAAGCAAGGAACAGTCTCTACATCGAGTGCAGAAGCAAAGTATCGTTCCATGGCTTCTACTTGTGAGATTACTTGGTTGCAGAATATATTGAAAGACCTCAATGTCACAGATACGCAGCCAGCATTACTTTTCTGTGACAATCAAGCTGCTCTACATATTGCATCCAATCCAGTTTTTCTTGAACGAACTAAACACAGAGATTGACTGTCATGTCGTTCGTGAGAAAATCCAGAGAGGTCTAATCAAGACTGCCTACATTCGAACACAAGATCAACCAGCAGACTTATTTACCAAACCACTCACATCTACATAGTTTACCAATTTGTTGAGCAAGTTAGGTGTAATTAACATACATTCTAACTTGAGGGAGGGTATAGAAACATCAACGGAAGCTATCCCAAACGGTTAGGGATTAGTATCAATATCTTTGTGTAATCTTTATGGAATCCTTCTGTAATAAGAAGGATTCATTTCCTAACCCTAGAAGTTAGCTAGAAGACATATATATGTAGCCTTGTACTTAACGTAATACAAATCAATTCAGTTTTATCACAATACCTCATTCTTTTACTTACATTGAATACATTTACCTCCCTAGATTTTAAAATTTAAAAAGCCAGTGATTTATCACTCAGCATTTGCTTACTAACACAGCATCACCCTCGCCACAACCTGAGAGCCGCTTCCTAGGAAAAATTGTACCAGTTGGACCTATTAGACGCACACATGGAGACTTGGCATGTCTGCCAATCCTCACATACTTCGAACTGTGTCCACTCTATCAATGAGATCCAATGCTTTGCTCCTGTCGATATCAAAGTCAATTACAGGTACAGAAGAGGGCCTCCTTTTGGGAAAAGGATCCTTCCTTCGCTCACTTGTTGGAGAGTGGTTACTACTCTTACTTAACCTATGATACTTGCTGAACCTTGTCCTTGCAGTGTCAAATTCCTGACTTTTACTGATCCCCGGTGTTAGTTTTCTCTTACTTACATATCTAAGCATTTCTTGATCTTCAACCGTTAATACAGGGGATGGACAGTTGGCCTTGTTTATATATAATTGAATTGTCCTCTGGTTTGGGGAGTAAATTGGGGATTTAATAGGAGATCTGATTCCATTATTTCCAATCCTCACTTGGTTGACCAGATGATGTAGCCACACCACCAGCTCAAGAATGTAAGACTCCGTTTTATTTTTATCAGCATGGTGCAGTGTCTCAATCCTCAACAAGTCAGTCTGACCAGTAGGTTTTCGGTTCATCTCAGACCTAGAGAATTAAGATCTGTTAGAACTACCAAAACATGACAGAGCAATAAATAACTAAAAAGGCATCTGCAAGTCAGAACTAACCCGGTGTTTGCCCATTCTCCAACCCAACCGAAACCATGATGAGCTCTATATGAACACATAGCAAAAAGCAACACTCAAAATATTGAACTAAAATCTTTGAACATGTTTGAATCATAAATGATATAGAAGGCACAGTAAATAATTTGATCAACAATAATATTAATTGGAAAGAACAAGAGGTGAAAAGCTAACCCAAAAAACAAAACAAAACGATGACAAATAAAAGTAGATAAGCAAATAAAAGGGAGCTGTACTTGGTTGTGTTTGCAGCAATTGGAACAAGCCACTGCAAAGTTTTCTCCATTTTAGCTTTGATTTGAGGGACTGAGTGCTGTGAGAATATAATTTGAAGAGAACAGTTATAAACCAGGACATGGATGAGGAAAAAATTGACAGTCAACTGTGAAGTGGAGAAATAACATAATAATGATAATATAACTTTGGTTTATTAATATGTCCTTGAACTGAATAGACTACAGATACCTCTTCCTTAACCTGAAATAACTGTATTTTTGAGCGCAAAGCAGACTTTATTCCAGGTGGCAGCCCTTGATATAACGTATCTCGTGTGTTTGGTGGCACAGAACTTGACCGAGACACCTGGTTACATTCAAATGTTAAATCATAAGACCCCGAAATAAAGCCTTAAGTTTCCAAAATGTTAATCAACAAGAAAAAAATTGAACTGCAGAGGATTTGGCTACTGAACTTGAGAAGAAAAAAAAAACTTTCATCATAATCCAGAAAATTAAACGTGGTGTTTAAACAATGTTCTGAAAAACTGAAGTGGACGCAACACACTCTCACTCTCATAGTTAGGTTGTTGTACCACTCTTATGTAGCCTAGTGACCATAATAAAGAGTCTACAATGGTAAACTTGCTAGCTTGTAGTTAATAAATGATAATATCATCTTTCCATTTCAATTAGCAAAGGACTAAAAGATTAAGTTTAGCGAGATAATATGTGCATAAACAAGAAGGTAAGAAGGAAAGATGGAAGGGACAAGTTAGTAGTACACCTTTTCCCAAATTTTTACATACCCAAAAAAAAGTTTGCAGTGGAAACACTCACAAGAGTATCGATTTGTGTGATAATATTTGCATAATGCAATCCAAGACCTGCAGACCCCAACTTTTTGTGATGGTTCTGAGAACCTTTCACAGCTTTATCAGTATCTGCAAGACCAAACAAAGTGATACACGGATAATAGTTGGTCAATGCACGATCAAGAATTGCAATAGATAAATGATATTATAGGCAGTAGCTGGAGATTATATGAAGAGATGTTGGCTCTTTAATTTGGAGTATTGAGGGAGTAATGGCCTTATCCAATAAATTCTGGACTTTAATGTTGCATCGGTTTTAGATCCCTTAGAAACCAGAAAAGTCAAGAGAACAAAGCTGTCTACCCGTATCTAAATTACATGCTGCCAACATAGAGATGCCTCTCATTTTTTTAAGTAAACAAGGTCAAACATGATTGTTTGCAATCGAAGTCATATTGAAATATATTTAGAAGGTAAAAACAAAAATAGAAAGCCAGATCCACATCAATTTTTATCTACATCCCTTCCGACTCCCAAGGAGAATTAGAAAGAATTTTAGAAAACTGTCTAAAACTATCCAAAATTTTGAAGCATACCAGCAACACCAAATGCTTCATGGATCTCCAAATGCAAGTAATGCACAATGTCCACAAGCTTCTCCATGACCTGAAAATAGGAGATATAAGATTGGCTGTGAGAACTTGAAGAAAAAGCTTTTGACAAATAACTTTGCTCAATGTACAGACCTAAATTTAAACACCCTGTAACTAATGTATTTCGTCGAAACAGAAAAAACAAATAATTAAAAAAGCCCAGCTGCGGGAAATGATAAATATGGATGTTCCCTGGGATCAATTTAAGTTTCTTCATCAGTCCTTTTTAATAATTTTCAAAAGGTTATATTCCATTTACTATATAATGTTCATTTAAGCATGGATAGGTGAAGTAAGTTTCTGACTGTAAAGAAAAGCTCCCAGTTTTATCGCGTGGCTATAGTTCAAGTGGATGGGAATTGACAACCGCGCTGAGAGGCCAACCATATAGTAAATATCCAATATGACATTTGCCTTAGAACAGTCAGCAGTCGAGTCAATTAAAAAGAAAATGTATCATAACCTAGATGAGATAAACAAAAATGGAAAATTAGCTTAATAACCTCTTCCAGAATCCTAGACCAAAGTGATTTTTTCTTCAAGCTTCTCACATGCTTCCTTTGACTCTTCAACTCGGCTCTTAAAAGTGCCAGATTATCGCCTGTGTCAAAATACAGACACAACGAGATAAAGTTACATGATAGTTATAGTTTCATGGAATCATGGCATGCAAAAAAAAGATGAAGTAAATTTCTACAAAACAAAAATCAGGTCAATCATCAGAATTAAGTTTATCAAGAGAAAATAGTCAATACGCTAACTGCCTTTATCGAGAGAAAAAATGATACATTATTTTGATACTAAAAGTTGTCAGAACTGGCAGTAAATTTAACTTCACACAGACAAAACACTATCCATTTGGACCATCTAGGGGATGATTAAACCCAGGCATACCAATGGCTACCCTACACAAACACACATACACAACAGATAGAGAGCACCTGTACCCAGAATAAATGGCAGAAATAACCAAAAAAATGCTAATACAAGTTACCTTTTTCGGTGGTATTGGAGTTGTCCTCCTCTTGAAGTTTCCGCCGATAATCTTGTTCAAATCTGTCCAATGCGTGCAACTCATGATATAGTTCCTTTAACAAGAAAGAGGTGCCTTTCCTTCAGTAAAGCTCCAAGGAATATATTGGTCAAGCAGTAGCTTTCCAGTTGGAAATATTTTAAGCAATACAAGACTTGTTTATCTATTCAAAAACAGAACGAAAAATCATTACAAAACAGGCAGGGATTTCATAGATCACACACAAGACGGAGAATTCAGACAAGGGATCGAACGTGTGGTATACAAAGTCCACTGCTACATTCCCAACTACAATACCCACTCATCCTTGTGCTCCCTTTCCTGCTATAAAGCCTTCCAACTACAAGCTGTTTCCAGCACAGTCGGTCACTAAACCTAGGTACAGATCATGGAATTTTAGTCCAATCCCGAGTACAATAGACTTCCTTATTTGGAGACATGAAAACTGCAAATCCATACATGCTGTTTTCAATTACTGGCCCTCAAACTTGATCAAGTAACCAACTTTTATGATGTCTTGCCTTTTAGGTTAGGGAAAATTACCGAGCAACATAACAAAGGATTTTGGTTCAGCTGGTGTAAGTACTAGGTTCAACAGTTCATCAATTTTATTCTCACAACAATGTCCATCGAAGAGCTGAAATTCATGAAACATGGCATAATTGAACGTTCCATTGAATTTCCTGGAGAATACAATGTATAAGATAGGAACAGGCAAAACTCTCGATCATTTGTTCCCCTTACCATTTACAAAGAGTCCCATTTTATTGCTTACAATTTCTTTCTGAAAAGAGTACAGGGTGCATCAGTCTCTCTCTGCCCTCCACCCCCAACCCAATAACTATCAGAAGAGCTTCAAGAACCAGTTTTAAACAGTTTTGTCTCCAAGCTGAACACATAAGGGCTCTCTGCACTTGCATATTCTTAACTTTTGTGCTACTCATTCTTTCATACTAGAATTATCTAGGGACATAAGATGATCTTATATAATGAGAATTACAGCTGCTACGAGTGAAGAAGAAAATTTAAGTTTTGGATTTCCTAAATGTTGAAACAAAAAGAAATGTCCTCTCAGTCTCTATACTCAAAATCTGCAAGTAATGACTATTTTGAGTTTGCATTGATTTATATAGTTAGTCATTGAGGAATGTCTACTAAAATGATACTTAATGCATCTACAACCTGCAAGAATGAAGAGCATCCTTCGTGACAGAATCTAATTTAATCATGCAGCATTGTGATGCGGCTCAACAACAATACAATTCACTACTGTAATAAAAATGAACTTCATACCAACCTTTGACCAAGATCAATTTGACTTGGATTTAATTGGTTATCTGTGTGAAGCTAGATAACCTTTATTGACTTATTAATGCTACAAAAATTCTGCATCTATGGATTATCAATTAATTTCATTCAGCTTCTTCCCTTGTTATATAGTCAGACAAATTTTATTTCCCAAGGGTACAATCTTATCCAATGACAATCATATACCCATTTGTTTTCCCAGCAGAAGGAATATCCTAAAAAAAAAAAAAAATACAAATATAAAACCTCTAGACTAACATGGTGCAGGTTGTTACATGAACTCTACGACCAGTCACTAATGGACGCAACTGACAAAGACAAGCAATCTCTTGCATTAACTTACAGCTGTATACTGAACTAAGGCCATTAATTGTTGCATCACTATTTTTGCATCCTCCTTCAATTGCCTCTGAGGTGCAAGTTCTGTACCCAACCTAAATATAGCACAGGTGACCAGCAAAATCTGAGACTGATTAAATTGAGTATACACTATTAAAACAAACAAAATATGTTAGGCTTACTTCTCAAAGTAGCGGTCCAAATTGTGCCACTGAGGATCTTTACAACGATTTCCGAAACGCACAACTTCTCCCGAAAAGACACTAAGTTCTTCTCTGCCAAGATTTGACAACAAAACCATAAATTATTCTCATGGTAATAACAAAGACGGCTTTTCTGATCAACCAGAAAATTATAGATGGAAAGGTTTTACTGCCAACCTCTTGTCAGCTGCAGAAATTCGCAGGAGTTCATCCATATCTCTCGATATTAAATTCTGTACCCCTTCAGATGGAAGCACAACCTCTTTCAAATGTTTGATGTTATCCTTTGAAAGGGATTGCATTAGATTTGAACCCTTCATAATTGTGTTTGCAACTTCAAAAGCCAAAATTGAAATTTTGTTCCCTTTTGTTGTCAATCCAGAGGTAAAACCACTACTAGGATTCAAATTTGTCATGCTACTCCCAAGGGTGTCCAACACTTCCACAGCCTTCCCAAGTCCTGCAGTACCAGCCCTGCCCAGACGTGAGCTCACTTCTGATACCTGTAATCAAGCATAACAACCAACAGATAAATATACGAGTAAAAACAAAAAATGAAAAAAAAATAAAGAAATAAGAATATGTTATTATAGGTACCAAAGCAGTGCCTCTTATTTCACTACTGATACAATTTCTACTTCAAACACGAACCACCAAATTTCTAATGTTGCCATATCTATTACAGGATAATTTAAAACATCTAACTAACAACTTTAGGACTTACATATCATGAATAGATCGAATATGAACGGTGATGATACACCGGACTAGATAGGTTGTGTACAGACAGAATTCCTTTTCTGGGATCCCTAGTCAAATAGTGGCAGACCAACTTTTAGTTATTCATAAAGATCAGTTTTTCTCATTAGAGTGTAGAATCAGTTTAGAACTTAGATTTTTATGTTAAACTCAGGTTGTGTGTGGTTAAAACCGGATTATGCCTTCTAGTCTAACCGTTCACAATATAAAGTGCACTATAAGCACCTATGCTCATTCTAACTATTAAAGAGTTCCAGTCCCATCAGAACCCACTATCAGCGGCTTGTGGTTCCAATGCTTTTAAGAAAAGAAGATGCAGCATCCAATGACCATTCATACTGTTATCGAAAAACAGACATTACAAAGCAACATAGGCAATGAGAAGATGATAACAACATGGGAAGCATTAGAATCACCTTAGACTTGGTAGCTCTGCTCTTTTGCGATAAGGCCCTAGACAAATGAGGAATGCCGTCATTGACATCATCGGTGATCATTCCATAAGGCACCATAGTATTGGTCTCGGGCACCATGAAAGGGTCTTGTAATCGCTTATCACTAACCGGCGAAGGTGTGGAGTTTCTGTTTACTTTGGCAGGCACTCCGGCATTATTAGCATGTCCATTAACATTAGGAAGGATTCCTGTGGAAGCAATATTTGCAGCAACATCCTCAACAGTGGATCTCCTCGACTTGGAGCAAATATCACCCATTGTGATGATAACCCACCAAGTATATTTCATGCAAGATTGAAAACCCACCCAAGATTCAAGTCAAATGAGAAGCATCCCTGTAAAACAAGAATGATCTACTCCAAAGTCATGAACATAGAAACCCAAGTTCAAACCAAAGTAGCCATTCTGATCAGTGTTGCATTTGCAGTCCATCAACTCGTAGCCGCAAATCAAAACTCATCAACTCGTAGCAGCGTTACAAGTGAATGAGGATGAAATCTGCAAAACCCAGCTGGGAATTTCAGAATTTACAACCCAACACCAGTACGAGAGAGAGAAAGAAGACTTACAGTTGGATCTGTGGGAAGAGTTTTTGCAGGGAGATAGAGGATGATTGGGAGTGTAAAGACAGAGAGTGAGGAAACCAAAAATGAAAAGCAACGCCTGCAAATTGCAAACAGGAACAACAACAGTGTGTCTAGTGAGAAAGAAGCTGGGCCTTTCTGTTTTAACTCTTCTTCTTCTTCTTCTTCTTCTTCTTCTTCTTGTGTGGGTCTGGTCAGGTCAGAGAGGTAGCTTGTGGGAGCAAAAGAGTGTGTGGGAGAGGAGGTAGATAGTCAAAGCCCCAGCTCAAGTTACCCAGTGCCCTAATTTAAAAATTAATAGAGTTGCATCAAAGCCCCAGCTCAAGTTACCCAGTGCCCTAATTTAAAAATTAATAGAGTTGCATTGGGTATTCAGATTAATAAAACAGAACTAGCAACAAAAACAACTTCATACATACTGCTCTTGTTACTTCAACTTCATAAAACAGACTCTCAACCATCAACCAACCCAGTTAATTTGTACCATTTTTCATGCAGAAAAGAAGGAAATGACCGTGACATTTAACGATTATTACGTCACCCAAACAAAAAGGGTGGTGAGAGTGACCGGCCCATGTTAGAAAATAGGAAATAAGGGGTGAACTCAAAATCTTAACCCAACTGGTAATGTCTCTAATGAACATAAGAAAATCAAAATTAGAATTGGAGTTGGGCACAGTTTAATTCAGTTCAGTTTGCGGCACAAACCGTAATCGTACTGTTTTTTTT
Source organism: Comarum palustre (assembly GCA_951800085.1). Lineage (NCBI taxonomy): Eukaryota > Viridiplantae > Streptophyta > Magnoliopsida > Rosales > Rosaceae > Comarum > Comarum palustre. The sequence continues at coordinate 9,230,536 of OX637579.1, read as the reverse complement.
CGGTTTAGCTATATTTCAAACCACAACAACAACCGCATTTTAAAAAGATTACCCCGATTATTTCGGTCACACCATTTTTTGGTGCGGCTTGGTTTGGTTTTGTTTTGTACCGATTTAATTATTTCAACAAGGGACAAGGATATCCAAATTTTTGCCTAACAATTTCAGCAATACATGAACAAATTTTAAATGTATTTAGAGTCTATACAAGTGTTCAAATGTTACCCAAATATCAATTAACAAACAAAAACATCTTATTTGATCACTTAACAAACTCACATATGTCAACTAAAATGCAAACTAGAAACTTGAACATAAATGAGTTTTTTATATATTACAAACCAAAATTTTCTTCAATGAAAAAAATAAAATGGTAATTCGGTGCGATTTAGTTTAAATCAGTCGGTGTATAACTCTGAACCGCAACCAAACCATTTTTATGTGGTTTAGTGTGGTGTGACTGTAAAACAACACCATTTTAGTTCGGTTTGGTTACCCAACAGTTTTTCAGTGCAGTTTGGGTTGAAAACCACATTTTTTATGCAAATTGCTCATCCTAGTCAAAAATAATGAAAACACAACCATTTAAAGCAAATTAGTAGTTGAAGTTCATATAATTATCAAATGTTTTTGAGACATAACTTCAGTACATATCTATGGCCAAAAGACATATGTTGCCTTTGATACCACATTCACAGCTGGCACAAGCTATGCAATATGACATGTAGCTTTCATTGTAAATTTTCTCGTATATGAACCTATGTACAAATAATTAATATTGAACTATTTCTAAAGGTGCACAACTAATGGAATCCAAACTTGAACTGGGACAAGCGTGGCCCGTAGATCACCATTGTACCGATATTGTCCCAACTTAACCACCTTTAAGGTGTTGGGTTTTAACTACAAAAGACCTCGGTACAATTGGATACAATTCATCCATTTATAAGTTATATTTTATTTTGTCTCTATTCTGATGTAGGATCTTTCCTCTCCAACACTCTTCATCACGTGCAACCTAACTTTTTAGGTTGACACGTGAAATTCATTCAGCTAATTCCCACATCAAAAATCGGTACATTCATGCGGTCCAATTCCCATTTCAAAAATTGGGGTATGCGGTCCAAGACCAACTATAGGCACTTGGTATGGTATGGGCCAATAGAATTTTTCCGACGGCAATTCGATTCGATGAACCCAAATTTGGGCTCATTATGATGGGAGACTTTCCCCTGTTACGTTGGGAGAAGTAATTGAAGAGGGACATGCTCTGATACCAACTTGAACTGGGATAAACGTGGCCCATGGATCACCATTGTACCGATATTTTCCTAACTTAACCACCTTTAAGGTGTTGCGTTTTAATCACAAAAGGCCTCTGTACAATTGGATACAATTCGTCCACTTATAAGTTATATTTTATTTATCTCTTTTCTGATGTGGGATCTTTCCTCTCCAACATGGTATTTGTCTCTTTACCCTTTGTGATTTTCTATGTTCAACATTATCTACCCGAGATGAATTTAAAGGTACCTGAGGAGGGACATTCGAGGCAGATTCTTCAGTTCTTGGTGCAGAAAAGGGAAAATTATTAGACCGTGGAGGACCTTATACTGTAGGAATATTCTTTGTCGATGGAGCTGACATTGTAATATCATGTGACCCACCTACGGAAGTTGTCCCTTCTGCCTCGACAACATCTGCATCACCATCTTCCTGCTGCCACGTGGCACGCTTTCAGCCTCTCTCTCAGATTCGTACGGCTCAACTAGCGGCTCGACTTGTGGCTGGCTTGGTACATCCACGTGGCATTCACCATTTTGCTGGTGGGTCAGCTCATTTGGGTTCGCTCGCTCCTCAGTGCGGCTCGCACGGCTTACCACATGTGTGTCTCAATGTGCGTCAGCAGCTGTTGATCCCACATTCTGATCACATGTACTAGCGGGTCTTTCATCATTCTGTCTAACATTATTTCCTCGATTTGTTTCGTGATTTTCAACTCCAAATCTAGATTCCAATGCTTCTAATTCGTCGAATTCAAATAAATTCTGAGTATTACCTTCACAACTTCTCTCCTCCTGAAGGGAAGACTTTGAGACTCCCCCTAAGTAGTAAGGTTCAGATTCATGAAAAGAAACATCAAGGGATACATGAATGGTGTCTGTGAGTGGATCATAACATCTGTAGCCTTTTTCAAAATCGGCATACCCAATAAAGATACACCGTCTTACACGAGGATCAAGTTTACTTCGTTGTGCCTTGGGAATATGAACGTAAACTACGCATCCGAACACTAAGGGCTCCAAATTAGGTAATGATGGAACGGAAAGAAGATGTTGAAGCTGTTGCAGAGGGTTTTAAAATTCAATTACCCGAGAAGGAGTACGATTAATGAAATATGCAGCAGACCTCACAGCTTCTCCCCAATATTCAAGAGGTACATTCATGCTAAATAAAGAGGATGAAAAACTTCAAGCAATTGTCGATTTTTCCTTTCAGCTAATCCATTTTGCTGAGGAGTGTAAAAATTTGAAGTTTGATGTCGAATTCCATGGGACTGCATAAACTCGTGCATATGACCATTAACATACTCTCCACCATTGTCAGACTGGAATACTCGAATAGCTTGTTGATATTATGTAGACATCATCTTGTGAAATTCTGTGAACCGAGAATAGACATTGCTCTTATTCATCAGTAGAGACACTCAAGTCATACGAGTACAATCATCACTAAATGTTACAAAATATCAATAGCCACTGTGAGTAGGAATTTTTGTAGGCCCCCAAATATCAGAATGAATCTTCATGAATGGAACAAGGCTTCTATGTAGACTTGGGGAATTTGAAATACAATGGCTCTTGGCCAGCTCACATATGTCGCATCGAACATTTGAATGGTGGACACCTAAAAATAATTGCGGTTGCAGATTCTTTAGATAATTGAAGTTTAGGTGTCCCAATCTATAGTGTCAAAGCCACACATCTTTCTTGGCACTCTCAGCTCCATTGACTTGATTAGTTTGACCCAAAAAATGCTTGTGTTTTTCTCCAATCTCTTTCTTGGCACTCTCAGCTCCATTGACTTGATTAGCTTGACCCAAAAAATGTTTGTGTTTTTCTCCAATCTCTGTCAGATCTAAGTAGTACAATTTCCTCTTCCTAACACCATAACCTAATATATGCCGAGTCAAAATGTCCTGAAATACACAAAAAACGGATAGAATGTGACAATACATGAAAGAGCGAGAATAAATTGACTGACAGATAGAAGATTATATGCTAATGAAGGAACAACAAACACAGAATCAAGGGTTAAAGTATCAGATATGACAATAGAACCTTCTCCGGTAACTAGAGTTGGGGTACCATCAGCGGTAGAAACAACATTTTGAGAGGAGGATTTTAATTTTTCCAAGAGCCTAGGATCATTGGTCATGTGATCAGATGCTCCTGAATCAATAATCCAGGAACTATTCATAGATACCTTACCGTTTATACCAGACTGTGCGACATAGGCATTAGACTGTTGCACTTCCTTTATAGTGACTATAACAGCTTTTTCTTGACTTTTTCGGGGTCTCTTAGTGAAATCCCACCAATCTAGATATCCAATTACTTCGTAGCACCATCGCGTGCTATGCCCAAACACTCCACAAATAGGACACTGTGTGTTTGCATATGAATTTGGTTTGCTGCAAGGATGAGGTGGCATGGTGATATGATAATGATTGATGATGGGAGACATGCTCTTGAGTTTGAAGGGGTTACATCTGAGTTCAAGGTCTTCGAATTGGTCTGTCATATGATTAATAAACTAAATTCACTGAATGGTGATATGATGTTGGGCCGCTGTTGCAAGTTTGTTGTGGTGAGTGCTCGAGCCGAGCCGGCAAGCCAAGCCGGTTGCTTGCTAGAGAGAATGAGCTGACGATAAGAAACTTTGTGGCAGACAAGGTCTGCTATGGTGATGTGATGTGGGATTTGTTTGGATTTTGGGATTTAGGGTTTTGGTGGTGATTTAAGATTTTGGTGGTGATCGTGGTGGTACGCAGCGGAATACGAAATTTAGGGGTTTTGGCTCTGATACCAAGTAGAAAAAAATGGTTTGATAATGGTTTTGAATGATATTATTATTCTCCAATGGAGGTATATATACCGATGCAATCATGGATTTAATAAGACAACAATATCTCCTATATCTATACAGAATATTTAACCTCTATCTACAAGGAAAGTATATATTTAAGAATATTCTACATCTAGAGCTACAAGAATCAGTTCTTTGATCAGATGTTTCAGTAAGGGTGAGAATGCATTCAATTTTATCTTTGTGCTCTTAATGTTAAGGCTAACCATCTTCACTTCCACCTTAGGAATAGTAATACTTAAGGGAGATGCGACAATCTTCTTAGGAATTTTTTTAGCCTTGTTCCTACTTGCTACCTTCCAATCTTCTTCATCGAAACCAAAGTAGAATCCAAATCACTCTTTGTCAATCCAAAAAATTATGCTTGCAGAGAGAGAATTCTACCTTCTAGTACAGCTTTTCTAGAGTAAGGACGTCCGCATCAAACCCTTTGGTACGGATGTGTGATTTTGCCCCACTTTTTGTTCTTAGTTTCAGATCTTAATCGTTTAATATCTATAATTTTGTTTCTTGAGAGAAGGGAGCAATGATTCAATCGAGACATCTTCTTAGAGTAAACTTTGACCTCTCCTTCTCAACTCAACCTGGCAAATAGGCAGGTTAGGCGGTTAGCGGGAGAGCTTTAATGGTTAACGGGTTCAGCAGGTTCAACCCGTTATAACCCGTTAAGCTAATGGGTTATAACGGGTTGAACCCGTTGGGTTCGCGGGTTACCCGTTGGAACCCGCTAAGAATTTTTTTTCATTTATATATATATATAATCAAATACCAAAAAAAATTTCTTAACGGTTGGAAGTTCAAATGATTTAGATGAGATAAAGTTAAAAAAATAAAAGAAAAAAAGAAGAAGAAAATGAATTAGTAAGGTTTTCTTCCTTTTATTTATATTTTTTTATTCCTTAACGGGCTTTAACGGGTTAAATGGGTTCTAACAGACAACCCGTTTTCGTCCCCTAACTAGCGGGCTGTTAACAGGTGACAACCCATTAACACATTATGTAATCGGACGGTTAGCGGACGGGTTTTTAACGGGCGGTTAACGGGTAGCGGGTTGAATTGCCAGGTTGATTCTCAACTACAGTCCCAACAAGTTCATAATAATTTTTTACCCTACTATAGAGTCTAAAACATCATTTGTGAGGGTCATTTTTTAAGTCGAGTGGTGATTAGGCTAAACTCAATTCAAATTGTGATTAATGAGAAGAGTTTGTTGGTGATTCAAAGAATATGGAAACTAGAAAAGAGCTTGGCATTATGAACATGGTAGGGGAGCTAAAAGCAAACTGCAGTGATGAGATTTTTGGGTGTTTCTGGATAAACCATGCCTCTAGGAAAATTTGAGAACAATGGTTACTAGGCTTGGGGATTGAATGCATGAATGCATAAATGTTTGGGTGCTTTGAAGGCAATGTTTAAATGTTTTCTGAGTGTCTGCATGGTAATGCTTCTTGAAGGGTTGGAAATCTAGGTGTCATGTGGATGTCTCTTCCTTAGTGCTAAGACTGTCAAGACCTATCTTGCATTAACCCTTTTTAAACAGAGTAAATCATGCAGGAACCACCTCCCAAGAAGATTCTGCCGAAATTTCGGCATAGCCTTTTTTGAAAAGTGGACAATCCTTAACCTACAATAACCCACAATACACACTTCTATATAACCAACAACCACCCTCAAACTCTTGGAGCCATCTTACTCCCAATAAAACATCATCTGCCACAAACAAGTAAATATCTTTAAATCAATTACGATACAAATAATGTCACGTCACACTGTTTAGGAGTAACATTTCACAACTACAAGGTTGAGATTTAACCCCCTAACACACAACCGCAATAATACAAACCCTCATAGTTGTCAGATGTCTAATAACGATAGAAGGAAGCGAGAAAATTTACACAAGTAGGTATACAGAAACCTACTATAAAAAAATATGAATGTGATAACTATGCCTTGCCTCCTAGCTATGGCCGAGCCAAACTCTGCAATCTAGGCATTTTAATACGAAGAGCCCAGGGAAGAAACATTTAAAAAAGCGTTAGCGTGAGTGGACAAAAATAAAAATGATCAAGTATGGAAAAATGTACTTAGTAATATCCTCACTTTTATCGTTCCGATAAAACGTTAATGCATGCCACAACGGGAAACATTCACAAATAATCATTGAAAACAAAATAAGTCATGACAACTCAATGACATAAAACTCAACATTAAATAATGAGAGAAGAAGTTTCACCATAACAAAGTGTCTTCAAAGCTAGGGTCGGAGGCTCCTAAGTATGCCTCGTGCCACTACCTTAAGTGAGAGGCTCACCCCGCTCCACCTTATTTAGTTAATAAGGTGGGGGTCATCGATCTAACCGCACTCTGTGCCACTTCTTTAAGTGGGTGGTTCATCCCGCTCCACCCTAATTAGGTGGGGTAAAAACTCCACACGCACCCCGCGCCACTTCCTTAAGTGAAGGGTCAACCCCGCACCACCCTATAATGTGGGGGGTCATCAACCTATCCACCTCACACCACTTTCTCATGTGGGGGGTCCACCTGCGGCACCAAGGTGGAAGAAGGGATTCCAGAAGTTGTCCCCGGTGAAGAAACCCGAATAACCAGGAAAAATAACGAAAATGAGGTAATCTTGATTAAGGCTCAATCTGGTCAAGCCGAGATCTACCAAAAATCGATATTTACCTTAAACGGTCATTTACTGAGTTACAAGGTTCTCTTAATATCCATTAAAATCGTGGTAACTCGGTAAAAGGGTAATTTTCTTCGTCCGGGATGTTATAGTAGTTGTTCAAGTACTATTTTTTGGATGGTACTAAATGTTTTATCCTCAGGTAACTATCCACCATAGACGCGGCCGAGCCTGTAGGGAGAATCCTCCTAACCCTTCCAATCATCCATTAGAGAGAATGAGGGAGTGCTTGAAGATGATCCCTTAGAACAATTTTTCAGGCGACTCACCACTTTCTCCTCATAAATCACTTATGAGAAGGCTTGCAAGAATGAGGCCCAGACCTTCTCCCATGTCAATGAGCTGATGGATGCTCTTAATTAGCTAGAGCATATAGAGAAGATTTTTGTGCAGGCGGTGTGTCCTGAGGAGAAGAAAGTGAGTATAGCAATTCAGTTCCTAGAGAAGGAAGCTTGACATTGGTGGCTTGATTTGGGCATAGTCTTGGGAAATAAAGTTTAGTGTATGACTTGGGATCATTTTACAGCTCACTTTAAGGAGCTTTATATCAGCCCATCCCATATCATCCGAATGAGGGTGGAGTTTCTGAATCTGAAGAAGGATGACAATATGTCTGTGACAATCTTTGAGAAACGCTTCAGGGAGTTAGCATTTTATGGGTCTGACTTAGTGAGGACCGAGGATGAGAAGATCAATAAAATAAAATTTGGATCCGAAATTCCTTTGTTTGTTTAAAAAAATATTTTAATTCTACAGTTTTATAAATTTTCAAAATCATATTTTGAACATTAAATCGAATTGGAGTGCGACCTAGGTATTAACGTCTAGACACAAACTTTTGTTCCTATCCGTTGGGCAACCTTACTAACATGGCCAAGTAGGGAGCACATCCACGAGGGACAAAACTCATTTAGAACGAGCTTGGCTCGTTTAACCATTTTTGAAATTCAAATCCTGTCGCAATGATGTCCCTTACTTGACATATTACATAGGCTATGCTTACTAAGATAAAAACTTCCATAATTGTGTTAAACGGCTCTATAAGAGTTAATACAGCCGCCCTCAACCTCAAGTGACCTTAACAAGGTACAAATGAAGGGTTAAGGCCAATATTAACTAAAGTGAACTTATCTATCTGACGATTTAATATACAAATATGGAACTACAAACAAATAAAATAAAAAATCGTTAATTAAAACATATATACATTTATAAGTTAAAAACTAACAAAAATTGCAGAAAACTTTTTAAGTCTCTGACAACGGCGCCAAAAATTTGCCTGAATTCAAAACCGGGATACAATAACGAAAACACGAGAAAACCAATTTAGAACTCTTTGTTGTCATTTATAGCATTGACAAATAGGGTGCGGTCAATCTAGGGACTTAAGGGCATTCCTACAATAAGAGTTAGTGACGTTTTACACAACGAACATAATTACACATTTACAATTTACAATTTACACGAATTTAAGGGGGGTTTGAAAGATATTTTTTGTAAAAATCTAAACACCGAAAATAAATTCTAAAACTAACATATACACATGTGATCATCAACCAAACACATAACCAAGTCAGAAACACACAAGTAACATGTAACAAAAATCGTAAATAACAAGGGGCAGCAAGTAGCATCAAAAATCTTACATTCATTCTAATTTCAATTCTAATTAGAGACCACCAGCGATTCATCTAATCATTAAGACTTCTAATATATTTCGAATCAACTCCAGCGTATAATCTTAAATTATGCTATTCGGTTTAAAGACACACCAGCATAGAAATTAAACACAAAAAACACATAAAGCAAAATAACCCGAATTGGAGACATGTAACATGTAATAGCGTCACCTATCATATTAACATGCATGTTTTATGAATGCTTAGCCGTAATAGATAATCTAGAATGAAACAATTTAGTGTGTGAATCAATCCAAATTTACCTTAGCACATGAAATCGCAACCTAGAAAACTACCATGGCCGAGGCAGCCTCTAAGCATTGATTTTGATGTGTAAATTCATGAAAACAAACCAAAACAAATAAATAAGAATATCGAAACCTACTGCCCTTATCAAACACTAAAATCGAAACATGAGACAAGTTAAAACAAAACATAAAACCAACTCATGAAATCGGAAACATGTCTTGCATTTAAAACCGAAATTTCAACAAAGTATTCATACATAAAATCAAAAATTATATAAAAAGAATACGATACAAAGCCAAGGTTGAGTCACACATTAGAAACCTTGAAGAAAAGACTCTAAGAGTGACAAGAATCGGATGAATGAAAGATAGTGTTTGGATGGGGTTTCGGCTGTGTATTTCTTGAAGAACTTTGGTATGTGCTTTGAAAAGGCTGTATGAATGGTGAGATGATGATTTTCTACCTCTTAGTCGTTATTTATATAAGGAAAACCCTATAGAGGTCGCCAAAGAAAATCCTAAACCAAAAAAGTTTAAGTTTTCCTTATTGAACTTGGTATTGCTTGGCCTCCTAGACTTGGTGGTTCTAGAGGATTCTATGGCCATATCATGGACATAGAATTCTTCATTGGACTCCCCTACATGGACTAGGATTCATGGATTAACTGCTTTGCTTCCCTAATTCCATCAAGAACACTTCCTATCAGCTGCAGCAGGTTACTCTGTTTCGTCACTCTGACCTTCCGTCACTAATTCAGGCATAACTCCCTCTAAAAAATAGATATGGATGTGATTCAAAATGTTCTGGAAACTAGACTCATACATATTTCCGTGCATATATGGTACCTCTTCTAATTCCTTGTGAGTCGTCTTGGAGAAATTCTAGAAGTTGGATGATGTGCCCAGGAAATTTCTGCTTTCTGCAGAAATGCTCTCGGCTCTTCTGATGTTGCCACTTGTTTTGCTATCTTCCATAGCTCCAATGATAAGTGCGTTTTACGCTATGTTTTTACCCTCATTTGTACCTTGTTTATTCCTTAGTATTGTCGTTTTTACTTATTTTGAGTCAAAAGGGTTTTTCTGTAGAGCAATGGCTAAAACATGTATTTATACAGAAATTTGTGCTTAAGTGTTGAAAATTCGATTTGGAATAAAGACTTGGTTATTTCTCTTATGATTCGTTATACCTTTACATTGTCAATTTTGATAAATTTGGTTTAATGTGTAGATGACATGTAAATGAGCATATGAAAACAAGAATCATGAAGATTGGACTCATGGAGGACAACAAAAGAAGCCATGGAAAAGAAGAAACTCCGAAACATAAGATTTTGATCCGAGCAGAAATTTCCAGAAACCCTACATCAACTTCGAAAAATCATATCTAAAGATACAGGAGGAATCTGAGGGCAAGCCATATATCATTGGAAAGCTGTATGTGTCTAGTTTTCAGATCTTCTTGAATCGCAGCATTTAGAGTTCATATGAAGGAGTTATGATCAAAACAATGGACGGAGGTCAAGCTGCAAAACTGGGCAGTTTCTGCCTAAGTTGTCACACGAGTTTGGGAGGATGTTTCTTCACCAAAATTCTTCCCAAGCATGTCAAAGGACTTAAGAGAAGCTTAATGAAGTCATGGGGAGCTGCATTGAAGAAGAAGATTCGAAGAATGCATCATGGCAGCCGAAACAACCAAGTATGGAGCTTTTCCGGTCAAACCGGGAAAGTCTGTCCTTACCGAGTTTGTCCATGATTTCGGCTGCCTATGAGCCCAAGAACTTGTGTAGAAGGCCTACATGGATCCAATAACATGTAGAGGAGTCCAAGAAATCAGAAATCCAAGGTCCAAGTCGAAATCTTTGTCCAAAGATGAAAGGAGGAAACCAAGTCCAAGAAGGATTCCAAGTCCAACAAAGGTTGTGTCTCCTTGAAGCTCCCGAATTCCCTAGGGTTTTGTTCGAAATTTTCTGTATAAATAGACATGTATAGCTCTTAGTTTAGTGTCTCTCAATTGCTCTAAGCCTTAGTATAGCCAAGCTCTACCAAAAACCCAAAACACAGAAACTGCTCAAGCCGCCGCCGCACCTACCGCCGTTACTTTCTTTCATCTGCCGCCGATTCCACCTTCTACCCTAGCCGATCTATATAGGTAGTCTAGGTATGAAGTTCATCAAGGTTTTGTGTAATAATCTACTGTGTTTTACCATGCTTTATTATAAATTATTTTATGGTTTTCGGTTTTATACATTGCATGTGTTCTTAAGTTCTTCTTTGTGATTTTCTTGAAACCATGTGTGATGTATAACGTTCTATGTATATTTTAGTTTCATGATTTAGATTAAGTTGCTGTATGTTCTTGTGTGTAGTATGTGCTAATTGATTAATCATCACCTGATCACGTAATCAAACCTAAAGATAGTCTAGGCCAAGACGTTTCTAAGGGGGGAGTTTAATAAGCCGTAGTAATCTAGGATCAAGTTAGGCATATTTGATAGTTTGATTCTAGTTGCTGCAAAGGGTTGCTAGGGTGAGTGATTTGCATGTTGAATAGGATGAGTGACGCCATACCTAGGACCATGTCTTCAACCGACTCCAGTTCGTAAGTGTATCTTGTTTAGGTTAGGCATATTTGATAGTTTAAACAAGGTGACACATATGTTTTAGGTTCAGGCATATTTGAAGTTCCTAAAAACACATGAGAAGTCATAAGAGGTTGAAATCAATGAAAACATATGATAGTGCGAGCATCACTATTTAATCTTACATGAAGTTGTTATATGCTTATTGCGGTGTTTGTTATGTTGTGTGCTTGAGTATTGATTGACCGATGTATGTAAATATTTTACTTCTTTTCTTTATGTTTCGAACCACCTTATAAACCCCCCATTTAAAATCGTAAATATGTTAATACCTTTGCATTTGTGTATACTTGTATATTATGTGACAGATAATTGTATATGCTATGTATATGTGTATTTTGTATAAAATGTGTGAATATTACTAACGATTTGTTTTGCAGAATATAAGTCCTTCCCTAGTGTCCCCGGCTTGAACGATCCCTACTTACTAATACTACACGATAGGGTTTAAATTGCCAGGCCAGGTCAATTTTTGGCGCCGTTGCCGGGGATGCTAAAAAGGATTTTTGTGATGTATATGTTTGTGAATTAACCTTGTTTTCTTTTGTAGGTGCCGAAGCATGTGTGTGCCATAATACATATGTCTCGATTGTAATTGTGTGTATTTTGTCGATTTGTACATTGTTTATTTGTATATGCCGAATTCTTTTGTGTAAAAGTTGTATATTTTGTGCCATATGTGTTCTGTTGTAACTATTGTAACTTAGTACATATTTAGGAGGTTTATTGTTTCATATGTGTTTGGAGTTTATTGTGGTTTTTAAAGTGTAACATGTAGGGAGAAGCCGCATTTGTTAATCTTAGTCTAAACCCTTCATGTTATTTGCGGATTTCATGAGGTTGAGGGCGGCTTTGATTAACACCTGTCGAGTGGTCTAGTGACCCGAGTTTGTTCCTAGCTGAGTAAGGGGCCGTTCTGTCATAGATATGGAATTCAGGTTTGTTCAATTGGATCTCAAGATCATGACTGACCACTCTTCTCGGTGAAGGGGTCGATAGGGGTCCGCCTCCTTGATCACAAACGAGTCCTGCCTGGTTCTTGTAGGGGGTTCGCCCCCCGTGACATTGACACTTGCCTTCTGAAACCACGGAATCCGCTCGAACTAGCCAAATGCTTGGGCCGAAGCATCACCACACTTTAAACGCTAGAATTTACTTAGACATGTATGACGCCATGAACTTCAAATTCACTTGACTTTAATTTTTGAGGTATATCGGACGAAGCATAACACTACCTTGGGCTGTATCAGTCCATTGTATAGTGGTCTTCCCTGCTCCACGTACCTTGAAAATTAGAGAGTTAATAAAATCAACTAGCAACTTTACTAGGTTGCCGACACTTTTGTGCTTACATGTCATTGAATTCGAAACTTATGCCATGCCATGATGTTGCCGAAATTTTTATAAGCTAAGTTTCGAATTCTATCTAAGTTTTTGACAATGCTAACTTGATCTTTGTTCAATTGTGTCAGATTGGTTTTGCAGGTTCCCATAAATGACCAGTTCTGACGAGAAATTGTTTGGTGACGTTGGACGCAAGGAAGCCAAACCTGGTCATGATATCGTGCACAATGTTAACACAAAGTGAAGCAAAGCACGTTTCAAGAAGAAACAAAGGAGCTCATGAGAAAGTGACGTCACAAAGGAGAAAGTCTAGGCTGACAGACTATAAACATTAAGCGCTGCATGAGAGGCAACTCATTTCACCCGTAGCAGTGGAGGAGCCGTCTACGAGAGTTTGAATTTTCCTACCCTTCACTTTTATGGTTGGTTTATTATGTGACTTAGACACATGCTTAGGAAATTATGACATTATTTTGGTTTTACATTGAGGACAATGTAATTTTCTAAGTGTGGGGTAGAGGTTACATAGTAACATATTTTTGTTTGGTGTGTTTTTTTTCAAATTTTCTGAAACCTTTTAATTTTTGTAGAAATTTTGAGTAATTTGTTTTAAATATTTTTAATTGTTTTTGAGTCTTAGGATATACCCTTAAAAGTCTATGATGAACTATATCTTTGAATGCATGATTGACGGTTTAACATTTATCTTAAGAAATTGCAAGTTTTATGGATATTGTGAATTAGTATGAATATTTGAGACTTGATTGATAATGAAGTATGCATGTTTGATTAATTTGTTTCCAAAATAACCTATGTGAGCTTTTGAGCCTAAAAACTTTCTTTCATGAGTGATGTGCCGATTTTGTCTACATTTGTTTTGAAATTATCACTACTTTTTAACTATCTTTCGAATCCTCATCATTCTTTGCATATGCAATAACTATGTGCTATAGCTTTTTAATGGACTCTAGAATTTACTAGAACTTGCTTATGTGATTTTCGAAGCTTTATAATCATAACATGTCTTGATTTTGAATATGATTGAATTAAATCTTATTAGGATCATCACCAAAGCCAAATAAAGCCTGTGCCTAATTTGTGCCCGTCGTGGGACTCCTTAGTTAACCCCTTTGAGCCTACATTAAGCCTTTTCTTTCATCACCTTTAAACAGAATTCCTTTGCTTAGAATAGTTCATCCTTGACCTTGTTATCAAGACTTGGCCAAACATTTTTCGATGGAGCTGTAATATGATGTCAAAAAACAAGTGTGGGGTGGAGTTGAAGTGTGGGGTTAAACACCATTGTTTTGTATTGTATATGTGCCGAAAAAATTGTATGTCCGAAAAAAAATATGTTTAAGAAAAAAAAAATTCCGAAAAAAAAAGAAAAAAATAAAAGAAGAAGAAATCGGAAAATAAAAGAATTTCGGATCAAAAGTCATGGCACAAATTCTTTCATGGTGTGTTGTAATGTTTTGTGAATTTGGAGTTAGTGATTATTTGAAGGTCTAAAAGTGTTTATATGACCTTTGTCCTGTTCACGATATGGGGAGAAGTCAAGATTGACGTATGGGTCCAACATGAAGAAATTCGACCCTTGAAGTGAAGACATGAGGAGGAGCGAGATTTGCTAAAGTCTTGGTGATTTCTTATAGCACCATTTATCCTAAATATTCCTACCTTATGAAACCAAGCCCCATTACAACCATATTATTGAGATTAATTCATGATTCTTAAGATAGCTAAATTTGATTTGTGGAGATTTTCTCATAAGTTAAGCATATGGTTTTGGTCCATTATTCCACATAGTTGTTATATGAGGTTTTTCCATGAATTTCTATTCACAAAGTGCTTTTATTTAATGAAATATGCAAGTTATTTGTTATCTTATCATCTTTTCCCTTGCATATACTATTGAGTGAATACCATGGATGAGTGAAAAGAAGAGAGTATGCCATTGTGAGGTGGAACAGTTATCATACATGTTTGTGCTATATGATCTCATATCTTACTTGTTCATGCTATGATACATGCTTATGAAGCTTTGCAATTACACTTTTCATTCAAATGTTCAAACTTGAAAGTTATGCATGCTAAAGATCCTGAGATAATCTTTCTAAGGGTATTAGAAGTTTTTGAGTCGTTTGTTTTGTTTTAGTTTAGAGTCAGTTTGCTAAGGGACTAGCAAAGGGTAAGTGTGGGGTAGTTTGATAAGTGCGTTTTACGCTATGTTTTTACCCTCATTTGTACCTTGTTTATTCCTTAGTATTGTCGTTTTTACTTATTTTGAGTCAAAAGGGTTTTTCTGTAGAGCAATGGCTAAAACATGTATTTATACAGAAATTTGTGCTTAAGTGTTGAAAATTCGATTTGGAATAAAGACTTGGTTATTTCTCTTATGATTCGTTATACCTTTACATTGTCAATTTTGATAAATTTGGTTTAATGTGTAGATGACATGTAAATGAGCATATGAAAACAAGAATCATGAAGATTGGACTCATGGAGGACAACAAAAGAAGCCATGGAAAAGAAGAAACTCCGAAACATAAGATTTTGATCCGAGCAGAAATTTCCAGAAACCCTACATCAACTTCGAAACATCATATCTAAAGATACAGGAGAAATCTGAGGGCGAGCCATATATCATTGGAAAGCTGTATGTGTCTAGTTTTCAGATCTTCTTGAATCGCAGCATTTAGAGTTCATATGAAGGAGTTATGATCAAAACAATGGACGGAGGTCAAGCTGCAAAACTGGGCAGTTTCTGCCTAAGTTGTCACACGAGTTTGGGAGGATGTTTCTTCACCAAAATTCTTCCCAAGCATGTCAAAGGACTTAAGAGAAGCTTAATGAAGTCATGGGGAGCTGCATTGAAGAAGAAGATTCGAAGAATGCATCATGGCAGCCGAAACAACCAAGTATGGAGCTTTTCCGGTCAAACCGGGAAAGTCTGTCCTTACCGAGTTTGTCCATGATTTCGGCTGCCTATGAGCCCAAGAACTTGTGTAGAAGGCCTACATGGATCCAATAACATGTAGAGGAGTCCAAGAAATCAGAAATCCAAGGTCCAAGTCGAAATCTTTGTCCAAAGATGAAAGGAGGAAACCAAGTCCAAGAAGGATTCCAAGTCCAACAAAGGTTGTGTCTCCTTGAAGCTCCCGAATTCCCTAGGGTTTTGTTCGAAATTTTCTGTATAAATAGACATGTATAGCTCTTAGTTTAGTGTCTCTCAATTGCTCTAAGCCTTAGTATAGCCAAGCTCTACCAAAAACCCAAAACACAGAAACTGCTCAAGCCGCCGCCGCACCTACCGCCGTTACTTTCTTTCATCTGCCGCCGATTCCACCTTCTACCCTAGCCGATCTATATAGGTAGTCTAGGTATGAAGTTCATCAAGGTTTTGTGTAATAATCTACTGTGTTTTACCATGCTTTATTATAAATTATTTTATGGTTTTCGGTTTTATACATTGCATGTGTTCTTAAGTTCTTCTTTGTGATTTTCTTGAAACCATGTGTGATGTATAACGTTCTATGTATATTTTAGTTTCATGATTTAGATTAAGTTGCTGTATGTTCTTGTGTGTAGTATGTGCTAATTGATTAATCATCACCTGATCACGTAATCAAACCTAAAGATAGTCTAGGCCAAGACGTTTCTAAGGGGGGAGTTTAATAAGCCGTAGTAATCTAGGATCAAGTTAGGCATATTTGATAGTTTGATTCTAGTTGCTGCAAAGGGTTGCTAGGGTGAGTGATTTGCATGTTGAATAGGATGAGTGACGCCATACCTAGGACCATGTCTTCAACCGACTCCAGTTCGTAAGTGTATCTTGTTTAGGTTAGGCATATTTGATAGTTTAAACAAGGTGACACATATGTTTTAGGTTCAGGCATATTTGAAGTTCCTAAAAACACATGAGAAGTCATAAGAGGTTGAAATCAATGAAAACATATGATAGTGCGAGCATCACTATTTAATCTTACATGAAGTTGTTATATGCTTATTACGGTGTTTGTTATGTTGTGTGCTTGAGTATTGATTGACCGATGTATGTAAATATTTTACTTCTTTTCTTTATGTTTCGAACCACCTTATAAACCCCCCATTTAAAATCGTAAATATGTTAATACCTTTGCATTTGTGTATACTTGTATATTATGTGACAGATAATTGTATATGCTATGTATATGTGTATTTTGTATAAAATGTGTGAATATTACTAACGATTTGTTTTGCAGAATATAAGTCCTTCCCTAGTGTCCCCGGCTTGAACGATCCCTACTTACTAATACTACACGATAGGGTTTAAATTGCCAGGCCAGGTCATCCAACTCTCTTGATTTTTCCTCTCATGAACTCTTCTACATGTCACCTAAGTATCAGAGAAGTTAAATTAATTTATGACAATGCAAAAGCTTTACAGAATCAACAAAACATGTCAAGACCCCAATCTGAATCAGTTTCTTGTTATTTCATGTAACACTTAGTCAAATTCTGTATAAATTCTCTATGTTTTAGACGTTTTCATCCTTATACAACAAAAGACTCTTGACTTTATAATATGACTCTATTCTACGACAATAAGAGATAAATAAAGTACAAATAGATGTAATAACATATTAAGAATGTCGCATTTTATGCTCCTATCATACACTTCAAGGAGAAAGGGATGTTCTCCCAAAGTATTTAATTTCAGCTGTGGCCGCTAGGAAGTTGTTGAATAAAGGTTGTCAAGTCTACCTAGCGCATGTGATGAATACAAGTATGGGAGAAGTGTGTTTGGACGATATCCCTATAGTTAAGGAGTTCCTAGAAGTTTTTCTAGAGGAGTTGCCTAGTTTGCCTTCTGAGAGGGAGATTGACTTTACGATAGATTTACTCCATGGAACCACACTTATTTCTCAAGCACCGTAATGAATGACCCCTGCCGAATTAAGGGAGTTGAGAACTCAACTGCATGAGTTGTTGGATAAGGGATTTATTCGACCTAGCACATCTGCATGGGGTGCCCCGGTGTAGTTTGTTAAGTAGAAGGATGGTACATTGAAACTTAGTGTGGATTACAAGATGTTGAATCAGATTAATGTGAAGAACAAATATCTCTTGCCCCGTATTGATGACTTGTTTGACAAATTGAGGGGGGCAACAGTCTGTTAAAAGATTGACTTGAGGTTGGGACATCATCGGTTGCAGATTCAGGAGAATGACATAGCCAAGACTGCTTTTCGGCCACGTTATGACCATTAAGAGTTTGTGGTGATAGCATTTAGACTTACAAATGCACCAGCCGCTTTCATGGATCTCATGAATATGGTGTTTGGTCCATATCTTGACCTGTTTGTGACAGTGTTCATAGATGATATACTGGTTTACTCTAAAAATTTGAAGGAGCATGCAAAACATTTGAGGTTGGTTTTGCGGATCTTGATAGAGGCTTAGTTGTACGCAAAGCTCAGTAAGTGTGAGTTTTGGTTAGATAAAGTGAGATTCATGAGCCATATTGTGTCGGTCGAGGGAGTTAGTGTGGATCCCCAAAAGATAGTAGCGGTGATGAGTTGGAGGAGACCTACTAGTGTAATGGAAATTCAGAGTTTCTTGGGTCTAGCAAGGTACTACCGCCGTTTTGTGGAAGGTTTTTTCAAGATTGCGTCCCCTCTTAATAGATTGACGAGGAAATATGTTAAGTTTGAATGGTGTGAAAATTGTGAACAGAGTTTTCAAGAGCTTAAGAGTCGTTTGGTTAGTGCTTCAGTTTTGGCACTACCTAATGATAGTGGAGAGTTTCTAGTCTACAATGATGCTTCTAGGTAGGATTTGGGTGGTGTGTTGATGCAGCATGGGAGAGTTATTGCCTATGCTTCTAGGCAACTGAAGCCACATGAGGCAAATTACCTCACCCATGATCTAGAGCTTATAGCGATAATTTTCACACTTAATTTGTAGAGACACTATCTTTAGGCAGATAAGAGTCAAATTTTCATTAATCACAAGAGCCTTCATTATGTGTTTACTCAGAGAGATTTAAATTTGAGGTAGTGAAGGTGGATGGATTTACTTGCAGATTACGATATTACGATTGAGTATCATCCGGGAAGGGCCAATGTCGTGGTTGATGCACTTAGCCGTAACCCTTCCGTCTCTGGCGCATTTGAGAGCGGTTTAGGTTTCACTTCTCTATGAGTTGCGAGCTACTGGTGTTGAGTTGTGGGAATATGAGATTGAGGCCATGGTGGCTAGGTTTCAAGTGCGGCCTGTTTTTATTGATAGTGTGGGAGTATAACGATCAGTCCATAATGCGGTTGATTGAATGGACACTTGATGGGACAACGATCGATTTCTCAATCAGAAAAGATGGGACATTGTTGTTCAAGAATAGACTTTGTGTTCTAAAATGGTATGAGGAGCTTAAGCAGGAGATTATGGAAGAAACTCATAGTTCGGCATATGCAGCACATCCTAGTAGTACTCAAATGTATACAAGACTTTTAAGGATAATTATTTATGGCCTAACATGAAGAGATAAATTGTGGCTTTTGTGAGTAGACGCTTGATTTGTCAACAAGTGAAAATTGTGAGGCAAAAGCCTGCTGGTTTGCTTCAGCCTTTACCTATTTCTGTGTGGAAGTGAGGTGACATTGCCATGGATTTTGTCTTCAGATTACCACGTACACGTGATGGGCATGATGGTATTTGGGTGATTTTTGATCGATTAACCAAATTCGCACACTTTATGCCAATGAACAAGAAGTATGCATTGGATAGGTTGGCAGAATTGTATGTAAATGAGATTATGAGACTTCATGGTGTACCTGAGACTATAGTATCAGATCGACACTCTAGATTTGCCTCCAAGTTTTAGAGAGCTTTACAGGCAATTTTGGGCACTCGATTGCAATTCAGCACTGCCTTTCATCCTCAAACTGATGGGCAGTCTGAGAGAACTATTCAGACTATGGAGAACATATCGAGGTCTTGTGCTATGCAGTTTACAGGAAGTTGGGACAAAAACTTGGTATTGATGGAGTTTTCCTACAACAATAGTTTTCATTCTAGCATTGGTATGTCTCTTTTTGAGACACGTTACGAGCGACAATGTCGTACGCCTTTTGTTAGAATGAAGTGGGAGAAAAAGAGTTTTGTGGTTCTGACTTGATACAAAAGAGAAGATTAAGGTTATAACACCCCGTCCCAAAATTTACCCTTTTACCAGGATCAGGCGGGCTACAGAGGGTTGTAACCGCGCTGTTAGTTCTCCTCGAATTAATATTCGAGTTTAATATCGAGATATTCTTGATTCTGGGAGAAGATAGAATTAATGTCCCTGAGGTGGCAGATTATATTAACACGAATCTTCTCGTATGTCCGGAATATTTTTCAGAGATACGAGATGTTTAATAGAGATTTATTCTGTTTACGGGAATAATAAATGTTATTTATTTTATCGTAAAAAGGTGACTTTGTGATAAGTCGATAATTTAGAGAAACTTCCTTCGGGGAAGTTGTAGAGCACGTTAATACGAATTCGTAGACATGTCGTGCGTTTTAATCAGAGTGGTATGAAGAAGTTATGGCCTAAGAACTAAAGTTACTGTTCACGGTAAATGACTATAAATTAGAGTTACCGGGATGAAAAATCAGATCCACCCCGTCTCTCTCTCTCTTCTCCACGAGCTATGTCTCTCTCTTCTGTTGTTTTGGCACGCGCCGGTGCACCGCCGTATGGCCACCATAGGTGGCGTACTTGGTATCAAAACGAAGTTGAGGTGGAGACCTACATTTCTGGGTAGGTTGTAGCTGTTTTAGCGCCGCCATGGAGGAGCTGTTCCGCCCTGAAGGGACGACTGTGCGCGGTGAAATTTCACCGTAGTTCTCCCTTCTCAAGCCACCAATCCAGATGATTTAGGTATGGTTTTGTTCGTCAATCCTCTAGGAGCTTGTGGCTCGATTTAGTGTGTGAGATTAATTTTGGATTTGAAATTTTAGGGTTTTTAGCCCCAATTCGAGTTTGATATGTTCTTGAGTAATTGACCTGTTTAGAGCCGGATTAAGGCTTAGAGTTGAACTAGAAAGATGTTCGGAATGATGTGAAGATCATTCTGTGAAATTTTGGTAGATTTCTGGGGTTGGTCGGACTCTGGTGGCTGGCCGGTCCAATATATGTCAATATATATATTGGACCCTTCCACTCCATTAAAGATTCCTTTTTTGACATATATGAGAGATTGAAGATTACATTAACTTTTTGATCACATATCAATATCTCCACTGTTCAATATTTAGATGCATATATGTAGATCATCTCTGTAAAATTTCGTCCAATTTGGTGATGGTTAAGGTTTCGAACTAATTGAAATCAATTGACGGATCAAATCTATCAATTTTAAACTGTTCATGCTTTAACTTTTAATTCATAATTTTGAGCACCTTAACGATTACTGGTGTTGATGAAATTTTGCAGAAGTGATATACTCATATAGAACTACATATTAAACGGTGGAGATGTGATTTTGTGATGAAAAAGTTGGTGTAACCCTGATCCCTCATATATATATATATATAGTTTTTCTTAGGTAAGGATATCCTTAACTTAAGTTTGGTAAGGATTTTTTGAATTAGCCAACTTTTATATCACCTTTTATAGTTTGCTTAAATCGATGAATTATATGTCTCTCGCGGTAATAATAAAAAATAAAGGGTGAAATAAAAATAAATAAATAAAAAGTAGAATTAGTGGAGTATCATATCTTTTTCTTTGACCATAATCAGGTTTTTGAAGCAATTTTGTTCCACCAGAAAGGTGATACCATCATATCTTTCATGCACAAATATAACAGAAGCTACATTAAGGTTGCCAGCTCCTTCAACAATTAACCAGATTACTTTGAGCTTTATCCTTCCTGACTGCTATTTACTTATAGCTGCCACAAGAAGCAACCGGCAAAAAACAGCAGATAGTTTATTTCTCAATTACCAATTAAAGCTTCATATTAACAATTTTACAGTAGTAATTCTAAGTTTTTAGCCATGTGGACACTACAAAACCACCACAATGACTTAAACAGGTTTAGTGACACACCTCTTTGGGTTCCTTTCACCATTCAGATTCGCCATGAGGTCCTCCAATTCATCAATGATTGCGGAGTAACCGAAAAAATATTGCTCCTACCAAGCAACAAAGAAAGAGTTAAAAAATTGAGAACATGTTTGGACCAGGAGAACAGTGTTACATTATCATCAAATTTAGCTAAACAACCCAGACAAGAATCTCAAACTCTAAAACCATCCAAAAAATAGCAGCACCTTCAAGATTTATCATACACCATGGGAAACTGGTTTAACCATACACCATGTCAACCCCAGTTAATTATAACCACCAACCATTAAAGCAAAAAGATATTTCAAGCCTTTCGTCATAGAAGAAAATTCACTAAAAGTGGCATCAATAAAAGTGCATTAAGACCTAAGTTAACAGACCTACCCTTGCAAGTTATAACAAATGTAAGGACATTAGACCAAAGCAATGTTTTTGGTAAAATAATTCAATTAATCAAATAAGATAGTTATTTACAACATGTTCTTTTGCAAGCCTTCTTACTGCTAATCTAATCATGGAAGTAAAGTATAGTGTTGATGCTTGGATGTAGGGTACAAAGACCTTTGGGCACGTTTACTAAACCGTAAGGGGATTAAGAAGGAATAGGAGAGAGAAGGAATGAGAGAGAGTAGTGATTCTCATTCATTTGTTTACTTGTCATCCAGAATCAGAATCACTACCACGGTTGATTCTGATTCATATGTTTACTAATATGTAGGAATTGGAATTGTGATAAGGATGATTACAAAAACACCCATGGACAAAAATATACTCTTAACCAAAGTGGTAAATTTTAATTACTATTATATTATTTTTATCATTAGTGTTTTAACCAAACAAGACTACTTCCTTGAAATCGATCAAGTCTTGTTGCTCTCGAAAAAAAACATGTCAGTCCCTCTGCTGAAAACAATCATCCTCCCATATGACGTCTATCTCCATGCTAAAACTAATCTGACAAAGAAATCAGATTCTTTCTCTTGATCGATTTGCAGAACTGGGAAACACAAAACATATTAGAAATGATAATGTTAAGAGAATAACATAACTAAATAGGGTAGAAAATACGTTAATATCGTAGCACTTTGTGCTCCTATCACAAGAGCAACATAACCAAACACATACATAAATATCATGAAAGAGTTTTTTAGATATAGGAACATATTGTTTGTTCCGTTTGTACTATACCTATATATTAGAATCAATGTTTTTTCGTATCTACCTCTTTATTACGTTTTCTACTATGAGTATGCCTATAAGAGCATCTCTAACAACTCTTGTAAAACTATGATTGTCTCTATTTTAGAGGAAAAACATCGTTTTTTGGCTTCAACAGTTCATGTAAAGCATCCTCTAAAATACAAAAAAGTGAGAAGAGAGAGAACATGATCCTCTATATCTATATAATTCTCAAAATTTGTATATATCTTAGGAGAACCTCTAAAATTTATTGTTTGCCTTTTATAATTCAATCTCTCCTAAAAAAAGAAGAAAATGACATTATCTCTCTTTAATGGAAAATAGAGAAATTAAAGCAATTAACCATAGAATACTTATATAGATTCATTAAATTATACAAGAAAAACATTTAATTTTGTAGAGTACAATAGAAGAGTTGTTGGAGTTGAGCTCGTTTTTTATAGATATTTTATGATTTCCTCTTATTTAATAGAGAAATTATGCAAGAACTGTTAGAGAAGGTGTAAGGCTATAATCGTAGAAGATATATATCACCTTCGTTTTAGCTTGAAGTTTTATGGTATTCAAGTCTCACGTGTACTTTTGTAGGTAAAATAGAAATGCAGTGAGACTGAAAAGCGAGAAATTATTCTCTGTGGCCGGAACAACAGCTGACAAGATGATTTGGTGTTCCTATCCACTAAAAACCCGACAAGTGGCCGGCATGGAAAATGATGGCATCGTGAGAAAAGTTTGATGGCTCCATCTTATGTCGTTTAGAAGCTCTATCGTCAACAATTGTGGATCAAAGATAAAAACCTAATACCCACGTCTCTTCAACTGAACAGTCTCGCCATTATACCTAATATCTTTGAATGAAAATCCTAAAGCGGGAGAAGAGACCATCAAGTGCGTGAGAGGAGATAGGTCTTTAACAAATCTAATCACCAATGGCAATTATAAGAGTTATTCTATCTCTCTATCATCAATCAAAAATTATTGAAACGTGACAGAAGGTGCCTACTGATGTTGTTTATGATTCTTTTTGGCAATTGATTTATATAGGGATTTAGAAGAAATTTATATATACATACACACATATTTTTTTTGATTACTACTGATAGGAGCATTTTATGCTACGTTCTTAATATGTTTTTACCCTCATTTATGCTTTGTTTATCCATTATTAGGTTAGTATTGTTAGTTATTTATCATAAGAGTTTTTCTGTAGAGCAATGGCTAAAATGTGAGTAAAGTAGAGAAAATGTGCACTAATTTGTTAAAAGCTAACTTATGAAGTTATCGTGTTATTTCTTATGATTCTGGAGAATTTATACATCGTCATTACTTGATTAATTTTCTTTAATGTTTAGATGACATGTATATAGACTTAACGAAACAAGAATCATGAGGATCGGACTTATGGATGGTAGCAAAAGAAGCATGGAAAGATAAGAGGCCAAAAGCATGAATTCAGAACAAAAACAGAGGATTTCCAGAAACCATAACTCAACTTCAAAAATTTCCCTAGGACGATCCAGGAGGACCAGGAAACGTGCCATATATGGATGGAAATTTGTGGATATCTAGTTTCTAAATCTTTTCGAATCGCAGCAATCTAAGTTCTGAGGAAGGTGTTATGATGGAAACAATGGCCGGAGGTCAGCCTGCTGAAAACAGGACAAATTTTGCTGAAGTTGTCTACCGAGTTTGTGAGTGTGTTTCTTCACCAAAATCCTTCCCAAGCATGCCAAATGATTGATGAAGAGCTTAATGATGATATGGGAAGTTGTTTAGAAGAAGAAGAATCGAAGAAATCACCAAGGAGAAGCCGAAAACAACAACTAGGAAAGTTATCCCGGTCAAAACAGGATAACTTGTTCTACCGAGACTATGGAGGGGATTCGGCTGTCCTATGGAGCCCAAAACGTGTAAGGGAGTCCTTCATTGATCCCTTGACATGTAGGGGAGTCCAAGAATTCAGAAAAGAAGTTTATGAATCATTATCCAAGTCAGAAAATTCAAGAAGTCAAAGTTGTGTGCAACAAGGAAAAGCAAGAAGCCCAATCCAATATGGACAAGGAGTGTATGTCGACTTTAACTTATGGTTTTCTCTATAAATACTCATGTATTAGTTAAGTTTTAGGGGTCAATTGATCGAAACCATAGTATAGCCAAGCTCTACCCAAAATCCCGTACAGAAAATAACAAACCATCCGCATCATCTCCACTGAACTGCCGCCGCTTGCCGCCGATCACCACCTCTTCCCTAGCCAATTGATTTAGGTTTAGATGTGAGTTTTCTATTGGTTTTGTTGTATAATTTTATGTATGAACAGTACTTTAATATTTATATATATTTTCTGGATTTTCGGTTTTATGCATGTCATGTGTTGTTAAGTTTTTCTTTGTGATCTCCTTAATACCGTATGTTATGTGTAACGATTGAAGCATGTTTTAGTTTCATGATTTATATTAAGTTGTTGCATGTTCTTATGTGTAGTATGTGTTAGTTGATTAATCATCACCTGTCATGTAATCAAACCTAAGGATAGTCTAGGCCTGGATGTTTCCAAAGGGGGAGTTTAATAAGCCGTAGTAATCTAGGATCAAGTTAGGCATATTTGATAGTTTGTTTCTAGTTGCTGCAAAGGGTCGCTAGGGTGAGTGATTTGCATGCTAATAGGATGAGTGACGCCATACCTAGGATCATGTCTTCAACCGACTCCAGTTCGTAAGTGTATCTTGTTTAGATTAGGCATATTTGATAGTTTAAACACTGTGACACATATATGTTTTAGGTTCAGGCGCATTCGAAGTTCCTAAAAACACATGAGAAATCATAAGAGGTTGAAATTAATTAAAACAGAGGATAGTAAGAGCATCACTATTTAATCTTGCATGAAATTGTTGTATGCTTATTTCGGTGTTTGTTATATTATGCGCTTGAGTATCGATTGACCAACCTTGTAAATATTAGCTTAGGTTGTATTATTTTTATAATTAATGTCGATATCCTTACAAACCCTTTTCATTTGTAAATATGTATATATGTGAATAATTGTTTATATATATTATTTGTTTATACTTGTATATTTGTGACAGAATTATATTTGTTTGTATGTTAACTAACGATCTTTTCTTCTTATTTACCCTGGGCATCCCCGGTTTAGAACGATCCCTACTTATCTTTACTACTAACGAATTACAGGGAATTAAATTGCAGATTGGTTATCCTTAACCCGGTAATCGACGCTCGTGAACTACACATATGCTATATATGTTAGTATTGAATCTGTTTGATATATATACATATGTTAGTATTTAGGGAAGCTCTGATTTAATTGAAATCCTTACTGTTTTTGAATGAATGTTAAAATTGGTAATATGTAAAGTTGAGATTCCAAAACGAATTAGGATTCTATTCTCATTATGGTTGGGAAAAAGTTGAATATAGAACAGTATGGGTTAGAAATTATTGTGTCAAGGCTACTGGAGTGAGATTGGGTTAGGAATTACAGTATGGGTTAGTATGGTTTTACTTGTTATGGGGGTGTATTTTTTAACTTAGATGTTTTAAGGTTTACAGAAAAGGGGCAACAGAGAGATCTGCTGTTTTCTTTAACATTGAGGGAGTTGTTATTGATAGCAAGTTCTAAAACCTATTAGTTGCATGAAACAGCACTTAGAGTGTCTTTTTGGAGGTTTATTTCTAGTTCAAGCGTAATGTCCACCAAAATACATTGTATGATTAATTTATGTATATATATATATATACTGTGCTGCCAGATTTGATTACATACAATGTCTACTTTACAAATTTACTTTTCTTACTTCGCATATAAGATGTTGATAGTGAGGATGAGATAAATGATTCTGATAACCAGGAAGAACCAACTTTTGTGGATCGTCAAGAAAGATCTGATGAAGATAATTTGTTAGGAAAGATGATGCATAGTGAAAGTGATGCTTTTGAGTTATACAACAGTTATGCTATAAGATTTGGATTTAGTGTTTGAAGGGGAAAAAAGAGAAGAGAAGTCAAAAATGTTGTTCGAAAACTTAACTTCTTGTGTTCAAAACAAAGTTTTCTGGAAGATGATGATCATTCAGAACCCAAAAAAGCTGATAAGCTATCTACAAGAACAGGATGCAAAGCCATGATCCAATTTACAAAAACAGATGACATGTGAATAGTTTTGACTTTCATCCCAAGCACAATCACCAGTTTGCCAAACCAGAAGAGAGACAATTTTTAAGATCAAATAAAAACTTGTCTAAAGCTCATAAAAGGGTGATAAAGTCTATGAAAGATGCTCGTATAAAGACTATCAAGGTATACTCATATCTAGCAGAAGAAGTTGGTGGATCTCAGAATGTTGGGTTTACGAAAAGAGATTGCTATAATTATGTGAATAAGGAGAAAATGGCTATATTTGAGGCCGGAGATGCTCAAAGCTTGATCAACCTTTTCAAGAGTAAGCAAACTGAAGATGCTATGTTCTTTTACTCTATGCAAGTGGATCAAGAAAATAGAATGACAAACTTCTTTTGGAGAGATGGCCAATTGTTAGATTACCTGCACCAAATCAGAAGAATATTCCAATGTCAGCAACAATCAAGCCTTCACAAAATCTGATCACATCTTGATTTTGAATATAGCTATAGTTTAGGATCAGTTTTGATATTGTATTCATTTCATCCTTATTATCTTCCTGTAATCTAGCCTAGACTCAGCCATTCACCTTCCTGTAATCTAGCCTAGACTCAGCTATATAATGTACAGACTTTGTGTCAATATGAATCAAGGAAAACACATTTCTACATGGTATCATCAGTCTAAGATCCTCCTGTGTCGTTCCTAACCTCCTTCTCCTGTGTCGTTCCTACTCTCCTCTCTATCTCACCCTTCCTGCGTCCCCACCCTCCTCCATTCTCCTCATGGCAAACCCCTCTTTTTCTCACAGCCAGATCACCCAAAACACTTCCCAATTCACCAAATTACATGAAAACAATTACCTAGTCTGGCTTCGGCAATTGAAACCTTACCTCAATGGCATGAAACTCATGGGCTATGTTGATGGCTCCATTCCTGAACCCAGCACCACCATCATGTCCACACCAACTGATGGACAACCAGCCACTGTCATTCCCAATCCGGATCATGAAAAATGGTTCACTGCCGATCAACAAATCGTCAGCATCCTCACTTCTTCAATGACAGACAACATCAACCGCCTCACCATTGGTTTTGACACTTCCAAAGCGATTTGGGATTGTCTTACCAAGCATTTCTCTCAGCAATCTGTTGCCAGTGCTACGAGTCTGAAGCTTCAACTCTTCGATCTCAAGAAAGGATCGCAGTCAGTGGACGCGTATCTCCAACAAGCTAAGTCTATTGCTGATTCTTTAACTTCTATCAATCAACCGGTTGCTGATGCAGATCTAGTTGTTGCCACTCTTCATGGCCTAGGTTCGGATTACCTTATGCTGCGCACTGCCCTCTCAACCCAAAAACTCCCAGACTTCTCTGAACTTCGGGCACGAATCCTGGCGTTTGATGCTCAGAATTCATCGGCTGACAGTGACCAGGCTACTGCACTCTTCAATCAGGGCAGTCCCTCCTCTGGCCGACACTCTAAATCTGGTCGGACCAACCCTTCTGGCCGGTACTCCAACCGGCGGAGCTTCAGACAGCAGCAGCCGAACCACTTCTCCTCCCAGCAGCAGCCGAACTTCTTCCCCCAGCAGCAGCCGAATTCTTTTTCCCAGCCACAGCGGCGCCAATCCTTCTTTCCTCACCATCAGCCGCCTCCAAATCTCTTTCCGCAAACACACATGCCAGGCTTAAATATCTCTCCATCTTGGACCTCCAAAAATGGGTCCAATGGACTCTTGGGCCCAGCTCCTCAATGGTGCTCCAATTGTCACTCAACCAAACATGGGCTCAATTACTGCCCTCATCGATACTCAGGCCCATCCACTGCTATACCCTTTGCTGGAGCCCATTCTGCTGCTGACCCAACCTGGTACCCGGATACTGGAGCAACCCACCACATGACCTCCATGCCTGTCCAAAACCCACAACTTTATGGTGGACCTCACAATGTCTATATGGGAAATGGGGACTCAATGCCCGTTTCTCATACTGGTAACCTTCCCTTGTCATTAGGCTCATCTAATTTCTCCCTAAACAATGTCTTTCGTATTCCTTCCATTTGCAAAAATCTCATTTCTGTGGCTCGTTTCACTAAAGACAACCTTGTTTATTTCTTATTTGCACCTGACTTCTATCAAATTCGTTGCTTACAAACTGGTTGTCTATTGTTTCAGGGCCCATGTAAGGATGGTCTATACCCTCTCAATCTGTCCTCCATCTCCAGTCCTCCTCAAGCTCTAGCCTCCGTCCACTCTACTATCTGGCACCATCGTTTAGGTTATCCGTCTCCCAATGTTCTTTCTCACTTAAGTTCCGCTATTGGTTCCAAGTTATCTTTTAATTCCTTCTGTCGTGAATGTGCACTTAGCAAATCCCATCAACTACCTTTCAATTCCAATAAAGAGACTGCGAGTACCCCATTCCATATTATTCACAGTGATGTTTGGCAATCGCCTACTACTTCTGTTACTGGATTCAAATACTATGTGCTTTTCACTGATGAATTTTCTCGTTTTTCATGGATATACCCCATGCGCTGTAAAAATGAAGTTCTTACTCATTTTCAGACTTTGGTAGCCATGATTAAAAATATTTTCAACACCACTATCAAAAATCTTCAAAGTGATAATGGGACCGAATATATCAATAATGCTTTTTCTCACTATTGCCAGGCTTTGGGTATCCAACAAAGATTTTCATGCCCCCATACACCTCAACAAAATGGTCTCGCCGAACGAAAACATCGCCACAATGATTCACAGTCTCCTTCTTACCTCTGGCGTCCCACACCATCTTTGGGTCGAAGCCGCCCTTACTTCAGTCTACCTCATCAACCTACTACCTACCCCTACTCTTGAATGGGATACCCCTCATAACCGTCTTTTCGGAACTCAGCCACCCTACTCTTCCCTTCGTGTCTTCGGTTGTTCTTGCTTCCCTTATCTTGGTGCTTATATCTCAAACAAATTGTCTAGTCGTAGTATAGAATGTGTCTTTTTAGGTTACAGTCCTCACCACAAAGGTTATCGCTGTCTAGATCCATCCACTGGTCGAGTCTATGTGTCTAGGAATGTTTTATTTAACGAGGTGAATTTTCCATACAAAAATTTTCAGGTACAATCAAGTTCTGATGCGGCCCCGATCGAATTCATCCATTTAAGCAGCCCAATAACTTCCCCGGTTATTGCACTGCCAAACAGCACAGGCTCACAACCAAACACTCCCACTTCACCTCACACGGACTCGCCCTCAGAAGATCTCCCACTTGATTCGCCACCTCCAGCCGCACCGATCATTACTTATCGCCGGCGCCAACAAGCACCACCGTCTGTCCCTCTTACCTCGCAATCACCACTACCCGCAGCTGCTCTCTCACCTAGCCCAGACCCGGAACTGCTGCTGCCTTCCTTGACCACCGCCTCAACCGCGTAGTCGATTCCTCTGCGCCATCCAATGGTCACGCGACTTCGTGATGGATCGATTCCACAGCGAAATTACTCTGCTAAAAACATTTGTCACCCTCTTCCCCATGCCTTACTGCACACAATCGAAGCAGCTACACCCACTTGTTATACTCAGGCAGTTAAGCGGCAGGAATGGCGCGAAGCAATGACGGAAGAACTCAATGCTTTGCTCAAGAATAATACATGGACATTAGTTCCCCCTTCCCCAACACAGAACATTGTCGGCTGCAAATGGGTCTTCCGAACCAAGCACAATCCTGACGGAACGGTCGAACGTCACAAAGCTCGCCTTGTTGCAAAAGGATTTCATCAACAGCAAGGTATTGATTACGAAGAAACCTTTAGTCCTGTAATTAAGCCTGCCACTATCAGAACTGTACTTTCCATTGCTGTCTCTCGAAAATGGTCCCTCAGGCAACTGGATGTCAAGAATGCATTCCTCCACGGCCTTCTTAAGGAGGATGTATACATGCTCCAACCACCAGGCTTTGTTGATCCAATTCGACCCTCCTTTGTTTGCAAGCTCCATAAGGCCCTCTACGGTCTCAAGCAAGCCCCTCGAGCTTGGTTTCATCGTATGACTTCCTTCTTGCTATCTGTTGGTTTTATGCAAAGTCAGTCTGATTCATCACTGTTCATCCTTCGCCATGACTCCCATACCATTTATTTCTTACTATATGTTGATGACATTGTGATTACTGGTAGCAATGATACACTACTTCAGAGTTTTATAGATGCATTGGGCAGCCATTTTGATATCAAGGATTTGGGACTACATTATTTTTTGGGCTTGCAAGTCACTCATCTTACAAGTGGAATTCATATTAGTCAGCTTCGCTACGCCTATGATCTACTACACAAGCATGACATGTTGTACTGCAAACCGGTCGGCACTCCCATGTCAGCCAAACACATGCTCTCGGCTTCTGAAGGAGAGCTTCTTTCCACTCCCACAGATTTTCGAGAAATTCTTGGCTCGCTGCAATATCTCACCATCACTCGTCCCGACATTGCCTTTGCTGTCAACTCCCTCTCCCAATTCATGAGTCAACCGCGCCTCCCACACCTTGTCGCTGCAAAACGCATCCTTCGCTATGTTAAAGCCACGCTTGATCATGGTTTGTACTTTGGCCCCCAACGTCATCTGATTCATGTTGTTGCCTATGCTGATGCTGATTGGGCTGGTTGCCTTGATACCCGACGATCCACTTCTGGTTATCTAGTCTATCTTGGCACTAATCTCATCTCCTGGTGTTCTAAAAAGCAACCCACAGTGGCTCGCTCCAGTGCCGAAGCAGAATATCTCTCCCTCTCTCATGCAAGTGCAGAAACTACTTGGTTAGCCTTTCTTCTTTATGAGCTTGGTGCACATCTTCAGTTCCCTATTTTGGTGTACTGTGATAATCTAAGTGCCACATATATGGCCTCCAATCCGGTTTTTCATGCCCGCACTAAGCATGTTGAACTAGATTACCATTTTGTGCGTGAGAAAGTCACTCTTGGCAGCCATCGCATATGCTTCATCCCTTCGGTGGATCAGCCAACAGATCTGCTCACCAAACCTCTGCACACACATCGTCATGCTTCTCTATCTCACAAACTTATCCGTCCAGGACCGCCAAGTTTGCGGGAGGGTGTTAGATTACCTGCACCAAATCAGAAGAATATTCCAATGTCAGCAACAATCAAGCCTTCACAAAATCTGATCACATCTTGATTTTGAATATAGCTATAGTTTAGGATCAGTTTTGATATTGTATTCATTTCATCCTTATTATCTTCCTGTAATCTAGCCTAGACTCAGCCATTCACCTTCCTGTAATCTAGCCTAGACTCAGCTATATAATGTACAGACTTTGTGTCAATATGAATCAAGGAAAACACATTTCTACACCAATCAAGACTTGATTATGAATGTTTCGGAGATGTAATGGTCTTTGATACTACATATAGAACCAACAAGTACAACATGATTTGTGCTCCTTTTGTGGGAATTAGTAACCACTGAAAAAATGTGTTGTTTATATGTGCTTTTATGTTGGATGAGACAACTACTTCATTTAAACGGTTGTTTAGAACATTTTTAGAGTCGATGGGAAATCAACCTCCGAAGACCATTTATACTGATCAATGTCAAGCAATGGAAAATGGCATTAGAGATGTTTTTCCTGATACTTGTCACCGTTTATGCTTGTGGCATATATCGTTGAATGCAACAAGAAATATAGCAAGCTACTTAGAAATCCCTGACTTTAAGAAGAAGTTCAATAAGTGTCTTTACACTTGTGAGACAGTGGAAGAATTTGAGTCTAAATGGCATGAGTTACTTGTAACATTTAATGTTATCGAGAATTCTTGGTTGAAGAAACTCTATACACTGCAGGAAAAATGGTGTACAACATTCAACTTAGATACCTTTTCTGCTGGAATTCAATCTTCACAAAGAAGTGAGAGCAATAATAGAGTGTTCCATCATATATGTTCTGCAAGAATGAGGCTTATTAAATTTGTGCATCACTATGATAAGCCATTAGAAGCAACATGCTCAAATGAGTTAGAAGAGACTTTTTGTTGCACAAATGGTGTACCTTCTTCTGCTAAGAGGAGCACTAAACTACTGTACCAAGCAGGTGAAGTTATAATTTTTTCTATCAAAATTTTATCAATATGCAGGTCAGTTTTATTTATTAAAAATAAATAATTTGAGAACTACTAAGAGTGGTACTAAACTACTATACCATGCAGGTGAAGTTTATTCAAGAAGAATTTATAATTTATTTAGGATTGAGCTTAACCTTAGCATGGCCTTCAAGATGGTTGGAGGGTTGCAATATGATTTATGTGGTGAAGCTTGACTCTTCAAATAATACGATCACATGTAGCTGCAAGTTGTTTGAATCTAAAGGACTGTTATGTCATCATGTTCTAAGAGTATGGAATGTTACTAAGATACCACCGGAATATATACTAAAGCGTTGGAAAAAGGATGCAAGATCAGAAATTAGGGAACAAGAACATGAAGCATTATTGTAACAAAAAGACAAACCCTCAATTGCATTGCGCCGAAATAATATGGTTCGAAAAGCTTATGATATATTGAGCATTGCTGCATTGACAGAGAAATGTTGTAAAATCGCAATGGAAAAGTTGAAGGAGTTAAAGGGGTTAATTGAAAATGATGAGGCATAGTCAACTGGATCTGGTAACAAAGAGAGCAATAAGGGTTTGAATGATGACAGTATTAGTGATGATAATGAAAGTGATGATCAAGTTGATGATACACCAATATTGGATCCTCCATGTGCATAGACAAAAGGGATTAGTAATGAAAGATGGAAATCATCAGTGGAGAAGCGAAACAAGAATGTATCTAAGAACATAGTGTCATCTAGTAAAAAGGTGAGGTCATCAAAAGATCCAGTCTCATTTGTTAGTATCCTAACAACTAATTTTTCAATTACTATTATGTAGTTTTATCCAACTATGAACTTGTCGGCAGTTAATACTCAAGGAATTTTGCCTCCATCAAATCAGGTAAAGAACCAGCATATGATTCAGATTCCATATGGTTCAACTTCATTTAACAGACTGAATATATGATTCTAATTTATTACAGGGATCTGATTCTACAGCATTCTATCAACCAAATTCTTTTTTACTAGCATTCTTTTGAGTCAGGTATTGATTGGTATGATATTCTCAATTATACGTGCTTCTTCTTTTAGAGTTCTGAAAATTAAAAGTTTCAATCATATTTTATGATCACAGCATACATCTAAAAGCACATCTGCTCCAACCCACCAATTTGGATCATATCCTCAACCAAGCCAGGTGTGCATAATTTCACTAACCTTTTTCTATTACATTCAATTTTTAAGTTAACTTATCTCTGACTAACGTACAATGTAGGATTATCATACAATGATTTAGCAGCAGCAGGGTTCAAGAGATATGTCATATTATTTACCATAAGGCTCAATATACATTGTGTACAGTTAGAAGTGTAATGATCAGAAGCTACTTGAAGCCTATTTCACTGCAATTTGTACCTTTTCTTATTGTTTACCTATGAATAATGTAAACTCAGCAAACAAATTTCAGGAAAAAAGGACATGTGAACTGATCATGGTTTGTTTGTTCATTAAGCTAGCCTACTTCTATATCAGCTAATTTTTATTTTATTTTTTGCTAAAATTCAATTTTTAATGCATGGTTTGCATCATGGTCTTAACTTTACAATATGACCGCTACCACTTAGACGTAAAGATTTGAGCTATAATTCATATTCACTGAACTGAGCATTTTTCAGAATATAGATATAGTATCAAGAACATCCAAGAGAAGGCACACATTTTCTGTGCTTTCAGAAAAACAAAAATGAAAGGTGGAACTTAAGAGTTTGAAGCACAACATGTAAATGTGAAAGATGCACATTCAAATCTCTTCATGGTTCTGTGTTACAAATTAAACTCTACAAGTATTGAAACATCCTGAGAGAAAAAGAAAAAATGCACACTATAGTTTCCTCGAATCTGCATTCAACCCAACTTTATCAAACTTTTGTTCGTCCTAACTGAACCTTTGACATGGATACTTCCAGACCATTTGATTTTCCGAATATCTATCAATGCTAACTATCTCATTCACATGCTTATTCCATGCGATATTATAAACCTGAAAGTCAAGGTAGCAACAAATGCATGAATATCAGTCTTGTAAGATCAAGCATTACATTTCCCCATTTTAAGAAAATAAAAGGGTGTCTCTCGTTTCATTAAGAGTCTCATCTCCTATGATTTTCATTGGGAAACATACACATATGATGACAAATTAGTGGAACTACAGTAGGCAAATTCATATTTATGATTCTCTAAACTCATTGACAAAAGTCTTTTTTTAGTGGTGTGATAAGCTCTAACAGATTAACGGATATGAAATAAACTTCCTCAAGTTCTCAACTTTAACATGACTAAAATACTTTTTTTCTCTTTTCTAACACTGATTCTCATTTTGAACTATAAATCGAAACACCGAACAACAGGTAGTGTCCTGAAAACAGTATCCACTCTATTGCATAATCCTTAAAAGTTGCATCGTGAATTCATTCAGCCCATGTATAGTTATCAAAACTTCTCATAGGACAATACATAGTCAAAGTACCCACAAGAATGCCAAAATTTCCCAATCAACAATTAATAAATCCTAATTTACAATGACTACTAACAACTTGATGATTATTTTGTTTAACTACAAATATAAATACATAGTGTGATATAAAATTTGATAAAAAAGAGTTTTACCTTGGATTAACGAAGACAAGAAACCCAAGAATGGCGACGAAACCAGCAATCTTCGTCCCCGACCTGAAGGCCTTCAACATCTGAAAGTGTCCTCCTCACATGCCGAATTGGGCTTCTTGGTCACAAAATCAGATAGCAACTCCGAGAGGCGGTGGGGGAAAGGACGAAGAGAACGAGCCCAATTTGGTGATATCGACATCAGAGAGAAGGAGAAAAGGGAGCGGAGTGGGAGATGGGTTCAGGTGTTTTCTAGCTAGTTTTTTTTAGTTCTAAACGGCATAAGACGGAGCCGTCACTTTTCTCACTATACCATCGTTTTCCAAGCCGGACACGTGTCGGGTTTTTAGTTGATAAGAACACCAAATCAGCTTGCCAGCTGGTGTTCCGACCACAGAGAATAATTTCTCAAACCACATAATTTCTCTATGTAGACATACGTCAAATGCCGGAACATGAGTTAGAACACAACCACAAGC
This sequence comes from Comarum palustre, assembly GCA_951800085.1. Lineage (NCBI taxonomy): Eukaryota > Viridiplantae > Streptophyta > Magnoliopsida > Rosales > Rosaceae > Comarum > Comarum palustre. Next base: position 9,194,107 of record OX637579.1, on the reverse strand, counting down.
TTTTTGCCTATTTCTTGACCCATCTCCGACCCTTCTATTTTCTTTCAAAGCTTTAGAATTACCATGTTGCTTGCTGCCGCTCTTTCTTGCAAGCAATTAAAAACATTTCTCTCGAAGTCTGAGTCAAAATCTCATCCATCTATTGAAACAAGAAATGCAATCGCAGTTGGAAATGAAATACTATTCTAATGATCATATATGGAAATATTTACTAAAGTCAATAATTACAAGAAATACAGGATGATAGTAGTAGTAGTAGCTTCAAGTTCATACAGATAAGGAGAAGACATTATTAATGATTAAGGTCATGCGTCTTCAGCAATAAAATGCAAAACATCCAACTGAATTCATTCCTGGTAGTCATGAGATTGGCTTCAACACATACATTTTACATGCATGAGAGTTCATGGAGGCTGTCAAGTTTCCAACAAATAGCGTCTTCAGTGTCTTGTGCTGCATTAAACAGAATATATATGGTTTACGAAGTACTGATTCTTGATGAAAAAACACAGAATAAGAGCAAAAGCTGCTACCAGAGATTGAAAAGGAATGATGTTATGCCTTCTTAACCAGATATATAAGTTATACATACCTCCCAAAGATCTCTTGCTTCAACAACAGTATTTGGGGGGAGCCCTATGTCTTCCCATTGAGCTGTAATGGTATTTTTCCCAGGTCCTTGGTTGATAAGAAGTAAAGCTACTCTGTACCCTGAAAGTGGTCCAGCCCAGATCTGGTGGTAATCAAATAAAACAATGGAAGTTACTTGCTGTCACTCAATAGGCACAACTCAGTATCACTCCCAGCCTACATATAAGAAAAAATTCTGGCATTTCAATTGTACCTCAAGATCTCCTTCCAGTCTAACTTTTTTAGCTTGCACACCAAGTGGATCTGTTATGGTTAATAGACACAAATATATAATCAGTTTCACTCATGTGAAAGAAAAACAGTCCATCTAAAGGTTCTAGTGTTACCTTGGTTGACAGAGATGACCTCTTTATTTGCAACGATCTCCAGAGTGTCTTTTGACATATTCCTCACATCACAACCAAGAAGAAGGGGAGCCTGCAATAGTAGTGATTATAAGTATTTTTCGCCAAAAGAGATGAGCAAAACATATATGCTTGTTTTGTAGTTGAACATCGAGCAAAAGGAAATGTTCATGAGATAGGTACCTTAGATATGGCCCATATGCTAAAATGGACTACATATTCATCTTTTGTCATTCCTCCATTTCCCACTTCAAGCATGTCAGGATCTGTTTAGATTAAGAAGAAATTAATCTTGGAAAAACTTGATAGATATTCCTACTGACAGTGTGGGTGAACAAGTGCACTAAAGAAATACTAACCATTCCAACCACCAGGCCTGGCATATTCAGCATAAACTTCATTCATGTCTGCTCTGGAGACCATACTGGAAGAGTACATGCAACATGGATAAGTGACGAATTCACATAATGGAAGCTTCAATAGAAAACTGATATACTTATTCCTAAACCCCACTCCAAAAAAAGAAAGAAATAAATAAAAAAGAAAAGAATAGAATAGAAAGAAAGAAAGAACCAGAATATGAACAGATAGACCCTCCAGAGTTAAAGGAAGCATAACTCTTTAGTCTTTACCTTTCCCATGAATCAGAAATGTCCTTTGTAGTTCTCCAGCTATTTCCTAACTTGGCACCCCATAAAGCAGGGTGCATATCTCCCCTAATAAATTGAATATAATATAAGGTGAACCAAAAGAAACTAATTAAGACTGTTACAGTAGTAACAATTAAGAAAGTGAAATTGCTTAATTTGCGAGCAATAAGATTACCACTCGCACAGAGAAAAGAATATGGGACGACCTGCTTTCATCAGAGCTCGGGTCATTACAGGGTATCTACAAGAAGATATCGGAACCTTTAGAGAAACTATATGGCATATAAAAGTCCTTTGAACAAAATGCAGAATTAATGATCAATTAACAGCGTAATTCTAGTGGTGGTATTATGAAAGATATTTTGTATTACCTAACAGTTGGGTTTGAGCCATCATTATAGCAGTTATCATACTTTAAATAATCGATGCCCTGAAAAAAGAACAGGATTAAGAGATTGTAGTAAACTGCTAATAGATATGTACCTTGTGAATGGAAATTACTAGAACATATTGTACCCAAGCAGCAAAGGTATTGGCATCTTGCTCTTCATGACCAAGTGAGCCAGGCATGGTTTTGCTGCAAGTGAAGTACCTGCAAAGCACAATGCATGTGCACCAAGCTGTTTGTTCACTATGTGCATATATCAAAAATTCAAAATTGAAAAGAAACTGTGCAGGAAATGTTTTCGATGGGGTCTGTGACAACCATCTTACCCTGCATCTGAGTAGATTCCTAGCTTAAGACCCTTGCTGTGGACATAATCCGCAAGAGCTTTAATGCCAAATGGAAATGTTGATTTCTTGGCCACTAGGTTACCCTGAATATCAAATCTTATGTTTATTAAATATCTACTAAAGCTGAACTTGTTTGTCATTCAAAGGAAACATGTTATACCTTGACATCGCGTGCTATTTCAGCCCAGCAGTCATCTTCAAATTGGAGGAAATGAAGTTTTCCGTCAGCACTTGGGACACAATGCTTGGGAGAATAAAAACATATGTACAAATATGGAAAATAAAAAAGAAAGATGCTGAAGTACCTATGTTAACATAGGTATATCCAAGTTTAGAGAGACCAGTGGATACAAGAGCATCAGCTGTCAAACCACAGAAGCAAAAACTGTCGGTAACAATACTAGATTGATGCACTTATCACGATGCTTCTATAGCTTGAGGAAATATACAACTTAAGTATGTTAATAATGATTCAGGCAAAAGGTCAAGTTACCAGTTTCCTTGATGGTTTTCTCCTCAATTCGGCAGTTGAAGTGATTCCAACTATTCCACCTAAGCAAAAAGTAGAAACAATTAACCAGTATGCTGCTAAAGTTAGATACTAGCTAGGATGAGATGACATTAAGAGAATCTGAAAGATATTTATGTAAGGCTCCTGTTATGAAGTTTGTGGGCACTTTGCATTTGTGCTTTTTTGCAGTCAAGAAGCTCATTTTGGGTGTTAACAGAGAATACCCTATGGGAGTTCATATTAGCTTACCCCATTGGAGGAGTGGCTCCAAGGCCATTGGCAAGCAGATTTCGTCTGATTTGCGAAGCGGAAACACCCATTAACTTGAATGAGCATAGTATCACTGCAATTACTATCATTGTTGTCGGCACTGCCTTCTTCCTCATCGTCACTGTTCTACAGCTGCAGCTTCTTCTTCTTACTCGGTATCACTATCTCTCCACCGACCCTATTCTGATACTGATATGATATGGAGTAAGTAAAAGGTGGTAACAAAATATTATATATAAAATGTGAAAGCACTGTTTTTGTGCTCTAAGTTTACCTTTACTTAAATCCCCCTCGATATCCAGAAACGTGATTTCATTTCCTGAAAAGATAATCGTAGCTTCTTAACGAATTTGTTTGCCAGTCTCAAAGCCCATTCATGAATGATTGATGCGGAGAAGGTAGCGGTTTGTAATGATACAAATTTACCCGTCATTTTTTTACTTGCTTACCTCAACGTCCGCTATCTAGATTATGACACATGTCTCTCCAAACATGTTGATTTTATTCTCGATAATAAAATGAGTATGTGTCACTAATATAGTAAGCATTGAGGTAGGCAAATAAAAGGTCATTGAGGTAGGCAAATAAAATCTACTCATTTCAATAAAAATTCATCTTTATACATAAGAAGAATTAGTAAAACTAAGGTTTTAAAAGTCGTTATTCGGTCCGTCAGTTAGGGACTAACGAGTAAAGGAGGAGTTCTTAGAGAGTACAGAGTTTTTAATTTTTAGATTTATTTTTATTTTTAAAATATATAATTAAATATATTTTTTGTACAAAGGTAATATAATATCTAAAATAATAAAAATAGTCAATAAAATATTACAATATTAAACTCGAATTAGGTTTTGAGTTTTGACCGAGTCAAAATGTGTTAAACGACGTCGTTTTCTTTTTTTCTTCTTATTTTTGGTCAAATCACAGTTGAGCCGACTGGGCCGACTAGACCGATTTTTCACCAACTATCTCGAGTTTTTCCCGACTATCCCGATTTTCCCCCGACTAGCCCGATTTTTTCTGGATTTTTCTCCCAGTCGACTACACCAAAATCGCCATAGTGATCGGCCGACTACCGACTAGGCGCCTACTAATCGGCCGATTAGACTGAGTTTTAGAACATTTGTTGAAACAGTAATTAAGCCTTAAAAATATCTGATCAAGTAGTTATATCTGATATATACTACCAAGACCCATCCCGAATTTTCTCACTAAAACCCGAGGTAAGTCTCACGGGATCCACCTCAAGGGAGAGTTATTTTGAAAATTTCAGCATAGCGTTCCCTCAAAATGGACAACTCTCACCTACAGTCAAAAACACAAACTTCTATAATCAACTCATCCATCCTCAACTTCTGGGTCATCCTACCCTCCCTCTAATTATAAAATCTGTCTCAAATCAAATAATCATCTTATGAATATTTTTGATAAATAAAATCAGTCATACGAATTTATGAGTATCTGTCACATCCCGATCCCGGAAATTATTTTACGGTTGGTTACTTTGGTCTTTTACCATTTAAAGTAACCGTTTAACCGTACAATGATGGTAAAGTTGACTTTTTGGTAAGTCAAGAATTTGGGGAAACTTCCTTCTTGAAAGTTGTAGAGGGCGTCGTTACGAGTTCGTGGACACGTAGCACGCTCAAAACGGAGTTCGTATGAAGAAGTTATGGTCAAAAAGTGGGAAGTTACTATTCTGGTATTGAGGTATAAATAGGACTTGCTATTTTGGGAAAGGGATCAAAATCATACGGAGCCCCTGTGCTTTTCTCCCAGATGCGATTTGTAACCCGGCGACCCGAACCCGACCCGAATCGGTTTTTCGCCGATATCTCCGCCGTCCGGCGACGGTTAGCTGCGAGACCGACGGCATCGGATTCCTCTCTTCCTCCTCGACATCTCCATACCCACCATGCGACTTGTTTTGACCCAAGGTGAGAACGGTGCCTCGAAGACAGGCGAATCGGAGCTCCGGTTCGAACTCCGCCGTGCGGCCACCGTTCGCAGAGTTTCTTCTTGGGTTTTGCAGCCCTCCACTCGCCTAACCATCCCTCCATACAGCTTGAACCGGTTCGATTGGAGGTGAGTGTTTCGAATCAAAAGCTGAAACCGGTGTTCTTGGGTTCTTGGACGTTCGACTGTTTTGGTTGATTCTTGAGGATTAGGGGTCAGTTCAGGGCCTTGTGGTTGTAGTCTGTGTTAGTTCATGCTAAAGATGTTTGTGTTTTGGGTGTTTGGCAGAGGAGGGAACAGGAGGAGCTGCTCTTGGCAGCTGGAAGTGTTGCAGCAGGGGCGGCTGCTAGACTGCTTGATGATGGAGTTGCAGAACTGACTCTAGGGGAGAGAGTTGGCAGCAGGGAGGCTGCCATTGAGGTCCTAGGTCCGAGGTTGGACGAGTTGTAGGTAAACTCGATTTACCCGAGTGATGTTGTTGTGAAATTGTTGTTGGTGTTGCTGAATTAATATTAACTTGTTGTTTGGTGTGTTTTGTCGATAACTTGGTGACGAAGGAAACGGGGAAACTCTGGCGAAATTCCGGCACGTTACCGGAATTCGATGAAACGCAATAGTTCCGGCAGGAAGCCGAAGAGGTAGAAATCGAATCCTTGTTAAGCTATTAGTCAAAAAGTACGGTTAATTCGTAATTGAGACATTTACGGAGAAAATGGATGTAATTAGGAAGTTTCCATTTTGGGAAACCTTCCAAGTTTGGAAACCTGTTAATTTGGGAAACTTTCCACTTTTGGAAGTTTCCATTAAGGGAAAGTTTCCACTTTGGGAAAGTTGCATTTTCAGGAAAATGATTAAAGGATTGAAGTCCAATGAATGTGACACCTTTTGGTTAAATGGGTAAAGTGTTAAACTGTTATCGGAAATAGATAACTGGAATTTATGAGAAAATGTTAAATCGGTATATCGACTCGAGGTTATATTTATTGATTAATATGTGACACCCTAACGTCAAGTAAAAGTAATAAATGAAAGTTCGGAAGCTGAGTCGGACTTTCGGTAAATTGAGTAAGAGTCGATGACCGGGAAAGAAAGTCAAAAAGGTTAAAGTGTCATAAAAAGGAACTTGGTCAACTTGTGGTCAAATAGGAGTTCCTGGTCAAACTAGGAATAAACCAAGTCCACGATGGTTTGATTAATATATTGGTTCATTTGTACAGTCTCTGGTCGGACGTGAGACGGGCTCGACTACGCGGTAGTCGAGGGTTTCGCTCGAGGAGCTTTCCGAGCGGGAAGGTCGCAATAGTATTGTGAGTGGACAGATTATTTTATTTAAATGATTGCATGCCCTAATTGTTGATATAATTGCATGGTTTTATGATTGTTCGAGTATGATATGTTCCTCGGGTGCACGGATATTACATTTGGATTTATGCTTTTGTGTCGAGGAATAGATTTATTTATTTGTTTGGGAAGAGTATTCGAGTAAAGTATTGTTGGGAATTTCCTTTATGGGTTGTCCAATGATTATGCTAGCTAGAGTAGCGTGAGGGCGCTACTAGAGCTCTTAGCTCCGACCCTAGCCTGAGAGGTCAGGCAAATTACGTAGTGCACTATGAGGGTTGTCCATCACCATATACCCAGAGCTCTTAGCTCCGACCCTGGTCTGAGAGGACAGACACGCCTGAGATGTCAGGTGGATATTCTAAGGGTTGTCCATCACCATATACCCAGAGCTCTTAGCTCCGACCCTGGTCTGAGAGGACAGACACGCCTGAGATGTCAGGTGGATATATTAAGGGTTGTCCATTACCGTTTTATATAGCTAGCATAGCGTGAAGGCGCAACCCGAGCTCTTAGCTCCGACCCTAGTCTGAGAGGCCAGATTTATTGTGTTTGTGAATATTACTCTTCCTATAATCCTTATTGGTTTATATTATCATGCATTTGTGGAAATTTAGTAATTTTGGGCATGCATAAAGCTTATTTAAATCCATAAATCTTTGGGAGAGCATTAAAAGAATTAGAGTTTTATATTTGATTTTCGGCCACTCACTCTAACAGTTTTTCAATGTTTCTCCCCTGGGCCTTTCGTTTTTAAATGCCCAGTGATGCAGGGTTCTTGAGAGGAGGTCGAGCGCGTACGAGAGTTGAGGCATAGTCGACCATTCCGTTGCTGCCTGAAATTCTTTGGGGTAATCGTCTCGGTAGACTGCTCTGACTAACCCGGTTTAGTTAGTTTTGTAGGAAGGGTTGACCATTTCAAGGGGGTTTCGGTAAGTAGTTCCCTTGAGGTGGTCCCCGCAGGATTTACTTCGGGTAAAAGGGGTTTAACCCGGGGTGGGTCCTGTCAGTATCCTTTCAAAATAAACAAAGTTGGGGTTCTAATTAAACCCCTAACTCACAACCGCATATAATACAAAACCCCTCATAGTTGTCAGAGCTCTAAAACAATATAAGGAAGCGAGAAAAGTATGTGTGCAGGAACCTACTATAGAAAAATGGAGATGTGGTAACTATGTTTTCCCTTCTAGCTATGGTCGAGCCGATCACTGCAATCTGGGCATTTTAAAACGAAAGACCCAGAGGAGAAAAATTTAAAACGCTAGCGTGAGTGGACAAAAATAATAAACAAATATGAGGAAATAATCCATTCAAATGTCTTCCCTCTGATTGTTCCGAAAATCATTAATACATGCCACAATAGGAAACATCTCCAAATAATCATTTAGAAATCAAAATAAATCTTGCAAATCTCATTTGCTTAAAAATTAATATTAAAAATAGGAAAAGAGGTTTTTCCCATGACAATGAGTCTCCCACACTAGGGTCGGAGCCTCTTAAGGTTACTAAGCATGTCTCGTGCCACTTCGTAATGTTGGGGACCCGCCCCGCTCCACTTCCTTAAGTGGGGGTTGTGAGAGCCCGTACGTTTTTACGGTGGTTTATGACGAGTTACTGAGGTTTAAGTCGCACTCGGTAACTTCACAAGTTAACGACCACATTTGTTATCGAGTTTTTCTAAATTCTTCAAATTCCTCATTTAAGGATTTGATGTCATAGTACGTGTCGACACGAGTCTCCCGGTATTTTCAGTATATTTTTCGAAGCATCCGCCTATTTTCTACGAATTTTCTAAGTTTTACCATTTGACCATTTACTTTTTACCCTTCATTAGATCTAGATTGTTCATTCCTGTATAAATATAAGAGAGGTTTGACTCGGTCAAACCTCTCCCTCCCGAACTCTCGTCTCCGACTAGCTCTACAGCGGCGCTTCGCCGCCTCCAGCCACCGATCAATGGCGCACCACCCTCAAAACATTCCTCTCCTTCCCCTCTACCTAAGCCTACCCTCAAAACCCTAAGGCAGCCACCATGCAGGGAGATCGATCTCCACTGTGCACGGCGGTCAACGACGAAATTCTGATGATCCATGCGGCGTGACGGCGCGTGGATGGTATGATTCTTCTCCCTTTTTCTTCTTCTTCCTTTCCTTACCTTTTGATGTTCGATTCGAGCCCTAATCGAAAAATCACAATTTCACTGTTTTCTAGGTTTTATGTTCCTTGCTCCGGCGATACTTCTAGAGATTTCTGGGTTGCTTCTCGGGTTTCTGGTGGCTTAGTTCGTCATCCCTAGCAGCTGGGTAAGCTCTTCTGCCTCCTAGCTTGATTTTTCGTTAGTTGGTGTTTTTCTGGGTTTTTGGTGTTCTTTGACAGATTAGGGAGTTTTTGAGCTTTTTTGTGTTTTTGTGATGTTACTGAGGTTCTGGAGTTGAAGAGGAAGGGAGAAAAATGGATGAAGTACTAAGGCTGCTGGGTGCAGAGATCACTCTCAGCAGAGAGTTAGAGATAAGAGGATGTAAGGAACTCATTCTCGGCTTTGGATTTGGTATTGGATTCATGTTGTTGAATTATTGTTTTGGATAGGGGTGGGCGCGGTGCGGTGCAATGCGGTTTAAGGCCAAAACTGCAGTGCAGACTGCATTTTCGGTTTTCTAATTTTGCAAACTGCAACTGCATTTAAATAATACAAACTGCATTTTCGGTTAAACTGCATTTTCGGTGCGGTTCGGTGCGGTTTGCTTTAAACCGCATTAAATAGTTAAACGGAACATTCAACATGAAATATTGTCCTGCAAAAGTTTCAAGCTTAGCACCACTACTATTAATACGGGATAATGACGATACAGACAACTGCACAAAAAATTGTCATCATGAAACAAACTTTACCTCATTATCTGCAAGACCATATAGAGCAAATGCAGCATTGTGTTGCAGAGATTCATTTTTCAAATCAAGTAACTTGAGTAGAGGCTTTATACCACCACTATGAGCAATGCCAGCTTGGTTATGTGTGTCCTGTTATGACAATCATTTGCCCAAATAAGGAAACCAGTAAACATCCCAGTAATGGTTTAATAAAGAAACTAGTCTATTGAACAAGATTTCTATTCATGATATACTGTCCTTGCATTACAAAGATACTTCAACAAAACAAAGGGCAACTCCCTTATAAGCACAAATGAGTATCATAATCTCATGAGGATTCCCATTTGTGTGAAACTTTTGCATGATAAGATAAACCTTCAAAATAAAATTAACAATGGCAACCAGTCTCTTGCATGATAAGTTAAATTTATTTATATGACTGCATATAGAATTGGATAACATGTCTGAGATTATAACATGACCGTATATATGTATCTTCTAATCGGTTCGGTGGGTTTATATCGGTGGGTTTTATACCCGGAACCGCAACTGCACCGTTTAAAAACGGTGCGGTGCGGTGTATGAGCAAAACGACGTTGGTTTGCCTAAATTCAGTTAAATTCGGTTATTAATTCGGTGTGATGCGGGGGGTGACTGCATTTCGGGCTCAAAGTGCCCACCCCTAGTTTTGGAACTGATTCTCGGTGTTCAGTTGGTGTGGGTTAACTGAACCTTGGTTGTGGAATTGATAAAGGGCAGGAGAAATTGGAGAAGGAGCTGAGAAGGGAGCTTGGCAGTAGCTTGGGTGCAGTAACTAGATTCGAGTGCAGCTTGCCTCTTTTAGAAATTGAAATGTGAATCTCTTGATCCATTAAGGGATTTTTGGTTGTGTTTGTGTGTAATGCTGGAAAGTGTGATTAACCGAAGTGGACTAAGAGTTATGGTTTTGCAAATAAGGAACTAAAGTTAAAGCGATTGAAAAATTACACTTCAGGAAACTTGTTAAAACGGAAATTAACCGTAATTAGAATCTTTTCTATTTTAGGAACTTTCTATTTTTGAAAACCTACTAATTTGGGAAACTTTCTATTTTGGGAAAGTTTCCATTAAGAGAAAGTTTCTACTTTGGAAAAGTTTTCATTTTTTTGCAAAGTTGCTAGTAAAAATATTTGAGTTTGACGAAATTTTGGTTAAATGTTGAATTGTTATCGGAAATGATAAGAAGAATTCTGAAAATATCAAGTTGACTGTTTTAAGAAAATTTAGGTGATTCACATTATCAATATATCGACTCAAGGTTAAACATTTGGTCTAAGAGACACGTTGGGTGTCCATAATAATAACCTAACGTCAAATTAAAAATGGCAAAAGACATGTTTGGAAGTTAAGTCGGACTTCCGATAAATAAGTAAAGAGTCAATAATCAGAAAAGCAAGTTAAAAAGGGTAAAGAGTCATAAATGAATTGGTTGGTCAACTTGGTCAATGTGGTCAATCCTAGTCAAACTAGGAATGCTAGGGTCAACTAGACTGTTATTGTTTCTTCGTTGCTAAGCTACTCTTTTCTGTAGTGATTCATCGGACGAGTTAGCTTACGTGGTGACCTCGGTTTACCAAGACGGTTCTTGGAAGCTTGAAGCTTACGTAAGGAACGAATATTCGAGGTGGGGAAAGCTAATCCCCCTTTGTTAGTGGTTTTGCCTCTATATATGAAAGTGCATTATTTTTGTATGCTCATGGTCAATGTCTCGAGAAAGTTTTCAATATATATTATGAGATATTATGAGATTATTTATGATTGGGCCAAGAAAACCCGATGCTAGACGCGAATGATTTTTATGTGATGATTCGGATCGAAAAGTAGTACACTTGTCCTGATTTTCGGTGCTTGGCTTGAGAGTGACGGGACCTAGTATATAGTCATCCCACGGTATCGATGACTGTGAACCTCCGGAGGGACAATGCTCTGTTTATATTTTTCCCCGCTTACGCCTGTCTCGAACAGAGTTAAGCGAGTCATAAGTGTGGCGTGCTACTATAAGTGATGTGTTGGGCATTAGCTGTAAATGGACACTCTCGCTACTATTCATCCTCGAGCGCATAGGTAGTTGGCCCCGGTTTGCAGCATAGACAAACCCGGGATTCGGCCACCCAGATCCGTGAAGCCCTGCAGGCTGGATTTGTATAATGAGTGCTCTAGTCCTTGTTTTAGCATACTGCATAATATTCCTCCAAAGATATAAAATGATTATTTTGTGTGCTAAGATTTCTAAATGATTTTATTTCGAGCTCATTACATATGGACAATTCCTCAATATTTTGTTCATTCGCAAAAAAAAAATATTTTCTTTGCACGGCGGTAAAAAAATATGTTTGATAGGAGCCTAAAAGGTGACGTTATTATGTGCTAAACACTCTTGTTTATGCTTTGTTGAGTCTATTTAGGTTAAGATTGAGTCATAATATAGTTCAATGTTGTTTTGGAAGAGTTTTTGGTAAAATGTGCTAAAGTGTTGAAAAAATTGGCTAAGTATTAAAAGTGCGATTTCAAGGATTTTGTAAGAGCATTCGCAGTGACTTAAACATGGTAGAAATGCATGAAAAATTGGGAATATAATCTTTGGTTGCTGAAATACATTGTGTTAAAATTTCAGGTCAATTGGAGCACGGGAAGACCTTGCGAACGATGCCAGAGTTGGCAGTCTGAGAAGAGAATGTTCCAGGGACTGAAGAAGTTTCGCTGCTACTGTGTCTGATCTTTCGGGGGCTGTATCTGACGCAATACTTGGAACTGGAAAACGTGCCATATACCATTTGAAAGGTCTTCGAGTCTAGTTTCGCTGGGACTTGGAATCACGGCAATTGAAGCACTACAGAAGGAGATATGCCGAAATTACTAAGGCAAGGTCATGCTGTCGAAAACTGCAGTATTTTCCTGGATGCATCAGGAAAGTTTCTTTGGACTTTTTAATTACAATTTCGACAATCATGGACCTTGGGGCTTGATGGACATATCCATATGTGTTTAATGGAGAACTTCAAGCTGAAGATTCATCAAAGTGGCTGGCGAAGAGAAGGGAGAAAAGAGAAGCACATGATTTGCACATGGGAATAACCAAATCCATCTTGGTTTGGGATTGCTTTAGGGCCGATCCAAACCCTAGCTTTTTCCCCTATAAAAAGCCTTGTAATCGCATGAGAAAGATCATCATCAACATTGCAAACTCAAGCCAAAGCAGCTGCCGGAAACTCCATCACCATTCAAAGACCCCAATTCCAATTTCCATATTCCATCCCTTGATCCGAAGCACGTAGCCTAGGATCTCCGTACACTTGAAGAATAGACCACGTAGGAATATTTCAAAGTGTATTCATCTGCTATTTTCGAATTGGTATGTCTTTGCTATGGTTGTTGTTTGTTTTAGGTTTTTGTTTAAGTACGATTCAATTCTTGTCTATGAGATATTAAGTACTTTTGAATGATGTAAGAATTATAGTTTTTAGTTTTTAATCAAGGATTTGAAGTCTATGCCGAGAATTCCTAGTGTTTGGATTTATTAATTTTCGATTTGCTTCATAATATTAACGTGTGATTAAGACAAGTAGTTGACGTCGCATTAGTTAATCCTTCAAAGAATTACATGATTTTGATACACGTAGTGGATAGGTTGATGTGTTCTTTGTTGTGTTCGAAAATTACATGCTAGAATTGGATTTAGATGGTGCTAATGAACATGTTAGTTTATTTGTGTGATACGTAATTGCATAAGTGAATTAGTATGTTAGATTTCGTGTTTGATACGTTGAGCATGGATGTGTGAAAGGTTTCGAATGAAACAAGTAGTCGATTTCGAATGCATCTAATGGCTTAGGAACCACGTAGGAACCTAATGTGCATGTTTCGATTCTAGCATGATTTAGGTATTTCGGCATAGATTGATATGAGATTAGAAACTGTTTTCTATATTCTTGCATTGTTGTTTGGTGTTGGTTTGTGTAATTGTTGATCGATCACATGTTTATATGTACAAAAGTAATGTAGGACTTTATTTCATTGCATCTTTCCGAAAATATAAAACTCCAAATCTTTAAAAATTCTATGTTTATTTCGACATCTTTGATTAGATTAGATGGATCTACCCTGTGGTTGGATCCCCGGTTTAGAACGATACCCTTACTTGCTTTATACGATGACAATGACTGTGTACAGGGTTAATTGATGCGTGTGCAAATACGATCTATCAAATGGCGCCGTTGCCGGGGATCCTTCGGGATCCTCAATCTTTTTAATTGTCGAAATTTGCATTGTCTATATGTGAATATTTGTATAGTTGGTTCGATGTATATATTTGTGTGCTTTTGTAATTATAAAGATTGGTGCCATGTATGATTGTTGAAATGCTTTTGTAATTCATTTTCATGTTTAATTTTGTTTTGTTTGATTTTTGGCCTAGACGTGCATGCTAACTTGATCTTGGCCAATTGGTTTTGCAGGTGCTACACGTGCATGCTACCCCGCGTTACTCGTTCATCTTCACAAGGAGATCTTGTTCCTTTGAATCCGGAGATTAACCGTGTTTGCAGAAAACACAAAAAGACACAAAAGGCAGCAAGTAGTAGCACGGCCTCACCTCGAGAATTTGAAGAGCAAGAACCACCATCCCCATTCCGAATTCAGTCCGAGGATTCTTCATCTGGATCCGAGGCCGAGACCGAGCAAGCTTTTGAGAAAAATCAGTCCGACTTTGTCATGGCCAACATGCCACTCAAAGATGCTTTCAACCCCACTACTCCAGCTTCACCATCATGCATTTCTGTTACAGTTCCGGATCAAGCTCACTTCTCTATTCCAGTTCAGCTACTTGGGTAACTGCCTAAGTACTCAGGCTCAGCCATGGAGGATCCGAACGTGCACTTGAGGGAGTTTCTTGACATCTGTCAACTCCAAGCTATCACCCATCTGCCTTCAGACACTTTGAGGTTGCTTTTGTTTCCATTCACCTTGAAGGATGACGCCAAGCGTTGGTTGTACTCTTTGCCTTCAGGAGTGGTTACAACTTGGGATGACATGACCAAGAGGTTCTTGAAGCAGTTCTTCCCCGCTCAACTCACTAAGAAACTTAGGAGGGAGATTCAGAACTTCACTCAGAAGGATGGAGATACTTTTTATGAGGCTTGGGAGGAGTTTCAGGAGCTTCAGCGCAAGTGTCCACACCATGGAATCAGTTTAGATGAGTTGGTTCAGTTTTTCTATGAAGGATTGGACAATGCCAACAGAGGTATGATCGATTCTGCTAGTGGATGCACATTTATGAACAAGATCGGAACTCAAGCCTATGCTTTGATTGAGGACTTGGCGGATAACAATCGTCAATTTAGTACCAAGAACTCAAGGAAAACAGCAGGAGGCCGAGGTGGAGGCGTGTATGACGTGGGAACTCGGAACCAAATGATCACCATGGAGAGGAAGCTCGATGTCTTGGTCAAGGCCATGGCCGGTTCGACTATTGGTCAACAAACATGTGGAATTTGTGCAATGACAGATCATAATTCGGATACATGTCCGAATGGTGCATTGAGCGAGGAGGAGTTGAATTACATGGGACAACAGAGGCCGAAGTATGACCCTTACTCGAACACCTACAATCCCGGAATCAGAGATCATCCCAACTTTCGTTGGAGTAATGGTGCTCAACCGAACAATGCTCAAGCTCAAGGACCTCGTCCTTCAGGTTTGTTTGTGAGGCCACAGGTACCTCAAGGTTTTGTTCCTAACTCTTCTAATTTTGTGCCTAATAATGCTAGTTCTTCTACTCCAAATTATGATGAACTCTTGAAGTCCCTTGCTCAAGGGCAACAGAATTTAACATCTGCAACTCAAGCTTTAGTGACAGGTCAACAGGCTAATTCTAAAGAGATCGCGGAGTTAAAGAAGCAGATGGGACAAGTTATTGATTTCATGGGTAAAATCCATGAAAGTGGCAAGTTGCCAGGACAAACTTTGCCAAATCCAAATGCAGGACAATTCAAGGTAGTTGCAACTCGGAGTGGGAGAGTTTTTGAGGAGCCATTGTTGAAGAAGTTGGTGACTTCTAAAGGAGAAGGTGTTGAGCTATTGCAAGAGGAGAAAGATGAGGATGTGGAGGAGGTTTTTGTGGAGCAAAATCCGGCAGCAACCCTGTCAGGATCCGAGCAGCAAGGCGGCGGTCAGGCAGGCAGTCCGGCAGACTTTTCTGCCGAGTCCGAGAAGGTGAAAGGTGGTGAGGCCGTGCCTCACCCTCATGCAGTCCCTGCTGATCCGAAAGGTACAAAGGAAAAAGGTAAGTCTTCTAGTTCTAGTGGTTTAGTTTCATCTAACGTCCATACTCGATACCCTTTCCCAAACAGGTTTGCAAAATCAAAGCACGATGAAGCTGATCGTGCAATGGTTGAGTTATTCAAGAAGGTGGAAGTGAACATGCCATTATTGGAGTGCATTCAACAAAATCCTAAGTATGCTAAGTTCTTGAAAGAGTTGTGCACTAACAAGAGGCTTCCACGAGAGAAGGATGTGGCAGTTATGAATGAAACCATCTCTGCGGTTTTTCAAAGGAAACTACCACCAAAGCTTAAGGATCCAGGGAGTTTTTCTATTCCTTGCACTATTGGCACTCATAGTTTTGACAAGATCATGTTAGACCTAGGTGCATCTATTAATGTCATGCCTTCTTATCTTTATGCGGACTTAGGTCTAGGTGCATTGAAAAAGGATGATATTATTATTAGACTAGCTGACCGTTCTAATACAATCCCTTTGGGATATGTTGAGGATGTTTTGGTGCAGGTTGCTAGTCTAACTTTTCCTGCAGATTTTTATGTCATTGACATGGAACCCACAGATGCAAATGACAAGGAAATTCCCATTCTGTTGGGAAGGCCATTCATGAGGACTGCTAGGACCAAGATTGATGTCCATTCCGGAGAGATAACGTTTGAAATTGATGGCGACATCATTAGTTATAACGTGTTCGATGCTATGAGGTATCCACTTCCCGAAATTTTTCGTGATTCTTTTTCTATTGATGTGGTGGATTCTCTTGCAGAAGAACATGTTGAAATGATAACTCAAGACATCTTGGCTCTCACCCTAGCTAAAGGGATCGGATATGACAAGTTTGGATCAAAAACTTGTACAATGCAGCAAGAGGCCGTGCCTCTTGCTCTCATAGAAACCGCGGCTTCTCTTGAGGTCGCTGCTGAGGTAACCTACTCTCCCTTTAGTCCAATTTTCTCTTCATCTAACAAGTTTCTACCATCCATTGTTCAAGCTCCAAAGTTAGATCTCAAGGTTCTTCCGGAACACTTGAAGTATGCGTACTTGGGAGAGAATGAGACATTGCCGGTTATCATGTCATCATCATTAGAGAAGGACCAAGAGGAGAGATTGATTGCAGTGTTGAAGCGACATAAGACGGCTATTGGATGGACTTTAGCCGACATCAAGGGAATCAGCCCTACTATGTGTGTCCATCGAATTCTTTTAGAGGATGGTGCGAAACCGACCAAGGAGGGTCAACGTCGACTTCACCCACTTATGATGCAAGTTGTGAAGGATGAGGTGACTAAGTTACTTGATTGTGGAGTCATCTATCCTATCTCGGATTCGAGGTGGATTTCGCCGGTTCAAGTTGTGCCAAAGAAGAGTGGGATCACAGTTGTGAAGAATGCGGAAAACGAGTTGGTGCCTCAACGAACCGTGACCGGTCATAGAGTGTGCATTGATTACACGAAGCTTAATGCTACTACGAGGAAGGACCACATGCCGCTGCCCTTTATTGATCAGATGCTTGAGAGGTTAGCCGGTCACTCGTTTTATTGTTTCCTTGATGGATATTCCGGTTACAATCAAATAAGTGTTGCGGAGGAGGACCAAGAGAAGACCACTTTTACTTGTCCATTCGGTACTTTTGCATACCGACGCATGCCATTTGGACTTTGCAATGCTCCAGGTACGTTCCAAAGATGCATGTATCATATATTCTCTGAGTTCATAGGTTCTAAGATAGAAGTGTTTATGGATGATTTTTCTGTCCATGGTGGAGATTTCGATTCATGTTTGCATAATGTTGAACTTGTGCTTAAGAGATGTGAGGAAACTAATCCTGTGCTTAATTGGGAAAAATGTCACTTCATGGTTACTCAGGGTATAGTGTTAGGACATATTGTTAGCTCTAGGGGTATTGAAGTTGATAAATCAAAGATAGATCTCGTGCGTCACTTACCCATTCCCACAAGTGTGAGGGATGTTCGAAGCTTTCTTGGACATGCAGGATTTTATCGCAGGTTTATTAAAGACTTTTCGAAAATAGCAAGACCCTTGAGTTCTCTACTGCAAAAGGAGGTGCCATTCCATTTTGATGAGGAGTGCAAGGCCGCATTCGAGAAGTTGAAGGAATCATTGTGCACGGCACCGATCATGGCGCCACCGGATTGGAGTTTGTCATTTGAGCTTATGTGTGATGCTTCAGATTATGCAGTTGGGGCCGTGCTAGGACAAAGGAGAGACAAGCAGCCCTATGCCATCTATTATGCCTCAATGACGCTCAATGATGCGCAACAAAACTACACCACCACCGAGAAAGAACTTCTCGCAGTCATCTTTGCTTTGGATAAGTTTCGTTCTTACTTACTTCAATCTAAAGTTATTGTTTATACTGATCATGCTGCTTTGAAGTATTTGTTGACAAAGAAGGATGCCAAGCCGAGATTAATTCGATGGATTCTGCTCCTACAAGAGTTCGACTTGGAGATCAAGGACAAGAAAGGATGCGACAATGTGGTTGCTGACCACTTGTCACGTTTGGTGCGTGATGAAGATGCCATTGCTATCCAAGAATGTTTTCCGGATGAGCAGCTCTTCAAGGTAAGTGAGGTAAGTGATCCTTGGTATGCAGACATTGTAAATTATTTAGTTACCAAGGATTTTCCAAACTCTATGTCATATCATGCTAGAAAAAGACTCAAGGCACTAGCTAAACATTATGTGTGGGATGAACCCTATTTGTGGAAGCATTGTGTAGATCAAATAATTAGGAGGTGTGTTCCTGAAACTGAGCATAAATCTATTCTTAGCTTTTGCCATGAACAAGCATGTGGAGGTCACTTTGGTTCACGTAGGACTGCATTGAAAATTCTTAACTGTGGATTTTTCTGGCCTACTATTTTTCGAGATGCCCATATGTATTGTGCTTCATGTGATAGATGTCAAAGAACAAGAAATTTAGGACCTAGGGATGAAATGCCTATGCAACCTATTATACATGTTGAAATATTTGACTGTTGGGGTATTGATTTCATGGGACCTTTTCCAAATTCTCAGGGTTTTCTGTACATACTCGTTTGTGTTGGTTATGTGTCGAAATGGGTGGAAGCCAAGGCCACCCGGACTAACGATTCTCGAGTTGTTGCAGATTTTCTACGTTCTAACATCTTCTCCAGGTTCGGCATGCCGAAATCTATCATCAGTGATGGAGGTTCTCATTTTTGCAACCGGACAATTGAAGCTCTCATGAAAAAGTATGGAATAAAGCATAAGGTTGCTACACCTTATCACCCCCAAACAAGTGGACAAGTAGAGCTTAGTAACCGGAAGATTAAGCGGATTTTGGAGAAGAGTGTGAAGCCATCACGCAAAGATTGGAGCCAACGACTGGATGATGCTCTTTGGGCTTATAGGACGGCATACAAAAATCCTTTAGGCATGAGCCCTTTTCGAATGGTCTATGGTAAGGCATGTCACTTGCCTGTGGAGTTAGAGCACAAAGCCTGGTGGGCGGTGCAACAGTTCAACATGGACATAGATGAGGCCGGATTGCATAGGAAGCTACAATTGTGTGAACTTGAGGAGATCCGGAATGAGGCCTACGATTCTGCCGTGATCTATAAAGAGAAAACCAAGGCATTCCACGACAGGATGATTCGAAAGAAAGACTTTGTTATTGGCCAGAAAGTTCTCTTATTTAATTCTAGACTTAGGTTGTTTCCGGGCAAACTACGCTCTAGGTGGATAGAACCTTTTGTTATCACTAATGTTTTTCCTTCTGGTGCAGTAATGATCAAAAGCATGGTCAAGGGATCTGAATTTCAAGTTAATGGTCATCGCTTGAAACCGTATTTGGAGAGCATGGTGAATCACACCATCGAGGAGGTTCCTCTTCAGGACCTCACGGCATGAGCATGAGGATGCATGAGTCTAGGCTAAAGGACTATAAACACCTAAGCGCTGCATGGGAGGCAACCCATAGAAGGAGCCGTCTACGAGCGTTTGCTTTTCTTAACCCTTATTTTCGTTCTTTCATTGTTTTAGATATTGAACATTGAGGACAATGTAAATTTCAAGTGTGGGGTGGGGAATGGCTTGTTGCGAATTTCGGTGAACAGTGATTTCGGTGAACAGTGATTTTTGAATTTTTGATTTAGGATCGGTTTTTGATTTTTAAGTTTAGGTTTGTATTTGTGATACTGTTTTAGGTGTTCTGGCAAATTTTCATGATTTTTGGAGTTTATTTTGATCTTTAAACTTGACTTTTAGTTTTTGAGTCTAGAAAGTCGCCTTTAACCGTTGATGATGAATTTTTGATCTTTGATCTCATAGTTGATTGGATTGCATGGACTTGATTTCTTGAATTACATTGCTATTGAATGGTTAATAGATGTGAAGAGATCGTGCACTTAAGTAGTAGATGAGGAACTGAAACCTAGGTACAGACAGAGCATGTTCATTACAATGTTTGATTTCATGTTTAACCTTGTGAGTTTCGAGCCATATATGTGCCTTTTCATTGATGAGTGTTTAATCTATCGTTTTATTGGTTTTATGACCTCATATTACATTATTTGATCAATGTGCATGCCATAGAGATAAACCAATGAACTAGAGATTTACTAGAACTTGTTTGTGAAACATTCAAAGCTTTATATCATAACTTACTTTGATTTTGAAAAGGATTGTTGGATCTTTATTAGGTTATCACCACTTTATCTAAATAGCCATGAGTCCTATATGAGCCCTGTTCGGGACACCTTAGTATGAACCCCCTAGAGCCTACGTTAAGCCTTTTCTTTGATTACCAACATGTTTTTACCTTGCCTAGAATAGTTATCTCTACCTTGGTTGCAAACTTGATGGAGATGTTGTTTTGTGGTATGAATATGGAGTGATCGAAAAAGATCTAAGTGTGGGGTGGGACTTGTGAATGCTATGATGCCGATTTTGGGTGAGAAAGAAAAGAAAAAAATATATGAAAAGAAAAGATTATCCGAAAGAAAAAAAAAAAAAGATTTTCCAAAGAGGAGATTTGATTTGAACACCCATGACATGATTTATTTTTGTGAAATTGGAGTTGTGATATGTATTTGCTGAAGGCTCAATAAAGTTATACATAGCCTTTGTTCGATTTTACTATGTTTATAGTGAAGGATGGGTCCAACATGATGAAATTTGGCCGTGATGTTAGTTGGTGATATAAGGAGGATATCCATGTTTTTATTAGCCTTGAGGATGACCTTTGTGATTCCTCTTTCTTTATATCCTACCTTATTCGAACCCTGAGCCATCCCTTTTCTAAAGATCCGCATGATTCTTAAGATAAGTAGCCTTTGATCTGTGGAGTTTGTTTCATGAATAAGCATATGGTTGTGGTTCATTTGTGCATGTAATTGGTATCTTTCTTGAGGTCTATTTTGAAATTCACTATCTATATAATTCTTGTGTGTGAAAAGCTTTTAAGCATATGCCATGTTCTTGAGAGAAAAGATTTGGAGTGCATATCCCTTGTGAATTGAATTTGAACTTGTTTTGAACATGTCGAGATTAATTCACCTTTGTTTCTACCATGTCTTACTTGTTACATCGAAATCTTATGTTTATTAACCAGTGAATTCATTCTTTCGATTTCGACTCTTGTGCTATTCTTGATACTATGATGTTGAAGATCTCTGAAACAATTTCGTTGAAGGCTTTAGATTGAGTCATCGTAGTATGTTTTTGTTTAGTGTTTGCTAAGGGACTAGCAAAGCTTAAGTGTGGGGTTGTTGATAGGAGCCTAAAAGGTGACGTTATTATGTGCTAAACACTCTTGTTTATGCTTTGTTGAGTCTATTTAGGTTAAGATTGAGTCATAATATAGTTCAATGTTGTTTTGGAAGAGTTTTTGGTAAAATGTGCTAAAGTGTTGAAAAAATTGGCTAAGTATTAAAAGTGTGATTTCAAGGATTTTGTAAGAGCATTCGCAGTGACTTAAACATGGTAGAAATGCATGAAAAATTGGGAATATAATCTTTGGTTGCTGAAATACATTGTGTTAAAATTTCAGGTCAATTGGAGCACGGGAAGACCTTGCGAACGATGCCAGAGTTGGCAGTCCGAGAAGAGAATGTTCCAGGGACTGAAGAAGTTTCGCTGCTACTGTGTCTGATCTTTCGGGGGCTGTATCTGACGCAATACTTGGAACTGGAAAACGTGCCATATACCATTTGAAAGGTCTTCGAGTCTAGTTTCGCTGGGACTTGGAATCACGGCAATTGAAGCACTACAGAAGGAGATATGCCGAAATTACTAAGGCAAGGTCATGCTGTCGAAAACTGCAGTATTTTCCTGGATGCATCAGGAAAGTTTCTTTGGACTTTTTAATTACAATTTCGACAATCATGGACCTTGGGGCTTGATGGACATATCCATATGTGTTTAATGGAGAACTTCAAGCTGAAGATTCATCAAAGTGGCTGGCGAAGAGAAGGGAGAAAAGAGAAGCACATGATTTGCACATGGGAATAACCAAATCCATCTTGGTTTGGGATTGCTTTAGGGCCGATCCAAACCCTAGCTTTTTCCCCTATAAAAAGCCTTGTAATCGCATGAGAAAGATCATCATCAACATTGCAAACTCAAGCCAAAGCAGCTGCCGGAAACTCCATCACCATTCAAAGACCCCAATTCCGATTTCCATATTCCATCCCTTGATCCGAAGCACGTAGCCTAGGATCTCCGTACACTTGAAGAATAGACCACGTAAGAATATTTCAAAGTGTATTCATCTGCTATTTTCGAATTGGTATGTCTTTGCTATGGTTGTTGTTTGTTTTAGGTTTTTGTTTAAGTACGATTCAATTCTTGTCTATGAGATATTAAGTACTTTTGAATGATGTAAGAATTATAGTTTTTAGTTTTTAATCAAGGATTTGAAGTCTATGCCGAGAATTCCTAGTGTTTGGATTTATTAATTTTCGATTTGCTTCATAATATTAACGTGTGATTAAGACAAGTAGTTGACGTCGCATTAGTTAATCCTTCAAAGAATTACATGATTTTGATACACGTAGTGGATAGGTTGATGTGTTCTTTGTTGTGTTCGAAAATTACATGCTAGAATTGGATTTAGATGGTGCTAATGAACATGTTAGTTTATTTGTGTGATACGTAATTGCATAAGTGAATTAGTATGTTAGATTTCGTGTTTGATACGTTGAGCATGGATGTGTGAAAGGTTTCGAATGAAACAAGTAGTCGATTTCGAATGCATCTAATGGCTTAGGAACCACGTAGGAACCTAATGTGCATGTTTCGATTCTAGCATGATTTAGGTATTTCGGCATAGATTGATATGAGATTAGAAACTGTTTTCTATATTCTTGCATTGTTGTTTGGTGTTGGTTTGTGTAATTGTTGATCGATCACATGTTTATATGTACAAAAGTAATGTAGGACTTTATTTCATTGCATCTTTCCGAAAATATAAAACTCCAAATCTTTAAAAATTCTATGTTTATTTCGACATCTTTGATTAGATTAGATGGATCTACCCTGTGGTTGGATCCCCGGTTTAGAACGATACCCTTACTTGCTTTATACGATGACAATGACTGTGTACAGGGTTAATTGATGCGTGTGCAAATACGATCTATCAATGTTTTTTTGGAGAGATATACTATTTCACAAGCCTTCCTTCTCCTTTCAGGGCCCACCCGAAAGAGAATCCAATACTTCTTGGTCGTGAATATCTGAATAGGACAAACCGCCCAGATGAATGGGGTAAGGTATTAGTACATCTGATGCATAATTTAAATGTGGAAATTTGTCCTCTAAAAAAGAAAATATTGAATGAATTTAATTAGTCGATTTATTAGCGAACAAGGGAAAATAATATCTAGACGGGTCAATCGATTGACCTTAAAACAACAATGATTAATTACTATTGCTATAAAACAAGCTCGTATTTTATCTCTGTTACCATTTCTTAATAATGAGAAACGATTTGAAAGAAGTGAGTCAACCGTTAGAACTCCTGGTCTTAGAACCAGAAAAAAATAGGCCGACTCTTGAATGGAATCAAAAAAATTCCACGTAATAGTGCACCTACACGTCTTCATCAACGTTGTTTTTCGACTGGAAGACCGAGAGCTAACTATCGAGACTTTGGGCTATTCAGACACGTACTTCGAGAAATGGTTCATGCATGTTTGTTGCCTCGGGCAACAAGATCAAGTTGAGAAACTCCCATTGAAGTTCACTATGAATATTTGGATACCTCTCATGAGATTTATGGGCACTATGTAATAGTAAGCAATATAAAAAAGTTCTTTGTATGTAAATTAATGTACAATTATAATAATATACTATTGTTATAATAATAATAGTATTAAGTATATTACACAGTAAAATATATATTGTTTTTATTTTTATTATTTAAATTATACTATAATATTTATACTATATTTATATTTATAGTATATTATAGTATATAGAATAAACGATAGATAATTCTTGCCCTTATAAAAAGAAAACTGATTCTTGAACCCTTTCACTCTCATGTCACGTCGAGGTACTGTAGAAGCAAAAATTGCAACATATTTTTATTGAATGTTTTAGTAAATACTTATTTAAAAATTCAATAAAACATATACTTATATATTTAGGTATATACTCACTTAGCTATACTTAATTATAATTAATATTAATATAATATCCAGAAACTACAAAAGCTGCAAAAAAAGATAGCAGTAATACTACTAGAAATGACGGTTTCAATTCTTAAAAAATAGGATTTAATTGAGTAGTCTTGACGTGAGAGTTATGGATGTTCTCGTGCGCAAAGGTCATGCTGCATGGAAATTGGAATTGGACTCAGAATTGCATCTAGCTTTGCAATCTTTCCAAATTGTTGACTTTTTTGATTATCAACTTTGTTAAGATGGATACATCTCATAGAGACACTGAGTGCAACGCAAATAGTTCATATGGTGCACTAGATTAGGAAGAAGCGCACAATATGAGATGAGAAAACAAAAGTAAATTCATGTCATGCCTGATGATTAATTGAAGGTTGTGTAATGAAATATACGCTCACCGCAACTAATCCTGTATCATTCAAGATACCAGAAGAGCCAGAGGCATGGTTGACACCATGAAGAATTTTACTTCCTTTGGTGGAGGGGTCTTGAAATGGTGGGATTAAGGGAAGCTTAAGCTGATCACAAAGGAGGTCAAACATTTTTACTGTTTGTGAATCTCCCAGAATTCCCAAATGGGCAGTCGATTCCATATGGCAAGTAATTGGCTTTGGAAGTGGTTTCCAAGAAGTTATTGTTGCCATTGTCCACCAGAGAGCTTCCGAACACGAACATCCCTCGGATTGTATTCCTATTAACATCTTGTATGCAGCTACAATTAACAGTAGTGCATGCGAAACCTGCAGATATAGAAGCAAATATGAGAGAAAGATACAAGCACACCAGTTTTGGAACTTGTTTTGGTATAGTGGCCCAGAAGAAGAATCAAACTTCTTGAGAGAAATAAGAATGTAAATATATCGATGCATGTATGATGCATATATATAGGAACAAGGTCTAGAACAATAAAAGCAACCCAATATGAATAAAAGTCAAATGCATACGTGAAACGATCTGATGCAGCGGAAAATAAAGGGATAGGAGATTGGAATCCACCAATCTGTTTTTGATCTCGAATCCACAAGAGGTTCTGAAATCCACCAGGAATTGAGATAAACTCAAAGGTTTTTTTTTATAAAATCAAGGTTAGCAAATACAACTGATAGAGGCTCCTTATATAGAAGCAAACAAACCATAGGGCGACTAACAATGAAACCTAAAATCTCAAAAATAAAACAAAACAAAATAATAAAAATAAAACTCCAAAAATAATTAAAACAGTCTCCTAGAAGCCCAACGAACTTGGATGTCCGGAAATAATTTGTCACGATCAAACGGTTCTCCAATCTTTATTTTCCGTCAGACAGCGACTCCCTTTCGATCTACATCAGTCTGCTCCACTTCAAAAGAACTCGACCTCGAGTTCATCTTGGATAAAGAAGAATAATTTTTAGAAAACAAACTCAATAATAAATCCAATAATTGAACCCGTGGTTTAGAAGCCGGAGACTCTACAAACTCTGAAGGCACAATCATGAATCCAACACCATAGATGATTTTGTCAAATGAAACTTGAGAGATGTGAGACCCCGCACGTTTAAACCGTGGTTATTGAAGAGTTACAGAGGTTTAAGTCGCATTCGGTAACTTCACGAGTTAACGACCACGTTTATTTTCTATTTTTTAAAAGTTCTCCAAATTCCTCAATTAATGACTCGATGTCATAGTACGTGTCGACACGAGTCTCCCGGTATTTTTGGATTATTTTTGGAGCTTTCGTTAATTTTCTACGAATTTCTGAAGTTTTTGGTAATTTTTAATTACCATTTCAGTTTTACTTTTTATCCTTCATTAAATCTGAACCGTTGGATCTTTTCTAGATCTAATCTTGACCGTCCATTTTTCTATAAAAAGGGGTGAGAGGTTTGACTCGGTCAAGCCACCCATTTCAGTCAACTCGAGCACCCCGAGCTCCGCTGTCTTCCGCCCGACGCCGGCGACTCCGGCCGCCACTCACCGGCGGATACCCACCTTTCTCTTCCTCTCTTCCTCCTCTACCTAGCCCAGCCTCCCAATCCACCAAACAACCACCATAGCTGGAGATCGAGCGAGGAGAAGGCTCGACTGTTTTCCGGCGAGAACTCGCCGTTCAGGCGACGAGGTGACTAAATTGATGTTGTTTTCTTGCTTGTATGTCGATAACTTGGAGGCGAAGAAACGAGGGAAACTCTGGCGAAATTCCGACAAGTTGACCGGAATCTGGCAGAGGATTCCGGCAAGTTACCGGAATCCGGTGACGATCCCGGTGATGCAA
This sequence comes from Comarum palustre, assembly GCA_951800085.1. Lineage (NCBI taxonomy): Eukaryota > Viridiplantae > Streptophyta > Magnoliopsida > Rosales > Rosaceae > Comarum > Comarum palustre. The sequence continues at coordinate 9,167,543 of OX637579.1, read as the reverse complement.
AGAAACCGGCATAAATGCCGAGAGATAGTCTTCGACTCCTTAAGAAATGTATTGTTTCCGTTTAGTCAGGCTAAGAGTCGTAATCGGAAATTACGTATAAGGAAACGTACCAAAAACGGAAATTAACCGTAAATTGGAATCTTTTCCATTTTGGGAAACTTTCTATTTTTGGAAACCTACTAATTTAGGAAACTTTCCATTTTGGGAAAGATTCATTTTTGGAAAAATGGTTTAGTAAAGATTTGGAGATTGACATAAATTGGTAAAGTGTTAAATTGATATCTGAAAATGATAACTGGAATTCCGGAAATGTCAAGTTGATTGTTTTAAGTAAAATGAGTGATTCACGTAAATCTGTAAATCGACTCTTGGTAAATAAATTGGTTAATGTGACACGTTGGGTGTCCATAGTAATTCAACGAATTATTATGTGACACCCTAACGTTAAATTAAAATGGTAAATGGAAGTTCAGAAGTTAAGTCGGGCTTCCGGTAAATGAGCAAAGAGTCGATAACTGGAAAAGCAAGAAAAGGTTAAAGAGTTAAAAAAGATTGGTTGGTCAACTTGGTCAATGTGGTCATTCCTGGTCAAACTAGGAATGTTGTGGTCTGTTGATTGTTATTGTTTCTTGGTTGCTAAGCTACTCTATTATGTAGTGAATCATTGGACGAGGTAGCTTACGTGGTGGTTCCTGAAGCTTGAAGCTTACGAAAGGAACGACTATTCCATGTAGGGAAGCTAAACCCCCTTTGTTAGTGGTTTTGTATATATATGAATGTGCATGATTTTGTCTGCTCATGGTCGATGCCTAGGGAAGTTTTTCTTTATATATGTGATAAATGATTTATGATTGGGTCAAGAAAACCTGAGGCTAGACGTAAATGATTTTTATATGATGTGATATGTTGAGCACCGTTGTCCTGATTTCCGGTGCGTGACCTGAGAGTGACAGGACCTAGTATATAGCACTCCCACGGTGTCGATGACCGTGAACCTCCGGAGGGAAATGCCCCGTTTATTTTAATTATCCCACTTACGCTCGTCTTGTACACAGTTAAGTGAGACGTAAGTGCTGTGTGTTGTTACGAGAGATTTGTTGGGCATTAGCAGTAAATGGACACTCTTGCTACTATTCGTCTTCAGACGCATAGGTAGTTGGCCCCGGTTTGCTGTATAGACAAACCCGGGATTCTGTCATAGAGATTCGTGAAGCCCTGCAGGCTGTATTGTTCATTGATTGCTCTGGCCCCTATTTTAGCATACTGCACTGTTTTTCTTGAAAGTTATGAAATGATGTTTTTGTGTTCCAAGGATTTTCGAAATGATTTTATTTAAGAGCTTAAATCTATATGTATATATATGGTTTATGGTTTTCAAACCTATCATTGGTGGGCCTATATGTGAGCACGCGAGGACGACACTCACCCCTACAACAGATTGCTTGCAGGTACTGTGTACTATGATGGAATAGATAGAGAGAGTTGTGCGTGTGGAGCCTCATTCCTTCCTCAATGTTTTGTCCAAGTTGTACTCACTATTCCTGTTTTACCCTTTGAGTCATTTACCAAAATATTTGACATAAACAGTAAAGGTGTCTCCTTGATTTGTTAATCCTGTTATATATTTTTATTGTTGTCGTTAAAGTTTTTAATTGACCCTTTAATTTGTCCACCTTCTGCGAAATTGGAAAAACTCTGATGAATGTTTTAAGAAATTCTCGTGGTGCCACTCAAGTTTTAAAAGTTTAATTTTATTTTACTTACTAAAAAGCCTACGACTTTAGGTTAATAAGTTGTTGGCACGTCCTTCGGACGTGTTGGCTTCTTATTGGCTTAAATTCGTGGCTATTGTAGATTCCTCTCTCCCGGGGCGCTACAACAGTGGTATCAGAGCAATCGTTTCTCGAACTTTTGTTTTTTTTAAATGTTTTAAAACCTCTGATGCCTAGAAGTCTGTGCTAGCGCGTCAAAATTTTTTTGACAGTGGTCTTCAAGAAATTTCGGAGCTAGTAGAGTTTCGTGAGTTGGCATAAAAAGGGTTTTGAAAATTCTCCCTTGGAAATTGTCATTTACGTTTTTAAATTTTAACGACAACTTTAAATTCATTCACTAGTCGTATCCCTATCCTTAGTGTCATTCCCTAAATCTGACTCGTTACCTTCTAGTAGTATATGCAATCCATTTATGACTCTGGTTTGTGTTATGGCAGTGACTGTTAAGCCTTGAGATAAAAAGCCTTGTTGTCAGCATGATTTTATTCTTCTGATATGTCTTGCCTGAGTATCTTGACCATTGTTTTGTCTTGAGTACCCAGATTACTATAGAGGAATTTCTTGTGCTTCTGTTATATCCAAACCTACTTGATAATGAGGTCATTGTTTCATCCAGTATTTTTCCACTTAGCTCTCTCACAGTACACGGGTCGCGACATATGATAAGAGTGAGCTCTAAATCCTTGGCATACTTGAGGATTATGGATGTGAAAACATCCTGTTTTGGATTCATGATGATATGGAGGAAAAACTTGTGCATGTGTTATGAATGTTGGATATTGTTCATGCTATGAGATTGCATGTAGGGCTAGAGCATGTTATTTGAGCGACAGAGTATGAGATTTGTTGTGCATGAGCATGGTATCTGGATTGTGTTATTGGACCTTCCTTGCTGAGATAGTGAGATGGCGATGAGGTCTTTGAGTTTGAGATTCAAATTGAGGATCCCGTAGTGGTAGATCCTGGAGTTTAAGATTGAGATCGAGGATCCCGTAGTGGTAGATACTTGAGTTTGAGATTGTGATTGAGGATCCTGTAGTGGTAGATCCTTGAATTTGAGATTGAGATTGAGGATCCCGTAGTGGTAGATCTTGTAAAGAAAGTTCATAATTGAAAAGTGATTTTACTATTGGTGGAACCCAAGGTGGTTTCCCAGATCTTATTGGGATTAGGTGACTCTGATGTTTGTACCTAGTCATTGAGATAGAGTTTACCATTTGTCGTACGTGCTTGGTTGAGTATTAGTATGAATTACGACGAATCAGTGGTGTCTCTCCCCTAGTGTGGGAAGTTGTTATGTAGCGTTGAGGTGATTGGTATTATCCTCCATAATGTGAAAGAAACAATCGAGGAAGTGGATTGGGCGATGAGTACTGTATCCTTCCTAGTGTGTTATAAAAGCTTGGCGTCGACACTTGTGGTTACTCCGACGCGTGGTGAAGCTTTGACATTGGTAAAATGTGTGTTGCCCTTTTGAGGTCCCGAATTAAGAGTATGTGATGTGAACATGATAGTATGAATGTGAGGCCTTACCCTCAACTTTGTATGTTGAATGAGGTAAGAGTGGTCTCAAGATGTTGCTAGTGTTGGAAGTAGGCAACTTAAGACCCGTAAACCATTCCTGTTTTCTTGGGAGTGCTTGCGACTTGGTTTTGTACTTGTTCACGTACGCTTGTGACTTTGTGGTTCTTAAAGATATCAATCTGTAAACGATTTTCCGTGGCTGAGGAAACTTAATGTTATTAGGGCCATGTGGAGCGTTAAGAATCGGTTCTGTCGAATGAGGTGTCAGAGATGTTGTACGACCGAATTGTCAAAGATTGGATCGACGAACTCAAGTTTGTGCGTCACTTGGACTATTTGCATTTAGAGTCTGCAACTTTATCAATTGTCCATGGGTGAAATTGGACATAATGTTTCTGCTAGAACTCTATGCATGGAATGCCTGAAGTGAAGGAAAAGTGTAAAGCATTGTTTGATGACCAAGTGGTAGCTTCATGATTTGAACAAACGGTCTGAGATAGGGAAGGAGGTGTACCATATTTTTTTGTGGTAACTTGTTGGTTTGTAGCCGAGATAGTGGGTACTAATTTTCCCAGCAGTAGTTATGAAGTTAAATTTGATCGAAGTTCAGAATATCGAAATCTTGGTCAGGTTCGAGTTCAAGTAAGTCTGTGACATGAGGAAACAACACTTCAGTGCAACTTGATAGCGGGCCACTAAAAAGTGAAAGTGTCAGCAGATGAGAAAGATTGTGGCCATAAGACATTATCAAAGAGTCTCAGTTCAACCAAGTGTTGGACTTCGAGGTAGAAATTACCCTTGAGTTATTCACTTTTTCAACAAGTGATCACGGGTGAGAAATTTTAATTTCGAGGTTTCTGGTGTCTATGACTGATTCATAGATAAAGCGTTGTTTAGTTTGAGTTAGTAACGCTGTGAGTCTATGACGAGGCACGATAATGAGGGAAACATCCATTAAACAAGAGACCTGGTGAATGTTTTACAACGTTGATGGCACGAGTAGTATCTCTCTTGACAGGTGTGGTGTGGAACCTGTAATTCTATCTTAAGAAAAGAATCGTACGAGGTGCGACCTGACAACTTCAGAGGGGAAGACGTACTGATCTTTTGAATAGGATGCGGTAACTAAGACGTCTTCAGATCTTTTCGAACGTGTTTTCAAGGCTAACCTTTATCTTTCTGATGGAGCCTGACGGACACACTCGCATGAGACGACTCATTGTCGCAGTGACATCAAAAGAGTGGATTAGCGAAAGTAACTGCGAGTGTCTGTTCTGATTTTTAATGTCGTGGATACTAAATTCGCGATACCTACTTTGAGGAAAAGTCTATCGACGACATCATTACGAGTCATCTAAGAGTTGAAAGTACGACAACATAATTGACTTGTCTCATCATTAGTGGTTCTTCGATGTTGAGACATCGTTCGTGGTTTATCAATCGTGCAAACACGACGCTGCAAAGAAAGATGTGAACTTTTGTGTCATCACTTGTCAGTTGGTATTTGTGCATCCCCTTTGTTAAAGTCGTTTTGTCGCGAAGACTTTGTGACGCTATGCGTTAGCTGATGTGACAGCTTGTTTCGAGTATCTTGTCTTTGCGATCAAGACGAGAAAGTGACAAGTTTGAGTTGTTACTTGGCTATAGAACATGCAAGATTGACGATCGAAACGACTGTTACACTTCGATCGTGGCTTCAGCACTCGTTACACGAGGTGACGAAAAAGTGGAAATGTTTGAGTGTACATGCCTTGGTATCGACATTGTTGTTCGGGTCACGAGCAGAGATTCGAGAATCAGCGGGAATATTCAGTGACTTTGAGAAGGTTGGACTCGCGGTAAGTGAAGTTATTGGTGAACTAAAGTCACCAGAGTGTTGGTTGTGACGTCGCCACACGTGAACTGGCAACGTTGAGCCATCATAATTCCTGAAGGAATAGAGATTGACAGAGAAATTGACCCTTGATCAGTGACCAGTTTGGTATGTGAATTTTGAGGGCCAAATTTCTTTAAGGGGGTTAGAGTGTGAGGCCCCGCACATTTTAACCGTGGTTAATGACGAGTTACTGAGGTTTAAATCGCATTCAGTAACTTCACGAGTCAACGACCACGTTTATTTTTGAGTTTTCAAAAGTTCTTCAAATTCCTCAATTAATGACTCGATGTCATAGTACGTGTCGACACGAGTCTCCAGGTATTTTAGGATTAGTTTTTGGAGCTTTCGTTAATTTTCTATGAATTTTTGAAGTTTTTGGTAATTTTTAATTACCATTTCAGTAAAAACAGTTTTTCTATTTTAGTTTTATCCTTCATTAAATCTGAACCGTTGGATCTTTTCTAGATCTAATCCTGGCTATCAATTTTTCTATAAAAAGGGGTGAGAGGTTTGACTCGGTCAAACATCCCATTTCGGTCAACTCGAGCTCCCCAAGCTCCGCTTCTGCCTTCTCTGTCTTCCGCCCGACGCCGGCTACTCCGGCCGCCACTCACCAGCGGAAACCCACCTTTCTCTTCCTCTCTTCCTCATCTACCTAGCCCAGCCTCCTAATCCACCAAACAACCACCACAGCCGTAGATCGAGTGAGGAGAAGGCTTGACTGTTTTCCGGCGAGAACTCGCCGTTCAGGCGACGAGGTGACGTGAGACTGGTATATTCTTGCTCCTCTCCTTCTTCTCTTCCTTCCTATGCCCTGTTTTGAACGAATTGGAGCCCTAATCAAAAAGCCCCAATTCACTGTTTTTCCTTGATTTTTTGGGTTTCGGGTTTTTGCTCGAGTGACCTTTTTTGGTGAGCTTCTCAAGCTCAGGTGAGGCTAGAAGTCGAGAACTGGGGCTAAGGCAGGTTTGTAAGAGGCAGAAGAGGTCCTGATGAATGAGTTTGGGTAGTGAGGAGCTACTGTGCTCAAGTCAGTGACGAGTAGAGCTGGTGGAGCTGACGTGGTGGAGGTGGTGACCGAGGCAGTGTGGAGGCAGGCAACAGGGAGGCTGCTACTGGCATCACGATTTGGGGCAACTGCAGTGATTTTGGGGCAGTGGCAAGCAGAGGGTGAGTGGTGTTTCTCTGGAGCTATTGTATTGTTGTTGAATCGTTGAATTGCTGTTGTTGTTCTTGTTGGAATATGTGACTAAATTGATGTTGTTTTCCTGCTCGTATATCTATAACTTGGAGGCGAAGAACTGAGGGAAACTCTGGCGAAATTTTGGCAAGTTGACCGGAATCCGGTGACGATCCCGGTGATGCAAAGAAACCGGCAGAAATGCCGAGAGATAGTCTTCGACTCCTTAAGAAATGTATTGTTTCCGTTTAGTCAGGCTAAGAGTCGTGATCGGAAATTACGTATTAGGAAACGTACCAAAAAATGAAACTAACCGTAAATTGGAATCTTTTCCGTTTTGGGGAAACTTTCTATTTTTGGAAACCTACTAATTTGGGAAACTTTCCATTTTGGGAAAGATTCATTTTTGGAAAAATGGTTTAGTAAAGATTTGGAGATTGATATAAATTGGTAAAGTGTTAAATTGTTATTTGAAAATGATAACAGGAATTTCAAAAATGTCAAGTTGACTGTTTTAAGTAAAATGAGTGATTTACGTAAATCTGTAAATCGACTCTTGGTAAATAAATTGGTTAATGTGACACGTTGGGTGTCCATAGTAATTCAACGAATTATTATGTGACACCCTAACGTTAAATTAAAATGGTAAAGGGAAGTTCAGAAGTTAAGTCGGGCTTCCGGTAAATGAGCAAAGAGTCGATAACTGGAAAAGCAAGAAAAGGTTAAAGAGTTAAAAAGGAATTGGTTGGTCAACTTGGTCAATGTGGTCATTTCTGGTCAAACTAGGAATGTTGTGGTCTGTTGATTGTTATTGTTTCTTGGTTGCTAAACTACTCTATTCTGTAGTGAATCATTGGACGAGGTAGCTTACGCGGTGGTTCCTGAAGCTTGAAGCTTACGAAAGGAACGGCTATTCCAGGTAGGAAAGCTAAACCCCCTTTGTTAGTGGTTTTGTATATATATGAATGTGCATTATTTCGTATGCTCATGGTCGATGCCTCGGGAAGTTTTCTTTATATATGTGATAAATGATTTATGATTGGGCCAAGAAAACCCGAGGCTAGACGTAAATGATTTTTATATGATGTGATATGTTGAGCACCGTTGTCTTGATTTTCGGTGCGTGACCTGAGAGTGACGGGACCTAGTATATAGCACTCCCACGGTGTCGATGACCGTGAACCTCCGGAGGGCAATGCCCTGTTTATTTTAATTATCCCACTTACGCTCGTCTCGTACAGAGTTAAGCGAGACGTAAGTGCGGTGTGTTGTTATGAGAGATTTGTTGGGCATTAGCAGAAAATGGACACTCTAGCTACTATTCGTCTTCAGACGCATAGGTAGTTTGGCCCGGTTTGCTGTATAGACAAACCCGGGATTCTGTCACAGAGATTCGTGAAGCCCTGCAGGCTGTATTGTTCATTGAGCGCTTTGGCCCCTGTTTTAGCATACTGCACTGTTTTTCTCGAAAGTTATGAAATGATGTTTTTGTGTGCCAAGGATTTTCGAAATGGTTTTATTTAAGAGCTCAAATCTATATGTATATATATGGTTTTCAAACCTATCATTGGTGGGCCTATATGTGAGCACGCGAGGACGACACTCACCCCTACAATAGATTGCTTGCAGGTACTGTGTACTGTGACGGGATAGATAGAGAGAGTTGTGCGTGTGGAGCCTCATTCCTTGCTCAATGTTTTGTTTAAGTTGTACTCACTATTCCTGTTTTACCCTTCGAGTTATTTACCAGAATATTTGACATAAACAGTAAAGGTGTCTCCTTGATTTGTTAATCCTGTTATATATTTTTATTGTTGTCGCTAAAGTTTTTAATTGACCTTTTAATTTGTCCACCTTCCGCGAAATTAGAAAAACTCTGATTAATGTTTTAAGAAATTCTCGTGGTGCCACTCCAGTTTTAAAAGTTTAATTTTATTTTACTAACTAAAAAGCCTACGACTTTAGGTTAATAAGTTGTTGGCACGTCCTTCGGACGTGTTGGCTTCTTATTGGCTTAAATTCGTGGCTACTGTAGTTTTCCCTCCCGGGGCGCTACAAGAGAAGTCTTCATGATTCCTAAAATTGTCTTCTTGAATGGTCATTGGTTCTGGTTCTGAAAAAGTCATATGAGGCGAGGTTCAACATGAGCAAATTCTTCTTTAATCTGCAAAGTGATTTCTTCAACATTCTTTTCACACACTTCAGGCTTTGCAGACTTGATTGTAAACTTGTTCGACTTCATCTTGAGTAAATATGTCTCATCGTTGCAATAACAACCGTTAACACTTTCATGCCATGGTTTTCCAAAAAACACATCACTATCGTCGATATCAATCACATGGCAAGTAAAATCATCGTTATAAAATTCTCCGATAGAGATTTGAACTTTACAAATCTCTGTCACATGTGCACGATCATCAATCCAAAATAGATGCTCAACTTTACTGTCGTTAATTGAAGATAATGAACAACCTTTCTTGCAACAAAATTCTCATGCAAATCACTATCAATTATTGTTAACCATACTTTGTTTTTGATGAAACACGTTGTTCTGAAGTCATCGTAATCCGGTAAGGTAAATATCCAACGTTCCATGCTAGCTTCCTTTTTTCTCTCTATCTTCTACTTCCTTTCTTCTTCTTCTTCTTTCTTTCTCCTTTCTTTTGATTTTTTGGTTAGGCGGGTCGGGTCGGTTTGATGGTTACCGGGTTGGGTCAATGGTTACCGGGTCGGGTCAATAGTTAACGGGATGGTTCGGGCTGTCGGGTTGGGTCGGGCTCGATCTCTTCAGGTCGGGTCTGTTGCAGAAAAACCTAAAAAACTGGGTTTTCTCCAAGGACGTCAAACGACGCAGAGCTGTGGCCGGAGGCGGAGCCCAGGCGGGGCAACCTTGGGCTGGGGAGGCGCTGGGTTTGGTGGCGACACAGATGCAGGGGCCGGTGGCGACGTTGGGCTGGAGAGGTCGACCGGGAGGCAGGCTCGGCAGGGCTGTGATGCGTGTCAAGGCTGGGCTTGGTTGGAGGCGCTGGGCAGTTGACGCGTCTCGAGTTGCTTCTCCGGTCAAGGCAGTGCGGTCGCGGCATTGTTTTTTTTATACTTTTTTTTTGTTTCTGAATCGATCGATATATCACTCACCAGGAATCCACCAAGCTCTGATTACCAATTGATGCAGCAGAAAATAAAGAGATAGGAGATTGGAATCCACCAATCTGTTTTTGATCTCGAATCCACGAGAGGTTCTGGAATCCACCAGGCATTGAGATAAACTCATAAGTTTTTTTATAAAATCAAGATTATCAAATACAACTGATAGAGGCTCCTTATATATAAGCAAACAAACCCTATGGCGACTAACAATGAAACCTAAAAGCCCATGGATTAAAATAAAATAAATTCCAAAAAAAATTAATTAAAATAAAACAAAAAAATAATAAAAATAAAACTCCAAAAATAATTAAAACAGTCTTTTAGAAGCTCAACGAACTTGGATGTCCGGAAATAATTTGTCACGATCAAACGGTTCTCCAATCTTTATTTTCCGTCCGAAAGCGACCCCCCTTCATTCTACATCACGATCATGAGCTTGTCTTGGCCTGCCTAACTATTTATATTGTTATTAATTATGGGGATATGCAACGAATATGAAAGATGCAAGGGGAGATATGGTTTGGCTGCTATATGTGTATAGCCGTGAATGGTTTGATTGAGTTTAAAAAAATGACCGGACGGTTCACGGCTTGAGATACGTCATATATATACATATATGTATAATAGAACTTTATTTTCGGGTTAAAAACCGATATGTAGTAGAGAAGAAATGATTTTCTCTCTTCTTCATGAATTCATGTTTGTTTTAAACTTATTTATCACTTCTTTTTCATACAGTTTATGGAATTGGCACCGTGTTCATTCTTGGCCACATTCTAGAATACTTGACTACAACCAAATTTTGCAATACAAAGATATCAAAAACATTAATTATAAGGGTTCATCAACTTGATGTATGTATTGACTGGTACATTAGTATATCTCCAAAAGACTAGTTATGTTTAACTAATAAAGAATAAATAGTTATGCTTGTGTTACTGGATTAATTTTTTTAGTAAAATGATATACATTTAGGCCCTTTGTTCTCGAAAAATAAACATGAAGAAAGAAAAAGTTGTTCATTTTTTCATTAAGAATGCCCAAGGAAATGAAATACTTTCCTGAATAAAATGAAAATATGAGAGAAAATGGTTCATTCCAAAATATATTCATGATTTACACGAGCCATAGTTCCAATTGAACATACATATTCTCGTTGTTTATTGATTTAATATACTTTTGATATTTAAAAGTCATTTATATATTATAAAGGTAATTATGTCATATATATCTAAACACTAAATGAGTATAATCAAAAAATGAGTCGAACAAGAAATTTTGTGCTTTGACTTCAAAATGAAGCTTTGCTATATATGAAAGCTGTAAATACCATACCAGCCAACTGAACACGTACATATCACAAACTCGTCTGTTGGACTTATTCATTTCATCCCTAAGTACCAAACTTTAAAATATTACCAAGCTAGCTATAAGGTCTTACCCAACTTAGCTAAATCCTAGATATTAGTGCCACTCCAGGTGACAACGGAAAGAACCATGAAACTTATTATTGGTAGTAAAACAATTAAAGATCCATGATCTGCCATGCACCAGCCTATAATTGGATTTGGGTCAATTGCTGGATATTGGTTGGATAAACTTCAGTTTTGAGAGTGGAGACGAATGCCTTGGTTGTTATCTGAACGTTCACTGCTTCGGTTGGATGCAAGCCATCAAAGAAGACATAACTGCTTCTATTTAGGCACACTTGCCCTCCCCTTTTGCATAGGATTCCATTTCCTCCATCACTTATTGATGCCACTTCACAACACGTCACCGTCGAATCTTTGAATCCTACAACCCCCCAAACAAATTTAGATGGTAATTCAGCATATAAAGATTTTATATATTATGCCAAGTTTGTTTTGAAGTTTGAAACGCATGCATGCATATATAAGCAAAGAGATCGAGATGGATGTGTTTTTTTACCTTTGGAGATGGGATTCTTGATAATGTCCCTGATAATCTTGTAGGAGTTGACGAATACAAGTGCTGAACCTGGCATTTCAACTCTTATGGCATCAAGCATAGACTTGAACATAGAATTGAAAAGGTGAGCTGCCCGGTTCATATCTTGTACGCAACGACCACGCCCCATCACGGTTAGCAGCTTCTTCTTCTTCATGTTGATAGCCATAGGACTGCACCCGAGTGGGTTTATTGACATGACCACAAATTTTCTTGCTCCCAAACTGTGCAACTTCTGTACGTACGTTTGAAGAGTTCGAATTCAATCGGAATTGCAAAAATCATAAATACACTAAAATTGACGATCAGAATCTGTCAAGTTATCAGTATCTCTCAAATAATTGACTGAAGTCCGTCGTAGCTCTCAATTCTCATAACTTTCAACGGATATAATTACAGTGTTAGAAATTAGAATTAAACTAAGACTAAATCAAATGATTATTAAGACTAGTATATATACCATACGTACAGATTAAAATAAGTCTGATGAAACCATTCAAACCGACCATGTATATATATTATAATAGAAGTCTGATGATATAGAAGGGAGTAGGTTGGGTTTTCATGCTGCATTTTATGCATGTCTGCATATCTACCAACAGAGATCTGATTAATTTGACCTAGCTACGTGGATGGTCATTCGTTTGATTAGAGAACTTAGGGGGCCAATAGATTGAAAATAATACTCGACTAGCAGCTGAATCCATGGCACCCCAGCTAGCTACATCATTGTCTGTATATGTACACCCTTCGATCATTCAGCTATATTTAGCTAAAACGAGAGAGAGAGAGAGAGAGAGAAAGGTAAAATTTAAATCTATCATAATGTATAATTCCATGAGATATATAAAAGATTTTCATGCAGGAGATCGGAGCTGCAGCCTGCAGATGCAGTTGGCAAAATTAATCAAAACAGTCTCTGACTCTCAGCTCCCGACATTGTAACAGAGATATCGATCATATATATATGGCCATAAATATACCAACTGTATCTGTGCTATAGTTATCCTATCATTAAATTCAATCCAACACGTACTGCACTATAAATCTATGAAGAAAACGAACCCCCCCCCCGTTCTGTACGTTTGGAACTTGGACCAACTTTTTTTTTGGTTACAACTTGGACCAACTTTACTACTGGGGTAGATATATTCTCTTGAATACATGTATGAACGTTAATTGTTCCATTGATCACTCATATTGGTAGAGATGGAATACGCAACGATGATGAAAAATATTGCGTGTGCAGCGTACCTTTAGCTGTGTGGAGAGAGATGAAGTGAGATTGGCGGTGAAGACTTGAAGACTGACATTATTGGGGTTGGCCAGGAAGTAGTTGAAAGAGTAATCGTTACCACCGGTTCCCACCACAAACAAGTAGTTACCGACTGATGATTCGAAACTTTTACTGCATCCCATCCCAAACCCTAACTGGATTTTTAACTCTGGCAAAGTTACCTCCTCCAAGTTTCTTATTTGCTCATTCAGACTCATTACATGTCCCTGTAATTGATCGAGTAAGTAATAATGCGAACGAATAACCCAACATCAGAATCGAAAGTAAGAAATAATTTGACCTAATTCTGGCTAGCTCTGTAAAGCCAAAAGCTTCGTATTTAAAAGCCTATTCTACTCAGAATTGCACCATCCATTACCTTTGGTTGTTAATACGTATGAGTACCTAATTATTAATATTTTGATGAGTACCATAGCTACTGCAGAAAATAATAGGCAATATAACTTTTGTCTTTCCTTTTGTTTGCTAAAAAGTTGACAATTGAGTTTCAGGGAGTGTACTACATATTTAGCAAATTTTGTTGCTGGTGATGAGGGAATTATCTTAGTTTCTTTCATCTTTTAAAAGTTTCGAATGAGGACTACATAGTAGCTACTGAAACTAATATATGCCTTCGTAATTCTAGATTACATCATATGAGCATTATTTCAAATGAGAACTCTTCTATATTTTCACAGCAAAAAATACAAGAATATATAATTAAACAAAGTTAATAGCACATTCAGATGATTTAAGTACGTACGTATAAGAAATTAACGAAGCAAGTAAGTGTTGGTATGTTACCGCTAAGGAGCCAGTATCATCGAGTATACCAGAAGCACCAGAAGCGAAGTTGACACCATGAACAATTTTGCTTCCTTTAGTTTGGGGGTCAGTGAATACTGGAATCAATGAAGGTAATTTAAGCTTCTCTCCAAGAAGATCAATAACATTCTTTCCATTTGTGAATCTCCCAGAAGGCCCGAGAGGAAAATCAACTCCATATGGCGAGTAATCAGCTCGGGCCAGTGAGTTTTGTAGGAAGTTGTTGTTGCCATTGTCAACCAGAGAGCTTCCGAACACAAACATCCCTTTGATCCCGACAGTACTTGTAGTCTCACCTTTTCTGTTTACATTACAATGACAGAAGCATTGGAACGAGCAAGAGAGGAGGGAGACACCTAAGATGAGAAGCCTCAGACATGATGAGTTTCCAGCCATTTTTGAGTTGTGGTGGTGGTGGTAAGTCATGTTTGTCTCTGCAGCTGGGTATATATACTAGAAACCAGTAGAATTACAATAATGCTAGCTAGCTAGAGTTGTCAACGTCAGAAGGCTCAGAACTTGTTGACCAAACAATATCAGTAAGTGCACTGTGCACATGCTATAGTAAGGCCGGTATATATCGTGGTAAACGTTTGTTATGTTAAAAGTAAGTAGTTAATCTCATATGCCATGCTTACTAACTTAAAATGAAAATGAGAATGACGAAATTAATTGATCGATTCCGAGATGAGAGAATTCCGGTGTTCAACACTTCAAGATAGAATGGATGTATGTGGGTTACATTTACTTATCAGAAATGTACGTGGGAAAGAATTATTAGAAGATGCGTTTAAGAATTAAAGTCTCCAAAATCAAGTTTTTCAACACCCAATCTCTCATGTAATTTCAATATCTCCAAATTATAACAATAGAAGTGTCACAAGCCGAATTGTATGGTGAGGGTACTACCCTGTACGTGAATTGTGTGATCTTACTTGTTCTCTGTTCGCAGGACCGTTCATCATGCAACCAATGAAATACATGTAAAAAAAATAAAAACCCTAGAAATATACACAATTGTTACCATTAGGAAACAACATGACAAAAATAAATGTTGGTTACGGATCTTTTTCCTCTCTTCGTAATCATTTACATTTTTGTTTTCATTCTTAATTGATATATACGTCCTTGATTGTTGATCAACCTACTTGAATTGGTTCTGCCCATTACCATTTGGTCTCGATTCATCATCATTACTAGGATAAGAACTTTAGCTGACGAAAAATTTTCGTCGACCTGTTAATTAAATTCGTCGGCTAAGATCTTAGTCGATGAGTCTTCGTCGGCTATGGTTTCGTTAGGAAAGACTCGTCGATTATGACTTTAGCTGACGAAACTAAAAGTCGTCGTCGGCTATAGTCTGAAACATTCGCCGACGAATATTTTATCTATTTCGTCGGCTAAAGTTTCATACTATACCCGACGAAACATTTAATATATTCGTCGGCTAAAGTATTTAATAAAAAAATAACTATAACAGACAAATTATAGCAAAATTTGTCAGCTAAATACTACTATTGCCGACGAAACTTACCATTATTCGTCAGTTAAACCTTAAAAAATACTATAGCTGACAAATTATGACAAGTTTCGTCGGCTATAAGTCCATTAAAAACCCCTGAAATGTCTAAATTATCATTCCAAGCAACCTCCAAAATACACCAAAACAATTCTATATAACCAACAACACAAAAATGGTGACAACACGTTATTCATTAAAAAAATTATAAATTGTTCATAAGCACATAAAACTATATAATCATTTAACTACACAAAATCTGTATCGTCTAAATTTATATCCGCGTCTGGGGGCTGCGGAGAAAGAGGTTGCGGTGACTGAGGTAGCGGTATAAGCATAGGCATGGGCAGAGCCAGAAGTCCCTGAAGTTGTACAGCTGAAAACTCCTGTAAATACTGGAACATCTGTTGCTGCTGGGCCTGCTTGGAGGCATATATCGTGACATTATATTCCTGTAAAGCGACGGTATAGGCTGTCTGGGCGGCAATCTAGGCGGCATAAACTGCAGCTTGAGCGACTTGCTCTTCCCATAGTCCTTGAACTTCTGACCCTAGCGGAGTCATCCTGCTGTTGGTCGAGGCTGCCTTTCTTTGAAATCCTGGAGTGGTCTTCAGGATCCCCTCGCCCTTCTTTCCTAGACCCTGTAGTAGAAGTTGTTTCCTCGCGGTGGGAAAGTTATGCCCATGATCCTCGCCCCAACTCTCGGATCGAAAGTGTCGATCCTGGACATGGCTTCGGATATCTCTTCCTCATGCGTGTCCGGTCATATCTCCCTCACTATACCAGTCATCACCTCGTCACTAGTATGCCTCACATTCGCCTAATTGGATAGAAAAAACAAAATTAATTAACATTTTTACATATAAATTTAAAAACGTAAGATGACTTACAATATCCTCCTGGACGTCAGGATATGTCTTCTCATATGTATAGACGTACCGGTTGACTTATGGATGTTCAATGGCCGCCTCGTTTATGAACATAGTGAACGGTCTAGAACCGGCAAGATGGTTTCCTGTGTTGCGTTGCCAGTTCTGAGCCTTCGCCAGGGAAACGGCCTTCAAAGAAGAAAAAAATAAAATATTAGTAAAATATTTTAAAATGGACGAACTTAATGATAATTTAACCAATTTTTTTAATTATGTGTTTATGAGGGTTGTTGAATTCGATATCAGAAGCCAACGCCACTCGTACTCCCTGTACAGGAACTCAACAGGGGTACCAAAACGTACGTTCCCGTGCGTAGTCTAGTGGGTCCGCAACTCGTTCTTTCACTCATTATACCTACATATACAACAAAAATATAAAAAATATTATTACTATCACATACAAGTTTGTTTTTTCATTAACTTCCCAACATACCTTCCCTCATGCACAACGTCCGCCCAGCTGGTCCTTAAGTGCTGAGAAATGTCAAACCACGCATGCATTTAACAGTTTATTAGTTTAGTTTTTTGATAAATCAACTCACCGACATCGCGTTGTGGACCATGTCCTTAACCTCATGCGGGACATCGCCCCAGTCTGACCACAACATAGGGACTCTATCCATAATGAGCGCTCCTAAGCGACCGGAGTACGTCATCGTTTTCCCGCCCGATACTATGTGGTCATCCCCGTCAGTATTGATGACGATCCTCCCTAAGGTACTCACGGTCTTCTCAAGAGTCTTCATTGTGACGGGACCTCTCTTCTTCCTTGTCGGCTTGGCTACAACGGTTCCTATCACATGATAAACCAAATTGATTATTAAAATTAGAAAACCGTTATTATGACATTATAAGAAAACAAATTATTCATCTTTCATTACCTGAGGGCGATGCGGCGGACGCGACGGATTTCGTCTTTGTCGCCAATGATGATACCCTCACAGAAATAAGATCCTTATCAAAAGGCATGAACCGATACGCCGCTGATAGAGCCCCTGGCAGGGGTAGTGGATAAATCGGCACCCTTGAGTCATCGACTGTAGGTAAGGCCAGTATCATCTACGGGAGGAACAGAAGAGGTGGCGGCATCTGTACCCCAGATCACCCACTATCCGAAGAAGTAGAACCTGGAGTCGGCGCCCAGTGTATCTCAGTCATACAGGATGCAGACACCTTCGTCTGGGTCTGAGGCCACAACTGCCTTGAGGACAGAGGGAAGTCCAACAACCTCAAAAAATGGGGGACGTCCAGCTGCCTTGAGGAATGAGAAATGCTCGGCTGCCTCTGTGTCGCCAATCGGCTTGCACACCTTGCTAGTGGTAGTGACATAGATGATATTTGGTATGTGGAGAGTCCTGTGATTATCCGGGATGTTCACTTCAATGATGGTTGTAATTTTTCCAAGGATTTTGGCAATATGCCCCCCAATTTTTCCTATCAATAATATTAATATTACGGAGGCTCCTACATAGTGGTATAACATTATTATTTTATTTATTATCTCATAGCCATCGAAAAATTAAGGTATTCATGGGCTTAGATCCTTTTAGCCGTCAAAATAAGCTATATTTCGTCGGCTAAGATGGCTTTAGCCAACGAATTATAGCATATCTCGTCGGCTAAGATTGTTTTAGCAGACGAAATATGGTATAATTTGTCGGCTAAACTCTAAAAAATACAAAAAAAATAGACTGTTTAATGTAAACCATATCAATTTTCTGTTCATATATCACAAAATTTCATATAAAATAACAGAAATATAAATTCAACATATGTAAACTATAAAACACATAAATTCTTTCGTCTTTACTAATTAATGGATTGAGTTCTCTAAACTAAAACTAAGGCGGAATCATCCGATGAGTCTTCTTCAGTGTCAGAATTAATTTCTTGCAAACTATGCATTTCCTCATCACCAAAGTCTTGGTCTGTTTCTTGATTTGGATCAACATCAATAAGCATTAGCTCTTCATCACGAATTTAAACTGAACGACCTGCTCTAAAATTATTAAGGTGAACAGTAGAGTAGTCATGAATACCTATTTCGTTGGGCTCTTGATACGCAACATCTTCTTCCTCGTCTTCGGTCTCTCCAAGTGTAGTCGCTCGGTAAATGTTTCCAGGGTGCACAAGGTTCATTACTTTCCACTCGTCACCCTTAGCAAGGTCATCAAGATAAAACACTTGTTTTATCGATGTGGCAAAAACTAACGGGTCAGCTTCGTAACAACTTGTAGCAGTGTTCATCGATAATATTCTATATTGATCGGTCTTCATGCTCTGCGGGCTAGTATCAAACCATCTACACTTGAAGAGGTGCACTATCATGTCTTGCTCATATACGAGTTCCACCACTAAATAAAGAACACATTAATAGTCAACTTCATTCCGCCCACCATGCGCTATCACACCAGAATTCTGTGTTGTCCGTCTGTTGTCTCTCTATTCACATATAAATTACACATCATTCACCTTGCACATCGGAAAAACTCTTAACATTATCGGCTTCATCGCTAGAAGTCTTAGTTCGTACGACCAATTTGGGTGACCATCAAATTGAATATGGTTCATCTGCAACCAACCATTTAACATGCTGTAAATATGGATAATTATGCAATAAACATAAATACGTACAGAAATATAGAATTATGTACCTAGCCGTCAAAATAGTTTGTGAACTCCATATTGTGGTACTCGAGATCACCTTGAATGTCTGGACATTATAGATGGATGTATTTCTACCATTCAACTTCTGGACAGTTAATCAATACCCACCAGTGGGCAATGACTAGCTCATGTGGTTGCAAATTATAGGAGTTGATAAACTTCAACATCACTGGAGAGTATGGAAATATTAAACTTCGGTTCATCTACCGGTATGGTTTGTGGACTTTCCTTCAAAGCCCCTAAATACAACTTCATGTAGGTGACGCACTCGTACGCAATATATGCTTCAGCTATACATCCTTCAGACGCAGATTTATTAGCCACATAAGCTTTGTAGTCTTCAACTTGTCTATAAATCAAGTTGCAAAGTGTTATGATTATTGAACATGTATATTGAGGAATTCATGTGTAAAAAACATATCTTTCCATGGGAAACATCCAAGTGTAGTGTACTAGATCCGTAAGCAACAATTCGGAGGAAATATCCTCTCAAATTTACACATGATATAAATGATGTCCTCTTGCATTTCCCGGAGGTCAGATTTTTTCATTTCCCGTGTGCATAACTTCTGCATGCATGCATGGATCTTGATGTAGAAAAGCCTAAGATCTTTCGGGATACATCAGACCTTATGATGAGTGGTAGGAAGACGATGACCGTGGGGCATCATCGAAACAGTGTACTGTAGATAATTATCAACAACTTTCACGGTCGATTTTGTCTCCTTTAATCTTCATTACGCGCGTCCATCACACTTTCAAGAATGGTCTTCTAACAACCAGGGTACACATGGGTTTGTTAGAAAGCAAGCAGTTTGTTTTACTTGTCAATACTAGCAGTGTTGACAACTCTAGAGAAGGGTTTCACTAGCTCAGACATATATTGTCCTTGAGAACATACACCGCTCTCATAAGGAAACATATCATTGATGAAAGTCGTTGTTGAATCGTTGGATGTACTGCCCGTCTCAGAAAATTGCATATAATCATGCGGACCTCCTGATGATGTTTCACCGTGATATATCCAACATGTGTAATTCTTTCAAAACCGGTTACTCTTCAAGTGCTTTGTCAATCGCAAATCGATGCATATCGCTGCGGCACTGACATTGCGTGCACGGGCAATAGAAAATTGTATTCCTATTAGCATTAGCCAGTGCATATTCAAGAAAACTAAAAACTCGTTTACCATATCTTTTGTCTCATTTTGAAAGCGAAATCTAACTCTTATCCATAACCTGAAAATATAACAAAATATATATGTATAACTCTAATTAATTAAATTCTATATATAAAATCTTTAATCATTTAGTATTCTACTACAACTAATTAATAAAAAATTAATAATTAACAAATATATATATATATATACTTAATAATTACATAACAATATTATATATCAACGTCATCACAAAATCATAATCAACTCATATCATCAAAAATTAACTTCAATTCATACCATCAACACAATACTATAATTAAATTAATTAACATATATATATATACACTTATTAACAACAACTTCATATATATTATCAAATCAAAATCGATCAACTCAATCACACTCAAAATCCATCAACTCAAATAAAACTCAAAATCAACATATATATGCATATATATACCTATATATAGCTCCACAAACTAATTATTGACAGATTTTGACAACACCCAAACTTTTTCTCTCGTTTTTTTTTCAATGAGCTGCTGTCTAGATCTACAAATATAAGACACTTTAGCTGACGAAATTATATATTTCGTTGGCTAAACTTTTAAAATTTTGTTGGTTAAAGTTAACTATAATCGACGAAAATTTCACTTAGCCGTCGAAAGATTAATTCGTCAACCTGTTTTTTTTTCGTCAGCTAAAGGCTTTCTTCTGGTAGTGCAGGTAACCAATGAAATAAATGTAAATAATAAATATAAATAAAAAGCCTAGAAATATACACAATTAATTGTTAACATTAGGAAACAACACGACAACAAAATAAATGTTTTTTGGTAATGAACAACAAAATAAATGTTGGTTACTGATCTTTTCTCTCTCTTCATTGTTTTCATTCTTAATCGAAATATACGTGTTTGGTTGTTGATCAACCAACTTAGTTCTGCCCACTATCATTTGAACTAGCGACATAATCTCTTCTTAGTAAGTAAGAAGTTGTGAGTTTGACTCACAAAATTGTATATAGTTGTTTAAATGATAAAAATAAATAAAATATATCCTGCTTAGTTCTTCATATCAATTAGTATGAGATGGTTATTTATAAGGATGAATTAGTAATCAAATTATGTTTAATTATGTCATACGGCAAGTAAACAGATAGGCGCGTATACACGTTAGGACCCTGTGAGTCTCGTGCACTACTAACTTATATATACTATTATTTTGCCCCACCCTACCATCTGACTTGCATAGTGGAACACTGAAATTTGCATAGTAATAGTGAGGTCTTAGGTTTGAGACAGCATCCATGGGTGGGTTTTGTTGTGTTTATTTTTTGTTTTTGGATCTAAACAATTAAGTTTAGTTATATAATAAATATTTTTGGAATTAACATTAATTTTGAATTACTTTTCAGAAAACGTCAGTAAACTTCTAAAATTTATAACAAAGTTTTGGATCTTAAGGTTACTTCAGGTTCAAAAAACCCTAAAGAGCGTCGCTCCAATTCTCTTCCTGTCTGGATGTGCCTTGGCGCCAGTGAGTGTGTTTGGCCTCATCGGTGCTAGAGTAGTGCAGCCGGATGAGAGTTTTGTCGGCATAGGTTAGGAGGTTGTGTTTGGCTCATGCTTGTCAATCATGGCATGTAGTTATGATTGGGTTGTGGAAGCAGCAAGGGACATGGAGGCGATCTCGTCAGGGTTCAGAGTCAGATCTGGGTGGTGGTGATGAGCGGTGGTTGTTGACTTAGATGGTGGCGGTATTCAATGTTTCAATTCGGCTCTGGTTGGTGGTTTGAGATTCGGTTGGGAGATTGGCTCGAGATGGAGCACCTTCAGATGCAATCACTCAATTTGGTGGTGGAGTCAAGAGGTGGTGTTGTTCCGGCGCCGGTGGTGGGCAGCGGTTGTGGTGGTGAGTTACCTTATGGGATGTGAGGGATGATATGGGCTAGCTTTGTTTCATGGGCTTGAGTGTGGCTTGTAGGTTGAAACTTCGGCTAGGGTTTCCTTTTGGGCCCTGTCTTGGTTTTTCTATTTTTATTGTTTTAAATTGTTTAGACTAAGTTGCTTGCGGGTCTAAAGTGCATTCTTAGTTATTGGGTTCGGTCTTTAATTAGAGTTTTTTGATGTTCTGGGGTTGCCCCCTCTGCACAGGGCAGTCCCGAAAGTAATCAATAATGATATGTTGAGGACTTGTCCATTCTTTTTTGTTTTTAGTGACTGGTTACTATTCCCATCTGTCACTACACAAGATTGATTATAGTGTTTCATCTCATGGTCTTTAACATAGAAATTGCTTAGTGTCTACTTGGTAGTTTTGCATGGTTACCTTTAAATCGTTGTCATTACGGGCGCATCGTGTTCATGTTGTTTTACCTATTCTCAAGTTGTGATAAATAAAATTAACATCCTTACATAAA
Source organism: Comarum palustre (assembly GCA_951800085.1). Classification (NCBI taxonomy): domain Eukaryota; kingdom Viridiplantae; phylum Streptophyta; class Magnoliopsida; order Rosales; family Rosaceae; genus Comarum; species Comarum palustre. The sequence continues at coordinate 9,145,276 of OX637579.1, read as the reverse complement.
AAAAGTTCTAAACTTTATGTACTTTTTTCTTTCAAGAAGTTCAGATTTTTTCTCTTCTACAAAGCTTTGATATGTTGTGAGTGTACCCCACTTGAAGTCGAATCCTGGCTCCGCCACTGTTAACAACATATATATTGTATTTCTCATTCTTATGAACTCTCTTTCATACGGTAAGTAAATAGTTTGAGGATGTGTTTACTAAAAGGTAATAGGAATATTTCAATAGGGATTCATTCTCATTCCAAGTTGATTATGTGTCCCATACCAAAACCAAGAGTCATTCCGTCCGTATGAGTAGGTATTGAATTTGATTCCATGAAATCAAGTTTGATTCCAAAACTGTCCCTCGTCAGTTCAAGAAAATCTAGTATTAACTTTACAAATTCATGCTAAATCAAATTCTAAACAAGGGTAAACTTGCAATTGTATTATTATCATTCGTGTTTCCCCTTCTCGTTTCAGGAGACACGTAAACAAATGAATATGAATGACTTTTTGTCTCTCTCACTCTTTCATATTCTCGTTCTCGTTCTCTCTTATTCCCATTCAAGTTTAGTAAACGCCCCCTGAATGTAATGAAACATTCTCATACTGATTCATTCGGTCTCCATTTTGGTTGATATTTTGATTCATGATATTTTAAAAATATGAAAATAATTAATAATGGACGAAAAAAATTAAACTATAATAAGGACCAAGTTAAGGACTAGTTGAGAAACACTACGTTGAGGACCGTCCAGATGAGCTAAAAATTCTCCCGAAAAAAAGAAAGAAAGAAAGAAAGAAAAAAGTAAAAGAAACCTTAGAGTCGTCGACAAGTTCTTGTCGACATGCTATATGCTTTTTTGATCTGGCGTTGAAGATCTGATGCAGCATCCTCTGGTCAGAAAATACCAAGCTCGAGGAATAGGTGAGGTTGTGTTTTTTGGCCGGTGTTACGCTTGAACCTGTGTGGTGTGTTGTGACGGCGTGAATTCAAAGATCGACTCGATGGTTGATTTCATTGATCTGGATCGAAGTGGGCACGTCCAGAGCAGCACAGGCATGACGATCCACACTTGGTTGACTGAGGCTTGCAACATGTCATAAAGGCTAGGTGGGATGTTGTCAAGACCCATCCCGGATTAACCCATTTAAACCGGAGTAAACCCTGCATGGAACAACTCAAGGAAAATTTTACTAAATTTTTTTGGCATAACCTCCCATCAAATGGCTAACCCTACCTGCAAAGAAATCAACACTTCTCTAAAAAAACAACCAACCATCCGTAATTCCTAGAGTCAACCTGCTCCTCAATAACCCAACAACCTTCAATATCTAACAACCCAATCAATAATCAGAGCGTATCTACTACAAATGAGAAACTAAATTAAAATAACGAAAGAGAGAAATACAATATTACGACTATGCCTCAGCTGCGTGTACGCCGAAGCTCTTCTAACACAAATCAAGCCACTCCAATAAGCTTTAACATAAATAAAATCGATCTCCTCATAAAACTCGTACGAGATCTCCTGTCGAACCATATATAAAAATCTATCATAAATCTCATAAAACATCGGTTCGACTATATAATAAAGATGGGGAAGTGGACTCACAAGTGAAACAAATCATTAGCCTTCGCAGCTAGAGTCGGAACCTCCCATCACACTACCCCCAGGTGAGGATCGCTATATGCGGTCATCTCTACCTATGGCAAGGACCCTTAGAGATAACAATGGCTAGCTAGCGAATACTCATAGACGACCCTACGTGGGTAAATTACCTCCATAGTTAGGGTCGGAACCTCCTAGGCTACATTGGGGCATCCCCCAACAATAATCTCTAAGATGACCCTAAGTGGTGAAATGAAAACCAAATACATAAAACACAAATCCATACTTCCCCACGTATAATTCCCATCCTAGGAGATCATACACTGAGGTCTAAATATATATAACAAACCTCCCACATCAAACCCTCGAGAAACAAATATAAGCCCCTTTTTCGCGGCCAAGAAAACATTAAAAATCTCATTGATGTCTCACGCGTCAAAAAATTATCATTCTGAAAAATATATTTGGGATGTATTCATCACTAAAAACCATCAAAAATCCAAGAAACAGAAATTCTTCATAAAATCTCGAAAAGCAATATATATCAAATCACGAGAATCAATTATTCTGGGATCATCACAATGATAAAAATCCATAAGCTCAAAGCATAAAATAAAATAAATCAATAAAATTTCTAAAACGATAAATGAAACTTCAAACTCAAACGATGATCTCATATCACTTCGTCAATCAAAACTCGAAAACGATAATTTCAAGAAAATATTCTTAAATCATTTAACTCATATAATTTATTTAAAACAAAAGTCCACTCACAGATTTAATTCTTCAATGCTCGGAACACCCCTCGAGCGTTATCTCACAATATCTAGTCCCTCGAGTAAATTTGCATCTGACGATAAACATTAAAATAGAACAGTCAGACTAGATATCGAGATAATTATCAATTCGACCATTTTCTTAGTTTGATCAGGGATGGTCGATATCCCTTTTTATCAACATTCCATAATTAAATCTTCTTCCCGATTACCAATTCGATAATTACTTCTCTTAATTAACTTATCAGGTGTCGAATTAACTTAAAAATCATACTAGAAATTAATATGAACTCCAAATTCATATTTTTAACATGATCGGACATAATTATGAAACTCTTCGATACTTTACAAATGCCAAACCGCAAATATTACTTTTTCCCAAATATCAATTAAGACTTCTCATGTCAAGACCCACCACGAGTTAACTCCTTTACCCAAAGTAAATCCTGCAGGGACTACCTCAAGGGAACTTCTTACCGAACCCCCATTGAAATGGACAACCCTTCCTGCAAACTAACTAAGTACTTCCATGAACATTAATAATTCAACCCAACACCGGGAGCCATCATGCTCCCCAAATCTCATCTATGCTTCACAATCAAATTCAAACTAACTAAACTGGGGTAATCAGAGCAATCTAAACAGATAAATACGTAGTTAAATTCTAGCGTCAACGGACTAAATCGACTATGCATCGTCTCATGTACGCATGACCTCCTCTCAGCTACCCTACAAACTGAGCATTTGAAAACGAAAGGCCCAAGGGAAAACATTTAAAAATAAGTGGACAAAATAACTAAATTACTTACGAAATCGTAATGTAACGTTTTCCCAGCATTTCGTTCATTTAAAACTTCTTATTCATGCAACATTGGAAAAATCTCAAATAAACATAGAAAACAAAATAAGTCACAACAACTTAATGACTTAAAACTCAACATTAAATAATAGGGGAAGAGGTTTCATCATGACAATGATTCTTCAAAGCTAGGGTCGGAGCCTCCTAAAGCTTCTAAGTATGCCCCGCGCCACTTTCTTAAGTGGGGGGCCTACCCCGTTCCATCTTATTTAGTTAATAAGGTGGGGGTCATCAATCTAACGCACCTCGCGCCACTTCCTTAAGTGGGAGGTCCATCCCGCTCCATCCTGATTAGGTGGGAGGTCCTCACTCGACACGCATCCCACGCCACTTCTTTAAGTAGAGGGTCCACCCCGTGACACTTCTTTAAGTAGGGGGTCCATCCCGCGTCACCCTATAAGGTGGGAGGTCATCAACCTATCCACCCAGCGTCACTTTCTTAAGTGAGGGGTCCACCCCGCGTCACCCTAATTAGGTGGGGGGGTCATCACTCCACACGCGCCCCGCACCACCCTAAATAGACGGGGGTCATCACTCTCAACGCACCCCGCGTCACTTCCTTAAGGGGGGGTCCACCCAGCGTCATCCAATAAGATGGGGGTTATATATATATATATATATATATATAATTATTAACGACCTTTCATGGTGAAGAAAAACAACACAACAAATCAGAAAAGTCATAAAAGACTACCCCGTAAATTAAAATATGCATTAAGCACGGTTCTTCGACTGTCTTCATAATAATGGCCATAAACGAAAGATTTCTCAATCAAGTGAATTTATAAAAACGAAGGGGCTACGAGAGGGGAGCAACCCGCCTTCTCGGCCCACCGGCCTAATATAATTATTAAAAAATTTATGTTGAGTATATTTAATAAAAACGTAAGTGCATGCATGACAATAAAATCAAAGGTCAACTCAGAACTTACGTCTTAGCCTGACGAAATCTGGATTGCTTCTCAAGCGAGAACTTCTCATCTTCTGTCCAACGAATAATTTAAATCACAATTGCCAAATAAATAATTATTCAATATTGACAACAACGATACCCTCGGCCAAAATTCTCAAAATTAATCGACACAAATCCCCGACCTTCATCAATAGCTTATGTAGGGCTGGGATCGGTACGGGACGGGTCGGGATTTGACCTATCCCGATCCCGATCTCGAAGTTAATACAGTAATCCCGATACCGATCCCGATCTCGAAATTCGGTACCGATCCCGATCCCGATCTCGATCCCGAAAATATGCAATTTTTAGTTCTAAATAGCTACATTTCTACTAAAATTCGGGACGGGTTCGGGACGGATAGAGCCTATACCGATCCCGACCCATTTAAGAAATTCGGGATCGGGTTCGGTATCGGGACGTCGTATCTGAAATTTTTGTCCCGTCCCGTTCGGTATCGGTACGGGATGGACGGGTTCGGGATCGGGATTTCGAGTCCAAATTCTCACCCCTAAGCTTATGTGTCTTTAAAATATTTCTTAAACCTTAATCGGTAATAATCGATGGTCAGAATAATATTTTATTATCCACCGATAATATTACACTTGAAAAATTCCAAAACATAACCAAAACTCTTCCAAAAATTAGCAAATTTAAACCATAGACTCCTCTTATTTTATACAATTTTTCAATAGAAAAATCTGTCCAAAAAGTGGCGCCGCAGCAAGCTCCGCAGCAAGTATCACCACCAAATTTTAACAGCAACTTCATCTCATCAATCCGAATATCTTTCTAATTCAACTCGAATGCCAACTCAGTCTCTAACTAGATCAATCGAAACGAAATTCAAAAAATCCCAAATTTTTTAACCTAAAAACTTCAAATCATCGATTCTCTCTCCACACTCAAAATTGATCCACCAAATTTTAGGGGTGAGTTGTACTCCTAAAACTCATTCTATCCGTATATAGAACTCACCAATTAGTGGCCTGGGGAGGGAGAAATCTGATCAAAACTCTACACTGTAGACTCGGCAAACAACTCGACTTTTTGAACAAATCACTGCTAGATAGGTCAGAAAGCTTACCTAGAAATGAAGTAGACACATATGCGGTTCTTTTGAGACTGGTACGGCAGTCTGTAGCGGCTCGACGACGGCGTTAGGGAGGCGAGAAGCTCCGGCATAGAAAACTTTTCAAGTTTTTACCTTTTTATCGAATCACTTCAGTAAATTTTCATATTTATAGACTTTTTACCATGAACGGTAACTTCTGATATTTTATTTTCTACCGTTTTACCGCATGGTAACTTTTGTTTTTTATCATAACTTTCACATACGAACTCGTATCGACGTTCTCTACGATTTTCATGCAGAGTTATTCCTCAAATTTTGCTTATAGAAAAAAGTCAACTACAGTCATTATACGATGAAACGATTACTTTAAATTGTAAAAGGTAAAAGTAACCAACTATAAGATAATTTCTAAAGATCAGGATGTGACATCTTAAATCGATAATCTCCTCGGCTTGACCAAGATTAACCAATTCCCAATTAATTATTTAATTGACTGATTTTTAGTGGTTGACATCTGTTGAATAATCCTGACCGTCAACTTTCTAAAAATGAAAACTTCATATTTTTAGCAAGTTTCATGTAATTAATCGTTTTACTATTTAACGAAACTCTACAACTACAAATTTTTACCAAAGAGTCGATTTCTATATCTTTGGCATTCTACGGGATCTGCCCTCATCGGAACTCCTGTCAAAATCTGATAGTTGGCCGGAATACTCCACTGAATTCCGGTAACTTATCGGAATCTCACCATAGCTTTGTCGTACCCTCCAAATTCCAAGTTTTCGACCAACAATAAGAAAAACACAGAATTAGTCACCAACTACAGCACAACAACACACGACAGTTCCAATTATACCTTACCTCTATCCTGCTCAAGTCCAATAGACCAGCAGTGCTTCAACCTCCTTCCCTTCTCCCGGTTCCCCTCACTCCAGTTCGAGACGCAGCCCTCTGCCTTGACACAGCCGCCTGTCTTGGTCTCAAAACCAAGGTAGCTGCCTACAAGGCTAAACAAAAAACATGCATGAGCTCTATCAATTGTTGCTAAGCTCGAAGAACAGAGAAAACCCAAAAATGTAAGATTGTGCCCCCAGTCTGGAAATCGAAGCTCACATGGGGATAAAAACAAGAGAAATTACCTACAAATGTAGAAACACACCTCTCCCTCATCGGCAGAAACAGCAGAGTCTCTAACATCGACATTTAAATTGAGTGGGTGGCTGTTGGAGTAGCGCAACTGAGCATGTTGGTGGAGTATGCTTTCAACGAATTGTGTAGAATAATTGTCTGGGTGAGCTAGGCTTATTTTTAAAACGGGCTTCATAGGTTTTATTTTTAATGAGATTTGAGTTTTTTTGTTAATGAGATTTGTCTGCTGGTACTGAAATCGAAACATGGCACTGAAGACCACATCGATATCGCTCTGCTCCGTTCCCGCTCTCTTGTTCGCATTCACTCTCCTCTGCACCCTCTCTCTCTCCCTCCTCTTCCTCTCCAACCCTCCTCACCCCCCCACATCCACCGTTTCCCATCTTAATTCCATCAAGGTCTACGTGGCAGACCTCCCCAGATCCCTCAACTATGGCCTCCTCCACACCTACTGGGCTTCCGGGCCCGACTCCCGCCTCCCTTCCGACGCCGACCACCAAACCCATCTGCCCAGAAACCTCGAGTTCCCGCCGTATCCGGAGAATCCGTTGATCAAGCAATACAGCGCCGAGTACTGGATCTTGGGGGACCTGATGACTCCTCCGCATCAGAGAACTGGGTCTTTCGCCAGACGGGTTTCCGATGCCCAAGATGCTGACGTGGTCTTTGTACCCTTCTTCGCTACTCTGAGCGCCGAGCTGCAGCTGGCTACTGCCAAGGGATCGTTCAGGAAGAAAGATGGGAATGAAGACTATGCGAGGCAGAGGCAGGTGGTGGATTTGGTCAAGAGCACTGAGGCTTGGAAGAGGTCAGGTGGACGAGACCATGTCTTTGTGCTCACTGGTATGTCTCTTTTCATTTTTCTATATTGGGTCTGTTCAGTGGTGGTTTTGCTAGGAGAAGAATGATGTGTGTATGGGAAACATCATGCTAGTCTCTGGGTTGTCAGGTTGTGTTAAAACTTGAAGCGTTTTTGGCAGACCCTGTGGCAATGTGGCATGTCAGAGCAGAGCTAGCCCCGGCGGTTCTCCTTGTTGTGGATTTCGGCGGGTGGTACAGGCTTGAATCCAAGTTATCAAATGAAAATTCATCTCATGTGATTCAGCACACACAAGTTTCAGTTCTCAAAGATGTAATTGTGCCATACACCCATCTACTTCCTAGATTGCAATTATCGGAAAACATGAGGCGAAAGACTCTGCTTTATTTCAAAGGAGCTAAACATAGGCACCGGGTTGGTATTTACTTGTATACTTGTTGTGCAATTTTCTTTTGCATCATTGTCACTTTATTATGGCTACTTGCAACTCATCAGTTGGTAAAATGCACTTGCGCTTCCCTTTGTTCATTAGTAAACACAGTTAAACTGCAAATAACAAAAGACAACTATGTTATCCTTTTTATAGTAACTTTGTTGTGGTATCTTCTCTCTAATCATCTTAATTATTATTTACATTCTTTTTGTAAGGCTTATCATGACCATATATGCTTCATGGTGTCAGAAGTGTTAATTTACCCATGGTGTTAAGATGCTTGTTGATTAATCGAGTCATGTAATAACAGGGAGGCTTAATTCGAGAAAAATTGTGGGATTTGTTGGCTAATGAGCCCAACGTTATTATGGAGGAAGGCTTCCCTAATGCCACTGGAAGGGAGCAATCGATAAAGGGGATGAGAACATCAGAGTTTTGCTTGCACCCAGCTGGGGACACTCCCACTTCATGCCGGCTTTTTGATGCCATTCAAAGTCTTTGTATACCTGTTATTATCAGCGACAACATAGAGCTTCCTTTTGAAGGAATGATAGATTATTTAGAATTTTCAGTTTTCATCGCTGTTAGTGATGCATTGAAACCAAACTGGCTTGTGAGTCATCTTAAGAGCATTTCAAAAGCGGAGAGGGATAAATTTCGTCAGAAAATGGCTCAGCTACAGCCTGTGTTTCAGTATGACAATGGGCATCCTGGTGGCATTGGGTCAATTTCTCCTGACGGTGCAGTGAACCACATCTGGAGAAAGGTTTACCAAAAGCTGCCGTTGATTAAGGAAGCGATCCTCCGTGAAAGGAGAAAACCTACCGGTGTATCAGTTCCACGCCGTTGTCATTGTACGTGACTTGTGCTCCTATACTAATTCATCATTGTATCTCTTGTGTTGCAATAGTTTTTGCCCCTTATTTTACTTTTTGTGAAAATGATAATCGGATTATATTAAAGAATTTCGTTTTCTTGTGAGTTGGTCTCTTCCTAAACTAGTTCTTTCCAAGTCCTTGTAAACTACCTTGTTGAACCGACTCTGAAGTTATCTTTCAGCGCATGATTAAAGGAATTTATAAACGATTCCTTGCTTGTGCATTGTACAATTATGTCGAGCTTTATACTTTTCTCATAGACGAGTAGTATCTTTGATGGTCCACAATGTAAGACCATGCAAACCTGTTTCAGCTGCTATAACTTCTCTGTTAATTATTCCAAAAAAAACCCCTTCTCGGTTAAAACTACAACCCGCTACGTCGTTATGTGAACCTGCAAATGTTGAAATGCAACCAGAGAAAGTGATGCATGGAAGAGATTAACCCCTCTCAACCTATACAACGGGACTCGTCACTGCAATGAATCAGGTCCTGGTTGATAGAGTCGTCCATTTCCGAAGAGGCAGCTGGTGAGCTAGTAGGCAATTACTTGCGTCAATAAGAACGCAAAACAAAGATGTTTATTACACAAAGATTTTGACCTTTTAGTTCTACATACTTCTGTTGATTTAAACTCTTAGCGTGTAAAGATTATGCCAAGTGAACAATATAGCACTGATTATCTTCGTCGATTTGTATTGGACAGGAGCAAGAAAAAATGATGCCGACATTACAAGAATAACATTTCATATACAAAGAATTTCAAGCATCAACATAAGAGGTAACATTGTTTATCATGCCTTGCAACTCTACTTCCTCGATACGCTTTACAAAAGAATTTTACTTGTAATCTGCACATTGTGACCTACCACTGACACCATCCTCGGAAATTTGCTAAAAATTGCAGAATAACAGGGCAGAACTGAGATGACCTGCTCAATCAAAAAAATTGAGATGACCTACAATTTACAGTATCTAAAGCTGTGAAAGCAGCCCCACTAATATTCCTAAAAGGGTAAAATGATTATACCAGTTAAAGAAAAGAGACTCAAGGCAAAAAAAAACTGTTTAACCCTCCTTTCCTTTGGGAGAATCAGCATTTCTAGCAGTATATTTGTCACAAGGATCAGAGGGTTCTGAGGAGCACCAGTGATCTGGGACACTCCATATATTCATCGACATGAACTTTCTGAATCTCCTCTTGTACTCTTTAGGAGAGATCACAGTCGGCAACACATTTTTTGGCACAAGTGAAGACTTCACCCATGACTCTAGGTGCTTGTCCCATGTATACTGCCTCAGATAATCAATAATGCCACATACAAGCTCCTGTCTGTGTGTATCAATCCCCACAAGCAATGAATAATCCATAACATTGATTGACTGCAGATATGACACAAATATGTGAGTTTACAGAGTTTTGGTGCCAATGACAATAAAAATGCTAAAAACATGTAATATTCTCCACAATCTGTTAGTCAACAGATTCCAGATGTCCAATCACAAGCTCTGAGGACATACATTCAACCGAAATAGGTATTGGAAACTACCATCATAATGCACAAAACTTGTAAACTCACATTGAGAAAAGACGTGTCATTCCACAGAGCCCGTTGCAATTTTTGCTTTGATTCGTTACTAACATAAAATGGAGATGAGTTCATGTCATTGACAAAGTTCTGATCCAGTAGAACATCTCCTAGACCATCAGGAGCCGAATTGAATCGGTCATGTAGAGCGCCTTTAAGATCGTACAGACAGGTGCAGTTTCTACCAAATGTTAGATTTTCCATAACCATCAGATCATGTTTGATCTCTTTCCCACTTTTTGTCTGTCTCACGACCACCTGCAAAGAAAAAGTTGTAAGCATGATGAAACAGGTTCACAAGTGGAAACAAAAATTCTACCAACCTGATAAATCCCAAGAATTTTTGCTAGGCAAGTTTGATTCCCTTTCTCAAATGACTTGTTCACGTGCTCAAAATAATCATTTGCAAACTTTACAAATGACTCAAATTCTGTCTTCTTGATTGCTTTTATAACCAACCTGTCATCAACTGTTTTGGCAAAAAAGGCTTTGCTCTTCCCACCTTTAGCATCCCAGTTTCTACAACGGCTTAGGGAAGCAATATAATCAACCTCAGATTGGAAGCACCGATTCCGGAGGTTGCGAAACTGAATTGCATATGGACAAAATACAGTATATTTCTCCTTGCCTAGTGATTTGGCAACTCTTAGAGTTACCATTGGGTGGGTTCCTGCCGGAACCAGAGAATCCAACAAGTTCAATCCATCGAAACTGGAGAAGCGTGACTCATCAAAAGAAATGCTTGCCATGGAATGGACTGTATCAGAATCTGAAGAACTACTTGAGATCTGACGCGGCAATGAAATAGTAGGAACTCGAGTCAGACTCTGTAAATTCTCAAATGTTCTAGCAACAACTCCACTATTGTCATTAACTAGACCATCTGTTTGAAGAGGTGGATCTTTCAAAAAGGCCAGTGCACAAGCAATTACACTCGACAGTTCACCATCATAGTCTGAAATTATATAGTTATCAGTCCCTAGAGGAATGTGCAGCATTTGCCCTTCCTCCGAGATCAACTGATATGCTGTGGGTAAGTATTCTGATGTATAGCTACTCTTGGCTTCAAACCTTGGAAGGACTCTTTGTAGATTGTTCATATCTACTTGTCGAATTTCAGAGAAGGGCGCCCAAAACCAATCACTTGAACTGTCAAAGTTGGATGATCGTGAGTGTGGAGAAGTGTCCATCAGTGGCATACTTGAATCAACCATCGAACAAGAATCCTCATTTTCCATGGAAACAGGAATTCTTCTATCTTCATCTAGTTCATCAGCCAAAGTAATATTCCCTTCCAGATACTTGACGGAATGACCATCAGTGGAGCCGTTGGGCCTAGGATTGGACTCACGGTCAGCATATCTTTTGGGGCTTGAACAATCCACATTCGGTATCTGAAGACCCTCAGGCAAAGTAGACACATTAAGTTGATCAGCTCCTTCAGACTCTTCAACAGGAGCACCAATTGGAATTTCCTTAATTGGAAATTCATCTGCTTCTGCAGATACATCTAACTCAACCCTTAAATGGGAAGAACCATCAGTGCAGTTTTCACCTCTTCCCATAGTTCTTTCGCTCAAAATTTCTCCCCTAATGCCATGAATACCTGAATTCACTTCTTCGCTTACCTCATCCGAAGCCGTGGACTGAATCATCGTTTGAGTAGGTGACAGTAACGAATGCAAGCGCAGATCCCAAATGCATGATTGAAGAAGAAGTTCCCAATGTACACGGTTAAAGCCAAGAAGTTTGTAAGCAGCTTGGCCCGAGTTCCTATTCTGATTAACAGAATTGTGAATGTTTACCTGTTTTAAGTTATGATTCTGTTAAAAAGGATACGAAGAAGTATATTAAGATCAGGTTTGACTGACAAAAACCTCATGCATTTGAAAAGTACAAGGAGGATTGTAAGTAAGAAAATGACTAACAAGACAAAACAGGAACATCTGAAGAGAAACTTATGAACTAAAACGTGCAAATTCATCATTGGAGTCTATTTTACAGAACTATGGAATGTTAGAAAATGAAAAGAAAAAAAATACTACGGTCAAACAATGAAACCGAATGAAACTGATGCATCTGAGTAATTGACAGGGAAAGGAAAACCACCAAAAAACATGTCAAACTACAGAAAAGAGAAAACTAACAGAAAACAAGGCTCAAAGTAAGTAGACTATAGCAAGTAATACATGCATTCATACTAATGTGATGACTTTCTAGCAAACCTTAAAACTAATTATGCAGTTATGCCACAAAATGAACCTGTGAAAAGGAAGTAAAAAGAGAAAAGTGACCTTGTGCTCATATTCTTCTTGATTTAGCATATCTTCGATGTCAGAGAACCGTTTCAACGAGCCTTGCAGTTTTAAAGTCTTGCCATCAAACTGAGACCTAATCTTCTTCAAAGAATCGCCAACCTCACTTAACAGCATATATCCTTTCTCTAGTACCTTAAGGAAAACAAAAGATTCGTTCAAGAAAATATATAGGCTAGGCCAGGATCTTTAACTTGTATTCTAGCATCCACCAAAGAATTATCAATCCATTATCAGAGATCAAAGAAGCACGCACAACCAGAAAATAACTCACATTGTCAATTTCTTTTGCAAACCAATCTTGTCTAATTGAATTACTGAATGGAAGCTTCAGAGGAGGCACAGACACAGTATATATTGTGACCAGGGAATTTTTGAACATAGCAACCATGGGGCCTAATCTGCAAAACATAAAAAAACATTATAAAGATGCAACAAAGTTAATTATATATATAAATATATATATCCTTGGATAGACACTTTTAAAACGATACCAGATGCACCTAAACAGACTAGTTCCATTTACAAGATTGAAAAATCAATTCAAAGATTCGTGCTAAAAAAGAAAAGAAAACGACAATAGAACTATATATATATTATATACACAAATTTATATATGGTCCATTATATGCCTCCAAAAAAAGTTCAAAATCCATAAATATTTCTCAGACTCAGCTCCAATGAGAGCACCTTTCCCATATGCATGTGATCCTAACCAGGGATGGTTATACGAAAATCCCTTGTGAACTGAGTTTTGAATCCGCACAAATTAAATACTCAAAACCCTATTTTATGCAAAATGAACCAAGAGATGAGAGCTGAAAAATAAATTTAATCCATACCCAAAGAAGTAGAGAAAGTCTGTGTGCAAAGAATGGCCACATGTAGAAAATCTATTAGAGAGAGAGTGGTTTGAAAAATTGAGCTCCAGGAAATTTCCAAATGACAGACAACGTGCTGCACTGGAAATCAATACTCGTTTTGTACACTTTGATTTTCCCTTCTGAGATTTACATGCACCACATCGACTCCACATCCAAAGCTTCCCTTCAGCTTCACCAGGTAAATGCTCAGCACACAGGCGTTTTATCCTTATGGTAAGCTGCTTGTTATGATGTGCATAACCATACAAGTGAGCATCTGGTAGCTCACCACATGCTGTGCAATGGGTTTGCTGCAATACACAAGGCCTTTTCAGTTCATCTGCAATCGCAATTTCATGTAATATTTTGGAGAACATAATATATCCATATCACAGAACTAAGAATAAATAAAAAATTAGGTGGAACAATCAATAATACACATAAAAAAGGAACTGTCGGAACAATCAATAATACACATAAAAAAGGAACTGTCGGCATGCTGGCGCTGTGCAACATTTCTGGCAGCATATAGTCAACCCAGAATCAACCCGAGTACTTGACCCATGCACATCATAGTGAGAATATGGCAACATGCCCATAAAGTCCCTAATAAATAGAGTTGTGAAAAACCTGATTCAGTATACTGTCCTGTAAAAACTTCCCAACCGGCACATCAAAATTCTTGTAGAACATGATATGAGAAAAATGGCTTTGCTCACAAACAGTCCCTTTAAAAGCATTCTTTCTCGACATCAAAACCAAAATACTCTGGGAATCCAATACTTTGCTGATATCATTCTTGCTTTGCTTTGGGTTTTCGGTGGTACCGCTATCCTTTTTAATCTCAATAGAAGATTCGGTGCAAGTAAATGGAGACTGAACTTCTCCACCCCTGAGTGGCTTCTCTTCATCAGAACTCCCTCTATCTTCAACATCACACTGATCAGTCGCCTCTGGAGAAGTTGAAATAGAAACAGAGTTTGTAATCTGATCATTCCGTTCTCTTCCATTTAATCCAAAGTATGAAGAGAGAGATTGATAAGAAGTAGATGCTAGAGGCAAGCTTTCCCCTATTACTTTCTTTAGTGATGCTGAAAGGGACGAGAAGCCAGAAAATATGACAGGATTGTATGGTTCATAACATGTGGGGCTACCTTGTAATTCCAAGTCAGCATTTTGAGAAGATCCTTCATGGAATCTATCAGAAATGGGAATATCAACTGTATCTGACGCAGTTTCACCACTGGACTCCCTATGATGTGGAATGCATGAATTACCAGATGCTGAATTAAAGGATTTGTTACCAGTGGAACACTGGTTTACTACTTCCACGGACAAGTGATTTGCTTCACCAAACAAAGCATGTGCAGAGAACATTGATCTCTGGTCAACAAGGAAAGAAGTCTCAAGTATTAAATGATATGCCAAGATAACTGCACACTGCACTACACACTTGATCTTCTTCAATTCATCACTCTGTGCTCCTTTCAGCAAAATCTGTGTTACAATTCATGCAGAACTTGATTATTTTACATGATATACTAAACAACCCAACTATCAAAGCACTACAGAAACATTACCAAATTAGACAGTGCCAAAAAACAAAAAGACAGATGGACACTCATAATCAGATCATGAAAGCAAGTACAAGTCCAGATGGAAAAATAACAGTAATTCCTGATGTGTCATTTTTGACAAAATTTTGGCTCTCAAAAATGTAAATTAAAGAAGGGCACTAAAAACTATATCTGAACACAACACGAGAAGAGAGAAATGTATATCCCTGAGAAAATGGCTGCCCCTCTACAAACTGTATCCCCACATTATTTTTATAGTAGGAAGTCAATAATCATACATCAGTTTTAAGATTAAGCTATTTGATTACAAAAGTTATTATGCAAGATACAAGGGTAGTTATGAGTAAAAGAAAAAGAGCCAGAATGTCATCATATATCCAGAATCGAGATAAGTGAACCGAAACAATTAACAAATAGTCTCATCTATGGGGTCCACTGTCAATGATTGATGATATAAATTGGAGCTTCAATATCTGACAACAGGGTATAGATCTGGAGCATTAGCTAGTTCACCCTAACAGCATCAAACCAACATCACAAAAAAATCATAAAAAAAAGAATACTTCACAATTAACAATGAAAATCTGCCTGACAACTATTACTATAATTGTGAAATTGAAAGTCTCATCAACCTTGACCGAAGAATAACTTCTTCAATTCAAATGTGTGTTTATGTGGGATGTGTGCAGCCATGGACAATAAAGACCTACATAAGTTTAAAATGGGGAGTACTTACTGTACAACCCCGGCGTGTAGGACAGCCCTCAATAAACATCAACGTTTTACTTGGCATCTTTCCTCCCCCCAAACCAGCATGTTCCTCTATAAACTTTTCTATGTGAAAAGAGTCGCACTGCTTTAGCTTTTGACTCGTCATGGTATCTGATGATAAAATTGGTGATCCAGTACAAAGAGCAATTCTCTGTAGTCGGTGAAGCTTCATGTCATAGACCAGTGTCATTTTTTTTGCAAGAATAGATTCTTGAATATCACGAGAGACAGTTTTTTCCACTAAAACCACATTTGGATGATATTGTTCTAGCATTTCGGTGACGGACTTCAAGTAATCTTGTTCCTGTTTGTAAGAAAGATGGTGAGAACAGATAGTTGCTTTCTTGAGGTTAAGACAGATATTGTGATGATGTTACCTGCTCCATTGAATCAAATGATGACAATCCACTTGAAGACTGACCAAGAGCTCCCTGGATTAGCAACAACCTTGGGTTCTTGTACTTGATTGGCATATGCTTGTGTGCAGCATGCTTTTTGAAGACCATACCTTTTACTAGTTGACTGCAATGGCATAAATAATTTTAGACATCCAACTTCCAAATAAACAATTTTCACAAATCTGTTTAACAATTATCATTAAGGTGATTACCACTCTCAGTTGATTTGCTTCTATATAAGTCATTTATCCATCCCTGTAACTTTGTGTTGTGTGTAACAAGAAATGCACACACCAAATTCCCTTCATTGACAGGACATCAATATACATGAAATATGGTATTAAAGTTTGCAATTGGGATGAGAAATACTCCTCGACCCTCAAAATAACTACATTGTCCTCGTGATCTCAATATTATTTTGAAGGTTATACAAAATTATCTTATTTTGCATTGGCAAAAAATGCAAAAGCTATTTCAACGAAAGTACTGCAGAATCATGACCCATTCGTTTAATCACCGTAAACATCAAGACAAGGTATATTATATTTTTTGCCCACATCAGACTTAACTTAGTAATAGATGACTAGAAGAGAAAACGTGGAAACAAAAATTAGCCTAGTTTTACCACCTTTGGCTGCGGTCACCAGTTGCAATGCATTTTACTTTCACATAGCCATCTGGATCCATTGCTTTACTGACAACAGCATCGGGTTTCAAAAATGAAGCAGCCTCCCATGTCAAAGAAGTAATAATGTCCACCCAACTTTCACCATCCTCCCAAGAAGATCCAACAACACCGAAAGATGCAAGTAGTTGACCGACAAGAGACTTGAACTTTCCATTAGCAACTGCTTCCATTGCTCTATGTTTTTCCTCCTTAAACTTATAGCTCACGCTTCCTTCATCTTTAGAATGACTCAAAGACCATGGTTTGCCCCATTTCATGCCATCACCACACTCATCATCGTCATCGTCATTGAAAGCCACACTACCCTCCACATCATCCTCCGGATCATCAGGTTCAGGAGGATCCCATATCCAGTCATCCATTTTACCGTCTGAAGCATTTGAATTCTCAGCTTCAACAAATGATCCACAAGCATTTGCAGAAGGGGGTTCCCATAACCGATCATTATTTGCACTTGCCGTACTGAAATGCAATAAATCATTACCAAAGTACCTCGGGAAAAAACTAGTGAACAATGAAGCAGAGTCCAAAAAGAGCAGGTATGTGTACCACAAAGCAAAGTTTAAAAGAGGGATTACCGATCGTATGAGCTCACATCAACAGAAAATTCACCTAAAAGAGCAGAAAATTAAGGTTTTTAAGAAAACATATCTGGATAGTCAACTGTTGTTGACCGAAAGGCAGCACATAAAGACAAGACTACTGTAACTCACTGTAGCTGGAGACAGAACTGTCACTACTTGACAAGGGAGTCATTGGACTGATCGTTGGCATTGAAATTAAATTGCCCTGCTTGATAGATCCCCGCTCCTGTTTCTCCGCACAAGCTTTGCAAGCCCTATCTGATGGTAATGTTTTCAGATTATCACGTTCCTTCTTTTCATCTTTAGGTTGTCCCAATTCAGCACCACAGTAATGACACATTGTATACATCCGAACCAAAAACAAAATCCGACAACAGCTCTGTAAGTTTGTCACCTATTGGAAACAAAATTCAATTGCAAAAGAAAATCAATTTACTAAGAAAATCCTAATCTTGGCTTTCCTCTCAAATTAAAATCCCCTCAAATCAACTCTTAATCAGATCCTAAAACACCAAAATTGGTGGCGAACTTGAGCAATACTGATCTAAAACCACTCATATAAACCTTGCTGCGACCAATTTTACTTGAATCAGAGCCGGATACCAGTTTCGTTATCACAATTTTCCCAAGAACAAAGTAACAGTGCCTTTCAAACAAAAATAGCAGTGAAGATGAATACGCAATTCTTGAATACAAAACTAGTCAAGAAACCATCGCACATAATCGGCAATCAAAACCTCACAATTTTTCAACCTAGAACCACAACAAGAAATGAAAAAAAATACAAAAAAAATAAATAAGCAGAAGCTCTAATCGAAGAAGAAGAAGAAGAACTTACAGAAAAAGCGATAGGAGGTCGAAATGGATCGGAAGCATAACTGGGGAATCGAGAGCGGTAAAAGAAAGCAAGGAATTTGAGGAGGGTGGTGTGGTTGGTGTGTGTATGGGAGAGTCCACACCGAGTCTCAAAGAAAAGGAATGAATTAGCCGAGAGAATTTTTACAACAACAAAAGGTATTGCGGACAATATCGGGTCCCACGTATTGGTCGCACTAGCTGTAAAAATCTTTCTTTCTTTTCCAAATTTTTATTACAAATCGCATACCAAAGAAATGAAAAATATTAAACGTTTTTCTCTTTCATTTTATGTAACCGACAGATAGCCAAATTTCGCTTTTATCACAAAACATTGAAAAGTAGTAGTCGGAAAAAAACGTAACATCGTAAAGTTTGATCCGCAGCATTTTTGATCGAGCTAATAACTCTAATGCTATAACTAGTCTTTCGTGAATCGAACTCACAACCTCTCATTTATTAAGAATAGACTATGTCGCTAGACCACATAATATTGGAATAGGGTCAAGTCAAACTATCCATTAAAAACTATATCAGAACTCATTCAAATAACTCATATCTTTAATAAAATTTATTTACGGTATTTCCTATACTTGAGGAGGGAATAGAGCTGAGCGGAGCCCTCAAGGGGGATTAGTTGTTCTTATCAGAAACTATTATAGCCTTGAAAGTAAAAACAACAGGAGATATGAAAAACCCTAAGTATTCGAAACCCATTCGAAAGAAGGGGCAATGTAGGAGAAATCAAATCATACATAAATGATAGAAACCTCAAACGTTTGGAAAATGCTATGAGGTGTTCGAAAATGGTTGAAGTAGTTGAATAGGAGGATCACTATGACTATAGCCCTTGGCCAAAGACGAAAATGATTTTTTTAATATTATGGATGACTGGTTACGGCAGGACCGTTTCTTTTTTATAGGTTGGTCTGGCCTATTGCTCTTTTCTTGTGCCTATTTCGCTTTAGGGGGTTGGTTCACAGGTACAACCTTTGTAACTTCATGGTATACGCATGGATTAACAAGTTCCTATTTGGAAGGTTGTAACTTCTTAACCGCCGCAGTTTCCACCCATGCTAACAGTTTAGCACACTCTTTGTTGTTACTATGGGGTCCTGAAGCACAAGGAGATTTTACTCGTTGGTGCAGGGGTCTGTGGACCTTTGTCGCTCTGCACGGCGCTTTCGGATTAATAGGTTTCATGTTACGTCAATTTGAACTTGCTCGATCTGTTCAATTGCGACCTTATAATGCAATTGCATTCTCCGGTCCAATTGTTGTTTTTGTTTCGGTATTCTTGATTTATCTGCTAGGTCAGTTTGGTTGGTTCTTTGCGTCGTGTAACAGCTATATTTTGATTCATCCTCTTTTTCCAAGGGTTTAATAATTAGACATTGAACCTATTTCATATGATGGGAGTTGCTGGGGTGTTGGGTGTTGCTCTATTATGCGTTATTCATGGTGCTACCGTAGATGTAGAATAATATTTACTGTTTATTTGTCTAAAAGTTTTTCACTTCCAAAATAATTTTAAGAATTTTTGATAGAAGAATAACCATTTGCACAAAATAAGAAAAGTCAAACTTGAAACCAATGAATTTTTGATAGAAGAATAACCATTTGCACAAGGTGTACTTACTAATGCCCAAATACACACATCTTTATTAAATTCATAATAAAATATATTTTTTGAGACAATTTTATCCATATTCCATATAAACACTTGGAGAAAAAAAAAGAGAATATTTTGTCGGAGCATCTCCGGTCGCCAGACGTTGAAAAATTACTGGTAGCCGGATTTTTTTTCTACTAGAGGCAATAAAAATTTTATAGAAAGTTTACTGGGTTACATCTACATCAAATTCAAGTCTACTATCCCCAGTATACTCTAAATTTAAGTCTAATAACCCTAGTATACTATAAAACCAAATTTGCTAACTCCAGTATACTCTAAACCAAGTCTAATAATTCACTGTATAAATCAAAACCAAGTATACTTCAAAACCAAGTCTACTAACCCCAGTATTTTATCAAATCCAAGTCTACTACCCTTAGTAAACTTTTACAGGGTAGTAAACTCGAACATATGAACAAACTCAAGGCATTGGTAGTAAATCATAAGTTTACTACTCCTAATAAACTTGTACAAGTGGTAGTGAACTTTACCATAGGTAGTAAACTTGCAAAACAGTATCTCCAAGGCCCATTATACACATTGAAAACAGTGAAAAATCAACTTAGATATGATTAAATAAAGTTTATTACCCTTAGTAAACTTTTACCGGGATAATAAACTCGAACAGATGAACAAACTCAATGAATTGGAGCAGGTACAAGAATAAGAATAAGAATAAGAAGAAGAAGAAGAAGACAATGAACCAGAGTGTTCTTCACAAACCTTTGATTCGTTTTTGACTAGATCTGGCCTATCTTTTACGAAAGCAAACTAGCAAGTGTACTAGTATTTGAGGGAGACTTGCTACAGTCTTTGAGAACATCGTAGTCGTCGAGCTCGAATCAGATATGGAGTTGCTACAGTCGTTAAATAAGCTCGTCGGTGAGACAATGTCGCTTCTACTGACCCTAGTATACTCCAAAACCAAATATACTAACTCCAGTTTACTCTAAAACCAATTCTAATAACTCCAATACAGTCTAAAACCAAGCCTACTAACCCAGTATATTCCAAAACAAAATTTACTAACCCTAGTATACTTCAAAATCAAGGATGCTGACCCTAGTATATTTCAAAACCAAGTATATTAACCCCAGTATACTCTAAAACCAAGTTTAATAACCCCAGTATATTCTAAAACCAAGTCCACTAACTCAGTATATTCCAAAACAAAGTTTACTAACTCTAGTATACTCCAAAACAAAGTCTACTAACCCTAGTATACTCTAAAACCAAGTCTACTAACCAAGTATATCGGAGATTGCAGATCGAATCCACCGACGTCGTCGAGGTTGCTTGAAAATAGGAGCTCGCAGATCGAATCTCGACTCACCGGCGTCAAGATCAAAACACGCAGATCGAATCTCGGCTCACCGGCGTCGAGATTAAAACACACATATCAAAATCTTGGCTCACCGGCGTTGAGATTAAAACACGCAGATCAAAATCTCGTATCGGGACTCCCAGACCGAATCTTGGTTCACCGGCTTCCTCGAGGTGGTGACAGGCTTTGATGTGGCGGTGGCAAGATGAGAGGCTAGGTTTGTGCGTTGTCGAGGAAAGAGAGAGCAGATCGAGAGAGGTGAGAGGGTGAGGTGGGGAAGAGAGAGATGAGTGGTAGATATTTAGGTTAGGGTCAAAAATGTTTTTTATCAAGATTAATTAAAATGGGCAAGTCAGATCTATTTTCATTGGAATTGGCTATCAATCCTTCTAATTAGTACTATATGGTCAATTATTGATTTTTTATTACTTAATTTTGAGGTTGTATTGGAAGCTAGTTTCTTCTTGCTAACACTGAAAGAGAGATCATTATGTATAAAGATAGATCAGCCATTATATGTGAAGAATTAAAAAAATCAAAGAAGAAATATATGAAACACGAAAAAGGAACATAGAAAACACCCTTGAAAATATGGCATTTTGATGAGATTTAATGTTGTTATAGAAGGCATGTATACATGATGGGTTGAGAAAAAACATGAGATATTAAGATGATATGAGTTTGTTTCGGCGTGAGATAGTCGTGTGGGACGAAATTGGACAAAACGACGACAGTCGTCCGATCTTTAATGAATTGATCAAACGAACAGGATAAGATGGACTTAAACGGATAGGAACAATTCATAAAAGATCGGACAGTTGTCGTCGTTTCGTCCCGCACGGCCAGTGACAGATCCATACTTGGGCGAGTCTAGGCACTTGCCTAGACTAAGTTTTGATTTACGTGGGATTTTATAGTTTGGTTCTCGGTAAAAATGGCAGAAAAAGGCAACATCTAGGTCAGACTATGAAGAAGACGAGTTACAGTTTCGTTTGGTTCTAACAAACGAAGTCGTTTTGCGTTGTAACTGAAAATGAAGCAAGGATCAACCTAATTGTTTACAAAGAATTGAAAAGATAAAGAAAACAAAAAAAATAAAGAAAACATGCTGACAGCCACTCAAATTGTCTAAACTCCAAATATTATTTGATGAGTTGTTGTAAGTTTCACACAAGTATAAAAAAGTAAAAAAAAAGCTTAATATGGATCAATAGCCTAAAACTGGATATGGAATTTTGGTATTTTTTTTGCCTTGGCTGAAATATATTTCTTAATCTGTTCTTACGTACGCCTATCTCTCACCTAAATGGGCCTGTAAGATCATGTTTGTTCTGAAGTACCAAATTTGTGAATGAGAAATACATAATGGGTATGAATTGCTTGATAGATGTGAGTATGAAAAGCAAAGCAGAAACTCTTTTTTTGACAAAGCAGAAACTCTTTTTTTAGCAAAGCAGAAACTCTGTCTTTTCTTTTTTTTCTATTACCATGAGTTATATATTGCTTGAAAACACCAACGGCTTCCGTTCTTCTTCTGGAAATTTGATTTTGAAATTTCAAAAAAGTTGCCTTGTTTGTCTAAGAGGGCAAAGTTCAACGCCGGACCGACCTTGATAATGCAAAAAGTAGTCCACATGTCGACGCGGGATTGGTTACTCAGTTACGTTTCCTTGGCTTCAATCATTGCCAAAAAAATCGGTGGATATCACTTGCCACGTGGTCCTATTGACATGTGTTTTTTGGCGAAAGTCCTATTGACATGTTTAGCAGCTAGAATCTCTCAAAATATAGGATAACAACACAAGCTTGATTAAGGATTATAGAAACATCAAACGTATCGGGAACTTTGATAAGGACGATACATATACATACATATATATATATATATATATGTCATCCATTTAGATTACACATGCAACAATGATTTAAGTGAGAAATTAATTTTTTAGAGGATACAAATCACACAAGATCGGCTCACGGGCGTACAACTTGAGCTAGTCGTCTCAGTCCGCTGGGTCTTTGTTTTTTTGGTAATTACATCATTTCTTACTTTTTATTGAGGTCACATTTTAGTTGGTTTGACTCAAAGTTCTAAAATGTCAGGATTACTCCAGCAAATGATAGATTCCACGGAAAAATGCTCATTTAGTATTAATTTAAACCTTTTATTGCTCATTCCAATGAATCTAATATACATTAGCCCATTTCAATATAAGGTATTCTTACTTGTGCCTAAATACACAAAAATATTATTTTTGAGACAGTTTTACACTTAACCCTTATACATACTTAAAGAGAGAAAATGAAAGAGAGAGAAGTAAACATGCTAATGACTCTCAATACTTAATTATTGACGTATACTTAATTATTGACGACACATCTCATGGAGATTACTTGTTCTCAGCAAAAGATAAGAAAAAGAAAAGAGAGAATGACATCCCACTACCCTAAATAGTAACAAAAAATCCACCATTTAAATGATTTAGATAAATAAGGACATAAGCCCAGACCAAAAAAAATAGTGTAGCGGCTGAGCCATTAAAACTCTATTACTACATTTATTGAAAACCTGCTACTACTTAGTCATTGAAAACCTAAAATTTTAAATTAAAAACATATGTAATTAATATAAGGTTAGTTTGATAAATTAAACAATGACACATGATATGTTGAGAAACAGATTTTCCTTATTTGTTTAAAGTTGTCCTTATATGTTTAACAACAATACAAGTGAGCTTATCTGTGTTTCAAATCTTTTTAAAGGAGGTATATGTGATTTGTTAAAAAGAAAATAGAGAGAAATATTGCTGTGTAGGAAAATAAAAATTGCTCCAAAAATTGCATCACCTTCATTGTTTACTGTTGCCTTCTCAGGAACAAAAAGTTCAAACGGTTAATGAAACAAGTGCCTTGATTTATTACCGGCAATAACTATTGTTTGAGAGCCCTTCTAGTGAGGACCTCTAAGTTGAGGACTAGTTGAGGACTTTTCAATTTATCCTGCTTTTCGATCTTATATCCACATCTTAACCGTTCATTTTATAAATATTTATGAGTAGATCATTTATGTAAATTTTCAACTGAATTGAAAATCGTTAAGGCATTCATAAGTGTGATTTACCAATTACAAACTTGAACGGTTCATGTTTGACAGATTTGGTTCGTCCATTGATTTGATCTACAACTAGTTCTTAACGATCACCAATTTGGATGAAATTTTGTATGATTGATCTACTTATATAAATCTACAACTTCAACGGTTAAGATATCAAAATTTGATCAAAAAGTTGGTCTAATAAACAATTAATTCAAAAGTCCTCAACTAGTCCTTAACTTAGAGGTCCTCATTAGAAGGGCTCCCACTATTGTTTTTCAAAAAAAAACGTCGACGTCGAATATTGCTCTGAAAGAAAGGAGATAGGCAAAGGACAGTACCTCGGGGAACAAACCCTACATATAGTATCCGCGAGTTGCCAGAAATATGATCCTTATCTATCGTTGTTTTGATACTCCTCTTCGTGGACAAGGAGCGGCTACACGGCGAGCCTTGTCAGAGATGTGGCTCATCTTTCATCGTTGGGAATCCGAAACTCAGATCTGAACCCAACAGCTCGACATGTTTCACTCCAAGCCCGCCATCTCCGCCTGCAACGTTGCCGTCAGTGAGGAGATCAGTCTCGTTGTTAAGGCCAAGCACATCGACGACAAAGCTAGAGTCTTGAGAGGAAGAGTGCGGGTCATCGACATTGAGCTAGTCTTCCCGGTGAAGCAGATATCGATCAGGAGAGAGAGAACATAGGTTTGATTAATGTAGATGTTATTTAGTTAAGAATAATTAGATAAGAAAATGACTATTTACATAAAAAAATAAATGTCTAGACATCAAACTAATGAATTGAAAATTTAAATGTCTATTTCAATATATGATGTACTTATTAATGGTTAAATACACAAATCTTTATTAAATTCATAATAAAATAATATTTTTGAGACAATTTTACTCTTGTTTCTTATACACACTTGGAGAAAAGAAAATGAGAGAGAATATTTTGCCGGAGCCGGTCGCAAGACCTTGGTCACTGGTCGCCGGATTCCGGTTACCACCACCGGAATCCGGTCACCGGACGCCAGAAAATTAATAGCCGAAATTTCGTCATATTTTTTTTTCTACTAAGGGCAATAAACTTTTACAAAAAGTTTACTAAGACTACATATACATCAAATTCAAGTCTGCTAACTTCAGTATTCTCCAAATCTAAGTTTACTAATCCCAATATACTACAAAACCAAGTCTACTAACCCCAGTATACTCCAAAACCAAGTTTACTAACCCTAGTATACATCAAAACCTAATTTACTAACCCCAATATACTTCAAAACCAAGTCCACTAACCTCAATATACATCAAATTAAACCAAGAATACATTAAAACCAAGTTTACTAACCACATTATACTCCAAAACCAAATCTACTAACCCCAGTATTTTATCAAATCCAGGTCTACTAATCCCTGTATACTCCAAATCCAAGTATACTAACCTCATTATACTCCAAATTCAAGTATACTAACCTCAATATACTTCAAATCTAAGTATACTAACCTTAGTACTTGGATTTGACGTTGTTCTTCAGACTCATAGTGTTGCAGCGACCGACAATGAGGAATGAAGACGACGTGTTCTGTTCAGGGACAAGCTCTGATTATTTGTTCATGAGCTCGCCGTCCAAATATGAGGCATAGCAGAACAAGATCGGAGGCGAGGGCCGCCAAATTGGAGATGCATCATCGTCGCAGCAGAGATCAGAAATGAGAGATAGGAGATCGTCAACGTCGGAGAGCAGAGATGACTTCAGTGAGGTGAGATCGGAGGTCGACTGCTTGGATGAGGGTGGCAGACCTTGATTTTGTACTCTTTGAAGCCGAAGAAGGGGCAGAGGTGGAGTATTCGTCAGAGGCCGCGCCGAGTCGTTGTCGATGATAGTATGGCGGAGGTGGAGGTTTCGTCAGAGGCCGAGTCGTCGATAATAGTGTGGAGGTCTAGAGGAGAGAGAGAATAGATGCAAAAGGTAGAAGAGAACAGATCGGGAAAAAGTGGGTGGTAAATAAGTTAAGTTTGAATAATAAAGTAATTTTGTTAAAATTAATTGAAATTGATAGTAAATTTTTTTTCATTAGAATGAGTAATCAATCCTTATAATTAGTATGAAATTGCCATTTATTGTAATTAGAATGAGTGTTTAACTTTTTTTCTTTTAATTGGGGTCTAAAGTTTCTAATTTTGTGCAAATATACATTTTCCCTTGATTTCACAAGTTATGGACAAAATTAATTATTGGCCGAGATGTTCCGCAAAATAAGTAATTTCTAGAATTTAAAAATTTCAAATAAACAATTCTCTCCGTTATTGAATTTGCATTCAAAGGTGATGTGAGGACCGTGTGTCAACATTTGGCACTGAATTAATATTGCATTATATTTATTTTTATTTTTAATTTACCTGTCAATTCGTACCAAACTTAGTCAAATAAGCCCGTTTACATTTTTTATCTGTAAATTCCATCCGACACATCATTGTTGTGAGAAATTTAATTAAATGTTGGACATATACAACTCGGGCTACAAGTCGTGACATATGCGTGGATTAATTTCTCTATGCATGCATTAATATAATATGAATCCAAATTCCCGCCCCTCATTTTCATACAAGTAATGGCTTCAGAGTCAGAACAACATAATTAAAATCATCAGGTTTTCAAGAAATAAACTCAAATCTACTAATTAATCAACAGTGACTAGAAATAAAAAAGCCAGAAATTCGATCATTAATTCTGCCATATACAAACTCGATCTAGGATCTCCCCTACAAACTCTTGAATTAATCTTTTCCTCCTAACCTGCAAATTAACTAAGCCTATTTAACAACCAAATGAGAAGAAACCCATGAAGTAGTAGTAGAGTGACTGCAGGTTCAATTTAGAGGCCGGGGACGTGGTAGTATTTGCCTTTGCAAATGCACCTGTAGACAATCGGGCACGACTCCGAAGTACTCGAGCACTTGCTGAAACTCACCATCACCCTTTTACAGGGGAAGCACGGCCCGCAGGCGTGTGAACAGTCCGGCAAGCTCGAGCCAGTTCCGGTCGGGTATAGTTCCATTTCCATCTTTGTTCCAACTTCATCCTTTCCTCCTTTCTGCACAAAAACAAAGATTAAAACCCATGCATGCAATAACAAGTATTACTAATTAAAATCCATCTAACTTATTGTACGTATTTGTTACTACTGGGAACAAAAGGATTTGATGAATATGGTGTCACGGCATGTATGTACTCTCAAAATTGTTACAAGAAACATACCTCAAGATACGTTCGGACGTCATCTCTATTATACGTAGAAGTGACTTTTCCTTGAAGATTTGCTGAGATACGAAAACAAGAAAGAAAATTGATAATATGATCATGCAAAGACACGAAAACGATAACTGTATAGAAACTCATGAGGAACTATCATACAGTGGGTGGAATGGTGGACATACATGGATGTGGCGTAACACGTAGGCTTGTGCTCGTCCAAATTAGAATGGAGAAAATCACAAGGACGAAAATTGTGTGGGATACTCCAAGAGATGATAAGCTCTTCATATTCGTCCTGCTTTGGTTTGTGAGCTAGATTGCTGTAGGTAGAAGATGGAGTACTCGAAGCTAAAGTTTGAAGAACTCAAAGCTAGGAGGAAGATTTGATAAGAAAGATAGTGATAGAAATAACAGCCAGAGATGGAAGCCGTTCAGCTATATATGTATGCAGCTAGCAGTAAGAAGAACTGAAGAAGCAGAAGAAGTGAAAAGGAATAGTTTGGGTGCAGTATATATAGAAGGTCCAGATTTTAACCATGAACATTAATGAAGAAAGCTGCAGAGTACTCATCAGTCTGTTGCACTTCACATGATCCACGGCCATTTTCAAATTTCAAGTATCACATGTTATGGCGAGTCATGCATCCAGTTAATTTAAGCCATCATAAAGTCCATGTCAAATTCAATATATTTCTGATGAACATAGTGATTTCAAAACTACAGATTAACATCAATATATCCGTCCCTCATCAATGAATTTCTGGTGATAAACAATCATAATCGTAGACGTGAGATCCAAAAACAAATTAATTATCAAAATGAAATGATAACATCATTTAGTCGTTCCAAAGAATATGTGATTAGATTCAAGTTGATAAGAGTCTAGGTGTGGAATCGTCATATCAAGTTCGAATCATGCAGATGATGTTGATTGGAGTTTAAATCTCAACATGGTTAGAGGAGAGGAAATGTTTCGACACGGTATGAAATCGTCATACCAAGTCTTCGAAGATACGGTTGTTGATCTAATAAAAAAAATTATTCGTGTTTCAAAGTTTATTAGTTATTATATCGATTGGCAATCCATCTTCCAACATGATCCGTGAGTGTTCACAATCTATCATTAGTGGACTATAAGCCAAACTTGGACTCTTAACTTGCTCCCTTGTGGACTATTATAAGTGAGATGACGACGAGACTATATATACTGATACGACTGGTAAGGGTCTTTTTAAGTTTGAATAAACCAATCCAGGGAGAGAGGGAGTTCACGATCTCTGTCGATATATCCTGTGGAAAATAAATGTAACCGTGAAGATCTGCAACTTCAATTAATAAACTTGTTATTCTACCCATTTCCTGTAGCCCATTGTGGTCACTACACCTGTGTCATGACAACGGAAAATCATAGCAATCAGTGTTTGCGGCTTTCCTAGTTCTTCCTCATGGATTTCAAGTTTGGTATTCAAAAGTTTGAGTCTTGGTATGATGAAAATAGTTATAGAGATCTGATCTGCCAGTTACTTGTAAGTTGTAATCTGATGAACAACCTGATGACCATATATAGCTGCAGTATTGCATGTTTTTTTTGCACATAACATGATAACAAGGCCGTAGCAAACAATACGCCTTGTTAAGAATTTAGAAAACTTTTATCCAAAAGCAACATTATCTCAAGAATTTAGAAGACTTTTATCCAAAAACAACATTATTGAAAAATTGCAGCTCCTAATTATATATTGGATTAATTCCCACAAGCCCTGATTTAACAATATTTTACACCTGTACTGTTATCTTTTCTTTCTTTCGCTAGGTAAACTGCTATGGTACATGAAACGGGATCAGCAGACTATAAATCTGTTCAAACACTTGGATTGGATATTTGGATGGTATATAAATAACTTTTCTATACTACTGAAATAAAAGGGAAATACTATCTTGAAAATACCATAAGAAAAACATGTAATTCATATTGTTTATACAAAAAGGTACTATATATCGCCAAGACCATCTTTGTGGCAAACCATGAAGGGGATATTGCTTACTTATATTCTGCAATCTCAAAAACTCGGGCAGTCCCATCAGTAGATACTGAAACAAGAAAGTCCTTGTTGGCCGATACAGAAAGAGACTGAATAGTTTCACTATGCCCGTTGAAGGTTCTTGCACAATCACCAGAAAGACTATCCCATAATCGGCCCTTCCCATCTGTTGCTAGGTACCTAGATACCCCAAGCCAGGTCAAGCATGTCATTCCATCCTGCCATACAAGGAAAGATTTCTTCCATTAGAACAGTTGCAGAGATAGAGATTAAAATCTTAAGTTTGACATAAAAATATTGACATTTGATGGAAGCAAACAAGCTAGTGACAATATTAACTTAGTTAAAGAAAAAGATAACCATAATCAAATAAAATAAAGAATGTATTAATGAAACCCTCACAGACCTCATGGTCACATGTACAACGGGGCAACGAATGTTGCAAATCCCAGATGATAAGTTTGTTATCCATACCTCCTGTTGCAGCCCAAGGGAGACTACATACACAATTATTAGGGCATGAGTACAATAGAAGTGAACTCAGTGAGTTTGGAGACACACTGCTTGCATAGAAAAACAACTCGTAATTTCGTCAGAAAGACAAGTCTTCATACATGACTAGAATAACAAGTGATGATCAATACAACTCGGAATAATCAGAGAAATATTAGAAAAAAACATTTCAGCACTAAATGAAAAGTTTGCAGCAGCATTAGTGTGAGAGGCTGACAGGTTATTGTACCTTGGTGCAAGTCCAATGCATTCGACTGGATCTGAATGTGAAAGCAGGGAATTAACAACCTGTTGATCGGAAGAAGTCAAGGCCTAATGTTCAAATATGTGAAAACCGGGAACTAACAACTGATAATCCCTTCCAACATTACAGGAACAAAAGGTGCATACCTTTCCGGTTGATATATTTACAATATGGACAGATCCTTCTTCAGAACCAGTAACAGCAAGAGTAGAATCAGAGCTTATTGACAAGCATGTCAATCCTGCAGAATGGTAAGGATGACCTAGAATACAAAAATGTGTTAGAATCCTCAAAATAAGTAATTAGGAATGATTCACATGAATCAATTAGCAAAAATAAGGAATGAGTAAAAATCTAAAATGATGGAAACAAAAGATAACTTTGATACACTGAGGTAAGATTTGACCTGCGGAGAATGAAAAGGCAGAATTCAAAAGAACAACGAGAGAGGAAGGGTGTGTGACCTTCTACACTAGATGCAGTTTAACACTCATAAAAACAAACAATTCTCCAGAATAACTTTCCAGGTGGCTATATCAGTATTACCCTAAACAGACATGTTTCTCCTTGGATCTATTACAAGACGAACACATGTCCCATTTTCCCATTTGTAGTAGAGGTTCTTTTGCTCCAAATTATAAGCTTCTCAATGAATAAAATGTCAATGGTAGAGTGAGAAAGATAAAGTTTCTTCACGTCAACCTAGCCTTTTTACACTCGAAAATAACGGCCACTTTAACTTCAAGGAATACAAAAGATCTAAGTATTTGAATTCATACCTTGTACCACATGAATGTTCTCGCCACTTTTTGGGTTCCATATTCTCAAACTTGCATCATTAGAACCAGTACAGATTGTTTTACCTTAAGCAATCACCAAATGACACACAAAAATTTAAATGGATAATGAAACAAAATACACTACTTTCAAACAAGGAAATGCATTAATCCACAGTTCCAGATGAAAGAATAGTTCCATACCATCGGGGTAAAATCACCGCAAGTCACGCTACCACCATGCCCTGAAAACAATTGAAGATAGGAACCTTTGTCGCCATTCCACATCCAAACCGTAGAGTCCTCTGAACCGGCCAAGATCAGATGCCCTCTAGGATGCCACCGGACCCACTGAGAAGTAACATGGTCCATAATAAATTTCAGCTAGTCTACCATAAAGCAGTAGTGATAAATACTGCCCAAGACTTTACCTCAATCCCCCTCCAGGACCCTCAAGAGTGCCTTTTAGATTAGCTGATGCTATGTCCCAAATTTGAATAATTCCGTCCAAGCTTCCAGACACAAGCAACTGTCCATCAGTACTAAATGCTAAAGCAGAAACAGAATCCTTATGGCCTGCAAGATAGCTCACAAGAAGTTAGAATGATGAAAAGTGAGCACAGAATTTAATGAAAATATTCCACAACTGCAGGAGATAGAGTTCAAATTGGGTTCAGAAAGCACTATATCAAACATATATAGTAATGTATCAATACCAAAGTAGATAGCATATGTTGCTTTTCTGACATGTGCCTACCTTGGAGCTCAGAAGCCCAATCTCCTTGTCCAATCTTCCAAAGAAACCCTCTGTCATCGCCACCCCCTGTTGCAACTAACACTGGATCTGTAGCATATGTTGCTTTTCTGACATGTGCCTACCTTGGAGCTCAGAAGCCCAATCTCCTTGTCCAATCTTCCAAAGAAACCCTCTGTCATCTCCACCCCCTGTTGCAACTAACACTGGATCTGTCGGACTGCAGACAACTGTATAAAGCTCACCTGTACAAAAAATGGCATACTGGTTGTGAGGGCTGAGGAGACGGTGAGGCTTTTCCATCAATTGTTGTGTTGCCATTTTTTTTACTTAGGCCGAGACAGATTTACCCATAGAAATATGACGGAAAATACACAAACTAACGGAGTAGATGACTGAATGTACATAAATTTGGTCAGAGTCATTAGTTCATGTGCTTATGTGATGGTTATGAAAGTTGAGTGACCTAAGTTCTCAGTGAAGTAAAGTTCATGTACTGTTCTTGAAATTTCCTCTATATTCTAAAATGAAAGGTAACCGAAAACATGGCATAGCTCAAGTTAAGCAAGACTAACATGAAGTCAAGATACAACGGTTTCACAATTTTATTATGCAACAGAATATTGATTGAAAAATGAAATAACATTAAAAATTCACAACCTAAATACAAGAAAACAACTGGGAACAACACAATGAGACATTCCATTCTAAGATATCATGTCAAAATCCTTGGAGTTCTACAGTAAATAGCAGCATAGTGGAATAAAGTAAGCTACAAGGCTAGGATGCTGCGCATCATTATGCATTTCAACTTCCTTTGAATTTGGGGATAAATCTTTCTTGCTTATTTTGAAGACTAAAAGGCAGTTGTCTCTTATGGTTGTTCTATCTTAGCATATAAGTCAGATGTATTTAAATGATTACTGATATACCAGGAATATTAGGATTTTCTAGTAACTGGTTGTTCAGATATCTGTTATCTTTCTCCACTTTCCCAGTAGACGGCTTGTTAACTGTGATGTATCTATACTTGTATATTTCATAAAACCCTTTTGTTTCTGTCACCTGTTTTTCTCTGAGCAATTGTTCCTCTCACTTTTGAAATCCAAAGAAATGTAGCCTTAACATGGATAGAGCATGCAGTGGCTATCCTATGTAGTAATAATTTTAATCTTTGTGTATAATAAATTCCCAATTGACACCAACCGTTTGATGTATCTATATTAAAGTCACTACTGATAACACTAATGACTAAGAATGCAATGTGTGTAACTGACACGAAAAGAGCAATAAAAGTAAGTACGCACAGCAAGGCAATCTCTTACCTGTATGACCAGTGAATATATGCATGGAATCATCAGCCTCATCTGAAAACAACAAATAAGTACAATACCAAACCATCAAAATTGAATCAAAAGCAACAAAAAGAAAAAGGATCATAAATATGGAATTGTATGCCAAAATGATGTACCAACAATTGTAACAAAAAAAATGATGTACCAACAACTTGGTCGTCTGCATCAGGAAGATCTGCAGTCAAGAAAACATGATTGAGGACTTAACAAATGTCATAAATCCTACCCACAAACACAGTGAACATCATTTAATGACAACTGAGAAGCACCTTCCTGGTCGACATCGACTTCATTGATGATGTCAGCTTCATCAACGTAAACCTCGCCTTGGTCATCATCTTCTTCTTCTTCATGAACTGCTGGATTGCTCATCTTTTAACTGCGACAAGGACAGTTCAATGGGATTGAGTACTAGCTTTCTCAACTAAAATGATGAAGGCCTTCTAAATAGCTATAATCTAACATTAAATTACAGACCCCTCAATTCATGCATACCGAGATTGTAGAATAGAGACATAATCAAAGGAAAGTTTAACAATTATGGATCACTCTAAAATCAGCCGGTTGCATAAGTTCAATCGGAGAATATAAACCAAAGTAGAGGGGAACTTTAAGAATATTACCAGTTGCGCGGTGGCTACGGGTGGCGAGAAGAGAGGAAAAGGGTTTTTCTTCTTCTTTTTGGGCTCTTTCTTTTCGTTGTGCATTTGAAGAAACGCATCAAAAGAAAGAGAAATTTCAAGGGGAAAAAAACTAAAGAAAAATTCTCAAATGGGACTATGGTCTATTACAAATTTTGGTGTACTTTTTTTTAATAAAGCTGCTTCAACTTTCAAAACTAGTGATACCTGAACTAAGAAATATCACCTGAACTAAGAAAGATGATTAGTTAAAGACTTTCTTCAAAACTCAACTTCACCTTACAAATCATTATTGATGGATTCATACTGAAGAGGAGATGAACAGGGATGCAACTCTCAACTCTGGGCTGCCCCCGGTCGGTAGCCACAAATTAGTTCTTTTAGATAGAAAATAACACTCATTTAAAGTTACTTTATACACGTTTATTTATTTGTACACAAATAATTTAATCACAAAACCGTGTTCGACAACTTTGCCCTTGTCTTTAACGGTAAAAATAAACGAAAGTATCAAATTGGATCACAAAGTATTAGTTTAGCTATCCTCCGGATAGTTTTGAAAGTTTAAGAACCAAAATTTGCAATAAAAAATTTTCCCTTTAAATTATGAGATTTTGGCCAAACTACCTGGTATTTTGACTCATTTTTTCTTATCTTTTACGTCCGAAGTTGTTAACTTTAGGCACAAGTTGCATAGGTGACTTGAATTTTAAAGGTATAATTGTTTTCTCATGTGAATTCACAAGGCACATCATCTTACCACGTGACCCAATTAGAGTCCATCAGTTTCCAGTCTAAATTTGGGGATTTCCCATTTAGGTTCTTACCAACTTCATCACGTGTGATGGTTGTAGGGGTGTGTTTTGTACCCAAAATACGGTTATCGACCCGATCATATTAAAAAACAAGATTCGGTAACAGCACCGAAAAATACGATTCAGTGACCGCACTGAATTAAAACGGTGTCGTTTTATGGTCACACTGCACCGCACCGCATAAAAGCGGTTCTGTTGCGATTTGAGGTTATAATTCAACTGATTTAAATCGAACCGCACCGAATTACATTTTTCTTATTTTTTTAAATTTCTCATTGATGAAATTTGATTTGTAATATATAAAAAATTATTTATGTTCAAGTTTGGAGTTTACAATTTATTGTGTTTACATGATAGTTGATATACGTTGATTTATTAAGTTATCAAATATGTTGTTTTTGTTCGTTAATTGATATTTTGATGACATTTGTAGACTTGTATAAACTTTAAATGCATTCAAAATTTGTTCATGTCAATTGTTAGGCAAAGAATTAGACATCCCTTATTTATTAAAATAAATAAATCGGTTCACACTGAAACTAAATCGCACAAAAAAATTATACAACCGAATTATTTAAAAAGCGAAAAAAATGGTTTGGTTACATTTTGAAATAGTATAAAACCAAAAAAACGGTTGGATTAGAGTTTGATAATGGATAATAGAGTAATTTTTGTGTTTTGTTTGAAGAAGAAAGTAATTTTTGTTTCAGCCGAGTACAAAAAAAGTGACCGGGCATCAAAACAGAGGGAGTGGTCTCCTTCTCTGTTAAGAAAACGATTACCTGTAACGACGCGTGGGCAGACAACTCTTGATTACTTATAATAATTCAATCTCATCATTCCTTTCCTTGTTCTTCCACATCACAATCAAACATCTCTTTGATTCTTAGCCCCAGCCATGTCGATGCTCGATTCCTTCTTCAACAAGGGCTTCAAGGCCGCCAAATGGTATCATGATCTCTCACTTGTATCATCTTTTTCTTGATTTCTTGTTCGTTTTGTATTTGGACCTGTTTGTGATCCAAGGCTTGGGTGCAAGTAGACACTGGTTCACGTAGAGGTTTGGTTTTGACAGTGAATGATTTTATGTAAGTTTCATTCTCTGTGTGTAGCAAAACTCTGCTGAAATTGACTATTCCGCGGATAAAGCTGCTGAGGAACAGGAGAGAAATTCAGATTAAACAGATGCGCCGTGACATTGCCAAGCTTCTTGAGACTGGCCAAGAAGCTACTGCTCGGATTCGGGTAATTTCTCCGTATCCACAATTAGAGTTGATTATTTAGTAGTCACTTTTTTCGTATATGAATTTCAGGTAGAGCATATTATTAGAGAAGAGAATATGATGGCAGCTCAGGAGCTAATTGAGCTTTATTGTGAGCTCATTTCTGTCCGCCTTCCAATAGTTGAATCACAAAGGTTTGCCACTAAAAATTTATTATTTTTTTTATCTGATCGACTCTGTAAGAGAATGTTTGAGCTGAAATTTCTGCACTTCTCTCTGCAGAAGGAACGGGATTTTTTTGTTCAGATATGAATTAAAAACACTGAGATGATTTAGGCAGCAAAAGCATAATGCATGATGCTCTCTCTGTTATCCTCTGGTGTGGCACCATAGTGCACTGTAGATTGGTTCTCATGTATGGTTAGGAAATATATAGGTTAGTTTGCCAACTTTTAAAATGTCAGTGCATGTCATCATTGAATTTGGAATAGGGGATAAGTAAATACCAGTTCTTAATTGTTTTAGGAGATATAATGAAGAAAATTGCTTGATTGAGATAAAAACAAGTTTTAGGTTGTCAAAGATGTCATCTTTGCAGCATTCCTTGTAATTGGAGGACTGTGTGGGTCTAGTTTAGTTTCCATTATGTTTTCTTTGGCTTAATTGGTTAGTTTGTGATTTGTGCTGTTCCTCTCTTTCCTCTTGGTGGATCTCTTGTACATACTTGTACCCTTTTTTTCTTTTTTCTTTTTGCAGAAAGTCGCCTTTATGATGTAGAACATAGCTCTTATGAAACATTATCAGCATTGTAATTTTTTTAGAAAATTTAAGCAGTTTAGTTATTTAAGTGGATATTCTTGGGTTATAAGTTGTATCCACTGTATTCAGTAGCAGGCATTTATTGCTGAAAAAATGATGGAAACATAATTCAAAATAGAAAAACAGTAAAATAATGGTTGAAAATGTGATTGAAAACAAACATCTCAAATGAAATTTGGAACTACTAATTATTCTTTTCCCCTTAACTTCATCTGAATGGCACAGTCATATATAGGTGAGTCAAGCTTGCTGAAACAAATATTTCTGTGAAGCCATCCAATTGGATGGCTAACAAATAGCACTCTAGATTCCTTGGTACCAGTAACGCAAAGAAACACGTAGGAGAAAGCAAGCCATGTCTGTTATAATTTGGAAGTTGCTAGTTGAAACAAGCAAACACCTAAGCATCTTAAACACACACTTCCCAAATTTAGCCATGTTTGTCAATGAATAAGAATAAAAAACTGCACCATACCCCTCCCCCTTGCCCTCCACTCTGACATCACTGAGCTTGGCCACTAACCGTGGAACAGAAACAAAAATAAAAGAAGTTGACATAACACTTGGTATTTCCTTTCTTAGAAAAATATAGGGTATTTCCTTTCTTGGAAAAATATAGGGTATTTCAATTTTATTTTTGAGAATCTCTGTGCCAAAGCCCATACATTTGACTAAGTCTGCTTGCTTGTGATGAGAATCAGGAATGCTTCAGTGTTTGATAATTTCAAAGCTGGTTGTTCACCTTGGGATCTGTTGTAATGGTTGTTCTGGTGTTTTAACTTGTGTTTCTATTCTCGTAAGGAAGCTTGTATTTCATCTTTGCTTCTCTGAATTACTTTTCATAAATTGTATCGTGTTTTTGAACGAAACCGAATTAGAAGAGACTTGGAAACAGTTGGAATCATCAAGTGGTCTAGTCTGTATCTCAGAGAAATAGGCAGTCAATAAAGAGAAAGGCCCAAAAGCCTATTAGATAGCTAGGGATGTTATTTAATAAGTGCTTCAGCTTTCAAGACTTTAAAGGTATATCTGTATACATAGTTACTTTTTTGGAGCTCTGGCTAAATTTTTGATCTAGTTAATTTAATAGAAGAAATGCTGGCAACTAGCTCTCTCTCCATGTTTTCAGTCTCCATTCTGTCATTGATATTTTTTCTGTTGCTAAGATATCACTTACCAGGTAGAGAAGATAAAGGATCTATATAGTTTTAGAATTATGATTGGTGTTTGGATGTCTTAGCTGTTGAGAGGGTTGCCCAAACGCACAGCTTTTGCTGTGTAACATGGGCCCTTATTTTCAGAGATGGACCACTGTATTTGACTTGATCTTCTGTTTATACACATTATTTTGCTTATTTTCCCAGATTGTTACGATTAAAGTACATTACCTTGTTAAATTTCATGTTTTTGAATTAAATTGGTCTTGCAATTGGAAGACTGCAATTGACTCTCACACCCCCAGCAATGAACATGTAACACGTTGCTGCTCCTTACCTGGTTGTTTAAAACCAGTGGGTGTGTTGCAAAGGACTCAATATCTACAGTTTTACGTTGCATATGTGCTCTATTCTTAATTGAGCATCTGAGGAACCTATTAGGCAAGGGCTATTTGTTTTATACAAAGACTTTCTGCCCTGTTGTGGCAACGGAGACACAGATGGCATGCCCTCACGGATGCTAGCAGAATATCATAAATCAGCATAAGACTGTTATAACAGCCATGCTACTTTATAATATAGCATCTCAAACACTATATGTAGCATTACATAGCTCATCATCTTTTTTCATCTCTGTTGGAGCTTTACTAGGCTCATGTGATTGATTAGCCATGGATCCAGTTGCAGTAAATTTTGTTGCTTTTGGAGGCTATGCTACTTATTTTTCCTTTCAATCACTTGAGGCTTTGCAGTTGCATCTAATTTGTGACTCGTCTAATGTAATTGATATCTAAGAACTTAACTGTGATCTGATATAGGGAGTGCCCTCTTGACTTGAAAGAAGCAATATCCAGTGTGTGTTTTGCTGCACCAAGATGTGCTGATCTGCCAGAATTGCTTCAAGTTCAAATGCTATTTATATCTAAATTCGGGAAAGAATTTGTATCAGCAGCTACAGAGCTAATACCAGATTGTGGTGTCAGTCGTCAGGTTTTGTGATCTAATATACTGGTTTTCCTTGATATTCATCTTGTAGTCATCCACTTAGGTTTCGTATCATGGTTGTGACACTGCACTTTTACTGCAGTTGATAGAGTTGCTATCTGTTCGAGCCCCTTCAGCTGAGAAAAAGCTGAAGCTTTTGAAAGAAATTGCCGAAGAGCATGAACTGGATTGGGATCCTGCTGCATCTGAAGCTGAAATTTTCAAACCGCACGAGGATTTGCTGGTAAGTTGTACTCTTTTAATGGCCACACTTTTACCTTGTTATTTTCCCTTTCTCATTTTACCTGTATCTGATTTAAATCCCTCATATCTTTGGTAGAATGGTCCGACACAGTTTGTCAGTGGCTCTAAGTTGCCGCTTCCCAAAGAAAAACATGATGAGACATTGTACTGTGCTCCTGATCAAGTTCAGAAAGAACAGTCTGATTCTGATGATAGTTTGGACAGATTAGACTTTCCGGAAGTTCCTACAGTATCAATAAGACCCAATGAGAGTACAGCCTCAGCACCTGCAATGGTTCCACATTTTCCAACCCCTCCACACCCTCAAATTGATGACGAGATATCAAAAAATTCTGAGGTGATTGGACACCCATCCAAAGAGACATCCTTTAAGTCTGAAGAAGAAAGAGCAATAGAAAACAAGCATGAATCTCATGCCTCAGTTGGTCA
The DNA here is from genome assembly GCA_951800085.1 of Comarum palustre. Classification (NCBI taxonomy): domain Eukaryota; kingdom Viridiplantae; phylum Streptophyta; class Magnoliopsida; order Rosales; family Rosaceae; genus Comarum; species Comarum palustre. The sequence continues at coordinate 9,105,727 of OX637579.1, read as the reverse complement.
TGGGGATGATGTACAGTTTTTGCCATTTATCTCTCCGCCATGTCTTTCTTCTGCATCGTTTCCTGTGAGGCATACGAATCCACCACCACCCTCTCTTTCAAGAAGAAAAAGTGAGGTCAATGTAGATATGCAAGATGTATTAGCTGCTGCTCAGGCCGCTGCAGATTCGGCAGAACGTGCGGCGGCAGCAGCTCGCTCAGCAGCTAGTCTTGCACAGGTAAGAATAAATGAGCTGACCAAGAAAAACAATGAAGTGTCTGATAGTAGCTGTGAAAACCCATTTCATGAAGACATTCCTAGTCAGTCAGCCACTAAAGAAAAACAAGATTTTAATCATCGTATCCCCGATGGTAATTCTACTGGTGGTATAAATTCTCTGGAACCCCATCAAGTCCATGAATATGGCCGGGGATCAGAGACATCAAATCTTTCATTTCTGGACTCGGCTAAAGTGGATTCCGCACCCCCCAGTGATCATGTTTTTGAACATGAGCCTTCTCATCACCAGCCTCAGAGATTGACTTCAATGGATAATGACCCATACTTCTCGTACCCAAACTTATTCACATCAGGAAATGATGTTGGATCTGGTGCTCACTTTTCCACAGATAATTCTCACTCACATGAACAGTGAGTTCATTAATTTCTGTGTCTTGTTGGTCACAGGATATGTTTATACTATCAAAATACATTTGTTGGATACATGGTGTTTTCAATTATTTCTATAGCAGTGATGTGTACTATCAGAGAATTGTTATTACATATTTGGCTGAGTATTACATATATGGCTGAGGTTGAGGTTGAGGTTGAGGTTGAGGTTGAGCTTCTGGTTTTGGACCCGTTGGAAAGTATTTGGGACAGCAATGTACTGTAGTATTCCTTTGGAAAAAGATTTTTTCCCCTACACTCCTAGTTTCATAGCTTACGGATGTACTTTTGGGGATGAGTTGAATGAGCAGCCCAAGCAACTGATACCTGCAATTCTGTATGGACATATATGTAGGATTCGAGAAAACAGGTTGAGTTAATTTTTGGGTGTTGCTACCAGTAATTAAAAAATTTACCGGTTAATTTCATTTTTATCCCCACTTTTCAAGAAAAACACTCAGAAAATTTCTTTCAACTTCTATAGGCTTTTTCTCTTGAAACTTTCCAAGAGGTAAATTCACTATCAGTCTCTCAACTCTTGTGGCAAGATCAATGTGATATTCAAACTCTAAACTTTATCAATGTGATACCTGTTCTTTTGTTATGATATCAATGAGATGTCTCCGTTCATTTTCTGTAACGGTACCGTCAAATTAGTGATGTGACAAACAATTGTGGATAACCACCAGTCTCTTAACTGTTGTGTCAGTGTCAATATGATACCCAAATTCTAAAACATGTCAATATGATACCCATACTTAATTTCGCTATCAATGTGAGGCCAGAGGCGTCACGTCATTGTCAGTTTAGTCAAGTGACGCACATGTAGACCTGTAAATGGACCAGATCTTATCTTAACTCCGCTCCAGATTCGTGGTTTTTAAACGGGTTTGGATCAAAAATTTGACCCATTGATCCGTTGACCCATTGATCCGTTAACCCATTTACTAAACGGATCGGATCCGGATCTTGGTTGATCCGATCCGATTAGGACCCGGATCCATTTAAAAAGAATTAAATAATATTTTTATAAATATAATATTATTAATAAATATTAAATAATATGTAAGAGTTGAGAGGTAGATGGTTTAGGAGGGGATGTCCAGGAGCTTTGAGCGGCAGATAATCTTGTTTTAGGGTGTTTCAATCGCCATTGGGAGATGAGATGTGATGATATATGGAGAATAAGGAATTTGGTAGTGGTACTTTTAGCATACAGAGATGACAATTGAGATTATATTGATTCAAAAGAAAACGAAGAGAGAATTAACAAAAAGTTCAAATGAAGGTCATTTTGGTCTTTTAATTATTATTTTTATGAATGTCACATGCGCGTTACTTGACTAAACCAACGACGATGTGACGGAATATAGCCCCTGGTATCACATTAATAGGGAAAATTAAGTATGGTATCACATTAATAGATTTTAGAAGTTGGGTATTACATTGACATTGCCACTGCCACGAGTTAAGGCACTGATGGTTATCCACAATTGTTTGTCACGTCACTAATTTGACGGTGTCGTTATAGAAACTGGATGGATGCATCTCATTGATATCATAACAAATGATCAAGTATCACATTGATAGAGTTTAGAGTTTGGTTAATCACATTGACCTTGCCACAAGAGTTGAGAGACTGATGATGAATTTATCCCACTTTTCAATTGTGGTTCTTTGTGCTCTTTTTGAAAACACTCATGTTTCATGTATGGCAACCTGACCTAATTTATAAATTAATAGATAGGAGGAGTCGATGAATATGAGTTGCTATTGGGTGCAGTCTTGTAGATAAGGGAAAAAGTGGAATTAAATGACAAATTCTCTATTAACGGGTATACAATACATTTGTTTTACTAGATATATTTAGCAACACTAATTTTACTAGTGTTTTTTTGCCTTGTAGTCCACGAAACTTGTTTTGATGTCTCCATAACTTATCGGATGCCCGGATAATATCAATGCCCACATATCTACCACCCAATAGTTTAATACTAGGACACATACATGGGTAAACAGCCGTAATGCTCTCTCTGAACCCTAGAACCCAAGTTCCTACCTCCTAACTATGGCGGCTTATTCTGACCACCTCTCAAAGCCATCTTCTGACGGTTCTACATCGCCGATGTTGTGCGGCAACCCAGTCCAATAACAATATTATCACTCTCATTTATGATTGTCATCCACACATGTTGGATGAGGGGGCAGTGAATTGGTGGTCTGCACCAATTCGACACAACATTGAGGGGCTACAAGGACGCCTTACATGAATTCGCCGATATAGAGAACGGTCTAAGTCAGAGGTGGAGGATAATTTTGCCATCCATACAAGACTGCAAATACAGATGACGATTGCAACTGATTAAGTGTACGATGTTTCAACCCAAACTGCTAAATACCAACTGATGAGAATGTTGATGAGCGGCCGTGCACACCATGGTGATTCCCAACATCAAAACGCGCTCGAAATCGACCTCCTTCAATTCTTTAAAGGAGAGATTTTATGAAGTTCAGTCCTACGTGCTATTATTGGAAATTCATTGCCATGATCTTGGCAGTGTTAAATGGTGCCACTGCTTGATTGAGTAATGGCATGGCAATTGGCCGGACGACGACAAAATCTTCATTGAAGGCGCAAACACCAGGGTGGCGGCTAGGTCAACCTCTTCACAAGTTTTGTGGGCCGGTGCTTGGGCCGAATGCATTGAAGCTTGATTTTGGACTGTACTTTCTCAGGTCCAAAAGTAATTTAGGGCTTGATCTATGCATCATTGTGATTCTCAAACGCCAACGCAAGCTTGGGTCCAAGAACAAGAATTCGACTGCAAGTGCTACTAAGAGAGTGGCTACGATGGGTGCTAAGAAGGCTGATGCAAGAAATACAACTTCGAAGGTTGTGAAGAACGATGCTGAAAAGGTCGCACCGGTTGATGTTTTCTTATTTGTTGCTCCATCTCTATGCCCTAACGTGAAGGGCAAGAAGAAAATTTAAGTTTGTTTTTTTTATTTAAACTTTGCTCGTCACGCTTAGTTTGTAGGCTCTCAATAAATAGAACGTCTTAATGTGTTACTGATTAGGCATATCTCCTATGTATCACTGTGGTCTTGTGTCACAAACTTCTTATCCATCATCAGTCGGTGGAGTGAGAGTATGTAACAGTCTTCTCTGACTTGAGCTTATATATCATTCTTGATATTATTCTGACTTGAGCTTATATATCATTCTTGATATTATTCAAAAAAAAGGTCAATAGTTTAATGTGCATCAATTTACATAGAATTAGGACAAGTGGAGGTGGACCATGACCTTTCTTTTTTCATTTAGCATGCTTTGGGGCTTATATGATTATGCTTATATACCTTTATTTTTTTCTCAAGCTTTTGGTCCCAAATTTGCAATGGGTAATAACCCAATCAGCCTATCATATAGTTTATGTTGAGATTTTAATCTTAAGAATGAACCGAGATTCGAAAATAGACATAATATAACAACACTATAAAGCGGAGTAAAAAGGTAGAGAGAGAGAGAATGGAGAAAAAAGAGGAGAGAACTAGAAAACACCGAATAACTGAAGGAAAAAGAAAAAGGGGGAGGGGAAATAAGTAGAAACAAAGAAAGAAATAGAAAAAAAGGAATGAACTGGATAACAAACAAAGGCTGCTGTGAGGTAACTCGACATCTTTGTTAGATTGTATAATATTTAGCCATTTTTGCGAGAAATCTGGGCTAGGCTAATGCCCATCCAACCTTCCTAGTAGATACGTCCCTGCTTGTAGTACATAATTGAATACCACGTTTATTCTCAAATCACGCATCATTTAAAGCGTTGACAATTCGCCCACATATGACTACATTCGTAAAATATGCAACATAGTCAAACATAGTTTTCACATTAATGCTTATGAAGCTTAAAATTTTATTGTATTTTACATTTGATGATCACTCATCTTTACATTTACATCAGTTGACATCTTTTAGTTTTTGCTAAGAATGAAATTGGAGACTCCTTAGTTCAATCACGATTGTTTCTTAATATTAAAACATAGTTCATATGCTTTGTGATTTGTGTGGTACCACTCAATTAATCATATTTTGTTTTCACCTTTAGAGGAACTCGAGCAAAATAAGAAAATAGACAAAATAGCTAATATATCCTCCGAATTTGGTTTTAATTGTCAATTTACACTCTTAACTTGAATTTGTGCTAATTTACCTCCTCAACATGGTAAAAGTTACAGATTTACACCCTCTCCGTTAAATCTAACGGTTTCCATCCAATTTTCATTCATGTGCTATGCACGTAAGAGGTATAACTATGATATTATTAATAATAATAAAAAATATTCAAAAGGGAGATTTAAATATACTCATGCATATTTTTTTATCAAAAATGTATTATTTATTTAATATATATTTTTGTGCAATTTTATTTACCTAATCATTCATTTAATCTTTTTGGAGAGAATATGTATGAGTCTCATTTTTAAAGATATTTACATTGGTAATGTTAATATGAAAAGTGCATAAAAAGTTAAGAATAAAATTGATTTGATGTCAATAACAATGAACACGATATAATATGTAGGACTCAACAAGTCAAATATATTGACAAAAATAATATTTATAACACACATAATTTTTAGATGGATAAATATATATGAATATTCTTTTAGAGATTTTTGTTTCATTATTTTAATTAATAAAAGAAAATAATATAAATTAATTGCAATACCAGTCATATGTATGACACATGACTAAAAATTGGATGGAAATCATCCGATTTGACGGAGGGGATGCAAATCCGTAGTTTTTACCAAGTTGAGGAGGTAAATTGGCACAAATGCAAGTTAAGGGTGTAAATTAACAATTAGAACCAAGTTAAGGGATATATTACTATTTTGCCAAGAAAATATTTAAGTGAGTTCAATTATTTTGCAGTTGTCTTAAGTGATTCACATGATACAGGCGAATAACAAAAACAGATTCCTTCTTGATAAGTTTTAATGTTCTATTATCTCCTAAAAGATCCATCACTATTGTTATCACTTTTATTTTTTTGAAAAACAAAAGATGCCCTCTTTACAATTTTTTTTCGTTTGTTTATGAATTGTGGCCTTTTTGTTGCATTATGAAATATGATTATTATATGTCTTCAATTTGCCATAGTTTAAAGACAACTTTTTCTTTAATCTTTAGTCATTCCAAGTGGCTCATCGATGATAGAAAGTATGTGAATTTGTGGTTGGATAAGTGGTTGGATGCTCTTTTAATTGTTAAATTACAGGCTGCTAATTTTCTTAAACGTTTGTTGAGCAGAGTGGACTCTTTTATCACTGACCAACGATGGAGCTTGTCGAGTGTCTTTTCAGGGAACCTTCTATTTCAGGTTCTTTTTCTGATGGATATAATTTAGTTCGTCATTCGTATCCAAAAGATAGATGAGTTTCTAAGGTTTGACATTCTTTCATTATGTCACGATTATCTCCTTACATGGCGTCTTTTTCATAATAATTTACCTACAGATGTGCAACTTCAACGATGAGGCATCCCATCAGTGTCTGTTTGTCAACTCTGTAAATTTGGACACATTGAGGATTTCAATCACTTGTTTGTCACTTGTTCATTTGCACAACATGTTTGACAGTGGTTGGCATGTTGCTTTGGGACTCTTGTACCAACTAGAGGTAGTACGACTGAGTTATTTACATCTATATTCAGTAAGCGTTTTTCCCCAAACTCAAAAATATATGGCTTGCTGGTTGTTTTTATGCTCTTATGTCTATTTGGAAAGCACGTAATAAACTCAGATTTGATGACAAGAGCCCCTCTCTTATGTGAATATTCCGTTCTCTTAAGGCTTGGCTACGTTTTGCTGCTAATTAACTACATATCAGGTTATTCAAGTGGTTTGGTAGACTCTCAGCTTCTGCTCGGATTAGGAATTCAGCCGAATTTGAAACCTCGTATGCTGTATCGGTTAGTCCTATGACATCCTCCATTTATTCTGTGGATAAAATTGAATACTAATGGTCTTGTAAAAGGAAATCCGGGCTCAACAGCTTGTGGTGGAGTTTTTCGTGACTCTAATGGTCGTTACATAGGCGGTTAGTGTACAGGGTTAGGACACAATTCTGCCTTCTACTCTGAGCTTATGCGTGTGATCATTGAGATTGAGTATGCATTTCAATTTGGTTGGAAATGTCTTTGGCTTGAATATGACTCGACTAGTGTGATTACTTGTATTAAATCCTCTTCTTTTGTCCCTCCTTGGTCTCTTAGAATTTCCTGGTCTGCTTGGCTCGTATTCAGACGATGACATTTTATTGTTATCATATTCTTCGGGAAGGTAATACGGTGGCTGACAGAATGACTAACATGAGTTTACTCTCTTCTTTCCTGGTATGACATGTTTCTCCTCCACCTAATATTTCTCCTTACCTATGTATGGATAATTTGGGCTTCCCATATGTTTGTTGGTCTTAATTTTCATCATGAGTGAGGTGTTACAAATGCTTCCATATGTATAACGACATTACATTCTTGTTGTATGTGTATAAGAGATAGGAATACCCTATTATCTTTTCTTAGTTTTTTTTTGTCTTTTGTTTTTTTTAAACTATGTAATGTTTTTATTTTTTTGTATATAATAAAATTCAGACGTGTGACTGGGTTCAAACCCTTCAAAAAAAGAATTGTGGCCAGTATGAATGAAGTATTATCTTCCAAGTGAGACTTCATGCTTGTTGGTTTCAAGTATACTAGTAAAAAAAATAAAATTAGAAATTAAGTAAATAGAATAACATAAAAGAAGATGTAAATTTTAAGTTGGAGATTAGACTGGTGTATATCTATCTGAAATGTCAAATTGAGGAACTGGTTAATAATTTAGATCTGGTCTATAGCCCCAAAATAAAGAAAAAAAACAATATTGGATTATCCTATCAAACCTATCCAGGCGTCAAATCCATTATCTCCTCAAACTATGTGGCTATGAACCTCCAAATAATGGATAATATTCCACCACATCTCCTCCAGCTCCACCGTCCACCACTCATATAATCTCCTCAAACAAACCCCAATAACAGAGCGAGAGAGACCAATCATCTCAATTCTCATAGAATAGCAGCAGAGCAATGGCCGCCCTCCAACAAACCCCAATCTCTCTCCAATCCAAAACCCCCCTGCCACCGTTCTCCTCCTCCTCCTCCATCACCGCCAGATCCACCGCCGTCTCCTTCTCCTCCACATTCACCCCCCTCAACCTCAAGCTCGCCGCATCCTCCACCTCTCTCCGCCGCGGAGGAGGTGCACGCATGAACGCCACCGCCGCCTCTAGCTACGCGGCGGCCCTGGCCGACGTGGCGGTCTCCAACAACACCCTGGAGACCACCGTGGCCGACGTGGAGAAGCTCGACAAGTTCTTCGGGGAGCCGTCGGTGTTCGACTTCTTCGTCAATCCCACCATCGGCCTGGACAAGAAGCGCGCCGTCCTCGACGACATCGCCAGGTCGGCGGCGCTGCAGCCCCACACGGTCAACTTCCTCAACATTTTAGTGGATGCCAAGAGAATTGACCTCATCAAGGAAATTGTGGCCGAGTTTGAGACTGTTTACAACAAGATTACGGATACGGAGCTGGCCATAGTGAGCTCGGTGGTCAAGCTGGAGTCGCAGCATTTGGCGCAGATAGCCAAGCAGGTGCAGAAGCTCACGGGCTCCAAGAATGTGAGGATCAAGTCGGAGATTGATCCCAGTTTGGTGGCCGGGTTCACTGTGAGGTACGGCAATTCTGGGTCTAAGCTGATTGATATGAGTGTCAAGAAGCAGCTCGAGGAGATTGCTGCTCAGCTCGATTTGGGTGACATCAAGCTCAATTTATAAAACTCCATTGTTTTCCTCTTCTATTATATTTTTATTTTTTTGGTATGATGTAATGGGTGAAGACCATGTTTGCAAATATAAGGCATGCATTTCTTCTAGAATTCTTGAGTTTGGAGCACGAAAAATATTAGTTTTTAAGATCATGATTTGTCATTTTTTGAAGTAATTTTCAGATGACTAATTTTGAAAAATTGTTTATTGAACTGGGTCAAGGTGTTGCTACATTTTGAATCTTGAAAATACAATTTCATTTTTTATTTTTCATTTCTAAAAGTTATTTTATGAAAATCGTTTTTGAAAACGTCTTAACATTTCTTATATTGACAAGAATCACAATAATTTTTATATAAAAAACGCCATTTCTTTGCAACAAAAAAAATCAGTATAATTTTCAAGACTGATGAATCTGTAAAATATGGAATAAGTTGGAATTAGAGCGTACAATGTTTCGGAAATTGCGTTTTCTGTTTCAATACAATAGAGAAATTATTGAGAAGATGATATAAATGCTCTTAGATTAGATTATGACTGCAATTTGTATTAAAAATACGATTACTGCCGGGAAATGATCAGCTTTGGAAGTCCGTTAAATAGTCTAATCAATTGTTTGTGACTTGATGTGTTCTGTGGCACTTGCTTCCGCATTGTTCAGGCCTTATACTCGAGTTCAACAATAGCTCTGGTAGTTGTGTACTTGAGTTGAGTTGGTGCTCCTTATGTGTGTGGTGGCGGCATGGAAGTGCTTTCTGGACGGATTGGGACAATGAGGGAGGTTGAGCCAGAACAGGGTTATTGCCTTTGGGTTGGAAGACGTTGTTGAGGATTTGATTGGAGGATTGAGGGTTTTGATGCTCGGGGAAACGAGACTGAAGCTTTGGAAGAAAAAACATATTTGGGCTGGCGAGATTGGTTGTTCGGTCATGTTGCTGACTTTGCTGCTATAGTTGACTCAATCTTGGTCTTGTCCAAGGTTTGTGGGTGCTAATTTTGTTGGCATGCATTACAGGGTGGTGAGACGACTTTGAATCTAGGAGGAGGGGTGTCAGTGGGGTCATTCTTGTTTGCATGGGTCCGATGTTGATAGCTTTTGATTTGGCCGAGCGCTCCGAGCTTGGATGGGGTTGATCTGAAGCATGCAACCTCGTCAGAGATAGCGGTCGTTGGTGGTGGAGGTTCTGATGTCGGTTTCTTCCCGGAAGCACAGGTGGGTGTGACGGCGGTGTTCTGGTGAAAGACGGCGCATGGATTTGACTGGCCTCAGAAACTTTAGAATACTTAGGCTGTTTGGGCCTCTATGTGGTTCTTGGGCAGGGCTTGAATTAGGGTTATAGGACGTGGTTGGATTTGGTCTTTATGACCTAATAACGGGTCTAGTTTGAGTGTCACAATATCAGTTTGGTGTGGTTGGTACCATTTACTCTTTTCTTTTATACTAAAACTGATTTCTTAAATAAAAGTGGTAGAAATGGTAACCAAAATGTGAGTGTATTTTGGTTTTTGAGCTTAGTTCAGACTACGTTTGTGTAAGTCATAAGAGGTAACTCTATATGTATGTGTGTTATCTTAATATTACTCTCTGAATATATGAATTGGTTGACTTCGACTATAAAAACGATATGAGTTTGAGTTCTATGGGTTGAAGATACAAAACCTATTTGAATAATAATAATAGGTTTAGGTGGTCTATAATTCAAATTTAGGTTTAGGTTATAGATCAATTGGTGGAGATGCTCTTATTGCTGCTCGAACCACTACCAATCGTGCCTCATGCTATCTTGTAATAACATCTCATGTCGTGTTCACTTGTATCTTGAGGCCTTTGAAGATCATAGACATCATCCTCACGTCACTATCATTCTCATTAGATAGACATCGTAAAGTACACATTCATGGTTAATTGCTTAGGGGTCGATACACTTGAACTGGGACAAGTATGGCCCGTGGATCACCATTGTACCGATATTGTCCTAACTTAACCACCTTTAAGGTGTTGGGTTTTAATCACAAAAGGTCTCGGTACAATTGGATACAATTCATCCACTTATAAGTTATATTTTATTTGTCTATTTTCTGATGTGGGATCTTTCCTCTTCAACAGATACCAGAGACGGAAGTAGCTGCTGCTTTAGAGTTTAGACTAGAGGGTGTGGAGCTGACAATTTCTCTGCATTTGCTTTCTTTGTTAATTGCATCCTAGGTTGCCGGTTTTGGAAGGTGGTCTTAGTTTTGATTATAGTCAAGATGCCACAAATATGGGTTAGGCCTAATGTACAATATATGAGCCTAACTTGAGTACTGATAGACTCGATTAGAATTTAAACCCGGGATAAACAACCTCTTGAAACAAAGTGGCCTGCCTTTAGGTCTAGAAAGTAGAAACGAACCCTTAATTTTGGAAATTGAGAATGTCTCTAAACATAGATTATGAGCATGGGTTTAAGTAATGAAGAAAATTAGAAAGCGGAGTTGGACCGAATCTTAGGTGGCGGGCCCCACGTACTCAAGCCCAAGATTTGACTGAAAACGGTCACGTCGCCTTCCAAGGCGTTTTGACTGCCTCCGGGCAGCGCTCAGCACCGTTCGGGCCTCACTCAAAAAAAAACACACACAGAGCGGAAAAGGGCGGGCCGAAAGAGTAGCAGAAAAGAGAGAATAAAAAATCTGTGATTTTGTTTTGGGTTTGGTGAGACGAGGGGGTTTGTTTGAGATTTTTGTGAGTAGAATGGTGGGGTGAGAGAGGGGTTGTTTGTTTTGGGATGATGGTGTATTTGGATCTGAGATGAGATGGATTGCAGGCTTGTCAATTCACTTTGTCTCTGCTTCATTCTCCTCCTCGCTCATCCCTCATGGATCATAATTTGGAAGGTTTGCTTCTTTTTACCTCTTTACTTTCTTGCATGCTTTGAATTCAGTTACTTGCTCTCTAGTGTCATGAACAAAGCCTTGACATTTTCTCTCTTCTGTGAATACCACTTGTGCTGTTTGTTGGTTGCATAAAACTCTTATTAATTTTTGTTTATAAATTTTGTGACTTTGATGGTGATAGCGCTGTCCACCTCTGAAGTTTTTTTAATCTCAGCCTTTTATTTATTTTAATATCAAACCCAGACTTTAATTTTCAAGTTAGTCTTGAATACAAAGAACATTGTACCATTTGTTTTGTCTATAATTTTGGTTTCTTTCGCATTCTGGTGTTTCTGCCTAATGGTTTTGGTCTTGGTCTTGAGCTACTCATATTTCTAATTTTCTAGTAGGTTTGTTGTTAGAAACTGATTTATATGTCTTGCTTTCTTTTTAAAAACAGGTGATGCCTTGCATAGTCTACGGGCCAACTTAGAGGACCCAAACAATGTCTTGCAGAGTTGGGATCCAACTCTTGTTAACCCGTGTACATGGTTTCATGTAACATGCAACAATGACAATAGCGTTATAAGAGTGTATGTTGTCTCACTTTTGATATCTTTTCAAGTACATGCTTATGTTATAGCTGACAAATATGTTTGTCTCACCCCCTTGATATCTTTTCATTTTGCTTTGTAATGGGTGATCTCAGTGATCTTGGAAATGCAGCCTTGTCTGGTCAACTTGTACCCTCGCTTGGCCTTCTTAAGAATTTACAATATTTGTGAGTTACTCAACAGTGATGTTTACTGCATTATTTTCCAAAGCTGTTGTTAGTCCTGTTGGAATCTTTCTGCACAACTTGCTGTTTAGTTTTGTACTTTCATCTAATTACTTGGGAACATGAAGTCAACATTACCTAGGCCGTGGACTGAGTGATCTGTCCCAGAGCTAGTTCGCTGGCAGTATCATGTGAACCCATGTTTAATCTATTAGATGCTGATTAAGTATGGAGGATAGGGTTGTGGCTATTCACTTTGTTAGCAAACAATGATATCGGGAGAATACCATTGGGAGGATGACGTCTAGATATGTTAAGTTCATGGAAGAAATGCTGGGAGTACTTGATGAAGGTACTAGATATGAATCACCAAGATAGTATTTGATGAAGGTAGCTTGCACTTGGTTTTTATTGGTTGGAAACATTGGTCTCTACTTAGATCTATGGACTCTTTATGAAAAGCCAGTAAGTACTAATGGAAACTACTAGGTTTGGTCCCTTGACTTAGGTGGTTTGGGCCCTTGACTTAGGTGGTTTATCGCAGGCAGAAACTTTGAAAAATAAACAATGTCAGTTGGGGTTTGGGAACTTAGAATGTCCTCGTTAAATTTATTTTTTTGTTTTAAGTAGAAAAGAGTGTTTTATAAAATGATGTTTGCTGGGCGGATGAATGCAGATTGTACCCAGCCAGAAATGGCTTGCAATGCCTCTTAGATTCAGCCTTATATATGTATACTGTAAAATGAGATGTGGCTGCATGTAGAGGTCTTTTATTTGATGATATAAATTTCTCTTCAGTTTACAATTTTTATCCATGTCATTGATTTGGAAAACATTACCAAAATCTGTTCAGATGCTCTATATCTACACAGTTATCGTTACAGAACATTTCTGAATAATGAGATGTGGCTGCATGCAGTACTTTGTTATGTAACGGTAGTCCTATCTGTCTTTTTGTCCTCTGTTTCCTGTTTTATTTTTAATAAGTTCTTTTTCGGATAGAAAACAGAAGTCGTGATAGTCAATTTTGTTCACCATTTTTTTCTAATTTCTGTCACATTTACTATCAAAATTTGTTTTCATACATTAGAACAACGTTATCAAGATATTATAATTTATACGTTTGGTTCCTTATGTCAACAACATAGATTTGCTGAACCTTACATTTCTTCTAAGAAAGAATTGTGAGTCTCTGTTTTGTTTTGGTATTTTCAGCTTTTGCCCATTCAGTGAGATAATCACTATTGAACTTTTTGGGTGGAACCATACATCGATATCATCGTTTTGCCTAATTATCAGACTTTTTTTCGTAAATCACTCGTGAATATTATCTTGGATTGCTACTTTTCTACGCACATTTTATACTTGCTTTGAGATCATAAATTTATTTGCTAAAAGGTGTGGTGACTTATAAATTGGATGTTGAACATGTTCATAATGAAATTGAACCCCAAACAGAAAAGGAAAAAGAGATCTAGAAAAGTTCGATATGTTACCAGGAGACATGCTATACCATTGCAATTTTGTCATGGCCTTTCTATTAAATCTTATTGGTATTTTTAATGTCAGGGAACATGTTCATAGTTAAATTGAACCCATATAAAAAGGAAAGAGACCTAAAATCTATGATATGTTACCCTGAGACATCTTATACAATTGCAAAATTGTCCTGGCCTTTCTTTTAGATCTTACTTGTTTTTTTAATGGCAGGGAGCTCTACAGTAATAACATAACCGGACCAATTCCTAGTGATCTGGGGAACCTAACCAGCTTGGTGAGCTTGGATCTTTATTTGAATAGTTTTACTGGTCAAATCCCAGATACTGTCAAAACTGCGATTCCTGTGGGTATTCTTATCTTTACATAGTTTTCTTAATGCCATGTTGTAGACATCGATGTTGCCTGATAAGTATAATTTATGGCTTGTATATAGCCTTATATCCTAATAAAAGCAAACTAGTATTAACTGCTTGACGAAATAAATATTTAATTTTCTGCTTACTGTTACTATAGAGATGGTAAATATTAAGCGATTCAATGCCCTTTATTGGTAAGAGTGCAATCTTTTTGCTGAGAAACGTAGGAGCTTATACCTTCTTTATTTTTTGATATAACAATAAAATCAAACTAAATATCTTGGTTGGGATCCTTTATGGTGAGTACCTGTCTTATTAATGGTAATTATATTGTGTTGTGTTGTCGAACATAAATTAAGTTGGGGGGTGGTCATCACCAACACAAATATTACTCTTCATAAATAATTTAAATTTTGGTATTTCCAATCATAATAAAGATGAATTATGTTTTTTGGATAAAAATATATTTGTTACTTTCTTCTGTGTAAGGATAGCCGGCTCAACAACAGCAGCCTGTTAGGTGCCATTCCCATGTCACTGACTAATATCTCCTCACTTCAAGTATTGTAAGTATCTGTATTCTGTTTTCATCAATCATTTTAATAATTGTATTATCGCAATAATCATATGTTTGAAACTTTTCATTTCAAAAATCAGGGATCTATCAAATAACCACCTCTCAGGAGAAGTTCCGGACAATGGCTCCTTCTCTTTATTCACACCCATAAGGTTTCCAATTGATGCCATAATTGGCTCATTTTTATCACTTTCTTGCGTGCTCATTTTGATTTTGAGGATATTCTGAATAATTGGCTCTTGTTAATTTTCAGTTTTGCCAACAACCTGAATCTATGTGGCCCAGTTACAGGGCGCCCCTGCCCAGGATCTCCATTTTCACCTCCCCCACCTTTTGTTCTACCACCGCCCATTTCAACTCCAGGTGATCTTCCCATTGTTAACTTTTGAAAGTTGGGGGTATTAAGTGACGAGTCTATCAAGAGGATATTTAACCAAGGGGCACGACCTCGTCCTACTTTTCTACATCTATATTTAGCTTGGTCAATACAATCAAATTCATTTTGTCTGTTTTCATTGGCATATATATATATGGAGAAAATAGGGTTTAGAAAATACTGGTCACTCCACTAACTTTCATATGCTCGACAGTTTACTCCAATATCTTTTGATTTCAATCGGTCACTCCGTTAACTTTCCAATGTCATACAATTAGGTCCATCTGTTAAGTTACCGTTAAATCTTGCCGTTAACTTTAATTTTTAATTATTTTTTAGATAATTATGAACTTTCAAAAATTATTAAAAATAGCTCCATGTCCAAATGATTTTCTGAAAATCCTACGAACTCGTAACGACATCTACGTTAAACTCGAAAGACAAAACTTGACAAGGTAAAAGTTTGAAAATAATTTTTGAAAGCTACTAAAATTTCAAGATAGAATAATAGAAATTGAAACAAAATATGCCGAAATATATTTTTCTTTGAAAAATAGAAAATGTTACAATTTAACATTCGCTGTCATTAGGGAGTGTTAAATTGTAACAATGTCTATTTTTTGAAGAAAAGTATATTTCGAGGAATTTTTATTTCAATT
Source organism: Comarum palustre (assembly GCA_951800085.1). Taxonomy (NCBI): domain Eukaryota; kingdom Viridiplantae; phylum Streptophyta; class Magnoliopsida; order Rosales; family Rosaceae; genus Comarum; species Comarum palustre. The sequence goes on along the minus strand of OX637579.1, from coordinate 9,090,108 downwards.
TCTATTTTCAAAAATTATTTTCAAACTTTTAGTTGTCTATTTTTGCATTTTGAGCCATAGGATTAACGTAGACATTACGAATTTATAGATTTTTTGGAGCATCATTTAGACATCGGTGCTATTTTTAATGATTTTTGAAAGTTTCATATTATCTAAAAATTAATTAAAAATTGACGTTAACGATAAGATTTAACGATCGCTTAACGGATGGACCTAATTGTGTGACATTGGAAAGTTAATGCAGTGACCGATTGATATTGAAAATATTGGAGTAAACTGTCGAGCACATGAAAGGTTAATGGAGTGACCAGTATTTTCTCATATATATATAGGGTCCTTCCAATGAGAGATCCTTTTTTCTGTCAAATTTGAGGGATAGGGTCGCAGTCGTTAGATCAGGTTTAATGATAATGTACGGCTAAGATTAAAACAAAGTTCTCAGCCTCGATTCTTCAGTGTCTTCTGCTAAACTCATCGTCAACAACCTCCTAGGTTCTGAAGAATCATCTAATTCACATCGCAAGGATGTCTCTTCAAAATCTCTAGAAATCAGCTGGGGTTTTGTCTGGGTTTTCTAATTGTGATGGTATATTAGTATTCAATTGCAACAATTTTCCAGGAAATAGTTCATTGATCCAAACTCAATTGTTGAGGGAAAAGAGTTCATCTTCTGGTCTCAAATTGAAAACGGGTTTGTTATCGAATTGAATTTCTCTCATCCCTGGTTCGAAATACTCCACTCTTGCCTCTGGTTGTAGTTTTTTTGTTCTCAGATTCAAAAGAAATTTTGGGTTTAGTGGGTTCATATTGTAAAAGTTGAGAATCATGGCAATTACAGAATGGGTGCTAGATCAGGAAATTGGCCGACGGAGAACGTGATAACTAATTGCAGTTTGCAAATGTCATGGGTTCAATTGTATGGGCAGATAATTGTACTTTCTGACACTGTTCTTTGCATTTTCATGACAGTAGTGGTTGTTATCTTGTTCTCTGTGGAAATACTCACTCAAACGAAAACCATCCTGATTTCAAAGAGATTTCGAAGAACTAGATAGAGCTTGCGATATGAATCAGGAATTTTATTAAACATTGACTTGCCGGAAAGGTTGGAGATTTGAGTCTGGGTTACAGAGGTGAGAGAGGGTGAATTCTCAGACGCGTTTAATCTTAGCCGTACATTATCATTAAACCATATCTAAGGGCTGCAACCCTATCCCTCAAATTTGACAGAAAAAAGGGATCCTTCATTGGGAGGGCCCTATATATATGTATATATACAGGACCTTCCACTAAGGGATCCCTTTTTCTTGTCTAATATGAGGGATAGCTCCTTTACTGTTGGATCTGACTTAATGAGGCTGCACGGCCAAGATTAGATTTATGAGGATAAACTTATCTCTGCTTCCACTTGTCTTTTCTTCAGCTTCAACAAACAAACTCAGATGGCATCGATAACCTTGAAATTCTTCTCCCTTGCCCTTTAAACCTTAACTATCAAAACACATTGATAACCCTGTAATTCTCTTCCATCTTCTCTAAAACCCCTTAATTTTTATGTTTTCTTCTAATGGAAAGAATTATGGGTTTGCTGAAATCTGGAAGGAAGAAGATTCGAAATCAGGACCTAAAATCTAGATTGAAAAGGTGTTAAAGTTTTGGCTTGTGATCGAGTTGTCAAGGAAAACAATAGTTTAATTGCAGCAACGAGATGTGGGAACAAGGAAGATTTGAATGATTTAGAATTTTTTTATATTAGGGAGTGAAGGTCTGAAGGAAGGGAAGGTTTGAAGGAAATCAACCCCTTTTTTATTATCTTTCATATAAATTCATGGAGGTTCATCTGGGTAAGAGATTCTTATTTCATAATCCCAGCAATACTGATGTGAGCAGGTTCTATTACTGAGCCAAGATTGGCAAGTCTTGATTTTAAGTAGTACAAAATAGCTGGCCACATGGCAGAGTTACATTTTTGTGTGCAACAGCAACAATATATCATCTATAATGAAAAAAACTACATTATTTAGTGCATTTATTTTGTAGTTCCCAAGTTGGAATGAACTGAATATTGTTCTGAATCTTAAAGTGTAACCATACCATTAGGCTATATGAAACTTTGTGGTAAAATGGACTCTATTTGGTGGCGTTGTAGGGGGAAATAGTGCCACTGGGGCTATTGCTGGCGGAGTTGCTGCTGGTGCTGCTTTACTATTTGCTGCCCCTGCAATTGTATTTGCATGGTGGCGCCACAGAAAACCTCAGGAATTTTTCTTTGATGTTCCTGGTTAGTACTTAGTAGTTTACTCAGATTCACATTATTATCATTGAATAATTTTTAATTTCTTTTTATAATCGTCTCTTTGCAGCGGAGGAGGATCCTGAAGTACATCTGGGCAGCTTAAGAGATTTTCTTTGCGAGAGTTACAAGTTGCAACAGATAGTTTTAGCAACAAAAACATTCTTGGGAGAGGTGGATTCGGTAAAGTCTATAAAGGGCGCCTGGCAGATGGTTCTCTGGTTGCTGTGAAAAGACTGAAAGAAGAGCGCACACGTGGTGGCGAGTTGCAATTTCAAACCGAAGTAGAGATGATCAGCATGGCTGTGCATCGAAATCTTCTCCGGTTACGTGGGTTCTGTATGACACCAACTGAACGGTTACTTGTTTATCCTTACATGGCTAATGGTAGTGTTGCCTCATGTTTAAGAGGTAGAACTTGATTTCATTATATCATACTCTACTGATAAAATACATCTCTGTGGGGCAGTTTTTCTTCGTTTTAGTGGTTTTCTGCTTGTCGATTGACTTTCTAGGTGTAGCAATGGTTTTCTGAATGTGAATTTCTCCTTTGCAAATTTTCAGAAGGATTTACTTATCTGTGTTTTGTAATTTATTTACACATTTTTATGTTTTCTTTTAGAACGCCCACCTTCCCAACCACCTCTTGATTGGCCAACTCGGAAGCGAATTGCATTGGGATCTGCGAGGGGCCTTTCTTATTTGCACGATCACTGCGACCCAAAGATTATTCACCGTGATGTGAAAGCTGCAAATATTTTGCTGGATGAAGAGTTTGAAGCTGTTGTTGGAGACTTTGGGTTGGCTAAACTTATGGACTACAAAGACACACATGTAACTACTGCAGTACGCGGAACAATTGGACATATAGCTCCGGAGTACCTGTCTACTGGGAAATCTTCTGAGAAAACTGATGTGTTCGGTTACGGTATCATGCTTTTGGAGCTTATCACTGGTCAGAGGGCTTTTGATCTTGCTCGGCTGGCAAATGATGATGATGTCATGTTACTTGATTGGGTGAGTATCTGTTTTATTGTTGCCAATGTTGGTCAAGGAGGCACTTAGGCTTGTAATTTTGTGTTATATACCATCAAATAAAAGTTGAGATATGCTTACTATTGAGAGCTTCATAATTCAATGTTGGTCACAAGGATAATAGGATATTTCAAGTAGTTTATATATATTTTCATTAATTCAAGAAAAATTAGCTGGAAGGTTACTGACTTTTCTCATTGGTAGCATGTTTTTAGTTAGAAGTTGAAATCAAGAACTAACTTGTATTAGATTTGTGTCTGCTTGGTACTTTGAAATTAGTTGTTTCCTTATTTAATGTTCGTAAATGTTTGTGGTTAATCCTCTCATTAAGAGAATAAAAATGAATCATCTGTTGTCCAGGGTTTGCCTCGATTTTTATAACACTGATGTATGATGTTCTTAAACATCTGATACAACTTATTCCCTTTTCAGGTAAAAGGACTGCTGAAAGAGAAAAAGCTAGAAATGCTTGTTGATCCTGATCTCCAGAGAAATTATGTAGATGCTGAAGTAGAGCAACTTATTCAAGTTGCACTGCTCTGCACACAAGGCTCTCCAATGGAAAGGCCAAAGATGTCAGAAGTGGTGAGAATGCTTGAAGGTGATGGCTTGGCAGAAAGATGGGATGAATGGCAAAAGGTCGAAGTACTTCGCCAGGAAGTTGAATTATCTCCTCATCCAAATTCCGATTGTATTGTTGACTCAACAGAAAATTTGCATGCGGTTGAGTTATCTGGTCCAAGGTGACCTTGGCATGACAGAAGTGGAAACGGGACAGTTATTTACGACAATTTTTTCAACTGTATTTTTTTTACTTGAGAAATGATACCTTGTATCGTGCAAGGGCAACAAAAGTTGTAATATTTGAGAAGCTGGGGCAGTATAATCTTTTGTTCTGGTGCATATTTATGCAAGTGGTTGAATGTTAAATGTCTTTGTAAGTATATCAGACTCAATGTCTGCCGGTGGCGATGAAACTTGTCCAAACAATCTCGAAAGACTTGGATAAATCATGTGTAGGTAAATGCGAAACATAATAACATAAACATAAAAACATTAGATGTCCCTAAATGCAAAACATTCTCAAAGCAATGGGTGAGGAAGAGAAGAAGAGGTGGTCAAGAGACCTGCCGCCTTGGGCCGCCGTTGAACGAGAAGAAGTTTCATGTTTTTGCACTGTTCTCTCTGCTTTATGGTTCAAGTTTCCTTAGTTTCAACTAAGCAAGATTATAAATAATAACATCTATGGCGCGTTTACTAATCCTCAAGGGGAATCACTCATCTAGGATTGATTCCCTTTCACATTAGATTTGGGCGTTTACAGATTCCTAGGTATGGATGAATCAAATTTACATTTCTAAAATGTCCTCATTTTTTAATGGTAACCCAAAAATACCCAAATGAAACCTTACCATTAAAAATTATAATGAAGTGTGTTTTTATAATTAGCTTTATCATAATCCAAAATATGAAACCTTACCATAGTTATTTAATCAAAAATCAAAATTGAGAATTAAGTTGTTATCCATAGAAGCAATATCGATATACACGGTTGAAAACTAATCAAGATACTAGCATAAAGGCCAACAAACTAAAATTAAGGGGCGTGAGAGATTCTCATAACGATTTGAATGGACTTGTATGCTTGCTCTTACAAAAGGGAGACTTACTCATAATCAAAAACATATACCGACAAATTAATATTAGTAAATTTTTTTGGAGAAAATTCACCATCAGTGTCTTAACTATAGTGGCAAGGCCAATGTGATACCCACACTCTCAAATGTACCAAAGTGATGCCTGAACTAACATTTCACTACCGATGAGATGCCAGAAGCCATATTTCGTTAAAGTGCCGTCAATTTGATGATGTCATGCTCACGTTGGCTGACATAAAAGAAGGAATTACTGAAATAACCTTATGCTTTGTTCGAGAACCGATTTCCCTCCAATATGTTTCCTTCACGGACCAATTTCCCTCCAAAACCAATTTGCCTCAAAAGGCTAAATAAGCCTGCTTCTTTATCCCTCCATGTTCGTATTGATTTCCCTCCAAATTAACTTTCTCATTAAAGACCAATCTCATGACACCAATTAATTGACAAGTAAATAATCAAGAAAATCTGGAAATTAATATCAGCAAAAAACTGGAAATTATTAGGGACCTGAGCATTTAGGAATAATGTAGCTGATATGAAACTACTCATTAAGATACTTTGTCCATAATTTGTCAACCAAAAGCTGGAAATTAACATCCAGTTATAACCGAAAGGTACAGATTAACATCCAGTTCCAACCAAAAGCTAGAAATTAACATCCAACACCAAGGGAGTACACATTCCCACAATTTGTCCTTAAATAACAAGCCTAGCAAAATAGATAAGATAACATGACCAACAATGGTTTAAAACCCTGCATACTCAGAGGAATGTTGGCTGGGTTGAGTAGGCTGTGATGCACCCCTTGCAGGACCACTTGTATTGCCCTTAGAACCTCTTGCTGCAGGATTCTGGCTACTTTGTGTAGGAAGCTGCTGAGTTGATTGTGAAGTTGATGCACCATCATTGTTACCAAAAGAAGCCTCCACAGTATGCTTGACTTTCTTTCATGTTTTCCTAGACCTAATGACTTGGTCCATCACATTAGTATTCCCCTTAGGGGCCGGTGCTCTACTGATCTGCAAGTAAAGAAAAGAAAACAAGCCAAAAACAGCACAATCATCAAATCAAGTACATCTCCAGTAGTCTACAAATGAAGTATATATCCTACAAAACAAGTACACAACCAAGTATATATCCACTTCAAGTCATTAACATTACAACCATTTAAAGTAGTAAATAAGAACAACACAGCCAACAACCATATATTAATAAGCAATTTACAAAACACAAACCTGAGATCTCTGCCTCTTTTTTGTTGTTGCTCCACTAGATGTTCTCTCTGCCTGTTTCAGTGAATTGTTCAAGTCAGCATAGCATATAATTAACCCTATACATAAAGCATAACTATTGAAAATTCAAAGTGAGTTTGCTTACTGATGCAGCTGCCTTTTTTGCCTTTGTTATTGGGCACCCAAGCTTGTTGTGTCCTTGCTGCCACATATCTTGCATGACATTTTGATACCTGTTTTTGGCATTTTCCCTTCCTTAGGGGCAGGAGGTTCTGTTCCCTTTGTCTTCTCACCCGGTTTCTTGTGCCTCATCTTCTTAGGCCTTCCAACTTGTTTCTTATATGGTGGCGGTGCAATGGGATAGTCTACTGGTTCCAAATCATCCTCTCCTGCTATGGGATAGATGATGGGATTATAAGCCAACAGGTATGTGCTAGACATGAGATAATCGTCGCAATACAAGGCAGCCTCATGTTTTTTGAACCTAATTGCACAAATAGCATGCACACAGGGTATCCCACTTAACTGCCACCTCTTGCAAGTGCATATATGTCTTCCCAAATCCACTGCATGCTTGCTGCCCATGTCACCATCTCCAGTTATTTGAAAAATATACTCCCCACTCCTATGTGCTTTGTACTTTGAAGCTCTCTGAGAAACCTTGTCTATTATCTTCTTAATCCTAAGACCAATGATGTCCTTCCATCTTTCACAAGCTACCCTTTTATTTGCTTGCCTAACCATCATGTCCATTCTAATTTTTTCCAACATAGTGATAACAGGTTTATCCCTAGCAGGTAGAATAGCTGAATTAAACGACTCACATAGATTGTTAAGCAGGATGTCACACTTTGATTCATCTTTAAAGAAGGCCCTACTCCATTGTGCAGGATTCTTGTCTCCAAACCACTCCCAAGCCTTATCACTTAGCTCTCTCAAATCATCCATGTGCTTATTGTACCACACCTCAATACTAGATCTAGCTGCATTCCACATCAACTATTTGAGACCTTCACCAGGATGCTTTAGCTTGAAATTGTTGTAGAGATGTCTAACACAGTGTCTATGGTGAGCATTTGGAAACAAATCTGTACAATCCAAATATGAAGCAGTTAGTGAACTTTAAAAAAAAAGAGATATATATATATATATATATATTAGAGAGAGAGAGAGATCATTTGACATAGACAACATGTATTTAACACTTACTTTCAATTGCATTTCCAAGCCCCTTTTGCTTATCGGTGATAAATGTGTAGCTGCTATCTCGTTCCATCTGCAAATCCCACATAAGATATTCAAGAAACCATGTCCAAGTTTCTTGACTCTCAATCTCTGTTACTGCATATGCAATTGGAAACATCCCATTGTTTGCATCGACCCCAATGGCTGTTAAAAGTTGTCCAGGATGGTGCCCTCTAATGTGGCAACCATCCAGGCCAATAAGAGGTCTGCAGCCTCTAATCCACCCCTCTTTGCATGCTGCAAGACATATGTACATCCTATGAAACCGCCTCACAGGACCGTCCATTTGTGTCTTCATCTTGACTGTTGAACCAGGATTGCTTCTCAATAACTCTTTCCCATATGCAGCTAACTTGTTGTATTGATCAATGTAATGGTCTTCGTTCATACGTTTTGTTGCTCTTTTTGCTCTTGTGATTGTCTGAACACCTAAATCCAGATTGAACTTCTTGTTAATGTGATTGTGGATTCCCATTCTAGACCAATCCTCATCCACTAAAAGAGTATCTTGTATCTCTTGAGCCACTCTTCTATAAGTCAAGAAATGACTTGTTTCAACTGGAGAACAAATGTTTTTCTTGTTTAGAGTCTTGATAAACAAAGTATCACCCTCACCTTTGATTCTACTAGCATACAACCTAAAAGGGCATTCCCACTGACATTTCACTTCAATCTTCGTCTTTGAATTTTTCTCAAACCACACACCATATTGATTCCTAATTGCATACTCCCTTATAGCTTCTTTCAATTGCTCTGAATTTGGGAATGCAAGTCCCAACCTAAACTTAGGATTTTTCAGGTCCACTGATCTGATCCAGGGTCTAATCTTCAGACCTCCTTTTGTAACTCTCCTTGGAATTGGATTCCCATCTTCATGTTCATCAGTTCCACTGCTATCTAAACTTTGCAACTCATCTGAATCTTCAGCTTCATCTGAACAGTAACCGGTGAATCCCATCTCTTCATATTCTGGTACAACTCTTGGTTCAGAGACATTTTCATCAAACTCTAGATCATCAAATTCATCATGCTCAAGATCGTAGTCTGAATCAACATAATATTCAGACCCGTCATCACTGTCATCATTTTCTACAACTTCATACTTCTTTTGCCCTTTATGTCTTGTATTATACCTGAGTTCTTTAGGTTTCCTCCCAGTTTTTTTTGACTTACCCTGCTCAGCAAGTCCCTTTCCCTTCTCTTGTGCAAGCCTCTTTCCCGCTGCCTTTGATCTCTTTGATTGTAGTTGCCTTTCTTCTAACTCATTAGCCAATTTCTGCCTTCCTGCAAATGCAGCTTTTGCTCTATTTTCAGCAGCTTCCTTTTCTTTCTTTTCTGTCTCCTCTCTTGCCAATTCCTCTGCAGACTCTCTTTCTCTTTGCTCGACTAATTCAGCCCTTCTTAACTCAGCTTCTTCTATACTTAGTCCTGCAGAAGCCTAGCTTTCCCTCAATTCAGCCGCCTCTCTCTCAGCCTTATCTAAATCATCTCTTTCTTTCTTCTCAGCTTCGACTCTTACTCTCCTCTCTCTAGCTGCAATTTTCTTCTGCAATACATCTCTTGCAGATAGAGGCAACGAGTTTTTAGCACTTGGTTTCACCCTTTTAGGGTTTTCCTTCCCACTTAAGTTACTTATATGCCCCTGCCCATCACCTTTATCCCCACTATGTCCCATATCAGCTCCCTGGGTTGTTTGTGAACCCAAGTTGATATCCTTCACAATATCAGACAAACCACCAAAGGTCCCTTCACTTGGTCCACTCCTACTACCTTCACCCACATTAACACCCTCACCAACCATATTGTTGTTTTCACCCATATTAAGACTCCCAGCCACCTTGTTACTACCCTCACCCACATTAACTCCAGCTTCCCAATCATCAGCCAAATCAATATAGCCTATTTCTGCATGCAATGGCTCCACGTTCAATACACCTTCATCTACTTCATGCTCCTTATATAATTGACTTGCCATCAAATTAGCTTCATAAAATGCCCTTTCCTTCTTTCCTGCAGTCTGCTTGTTCAGGGGGTTCTCCAAATTTGGGTCATAGGGCTTTTGAAAGTCCTCAAAAGCCTCGTGCTTCCTCCTTCTCCCACCACCTGTTATGTACACACTTATCTGTCTTTTTTTCTTCGGAATCATGTTCACCATCTCAATGGCATCACCATCATTTTTGATTTGAATCCAGCCTTCATTGTGGGAGGATCTAGGTTCCTTGAAGTGGTAGGAAATGGGCAACTCCCTATAACCCAGCGAGTATGCAATGCTATTCATATCCACCCATGATATCTGATCAGGATCTAAACCATCCAGGTATATCTTCCCACCCAACTTGTTAAACCGAGGCACCTTATACTTCTTCGTCCCATCAAGCTGCTTGTCAAAATAACCTCCATGAAAAATCTCCTTAGTATAAAAACCTTCAGCCACTGAATTTGAAATCCATAAAAAAGAAAGAAGAAAAAAAACAAAGTCAGTTACGCTCCATGTAGTTCACTGGAAATATCTCACTAACCTTCATCACCAATAAACATCCTATTGATCCTAGTATATATAATCCCGTGTATTTTTAGAATATTTTGTGGTCCATTAGAACTGGTAAAGAAAAAAAAAATTCTCTAAAAGATACCAGCATATCAGAACAAATCCATATATAATCCTTCATTCAATAATAAATTACATGCTCAAAGAACAACTCACTAAACAAACATATGAAGTCAACATTTAAAAACTCTAATTCGACAACTTGGGTGGGGATTTCAGAATTTAAAAACCCTAAATTCCCAATTTTGTAATGGGGATTTCAGAATTTTAAAACCATCTATTGAAGTTCAACACAGTACGTCTAGCAACCCTAAACAATTATTAAACCCACACATTGAAATCGATTAGTTCTACTCTTGTTCTTTAATACATAAGCACCATGAACTCAATTAAAAGTAAGATATCGCAAAAACCCTTGACCTCGATCGAACCCAGATTTTTAAAAAACTCATCTTTACTGTTGTATTCAAGGTGAAAATGGAGAAGATGCGATATAGAATACTGTCAAACTAAGAAGATTCGAATAACTTACTGGGGGGTGGTGGTCCAGCTTCCCTAAAAATTCCCCACATCTTTCTCTCCGTCATTATACTCTACTGTCGAAGATTCGGTGACCAGGACATGAACTGCTCTTTCTATACTGTCAAACTGAGAGATTCCTCTTTTCTTATCTTTCTGTGAAAAAGGAGTGGCTCGGGTGAAATGGAATAGAAGATAGAAGCCAATAGATCGTCAAGGTGAAATGGAGTTTTAACTCGATTAGGTTTTGGTTTGGCAAATATCCTTTTTGCCCTTTTTATTTTGTCTTTTGTGAGCCCACGTGCGCATGACATCATCAAATTGACGACGCCTTAACGGAATATGGTTTTCGGCATCTCATCGGTAGTGAAATGTTAGTTCAGGCATCACATTGGTACGTTTGCGAGTGTGGGTATCACATTGGCCTTGCCACCATAGTTAAGGCACTGATGGTGAATTTTCCTCAATTTTTTTATTCATTTTACTCTTTCTATCTCTGCTCGCGATCTTTGTTTTTGTTTTCATCAATCTCCTAGTGTCTTTGTTGGTATGGTGTATTGGCATTCTTATACATAATTGCATGGTAATGTGATCTTGGCTTGTGTGATTGATTCTAATAGCTATATGCATACATGCCCTTATTCGAGTCTTTATGATTGGTTGATGAAGGATTATATGCAGTGTTGGAAGATCATATTCATGATACATGAGTCTTAACTTGGTTAGGATCATGATATGTGATTCTTTGATAGGAATATGTTATCAATTATGATTGTTGCTCTGAAATATCTTGTTTAATTGATACATGAAGATTGTGTCTAGAAATAATTCATGTCTTATGTAGGATATTCCTCGATGGAGTTTTATTGAGAATATATTTTGATATTAATAAATGATTCAACTCTAATTAAGTTTCAAACATTGGACTCTATTAGGGTTTACAGATGGTTGGAGCAATGAGGGATAAAGTGAAGGACACCATATATAAAAGAGGTGTAGATTTTCATAGATTCATCTTTGCATGCTTGGCGTTTGAAAGAAGCTTGTTTATTCCGCTGTATATCTTAGTTGACAAGTTCAACTGTTCCTTGTTGAGTTGAACTTGTAAATTGTGAGTTTGTGATTCTCTCAAATGTTGTGAGAAACTCATTGAAGAAAGAAGAAGAAGAAGCTCTGCCTAGTTATAAAGATTTGTAATAGAGTAGGGTTTACAATTGTTCTAAGACTAAGAAAATCATCTAGTTGAGATCGTCCTCTGAGCTTGTACTCCACTGTGATTTTTCCTTAAATTTTTGGTTTTTTATACAGCGTCAAAATATGGTGTTTTTGTTGTTTAAACTGTTGTTTGTTCGTCGAGGATTGAAAGGTCATTTCAATTCTCAACACACGTTTCTGTACCTTCAAGTGGTCAAGTGTAATGCCCCGTACCTAAAAGTTACCTTTTTACAGGGGTGTATGACTTATCAAGAGCTTTCTACTGCGACCGGTAATTTAATAAGTTATCGCTCGAGTTTATTTTTGAGTTTTTCTCAAATTAAGAAAAAATATATTTAAAGCCGTGAAGTCGTAGTACGTGTTGAGACGAGCTCACCGGTATGTCAGGATTGCTTTCGGAACATCGAGCGATTTTTTGTGAATTTTCAAAGTTTTCAGTAAATTATTCTAATAACCTTTAATTACCATTTTGGTAATTAAATTGTTACCGTTATTGATCTGGACCGTTGGATCAAGGCCCATTTAATTTGGGCCGTTCCATTCCCTTTAAATAGAAGTGAGAGGGTTGACCTCGGTTAGACCCTCTCCATTGCTTTCTTTTCCTCCGTCACCCTCTATCGCCTACACTGGAAGCGCACAGTAGCGCTCCGCCATACAGCCACCACTTGCCACCAAACCGCCACCATTCACTTCCATTTCTTCCCCTCTACTCAGCCCAGTCACTATAACCCACTGGAAGTCTGAGATGAGGGAGATCGAGCTCAACTGGCATGGCGGTCAATGACGAAATTTCGGCGTTCCAAACGGCGTGACGACTCGTGGACGGTATAATTCTTCTTCTTCTTCTTCATTTCGAAAATCTCCGATTCAAGGTCATAATCGAAAATCCCCCTTTCTTGTTTTTTTTTTTCGGTATTTTCTGGGTTTTTGAGCCCTAACTCTGGCGAGTTGGATTCTTGGTCCTCTGGCAAGCTCGTGAAGCTCTGGTGAGGCGGCAGGGCAGTTCTAAGTGTTGCAGCAGAACCTGCTGCAAGGTTGCTCGAAGTGAGAGGGCAAATGTTTGGTCTTGGCAAGGTGAAATAAACCAATTCCATTGTGGATCGAAATGAAGAGAAACAGACAATTCCATTGTGAAAGAGAGAGAAAGAAACCAATTCCATTTTCGGTGTTTCATCTCGTCGCGATTGATTAATCGGTAAGACTCTTGCTCTCTCTCTCTTGTTGATTCTGTGGTTTAAATTGCCAAGTTCGATTAATCGGTCGGTATTTGCTTGAATCAAATAATTGGGGCTCTCTTGTTGTTGGGTGCCCTTGAAAATCTATTAGGGTTTACCATGTTTGCGATTGGTTCTGGGTTTGTTATAATAGGTTGTTTGGTTTGGTGTTTCTTCAAGCGTTTTGGAATTGAATTAGATTGAAGAATATGGAAGAGATAGTTAGATAGAGGGAGGAAACAGGAGTTGCGTTAGAGCGAAGGAAGCAAAACTCCATCGATGTATGTGACGAATCTGACATCATCCTTCCTTATCTATCGTACGTTACTGTAATCTTTCTTTTTTTCTTCGTTCGTTATCAATCTTTTTTCATCGATCTCAGCTTCCCGTCGTGTTTTGCAGATGAAGCTCTCTATCTCACCGCACTTTCCTCAGATCGGAACATGTTCATTTTGGGCTGAAGGGTAATCATCTATCACCTGTTCTATTGTTCTGTATTTGATTCTTCAATGCTTGGGTTGGACAGAAACTGAGAAAGAGAGACGTTGGTGCCAATGTTGCAGCTTTGCGTGATGCAAATGAATCTGGGATGTTCAATTTTGGTCAGATCCCTCTTCAAATTTATTTGGATTGGTGTATTGGAAATTGGGTTTCTTAATTTCACTTGCTTCTATAGGACAATTGAGGTTCTCTTTTCTATTGAGTTTTTCTGCTGGATTTTCATCTGATGATCTTTTCCTTTTGTTTGAGTTTCAATCACAGGATTGTGTTTTGGTTGGGTTACTTGGGTACAGAGTATGGAGATTTTGCGTTTCTCTCTTTGCGAGGTCGGGATAGTTTATTCTTTTCTCTTATTGTTATCTGTGGAGCATACCTACTCTGAAAGATGTTCTGACTTTGATTGTGGTTTGTGTTCTATCTGTTGTAGGCACCTCTTCACTGGGACTGGCGGGATTCTATTTTCCCAGTTTCTAGATTCTCATGGTGAGGCAAGTACTTGAGAAGAATCCAGTTGCTATATTTTTTTATTTCATTTTACAGTTTTCAAACATTCATTTTTAAATTCTCTTTACAAAAACTTGCCTTTGCTTATAGCAAGAGAGTTTAGGCATGGCTAAAAGATAGTTTCTTTCTGCCAATTGATCAAATGGGTGTAGACTTTTGTGGTTTCATCTCCAACAGTGACCCTATTTTATTAATGGTAGCTTTAGATGTTAGAGCTAATCAAGTTCCAAAGCATTACCATATTCTTCTAATTCTGTTACTTGGATCCTTGCCTACAATCCTGTTCTACCAATATGTTTTGTAATGGTAACACGCAGAGCAAAGTGGATGTCACAGTTTACCAATATTATGATGATTTTGAAGGTTCAAGGGAAGTAAAATGTAAGAACAAATTTTTGTTTTAGTGAACTATTGTTCTGAGAAGCAAAAGCTCCCTTCCCTTCTAAATTTACAATGTGCTGCTATATCATTTTCCTTAACTTTCTGTCATTGACCTACTTATATTGCTTGACTGTTTGGGATTTGTAGGCTTGCACCGGTAATGACTGTTTGTTTAAGTGCACTGGATAGTTGAAAGTATTTTCTAGTATACGTTAACTTGGCTTCCACCGGTAATGTCTTGGTTCGTGCTTTTTGTGGGTTTTGATTATATTTTCTGTTGCTGTATGTTTTTAACTGATTGGGTCTTGATTTTGATTGGGTAGTGTTTTTATTGATCTGGAGTCTGAGATCTCTGTGATAGATTGCTCTGGCTTTAAGTGATAGAAGTTGATTGCGGTATCCTATCTGTGTCTGCAGTATGCCTTCAACAATTCTCTGTTCAATTTTTTAGTTCGGGTTTTGTATAACCTGGATTCTGATTTATGGGTTCTCTGATTTTTGTTACAGTATGAGCTACTGAAACTATGGTGAAGTGGGGACTAAGGAGGTTTTGGATTTGGTTGGCTCTGAACGATACTTTGCCTCTTTTTGAGGTTTTGGTAATCCTTTCAATTTTCCCTCAATTTTCATTTTTAATATTTGTAAATTTGAGCTGGTCCGTTTTGTTTCGTTACTGTGGTCAAATCTTTAATTAGCTTCCACTTCAGAAACTTTTCACTTTCCGGTTGATGTATGTATCTCTGTATATGTTTCACAAACCAGCATATATATATATATATATATGGTTTTGTAGGTCATGGTCAAGGTTGCTATGATTTTTTTGATCAGGTTAGGGTCTTCCCTTTTCGGTTTAGTCAGGGAAAATTTATTTTAAATTTGTTTAATGGTATTTAGCAGTAGTTTGGCTTTGATTGTATTGACTACTGTTGGAATCAAAACTGAATCGAGCTGAAATTTAGTGTAAAAAACCTAGAAATCTTAGGTGTCAGAAAAGAGGCATAATCTCTATAGAAACGATTATTCTTTTAACAAAACAAAACTACCCTACTTTCAAGGCTGATCTATTATCTCAATTGTGGTGATTCTTAGTGTTGCTCTTTACAATCTGTGCCTATCCAAATGGGTAGGTCAAGATCATCATGTGAACTATCAGTCTTTGAACTTTTAACATGTCCAAGAAAAAAAAGTCTTTGTTTTTTACTATGATGTCTGTGAACTTTTAACATGTCCAAGAAAAACAGAAGTCTTTGTTTCTTTTACTGTGATGTCTTTGAATTTTTAACATGTCCAAGAAAAACAGAAGTCTTATTGATACTAACTCCACTTGTGCTTTTCTTTTTGTAAGTTTGATTCAAGAGCAGAGGATTCAGTTTAAGGTATAGGGTTTATGATGGTTTGAAGAGTAAGAGCGGTTGATGTATTGAACAAATTATGATGGTTTGAACACATGATTTTGGATAAGCTTCAATTACAACATGATGTACATATATGTACACTATCATCTGTCCCGTAATGTACATTAATGTCTAATTCTTCAAGTTCAGTTATGACTTAAAATTCTTCAAGCTCATTTATGGGCATGAACAGCGCAGCAAAGTGAGGGAACCTGATCTAGTGTTTCTAAATTCATCAAATGTGTATGCAGATACATAGTTGTCCACGGCTAGAGGTTGTGGGGGGACTGACCAAGTGAATGCAAGACATGAGAGGAAGCAATTAGATACTAACAAAGTACTCAAGTCCTATGGGTGCTAATGTGTTAATGACGCTCTTTGGTTGCAAGTAATATGCGTTAACTCTGGTTTTTGCTGTTACTCTTTCGTCCTTTACTGCATTATTAAATTTTCTGTGTTTTATAGCAATTTATGGTACCACAAAATGATAAAGGATAGACCAGCAGAATTAACTGAACATTTCTCTGTTTATGTACTGATGCATGTATAAAATGACTGACTGAAGTTACTCTATTTTGGCAGGGAACGATTTGGAAAGCACGCAGTCTAGATCTACTGCCCAAATATTTAGGAAAGACACATTAAGATAAAGCTAACTCTAATTTCGCTATTTACATATTGTTGATATATGCTTCTATATAGATGCTTAGTCAAAAACTAATTAACACAACTGAATATCGAGATAATGGTTAATGGCCAAAAACTTATATGAAGCGAAATATGCATTTCATGATTTGATTTCTGGGTTTGATTTTTTATAGGGAATGAGCTCAAATCTGGACTGGTTTAGTGGAAATTGGGTTTCTTTATTTCATTTTCCTTTATAAAACAATTCAGGTTGGCCAAACACTTATAGGAAGCAAAATATGCATTTCATGATTTGATTTCTGGGTTTGATTTTTCATAGGGATTGAGCTCAAATCTGGACTGTTTTATTGGAAATTGGGTTTCTTTATAAAACAATTCAGGTTGGCCAAAAACTTATAGGAAGCGAAATATGCATTTCATGATTTGATTTCTGGGTTTGATTTTTCATAGGGAATGAGCTCAAATCTGGACTGGTTTATTGGAAATTGGGTTTCTTTATTTCACTTTCCTTTATAAAACAATTCAGGTTGCCTTGTCTATTGAATTTTTCTTATGGATTTTCATCTGATGGTATTTTCTTTTTGTTCGAGTTTAAATCACAGGATTGAGTTTTGGTTGTGTTACTTGGTTATGGAGATTTTGCGTTTCTCTCTTTGGGAGCTCGGGATAGTTTTCTCTTTTCTCTTATTATTATCTGCTGGACATGCCTAATATGAAAGTTGTTCTGGCTTTGACAGTGGTTTCTGGGATGCCGTATGACTTCTGTTGTTGTGCCAGTGGGTTTGTTAATAATTAGTTTTTCTTAAGTGAAATGATATTGGTGTATATGCATATGGCTTCAATATGTGCTTCCTTATGTGCCTTCAATCTGTGCTTCCTTATATGCCTTCAATCTGTGCTTCCTTACATTAAAACTAGAATGACAACTGAAGCTGTGTCACTAATTTCCAAAGTTGTTTCTCTTCTCTTCTATGTACATACAGAAATGATACTATTGTATTTCATTGCAGAATGATACTATTGTATTTCATTGCAGAACTTAGTTTTCTAGAAAAAGTAATAACACTTTTGACCTATCGAGTTAGTGCTCTGACATATATTACAATTTTTGAGGTGCTTTGGTGCTAATTGTCATCTTCCTGTTGGTATAAGAAATGTGGATTTTTGTAAACCTACTTAAATTTTTTATTTCTATTTTCCCTGTTTCTAGATTCTCATGGTCAGGCAAGTACTCAGAAGAATCTTTGCTATAGTTTTAGAAAATGTAGCAACAGTACAGGTTTGGAACATTCATTTCTAAATTATCTTTACAAAAAACTGTCTGTGCTTATAGATAGAGAGTTTAGGCATGATTAAAAGATAGTTTCTTTCTGCCAATTGATCGTGGGTGTAGACTTTTGTGGTTTCATCTCCAATAGTCACCCTATTATATTAACGGTAACTTTAGATGTTAGAACTAATCAAGTCCCAAAGCATTACCATATTCTTCTAATTCTGGTACTTGGATACTTGCTAACAATCCTGTTCTACCAATATGTTTCATAATGGTAACAAGTAGAGGAAAGTGGAAGTCATAGTTTACTAATACGATGCTGATTTTTGAAAGATCAAGGGAAGTAAAATGTAAGAACAAAATGCTGTGTCAGTGAACTATATGTTCTGAGAAGCAAAAAGCTCCTTTTTTACTATGTGCTGCTACATAGTTTTTCTTAATTTCTGTCCTTCACATACTCATTCCTTGGCTGTTTGGGATTTGTAGGCTTGCACAGGTAATGACTTGGTTTGTTTTACTGATGCAGGACGGAAGCGAGGGATAGTGAGAGAGAGAATTAAGATGGGCTAGAGAGTGTTTAGAGATTAAGGAAACAGAAGGTTTTAGAATAAATAGAGATACTTTAGCTTTAGAAGGAAGAAATAGATTAAGGGAGGATAGGGGAGGCCAAGCCTTCAACAAGATAAAATCTTAATTCATTCCAATCTGCCATTCAGATTACATTAGCAACCATTTATAGGCTTCAAATAAAACCTTTAAAACTCCTAGTATACCAAAAGATTAATAGAACTTATTAATAATAAGACTTAAATACTAAGAATAGACATAAAGACACACACTCAAGACTCTTAAAACAATAGACTCACAATTATTCTTATTTTGTAAATGAAAATAAACTTTTTAACTGAAAATAAAACTGACAAGACCAATAAACTACCAAGTAGACTTTCCTGACCAAAAGGAATTGGGCTTAGCCTTACGTTTCCAGATAGGATATTTTTGAGCCAGCCAACTCATGGCTGCGTCATTATTAATTCAACAAGATAAAATCTTAATTCATTCCAATCTGCCATTCAGATTACATTAGACAACCATTTATAGGCTTCAAATAAAACCTTTAAAACTCCTAGTATACCAAAAGATTAATAGAACTTATTAATAATAAGACTCTTAAATACTAAGAATAGACATAAAGACACACACTCAAGACTCTTAAAACAATAGACTCACAATTATTCTTATTTTGTAACTGAAAATAAACTTTTTAACTGAAAATAAAACTGACAAGACCAATAAACTACCAGGTAGACTTTCCTGACCAAAAGGAATTGGGCTTAGCCTTACGTTTCGAGATAGGATATTTTTGAGCCAGCAAACTCATGGCTGCGTCATTATTAAGTGCACTGAATAGTTGAAGGTAATTTCTAATATACACACAAACTTGGCTTGTACTGGTATTGACTTGGTTCATGGGTTTTGATTTTGTTTTCTGTTGTTGGTTTTTAACTGAATTGGTCTTGATTTTTAAAGGATTTTATTGTTGCTGGAGTCTGAGATCTCTGTGTTCGATTGCTCTGGCTTGAAGTGATCCTATTTGTTTTCAACAAATTCGCTTAGGTCGGGTTTTGTATAAATTGGATTCTGATTTATGTGTTTTCTTATTGTTGTTACAGTATCAACTACTGAAACTATAGTGAAGTGGACTAAGGAGGTTTTGGATTTGGTTGGCTCTGGACGATACTTATCCTCTTTTTGAGGTTTTGGTAATCCTTTCAATTTTCCCTTGATTTTCATTTTTAATAATTGTGAATTTGAGCTGGTCTTTTTTTCTTTGCATTTCAGTTGTGGCTCGGATTTTTTTCGTCACTGAAGGTAAAAATGTTAATAAGTTGTATAAATTGGATTCTGATTTATGTGTTTTCTTATTGTTACAGTATCAACTACTGAAACTATAGTGAAGTGGACTAAGGAGGTTTTGGATTTGGTTGGCTCTGGGCGATACTTTTCCTCTTTTTGAGGTTTTGGTA
The DNA here is from genome assembly GCA_951800085.1 of Comarum palustre. Lineage (NCBI taxonomy): Eukaryota > Viridiplantae > Streptophyta > Magnoliopsida > Rosales > Rosaceae > Comarum > Comarum palustre. The sequence continues at coordinate 9,070,421 of OX637579.1, read as the reverse complement.
ATCCTTTCAATTTTCCCTTGATTTTCATTTTTAATATTTGTGAATTTGAGCTGGTCTTTTTTTCTTTGCATTTCAGTTGTGGCTCGGATTTTTTTCGTCACTGAAGGTAAAAATGTTAATAAGTTGTTCCCACTAGTCTGCTCGAGCTGAATATAGCTTATAGGTTTACAGTTTGAATTATGTTCATGATTTGATTGCTGGGTTTGATTTTTTTACAAGGAATGAGTTCAAATCTAGTCATTATTTGGCTGGGTTTGGTAATAATAGGTATTGTAGAATTATGTCTATCCTGTGGTATATGTGATTCCTTTTCCTTTACTACCTTGGGTAATACATTTCTGTAGAATCACACAGATTGAGGAGCAGAGCAAACTAATACCCAGAGAGAGTAAAAGATTGGTATTTGTTGATTCTAGATTCAACCGTCTATCTAACCAGCGAATCGATTTGGTACTTTGTTTGAATTACTTTTCTCTGGCTGTTCTTAGACGCTACTGCCTTTGGTAATTTGCTCTAATTTTTATATATTCTGAAGGAATCGCATATATTTGATTACATGTATGATTTGGTGACCTCATGAAGTTAGGTCCAGGTTTTCTTCCTATCTTTATTCTGAAGGAACCAGATACATTTGGTTACAGACTTACGGTATGAACTGGTTATCTAATTAAAATGCTGTTGGGTTGTTTTTGTCTTTAGTTAATCAATTTGCATGCAATTTTACTGACTGTTCAGTGCTTCTATCTCATAAGTTTTGTTTCTATTTTTTAGTTTCATCTGGCGGAGTAGGCACCATTTGAGGCTCTAAGATAGCACAGACTAACAATTTTGGTCCTTAATGTAGGTAAACCATAAACTTTGTTTGGGAATTGATTGAAGTTCTTTCCTTGTCTTTGTATGGTTAAAACTTCATTTGGTTCTCCTATGTTTGAAACACTCAATTGGACTTCTAAGTTTTATTTTGTCACATATACTTGTTTTTAAGTGATATATGAAAACTACTAATGAGTTTTAAACTCTTTCAAAATTTTGAAAATGTTTATGCATTGGAAGGTCAAAAATGGATAGAGTCTGTCCAGATCTGATTTCTGGGTACCTATATCTTGAATCCTTTTGAATAAATTTTCTTTTCTATTGAGTTTTTCTTCTGGATGAAGTTGATCTTCTCTTTATGTTTGAGTTTCAATCACAGGATTGTGTTTTGGTTCAGTTACCTGGGTATGGAGATTTTGCGTTTCTTTCTTTTGGAGATTGGGATAGTTTTCTCTTTTCACTTATTGTTATCTGTGGGACATACCTATAAAAGTTTTCTTGTTTTGACAATGGTTTTCTCTGTTCTATCTGTTGCAGGCACTCGTCACTGGGACTAGGTGGGATGCCATATGGGCTATCATGACTTCTGTTGATGTGCCAGAGTTCACTGCAGGTTTGTTAATAATTTTTTTGTATATCACTGCCGCTATCATGACTGAAAGTTTTTCCAATTATAATTAAGATGAATATGTTTTTTTGGATAAATATTTATATATTACTTTCTTCTGTGTAAGGATAGCCGGCTCAACAACAAAAAAACAAAAAGAAAACAAAAAAAACTCAATTGATTCCTTCTCTCTCTCCCTCCCTCCCTCTTTCTCTCTCTCACACACACCTTGCTACAAACAAAATGGGAAATAAGAACACAATGGGAAATATTTATTTATTACTTTCTTCTGTGTAAGGATAGCCAGCTCAACAACAAAAAAACAAAAAGGAAACAAAAAAACTCAATTGATTCCTTCTCTCTCTCTCCCTCCCTCCCTCCCTCTTTCTCTCTCTCACACACACCTTGCTACAAACAAAATGGGAAATAAGAACACAATCCGTAGAAACGACAATGTGTAAAACTAATACTATAATATGTGTTCAGGTGATTTTTCGTTTTCTTAAATTTCTCTGTTTTAGTTTCTCTTTATTGTAAATAACAGATTCCAATTTTCTGTTCTAAGGATCAGGTAAACCAAGCAAGGAAGAAGGTGAAACCCAACTAAGACTCAATTGTCCTCTAAAACGAGAGTTCAGGCAAGTGAGTACAAGACTGCATTTCGTTGTACGGGAGGAGGGGTACAACGCTCTGCTCAGGTATTCTCAGGATAAACTACTTAAATATTATTTACACATATGCTTTTTCTGTCTATGCCCTCCCCTTCAAGAAAATTTTGAAATCTGATTCCTCCATTCTCCACTCCAGTTTATGTACCGTTTTGATTTTTTGAAAGATGTACGAAATTTAGGAGTAGCTCATATATGGTCTGTTCTTAAAATTTTCTATTTCTCATACAATATAAGAGCATCTCTAATAGCTCTTTTATAATTTATCTATTCTAGAGGAGGAAATCACAAAATCTCAGAATTTTTATGTGCCACAGAAGAACCATGTATGTAACATTACCTAGTGGTGCTACATTCCACTCAAAATTAGACATGTGGATTTTTCGGCATGAAAAATTATTTCAGCTATTTCGTCAAAGACCATTTTGTTTTTTTGTTGTTTTTGAAATTCTAAATCCTAAGCCCTAAACCCTAAACCTTATCATTCTACCCTAACCCTAAAACCCTAAACCCTAGTTTCAACTCACTAAATACCCATGAATTTCATTTCACAAAACATAGAAATATTAGTTTATATTTTAGTTGTAACAAATCCATATGTCTATCTTTGAGTGGAATGTAGCACCACTAGGCGATGCCATGTTGTTCCTGGACCGACAAGCTTTTCTTTGAGGTGTGATAAAAAACAACATTATGTTTTGATCCTGCTTATGGCTGGGTTAGGAAACTTGCACATTTTTTTGTCAAACTCATTGTGTTACTTTTACTCTAATACATTAGTACTACTTTTAGTGCAATTAGTTCTTGAAAAGCATTATTAAACTCTGATATCTGGAACTGAATTGCATAAGTGCCGTAACTTATTTGTAGTTTTTAAGTATGTGATCTATTTTTCGACAAGTTCTTTTCTTCTTTTAAGTTTCCTGAGGTCTGCATGACATTCTTTGTTTACCAGTCCAATTTCTGGCCTAATACTTAAAGAGGAACATAAATAAGTGTTATTCTGTCTCCTTTTTTTCTTCAGTAAACTGGCCGTGTTTCTTTTATTTAAATGGAAAGCAAGGATCATAATACACAACACTCATGTTGGAAAGTATTTTATTTAACAGGATTCTATATTATACAAAATTCCTATTTACTGTTCGGTGTTTCTCATTGTTACAGTATCAGCTACTAAAACTATGGTGAAGAGTACTAGGGAGGTTTTGGGTTTGGTTGGTTCTGGACGATAGTAATTTCATCTCTTTTTGAGGTCTTGGTAATACATTCCATTTTCCCCCGATTTTCATTTTTAATGTTGTCAATTTGAGCTGGTCCTTTTTTTCTTTGCTTTTCAGTTGGGATTCATTTATTCCAACAATTCAGGAGTAAATAAGGGACTCGTGAGACAATGTTCCTGGTCTTTGGGGTAAGATAAAGAACAACATTAGGTTTTGATCCTGCTCATGGCTGGGTTCGAAAATTTGCACAAATTTATTCAAACTCAATGTGGTACTTTTACTGTAATACATTTCTACTTTTAGTGCAATTAGTTCAAGGAATTGGATTTAAGGGGATTGGTATACGTTAACTTGGCTTGCACTTATTTGGGGTTTGTGGCTTTTGGTTTTTCTTTATGTTGCTGTAACTGATTGGGTCTTGATTTTGAAGGGATAAAAAACAACATTAAGTTTTGATCCTGCTCATGGCTGGGTTCGGAAATTTGCACAAATTTATGTCAAACTCAATGTGGTACTTTTACTGTAATACATTACTACTTTTAGTGCAATTAGTTCTTGGAATTGGATTTAAGGGGATTGGTATGAGTTAACTTAGCTTGCACTGATTTGGGGTTCGTGGCTTTTGATTTTGCTTTCTGTTGCTGTAACTAATTGGGTCTTGATTTTGAAGGGATTTTATTGATGCTCTCAGTAAAACAAATTGATTGCAGTATGGGTTCATGGCTTTTGATTTTGTTTTCTGTTGCTGTAACTGATTGGTCTTGTTTTTGAAGGGATTTTATTGATGCTCTCAGTAAAACAAATTGATTGCAGTATCCTGTCGGTATACCTTCAACAAATTCACTTTATTTTAGTTCGGGTTTTGTATAAATTGGATTTTGATTATGGGTTTTCTTATTCTTGTTCTGTTATGGTGAAGAGGAGGACTAGGGAGGTCTCTTGGTAATCCTTTAAATTTTCCCTCGATTGATGTTATTAAACAAATTGATTGCTGTATCCTATCAGTATACCTTCAACAAATTCACTTTTTTTTTACTTCAGGTTTTGTATAAATTGGATTCTGAATATGGGTTTTCTTATTCTTTCCATTACACATGATTTGTGGTGGTTATTGGAATTTTAATTTATTAGAGTTTCCAATGCAGATGCTCTTCTATTCTTTCTGTTGGATATTGGAATAGGAAAGTTATTTTTATGTTACTGGTAAACTCTTCTTTCAGGTTGATTTGATGGGCAAGGCACCGATGGCTCCAAAGTATTAATATTACAGGAAAGGTTTTTTTGACAGGTGAACTAGCAGTTAGTCTCTTCCGATTAAATTTTGATAAGCTTTCTTTCATATAGAGTATATTTCCATCTCCGTATTTTTTGTATTTGGTTTGGCTGCCCCTTTGCTGTCTTGCTTTTTACTCCATTTCCCTTTCATCTATTCATGTGCCGGTCTTCCACCTAATCGTTTTTGGTTCTTTGACAATGAGAGATAGTTAGATAGAGGGAGGAATCAGGAGTTGAGATAGAGCGGAGGAAGCGAAACTCGATCGATGTATGTGATGAATCTGACTTCATCCTTCCTTATCTATGGTAGGTTACTATAATCTTTCTCTTTTCTTCGTCCGTTATCAATCTTTTTGCATCGTTCTCAGCTTCCCGTCATGTTTTGCAGATCAAGCTCTCTATCTCACCTCACTTTCCTCAGATTGGAATAGGTTTGTTTTGGGCTGAATGGTTATCATTGATCATCTGTTCTTCCCTTTTAGTATGTTCTATTCTTCTGTATTTGATTCTTCAATGCTTGGGCTGGACAGAAACTGAGAAAGAGAGATGTTGGTGCCAATGTTTGGTGCATGCATGCAGCTTTGGGTGATGCAAATGAATCTGGGATGTTCAATTTTGGTCAGATCCCTCTTCAAATTTATTTGGATTGGTTTATTGGAAATTGGGTTTCTTAATTTCGCTTGCTTCTATAAGACAATTGAGGTTGTCTTCTATTGAGTTTTTTTCTGCTGGATTTTCATCTGATGATCTTTTCTTTTTGTTTGAGTTTCTATCACAGGATTGCGTTTTGGTTGGGTTACTTGGGTACGGAGTATGGAGATTTTGCGTTTCTCTCTTTTGTAGGCCAGGATAGTTCTCATTTCTCTTATTGTTATCTGTGGGACATACCTACTCTGAAAGTTGTTCTGGCTTTGACGGTGGTTTGTGTGTTCTATCTGTTGTAGGCACTCTTCACTGGGACTGGGAGGGATTCTATTTTCTCAGTTTCTAGATTCTCATACAGTTGCTATATTTTTATATTTCATTTTACAGTTTTCAAACATTCATTTTTAAATTCTCTTTATAAAGGTGTCTGCTTATAGGAAGAGAGTTTAGGTATGACTAAAAGAAGAGAGTTTAGGTATGACTAAAAGATAGTTTCTTTCTGCCAATTGATCAAATGGGTTCAGACTTGTGGTTTCATCTCCAACACTGACCCTATTTCAATATGTTTTGTAATGGTAACAAGTAGAGGAAAGATAGTTTCTTTCTGCCAATTGATCAAATGGGTGTACTTTTGTGGTTTCATCTCCAACAGTGACCCTATTTTATTAATGGTAGCTTTAGATGTTAGAGCTAATCAAGTTCCAAAGCATTACCATATTCTTCTAATTCTGTTACTTGGATCCTTGCCTACAATCCTGTTCTACCAATATGTTTTGTAATGGTAACACGTAGGGCAAAGTGGATGTCACAGTTTACCAATATTATGATGATTTTGAAGGTTCAAGGGAAGTAAAATGTAAGAACAAAATTATGTGTCAGTGAACTATTTGTTTTGAGAAGCAAAAAGCTCCCTTCCCTTCTTATTTTACTGTGCTACTATATCGTTTTGCTTAATTTCTGTCATTCACACTCATATTCCTTGGGATTTTTTGGTGTGCACTGGTAATGACTTGGTTTGTTTAAGTGCACTGAATAGTTGAAGGTATCTTCTAATATACATTAACTTGGCTTGTACTGTTATTGACTTGGTTCATCTTTTTTATGGGTTTTGATTTTGTTTTCTGTTGTTGGTTTTTAACTGATTGGGTCTTGATTTTGAAGGGATTTTATTGATGCTGTAGTCTGAGATCTCTGTGTTCGATTGCTCTGGCTTGAAGTGATCCTATCTGTGCCTGGTATACCTCCAACAATTTTGCTTTGTTCGGGTTTTGAATAATTTGGATTCTGATTTATGGGTTTGTTTATTGTTGTTACAGTTTCTACTACTGAAACTATGGTGAAGTGGACTAAGGAGGTTTTGGATTTGGTTGGCTCTGGACGATACTTATCCTCTTTTTGAGGTTTTGGTAATCCTTTCAATTTTCCCTCGATTTTCATTTTTAATATTTGTGAATTTGAGCTGGTCCTTTTTTTCTTTGCTTTTCAGTTGTGGCTCGGATTTTTTTCGTCATTGTAGGTAAAAATTTTAATCCGTTGTTTCCACTTGTCTGCTCGATCTGAATATAGCTTATAGGTTTACAGTTTGAATTATGTTCATGATTTGATTGTTGGGTTCGATTTTTTACAAGGAATGAGCTCAAATCTAGTCATTAATAATTTGGCTGCCTTTTGTAGTAATAGGTATTGTTCAATTATGTCTATCCTGTGGTATATGTGATTCATTTTCATTTACAACCTTGGGTAATAAATTTCTGTAGAATCACACAGATTGAGGATCAGAGCAAACTAAAACCGAGAGAGAGTAAAAGATCGGTATTCGTTGATTCTAAGCGTCTATCTAACCAGCAAATCGATTTGGTACTTTGTTTGAATTACTTTTCTTTGGCTCTAACTCTACTGCCTTTGGTAATTTGCTTGAATTTTTATATATTCCGAAGGAGTCACTTATATTTGATTACATGTATGATTTGGTGACCTCATGAAGTTAGTTCCAGGTTTTCTTTCTATCTCTATTCTGAAGGAACCGTTTAATCTGATGGAGTAGGCACCGTTTGAGGCTCTAAGATAGCAGACTAACAATTTTGGTCCTTAATGGAGGTAAACCTTGAACTTTGTTTGGGAATTGATTGAAGTTCTTTCCTTGTCTTTGTATAGTTAAAACTTCATTTGGTTCTCCTATGGTTGAAACACTCAATTGTACTTCTATGTTTCATTTTGTCACATATACTTGTTGTTTTAAGTGATATATGAAAACTACTTATGAGTTTTAATTTAAACTCTTTCAAAAGTTTGAAAATGTTTATGCATTGGAAGGTCGAAATTGGATAGTCTGTATCTGGACCATACTCTTTCAAAAGTTTGAAAATGTTTATGCATTGGAAGGTCGAAATTGGATAGTCTGTATCTGGACCATCTGTTTTCTGGGTACCTAAATCTTGAATCCTTTTGAATGAACTTTTCTTTTCGATTGAGTTTTTCTTCTGGATGAAGTTGATCTTCTCTTTATGTGTAGGTTTCAATCACAGGATTGCGTTTTGGTTCAGTTACTTGGGTATGGAGATTTTGCGTTTCTCTCTTTTGGAGGTTGGGATAGTTTTCTCTTTTCACTTATTGTTATCTGTGGGACATACCTATGAAAGTTGTTCTGGCTTTTGATAGTGGTTTCTGTGTTTTATCTGTTGCAGGCACTCGTCACTGGGACTAGGCGGGATGCCATATGGGCTATCATGACTTCTGTTAATGTGCCAGAGTTCACTGCAGGTTTGTTAATAATTTGGACCATCTGTTTTCTGGGTACCTATATCTTGAATCCTTTTGAATGAACTTTTCTTTTCGATTGAGTTTTTCTATGAAGTTTAGGGTTTGTTAATAATTTTTTTGTATATCACTGCAGCTATCATGACTTAAGTGAAATGATATTGGTTTATATGCATATGCCTTCAATCTGTGCTACCTTACATTAAAACTAGAATGGTAACTGAAGCTGTCATAAATTTCCAAACTTTTATCCCTGCGTGGTATATGCACACACACAGAAGTGGTAGTGTTTCCTTTGATGCCAGAACAAAGTTCCTAGAAAAAGTGTACCTATCGAGTTAGTGCATATGCATATGCCTTCAATCTGTGCTACCTTACATTAAAACTAGAATGGTAACTAAAGCTGTGTCATAAATTTCCAAACTTTTATCCCTGCGTGGTATATGCACACACACACAGAAGTGGTTCAATCTGTGCTACCTTACATTAAAACTAGAATGGTAACTGAAGCTGTGTCATAAATTTCCAAACTTTTATCCCTGCGTGGTATATGCACACACACACAGAAGTGGTAGTGTTTTATTTGATGCCAGAACAAAGTTCCTAGAAAAAGTGTACCTATCGAGTTAGTGCTCTGATATATTATACAATCTTTGAGGTGCTTTGGTGCTAATTGTCTTCTTCCTGGTAGTATAAGAATTGCGAATTTCTTTTGTATTGGAAATTGGGTTTCTTAATTTCACTTGCTGTTATAAAACAATTCAGGTTCTCTTTTCTATCAAGTTTTTCTTCTTGATTTTCATGTGATGATCTTTTCTTTTTGTTCGAGTTTCAGTCAGAGGATTGACTTGGAATATATAGTTCATCTTAGTCTTACACTCTTTACGTTATTCTGTGGTTTAGGTTGCCAAGATTGATTAACCGGTGGGTGTTTGCTTGAATCAAATTATTGGGGCTCTCTTTTCTTGATTATGTGGTTTAATAATTTACTTTGGATTGATTAATTGTTGGGTTCATGATTTTGTTTCCTTCGGCGGCCTTGAAAACCCATTAAGGTTTACCTTGTTGTTTGGGTTTGGGTTTGGGTTTGGTATATTGGGTTGTTTAGTTTGTTGTTCAGCATGTGTTTTGGAATTGGATTTAAGGGGCTTGGTTATAGGTTTATAAGTACGTGATCTATTTTGACAATTTATTTTCCTCCTGTGTAAGTTTCCTGAGGTCAGTAAATGCCTTGATGAATTTCCTTTGTTACCAGCCCAATTACTGGTCTATTACGTAAAGGGGAACAGAAATAAGTGTTATTCATTTTTTGGCCGTATGTCTTTATTTTAAATGCAAAGCAAGGATCATTTCCCTTATATAACAATTGTGGGACACTATTCCTATACTGTTGCAATTTTTGGCTTGGCTAGACTATTTTACCTTTAATTTTAACCCTTGGCTTTTCTCAGTTTTTCTCTCTATCTCTTTCGTCTCTCGCTCTGTTCGCTTTCTCTTTCCCAACTCGATCGAGCTCTCCAGAAAGCAGCTAAGCAACTTGGGCTATACAGTGTTAGACTAACTAACCTGGAATGGAGCTCATCAATTTGAAGCTCCTCGCTCTTCTGACCGCAAAAGGGTAATCTAAATCTCACTCTTATAGATCTTTGTTGTTTCTGTGATTTGTCAACTGGGTTTGTGTTTGTGTACTGAGATTGTGATGTTGTTTGAGTTTTGGGTATTATTGTAGAAAACGAGCAAGAGGGTTCACAGGAACCTGATCAGGGAAGTTGCTAGGTTTGCTCCATATGAGAAGAGGATTACTGAGCTTTTGAAGGTCGGAAAGGACAAGCGTGCTCTTAAGGTCGCCAAGAAGAAGTTGGGTACCCACAAGAGGGCCAAGAAGAAGAGAGGAGATGTCCGAGAAGAGGATTACTGAGCTTTTGAAGGTCGGAAAGGACAAGCGTGCTCTTAAGGTCGCCAAGAAGAAGTTGGGTACCCACAAGAGGGCCAAGAAGAAGAGAGGAGATGTCCGAGAAGAGGATTACTGAGCTTTTGAAGGTCGGAAAGGACAAGCGTGCTCTTAAGGACAAGCGTGCTCTTAACAAAAATCAAACTTAGAAAGAAATTTCATTTTATTCTTCCACTTTTGAATGTTATGCGCTAATCTGTGTTATTGGTTCATTGCTATCTGCTATTAGTCATTTATAATGGTGTTTGTGTTTTGTTAATGTATGGGATGGCTTAGGTCAGTTTGATTGGGATTCAATCAAATTCTGTTATTGCAGGTTTCAGTCAAATTGCTAGAAGCCAATTTCTGTTGGTTCATTAGTTCTTCGATCCTAATTTGGTGACTTTTCTCATTTGATGAGTTTTCTCTCGTTGCCTTACAGTGTCTCTTTTGATCATTCTTTGGTTTTTCTTTTCTTCATTTGCTAATTGTGATAGGTCAGTCATTGATTTTTGTTTTCATGAATTTCAAGCCTCTGATTTTTTTTTATTTGTTGCTATTGTATGCCACTAGAATACAAGATTGGGGAGATAACTGGAACTTGCTGGAAACTAGAGATGGTGGATGTAAGTATAAGCTCAATTGCTTCTATGGTATGATGAAATTTTGAATAGTTGAATTCATTGCTCAATTTGAAAGCGATAATGTTGCTTGGTAATGTTCTTATCTAGCCATTTTCTGATACAATACTGTTTAGATTCAAGATGCTTATTGAGTAATTGAAAAGGGGCTTTGGCTCCCTTCGTTGGCATCAATAGCTCTAGGCTCTCTTCTGTTGTTTTATGCTATAATGAGGACATGACATACCATGATCAAATTGCTTGGTATAGAATTATTTTCGGTTGATAGTCACTTCTGACTATGGGAATATTGTAGGAGAGGTTCTACAAACATCAAGGCCACAAACCAGCCTCCACCAAAGAAGGCCTTGAAACCCAGAAAGAGCACATTAAGTGACATTCTAAAAGAAGTGACTGCCAAGAAGCCGAAGATGTAACAAGTATTTCTTTGATCCTTCTATCTTTTTATTTCTTGCATTTCTTTGATCCTCATTGATACGAGTGATATCAACATTACTCGTTCATATATATCGCATCGATCTTCCCATATCATAAAACTCACAACTTCGTCATCCTAATTGACTTCACTTTGACCTTTTTAGTATGTAAAACCTTTCACAAATTATGTGTTCAATTTCAACGTCCACCTAATAGGGGGCAGAAGGGACAAATCTAAAAGAAAACAAAGGTGAATAGCAGTACATCCTTTAGTATCTTTTCTTCTTTTGAAGTCTCCTGCCATTTTTATTTTATAATGGTCCTTGAACAACAAGATTTAAGATTCTTGATGCTATCATATGTTAGTTGACAACAAACAATATTGGTAACTATAATATACAAGGATACATTCCTTGTGTGTATGCAAAATTGTTACATTGCATTTTCATACAAGTAAATGTAGGTTACTTTTGTACCTCTTTCATTGTCCAACTGTCTATTGTTGATATGTGATTGACTGGCTTTAGAACTTGGACCAATCATTGAATAGGCTTGCTTTGATAGTTTCAGAGTTTGTTTTGGGAGAAATTTCTGGCAATCTCCTTGGATTTGTGAATCAAACCCCAGTCATATCGGATTTGATAATAATTTCTTAATTTCCTTTTTAGATCTGTAAGGATTTTTGATGCCTTAATTTGGAGAATGTTGGGGTTCGGATTGTAGGTTCTTGGTGTCGATAGAAGCACTTCTCAGCAGGAAATTTAGAAGGCCTATTACAAGTTGGCGTTGCGACTCTATCCTGATAAGAATCCTGGTGATGAGGTGAGACTCCATCAAGTTTGTGATTTTGTAATTTTCTGTGAGATAGTGGTTATGTTGTGAATTGTGTCATTGTTTGTGCTGTATTCCAGCTAGAGAAATTTCAGCAATTACAAAAAGTGATCTCGATTCTCGGGGATGAGGAGAAATGAGCCCTGTATGACCAGATTGGTTGCATCGACGATGATGTTAGTGCTTTTGATGGTTTTATTTGCTGCTAAATTATCACTCAATCACAATTTTGCTATACAAATGTTAGGTAGGGATAGTTAAATGTTAAACTTGGTGTGTCTCTGGAAATTCATATTTTTGCTTATGGATAGTCATTTTACATGAGCAGGATCTTGCTGGTGATGTTGCTCAGAATTTGCATGAATATTTCCGAGCCATGTATAAGAAGGTTAGGATGTTTTGTTCTCTTTGGATATAATATGCTGTCCCTTATCCTATAGATTTATGATACTGATGCATCTATAGGTCACTGAAGCTGACATTGAAGAGTTTGAGGCAAACTATAGGATCTGATTCTGAGAAGAAATATTTAGTTGAGCTCTTCTTACAAGGGAAATATGACCAGGTAATAGCATTGTGTTTCATCTTTTCTCCGTTTGGATTTCTTATTAGGTGCTTACAGTTTCCTCCCCTACACTCTTTTGTTCAATGCTTTGTTCGGAACCAAAGCTTGCTTGATTCACACCACTTCAAGGACATTCTTGATGAGGCAATTAATTCAGGTGCAGATATTCTTTAGATTCCATTTTGACTAAAATGCTTAAATCAGAAATTTCAAGAATAAAATTAAATTGCATTGAATTCAGATCGGTCTTGACGATTTCTCTCAGAAAGTTTCCCAAATTGGTTTTCGTATTCTGGGTTTGTCGATTGGTATACACATTTAATCCATAAAGCATGGTTTGCTGCATGTTTTTTGCAGGTTGAAACTCCTTTTGATCAAGTTTCACAGTCACAGGCTGATTGTATTCTTGGTATATCAGCTCTGAAGAGGTACTTTAATTGCATTATGTTTTGCTTCAGTCCTTTCAAGTTACTATGCATGTAATATGGAAGGGAGCAATTTGCGGCTTTTGTTATATCAGGCAATTGGTTTCTGTTACAAATAGAAAAACTTTCTTCACCGCCCATTATGTAGTAGCAGACTATGATTACTTCCTTGGTTCATGATGTATTCCATTGACAATCGTATACATTATGTGCTTCTTATTATCTGCAAAGTAGTCCAAGAAGTACTTCAGACAAGTTTGAGAGAGAAAAATTATAGTCTACATGAGTTATATCAAATTTGTATGTTATACTATTTCAGTATGCATTCTCTGTGTGTACCTTTGTATGGAATAAATAATATAGAGCTAGGGGTTAACCATACAATATATATGATCAAACTAGAGTAAATCTGCACATACAATACTTCAGACAAGTTTGAGAGAGAAAAATTATAGTCTACATGAGTTATATCAAATTTGTATGTTATACTATTTCAGTATGCATTCTCTGTGTGTACCTTTGAATGGAATAAATAATATAGAGCAAGGGGTTAACCATACAATATATATGATCAAACTAGAGTAAATCTGCACATACTGAACCACAATTGTGAGATAGCAGAAACAGTGGTTATGATTGTGCCAATTGGAGTTGATAAATGTTGATGTTGGGATGTCTCACAACAGTTTCATTTATTTGGGATTGGAATAAAGTTTCTCAATTTCCAATGTTTTATAGAATAGCAAGAAATATACATATAACATATAAGGTCTGCATCCTTTGTACATGAAAGATTCAAATCGATCAAAAGCAAGTTTAAAAAAACGTGATTTAATACTGAGCAACATGATTTGAATCTTAAGTAACATGAAATTTTTATTTATTATTTTCTTGATCACCATGAAATATTGAGTAGGGCAGACTTCTTTATACAATCGCTTTCATACTAATTTCTCATGGCTAAACTTAAAAAAAACTCCATTCATTTCTATTATGAAATTTATGCAGGACAAACTTTTGGATCAGACCAGTAGCACTCAACCTAGACTGAATGTCCAGATTTACAACCTTGCTTCTATATATTGTGTATCAGTTGACATTACAATCATGGTTTGAATCATTATGAACAAAAAGGTGCAGATCTTATATGTATATTTCATGTCTGTTTTGTTTCATGGTTTGGCATTATTCTATAAATTAATGATTTTCAAATAAGTCATTGGTATTATTTTGTGAGTGTGCTTGCTATTATTATACTCACTTAACTTAGAACATCACAACAATGCTGTAACTTATTAACTCATTATTCTCATACCATCATTAGGTAATCCCGACCGTGCTGGCGCGGGCAACTGCAGGTATTGTCAGTTTTAGGCTGTGTTTTATGTTGTGTATGTAACTGTCACCTATGTTTCATGATTGATAGTTCTTTGATTTTGATAATTGATGCTTCTTCGTGTTTCCTTTGTCGGATTTGGGCGTGGCCAGATCCAGTTTGTCATTGGTTCAGGTAAGCTTGGTGCTCTCACAGTCTGATCTTTTATCTTCCTCTGTTTTCAATTAGGGGAAAGCTGAAATTTTTAAATAGGATGAGGAGTTTCAGAGCCCGTGTCATTTCATCTTGAAACATATTGGTGGTTGTTAGTCCTCAAAATTTGACTTTCACTTTGTTACATATAAGTTTGATCATTTGTGTTCTTTTTTTTTAATTTGTTTGCCTGAAATTAAAGAACATTTCTCCTGGGTTTGCAAACTTTAGTGAGTGCAGAATCAAAAATGGTTTTCACCTGATATTGAGTTGCTTGGATCAGTATAGTTAAAGTGCATATGGACGTTTTCATGCACACCGTTTTCATTCACACACAGGTGTGTGTGTATTCACACAGATACATAGTTCATAGATACATGCATATCATTAAGTGTGGGAGTGGGATGTCTCATTTCTGGGGTGTGAGGAGTGGTTATTGGATCATCCCGGTCTATAAAGATGAAATGGCCACCCAAAATCCAGTAGCGAAGACAGGAGATGTGTTTTTAAAATTTATTTCAAGTCCTCATACTCTTCTCTCATTTGTTGTTTTCAAACATAAGACCAAAGTGACTGCATCTGGGGTGGAAGGATAAGGCTCCCTGATATAAGACCAGAGTGACTGCATCTGGGGTGGAAGGATAAGGCTCCCTGACATGAGGCCTCACAACTGATGGCTTTTCGACACCTTCCCCTGCTGTACCAATGCATTTTTCTAGCTACTGTCTGTGTTTGAGCTTAATCAGAATTTTGAAGGCTATGAACAGGTCCAGAGAAACCTTATTTTTACCTTTAGAAACAGTTGATGCCATATTTGTCCAATTATTCTTAAATTTGAGAGCTTTTGATTCCTTATTTGGGGTGATTTTCATATCTTTGCCCTATTAAGATGCACAAGAATCAGTTCATGTGTACTATTGTTTGATTATGCTTTTATGCAGACATACTTTTCCAATAACCCAGAGTTCTTTTCCAATAGCCAAAGATTTTTGATCGATCCACATGTGACAGAAACCAGACTCGATATTTCTTTTTAATGAAGTCCAGATCAGAAATTTCAGTGTATTGCCTTGATACTGTAATCTCATCATCTGACTTCATGTTTTTAGTATGTATCTCTATTGACTTGCTATATACCAAGTAGATATAGTTTTACCAGCAAATTATATTCAAATAAGTTTCCCAAAAGAAAGAACCAAGTCAAGAGATCAATGCGGATAAAACCTACTGAAAACCGCATTGAATCAAGCCACAAAACCCATTTCACTTTCCTCATTTCATTTTAGCTATCCTAGATCTCTCTACTTTTTCATATTCAGAAAAACCGAGCTCCGATTTGTTTCCAATTCTCACTGCATATGGGTTGTTTATGATTATAGAGGTTCACTCATTCATCATAGTTTGATTTGGTTTTAAACTTAGGTAGTATGCTTTGTGATTTTTTTATTTATTTTTATGTTCATATTTTTTTGTTTTTTGGTGTGATGTTCTTGATGTGTTTTTGATATTTTGAGGTGGGTCTGTGGAAAGCTATGAATTTTTCCCCTGGTAATCTGAGATGTGTGTGTTTGATTTAGTTAATTGCTTTGTGATTTTTTTATTTATTTTTATGTTCATATTTTTTTGTTTTTTGGTGTGATGTTCTTGATGTGTTTTTGATATTTTGAGGTGGGTCTGTGGAAAGCTATGAATTTTTCCCCTGGTAATCTGAGATGTGTGTGTTTGATTTAGTTAATTGCAGGGTACTGTATAATGTAGTTTGAATATTGGTTTTGTTTCATGGTGGAAGTTTTGGTGATGGTTTGATTTTGAGGTATTGGCTTTGAGCTTTTGTAATGCTTAGTTTGATGTTCATTACTAGCACTACTTTTATATTAGTGATCGGCTTTATATCTGTCATATGTAATATAAGTATATCATGTTCATTCAGTACTTCTGTAATCTGGATCTGCGTACCTACATAATTGAATATTGATGGTGATTCCTATATGCTGGTCTCTAGAATGATTTGCATTTTCATTCGTACCTGGTGAGAAACTTATTAATGTTTTCAAACAGATATATGGATTCTGAGTCGAGATTCCAACATGTTTTGGATGCATGCGTATTTTCATATATGTGGTTTCTTATGTTAGTTTAGACTGGAAGCATATTGAAAGGATCTGATATAAGAGCATTACACATTAATACTTATATTAATAAGACCATATATGTGGCTTATGCATGTGTATTTTCATATACGTGGTTTCTTATATGTGAGCATTTCTTATGTTAATAAGAGCATTACAGTTCAATAGCCCTAACAGTTGTATATCATATTCAACTATTAGTACACATTAATTCTCATCTGTTTGGAATGATTAGATTCCTTCTTTCACAGAAACATAATAGCAAGTTTTTTGTGCCATGAAACAAATATATATATATATATATATATATATATATATATATATATATATATATATTGATGCATTCACCAACAGCTACACAGGCACTTATTAACAAAGATTGATTTTTGGGTTTCAAGTTGTTAAATGATCACTTCATTTTGAACAGTTAGTTAGGATAGTAAGCATTTTTAATGGAATGAAAATGGTTGGGTGGTTATTATTAATTACTTACACTGCAATGGTTATTGCAGGCAAGAAGAATTTGAAAAGTCTGGAGCTGGTAGAGCTGCACGTGCATAACAACAGGCTATTGCAAAGCAAGCAGCCAACTCCAACAAAGGCGAACCGGTTTTAAAGGTACTGTATTCCTTGAATCTTATTGGAAGATTGAGCCACACTGTTAAGTTAGATTACAAGGCCAATCTGTGTTGCTTATGGCTTTTGATCTTGTTTTTGAAGGGATTTTATTGATGCTCTCAGTAAAACAAATTGATTGCAGTATCCTGTCGGTATACCTTCAACAAATTCACTTTATTTTAGTTCGGGTTTGTATAAATTGGATTTTGATTATGGGTTTTCTTATTCTTGTTCTGTTATGGTGAAGAGGAGGACTAGGGAGGTCTCTTGGTAATCCTTTAAATTTTCCCTCGATTGATTTTATTAAACAAATTGATTGTTGTATCCTATCAGTATACCTTCAACAAATTCATTTTTCTTTTACTTCAGGTTTTGTATAAATTGGATTCTGAATATGGGTTTTCTTATTCTTTCCATTACACATGATATGTGGTGGTTATTGGAATTTTAATTTATTAGAGTTTCCATTGCAGATGCTCTTCTATTCTTTCTGTTGGATATTGGAATAGGAAAGTTATTTTTATATTACTGGTAAACTCTTCTTTCAGGTTGATTTGATGGGCAAGGCACCGATGGTTTTTTTGACAGGTGAACTAGCAGTTAGCCTCTTCCGATTATATTTTGATAAGCTTTCTTTCATATAGAGTATATTTCCATCTCCGTATTTTTTGTATTTGGTTTGGCTGCCCCTGTGCTGTCTTGCTTTTTACTCCATTTCCCTTTCATCTATTCATGTGCCGGTCTTCCACCTAATCGTTTTTGGTTCTTTGACAATGAGAGATAGTTAGATAGAGGGAGGAATCAGGAGTTGAGATAGAGCGGAGGAAGCGAAACTCGATCGATGTATGTGATGAATCTGACATCATCCTTCCTTATCTATGGTAGGTTACTATAATCTTTCTCTTTTCTTCGTCCGTTATCAATCTTTTTGCATCGTTCTCAGCTTCCCGTCATGTTTTGCAGATCAAGCTCTCTATCTCACCTCACTTTCCTCAGATTGGAATAGGTTTGTTTTGGGCTGAATGGTAATCATTGATCATCTGTTCTTCCCTATTAGTATGTTCCATTCTTCTGTATTTGATTCTTCAATGCTTGGGCTGGACAGAAACTGAGAAAGAGAGACGTTGGTGCCAATGTTTGGTGCATGCATGCAGCTTTGGGTGATGCAAATGAATCTGGGATGTTCAATTTTGGTCAGATCCCTCTTCAAATTTATTTGGATTGGTTTATTGGAAATTGGGTTTCTTAATTTCGCTTGCTTCTATAAGACAATTGAGGTTGTCTTCTATTGAGTTTTTTTCAGCTGGATTTTCATCTGATGATCTTTTCTTTTTGTTTGAGTTTCTATCACAGGATTGCGTTTTGGTTGGGTTACTTGGGTACAGAGTATGGAGATTGTGCGTTTCTCTCTTTTGTAGGCCGGGATAGTTCTCATTTCTCTTATTGTTATCTGTGGGACATACCTACTCTGAAAGTTGTTCTGGCTTTGACGGTGGTTTGTGTGTTCTATCTGTTGTAGGCACTCTTCACTGGGACTGGGAGGGATTCTATTTTCTCAGTTTCTAGATTCTCATACAGTTGCTATATTTTTATATTTCATTTTACAGTTTTCAAACATTCATTTTTAAATTCTCTTTATAAAGGTGTCTATGCTTATAGGAAGAGAGTTTAGGTATGACTAAAAGATAGTTTCTTTCTGCCAATTGATCAAATGGGTTCAGACTTGTGGTTTCATCTCCAACACTGACCCTATTTCATTAACGGTAGCTTTAGATGTTAGAACTTATCAAGTTCCACAAATTACCATATTCTTCAAATTCTGTAACTTGGATCCTTGCTTAAAATCATGTTCTACCAATATGTTTCGTAATGGTAACATGCAGAGGAAATTGGATGTCACAGTTTACCAATATAATGATGATTTTTGAAGGTTCAAGGGAAGTAAAATGTAACAATTTTTGGTTTTAGTGAACTATATGTTCTGAGAAGCAAAAAGCTCATTTCCCTTCTAAATTTACTATGTCCTGCAATATCATTTTCCTTAACTTTCTGTCATTGACCTACTTATATTGCTTGGCTGTTTGGGATTTGTTGGCTTTCACCTGTAATAACTTTTTTTTGTTGAAGTGCACTAAATAGTTGAAAGTCTTTTCTAATATACGTTAACTTGGCTTGCACTGGTAATGACTTGGTTCGTCCTTTTTGTGGGTTTTGATTATATTTTCTGTTGTTGGTTTTTAACTGATGGGGTCTTGATTTTGAAGGGATTGATATGGAGTCTGAGATCTCTGTTATCGATTGCTCTGGCGTGAAGTGATAGATGTTAATTGTGGTATCCTATCTGTGTCTGCGGTATGCCTTCAACAAATTCTATGTTCAATTTTTAGTTCGGGTTTTGTATAAATTGGATTCTGATTTATGGGTTCTCTTATTGTTATTACAGTATCAGCTACTATGGTGAAGTCGACTAAAGAGGTTTTGGATTTGGTTGGCGCTGGACAATAGTGTTTTCATCTCTTTTTGAGGCATTGGTAATCCTTTCAATTTTCCGTCGATTTTCATTTTTAATGTTTGTCAATTTGAGCTGGTCCTTTTTTTTCTTTGCTTTTCACTTGTGGCTTGGATTTTTTTTCGTCACTGTGGTGAAATCTTTAATCAGTAGCTTCCACTAATCTGCTGGAGCTGAACATAGCTCATGGGTTTTCAGTTTGAATTTTGTACGTGATTTGTTGGTGGGTTTGATTTTTCATAGGGAATGAGCTCAAATCTGGTCATTAATTTCGAGAACATCTGCGCCAGAGTAACTAAAAGCAACTCAAATAGGAATTTTTTTGGCTGATGCCTATTTGAGAAGACATTATACTGGAAAATCTGAATTTTTTTCTAAGTATTCTTATGGTTGTTATTGTAAAAGTTCAGTTTTGAATATGTCACTCTTGAAGTATGCTCCTTTGGGTCATGAATTATTCTTGAAATTGAGTGCTTTTGATTGCTTATGGTTGCTATTGTAAAAGTTCAGTTTCGAATATGTCACTCTTGAAGCATGCTCCTTTGGGTCATGAATTATTCTTAAAATTGAGTGCTTTTGATTGCTTATTTGGGCTGGATTTTCATATCTTTTTCCAATTAAGACGCACAAGATTCAGCTTGGGTGTATAATTATTTGATTATGCTCGTAGCCAGATTATTTTTCGTATCTTTGTCCAATTAAGATGCACAACATTAAGCTTGGGTGTGTAATTATTTAATTATGCTCATAGGCAGACTTACCAAAATTTTTCTGATGAATTTCATGTGTTTCGTACATTAACTTTATTTCATAAGCATTACCTTATTCTTCTAATTCTGTTACTTGGATCCTTGTTTACAATCTTGTTCTATCAATATGTTTTGTAATGGTAACAAGTAGAGGAAAGATAGTTTCTTTCTGCCAATTGATCAAATGGGTGTATTTTTGTGGTTTCATCTCCAACAGTGACCCTATTTTATTAATGGTAGCTTTAGATGTTAGAGCTAATCAAGTTCCAAAGCATTACCATATTCTTCTAATTCTGTTACTTGGATCCTTGCCTACAATCTTGTTCTACCAATATGTTTTGTAATGGTAACACGTAGGGCAAAGTGGATGTCACAGTTTACCAATATAATGGTAACATATGTTCAGTCCTTCGGTGTAGTGTTTAATATATTGTTTTTCTGAACTGGTAATGAGTAGTGGAAATTTGTACTCTTGTAATTATATTTGGCTCTCTGGCTCTTTCCAGGTAACTTCCTACATTCAGATTTCTTTATGGCTTATCTAAGCTTATTTGGGTCATTGGCATACTTGGTATTTTTTCCTTTCAAGTATTTATTCAATTTTGCCAACATTTATGAGATCAACCTTGCGATTCTGTGAACAATACAAAATTTTCAAGCGATTCTGTGAACGTCAAATTGTTCGCAATCTTTAAAATCTTGTTAAAAAGCTTAGAAAACGATATTTTTATTCAAAGTAAATTGAAGAAACAAGTAAATAAATCAATGTCGTTGGTATATTGAGGTTCAAAGTAGAACAATACAAAGTTTTCAAGCGATTCTGTGAACGTCAAAACGTTCATAATCATTAAAATTTTGAAGAAACAAGTTAAGAGTTTGTCGTTGGTATATTGAGGTCCAAAGAAGAACGATACAAAGTTTTCAAGCGATTCTGTGAAAGTCAAATTGTTCGCAATCTTTAAAATCTTGTTAAAAAGCTTAGAAAACGAGATTTATATTCAAAGTAAATTGAAAAAACAAGTTAAGAGATCATTGCCGTTTGTATATTGAGGTCCAAAGAAGAACAATACAAAGTTTTCAAGCGATTCTGTGAACGTCAAATTGTTCGCAATCTTTAAAATCTTGTTAAAAAGCTTAGAAAACGTATTTTTATTCAAAGTAAATTGAAGAAACAAGTTAAGAGATCATTGTCGTTGGTATATTGAGGTCCAAAGAAGAAAAATACAAAGTTTTCAAGCGATTCTGTGAAAATCAAAATGTTCGCAATCTTTAAAATCTTGTTAAAAAGCTTAGAAAACGATATTTTTATTCAAAGTAATTTGAAGAAACAAGTTAAGAGATCAATGTCGTTGGTATATTGAGGTCCAAAGAAGAACAATACAAAGTTTTTAAGCGATTCTGTGAATGTCAAAATGTTCGCAATCTTTAAAATCTTGTTACAAAGCTTAGAAAACGAGATTTATATTCAATGTAAATTGAAGAAACAAGTTAAGAGGTCAATGTCGTTGGTATATTGAGGTCCAAAGAAGAACAATACAAAGTTTTCAAGCGATTCTGTGAACGTCAAAATGTTCGTAATCTTTAAAATCTTGTTAAAGAGCTTAGAAAACGAGATTTATATTCAATGTCAATTGACGAAAAAAGTTAAGAGATCAATGTCGTTGGTATATTGAGGTCCAAAGAAGAACAATACAAAGTTTTCAAACGATTCTGTGAACGTCAAAATGTTCGCAATCTTCAAAATCTTGTTAAAAAACTTAGAAAACGAGATTTATATTCAATGTAAATTGACGAAACAAGTTATTTATGTGGATACTTTTATGTTATATTTTTATGTATGAATGTTGTATATAATAGTGGTGCAACGTTCGAGATAATCCCGATAGATAGTTAGGCGGTGAATACCTCAAATGAGAGGTTAAACTCTGAAATGGCCTTAGTCATACGCCATCCACAATAGGTAATCTACCGATAAATAGAAAAACAAGATTTGCCTGGTTAGGGCGTTTTTTAAAAAATTAGAGCTACGTGTGGCTTGATCCCTGAGGACAGGGTAAGTAGGCAGCCTGACCGGGATTCGGGTGCAGTCACAAATAATATTAGAAACCTAGGTCCTCTAAAGTAGTTGGTTTGAGATCCAAATGCGGAAATCGGGATAACCTCCGGTTGTGAGGTCTATTCCGGTATCGTTTGCACTATTGAAAATGGTTTTGGAAAAAGGGTTATCCCTTTTCAAGGGAGATTTTGAGTAAATCTCTCTTGGGATAAGTCCCGCACGTCCTAACCCAGGTTTAAGGAGATAAACTTGGACTGGGCCGTGACAGTTTAATTAGTAGATATAATCATTAGAGTTAAAGACCTTTTCTTGGGATTGAGTCGGTCGTAGGACCTTTTTATTAAGATCGAGCGAGAAGGGATATAAGTATTTGCTAGTAGCCTGTGAGGCTTATCATCATTGTGACATTTCTTTCTTACTTTTATATTTATTGTTAGCATCAATGTGATTGGCGGGATTTCTGTATTTTTATTATTAGCACCGATGAGATTGACGAGAATTATCATATTTATTGTTAGCATTTATGAGATTGACGAGACTTATCATATGTATTGATAGTTTGGATGTGATTGGCGGGATTTATATGTTTTATTTTTTTTCCTCATTTTTCCTAGGTATCACATAAGTTAAGGATACAAAAGTCAACTTTTGGTCACATAAACGTAACGCTTCTAAGTTTCAAGTCTCGAATACTCAATTAAAAAAAATAATTCCACAACCAAATCTCCAAATTTTTGAAAATATTACAGGAAAAATTGATACGAAAATCGGGGTCACTACAGTAAGACTCTAAGCAAATCATCTAGTTGAGATCGTCCTCTGTACTTGTGCGCCGCTGTTATTTTTTTTCTTCAAATTTTTGGTTTTTACACAGTATCAAAATCTAATTTTTTTTGTTTAAACTGTTGTTTGTTGATCGAGGATTGAAACCTCTTTTTAATCCCCAGTTGCCTTCAGTCTTCTACAAGTCCAAGCCTCCATTTCTATTTTTGTTATTAATTATTTTTGGTGAATAAACTATGACAAAATAGTAATTCTCGACAATGCCTGCCTTTCGAAGGAATTTCAAAGGTAATAAAAGAACAAAAAAGCCGTACGACCTATATTTTTTTGATGAAGGAAAAATCAAAACGAAAAAGGCATTTTTTTCATCCTCTATATTTTTTCTGTTGCTTTTTTTTCTTAATCTGTAGCCAAAAAAAAGGAAACGAAACAGGAACCTTATAAAAACAGAGACCCTTTATAAAAACAAGTAGGAAACGAAAAAGGAAAAGAGCCGTTGTGAATCGAAAGAGAGAAACAGACAATTCCAATGTGACCCAATTCCACTATCTGTGTATAAAAACAAGCAGGAAAGGAAAAAGGAAAAAGAGCCGTTGTGGATCGAAAGAGAGAAACAGATGTGAAAGAGAGAGAAAGAAACCAATTCCATTTTCGGTGTTTCATCTCGTCGCGATTGATTAATCGGTAAGACTCTTGCTCTCTCTCTCTTAATCGGTCGGTATTTGCTTGAATCAAATAATTGGGGCTCTCTTGTTGTTGGGTGCCCTTGAAAATCTATTAGGGTTTACCATGTTTGCGATTGGTTCTGGGTTTGTTATAATAGGTTGTTTGGTTTGGTGTTTCTTCAAGCGTTTTGGAATTGAATTAGATTGAAGAATATGGAAGAGATAGTTAGATAGAGGGAGGAAACAGGAGTTGCGTTAGAGCGAAGGAAGCAAAACTCCATCGATGTATGTGACGAATCTGACATCATCCTTCCTTATCTATCGTACGTTACTGTAATCTTTCTTTTTTTCTTCGTTCGTTATCAATCTTTTTTCATCGATCTCAGCTTCCCGTCGTGTTTTGCAGATGAAGCTCTCTATCTCACCGCACTTTCCTCAGATCGGAACATGTTTATTTTGGGCTGAAGGGTAATCATCTATCACCTGTTCTATTGTTCTGTATTTGATTCTTCAATGCTTGGGTTGGACAGAAACTGAGAAAGAGAGACGTTGGTGCCAATGTTTGGTGCATGCATGCAGCTTTGCGTGATGCAAATGAATCTGGGATGTTCAATTTTGGTCAGATCCCTCTTCAAATTTATTTGGATTGGTGTATTGGAAATTGGGTTTCTTAATTTCACTTGCTTCTATAGGACAATTGAGGTTCTCTTTTCTATTGAGTTTTTCTGCTGGATTTTCATCTGATGATCTTTTCCTTTTGTTTGAGTTTTAATCACAGGATTGTGTTTTGGTTGGGTTACTTGGGTACAGAGTATGGAGATTTTGCGTTTCTCTCTTTGCGAGGTCGGGATAGTTTATTCTTTTCTCTTATTGTTATCTGTGGGGCATACCTACTCTGAAAGATGTTCTGACTTTGATTGTGGTTTGTGTTCTATCTGTTGTAGGCACCTCTTCACTGGGACTGGCGGGATTCTATTTTCCCAGTTTCTAGATTCTCATGGTGAGGCAAGTACTTGAGAAGAATCCAGTTGCTATATTTTTTTATTTCATTTTACTGTTTTCAAACATTCATTTTTAAATTCTCTTTACAAAAACTTGTCTTTACTTATAGCAAGAGAGTTTAGGCATGGCTAAAAGATAGTTTCTTTCTGCCAATTGATCAAATATTATGATGATTTTGAAGGTTCAAGGGAAGTAAAATGTAAGAAAAATTTTTTGTTTTAGTGAACTATATGTTCTGAGAAGCAAAAGCTCCCTTCCCTTCTAAATTTACTATGTGCTGCTATATCATTTTCCTTAACTTTCTGTTATTGACCTACTTATATTGCTTGACTGTTTGGGATTTGTAGGCTTGCACCGGTAATGACTGTTTGTTTAAGTGCACTGGATAGTTGAAAGTATTTTCTAGTATACGTTAACTTGGCTTGCACCGGTAATGTCTTGGTTCGTGCTTTTTGTGGGTTTTGATTATATTTTCTGTTGCTGTATGTTTTTAACTGATTGGGTCTTGATTTTGATTGGGTAGTGTTTTTATTGATCTGGAGTCTGAGATCTCTGTGATAGATTGCTCTGGCTTTAAGTGATAGAAGTTGATTGCGGTATCCTATCTGTGTCTGCAGTATGCCTTCAACAATTCTCTGTTCAATTTTTTAGTTCGGGTTTTGTATTACCTGGATTCTGATTTATGGGTTCTCGGAGTTTTGTTACAGTATGAGCTACTGAACCTATGGTGAAGTGGGGACTAAGGAGGTTTTGGATTTGGTTGGCTCTGAACGGTACTTTGCCTCTTTTTGAGGTTTTGGTAATCCTTTCAATTTTCCCTCGATTTTCATTTTTAATATTTGTAAATTTGAGCTGGTCCGTTTTGTTTCGTTACTGTGGTCAAATCTTTAATTAGCTTCCACTAATCTGCTCTAGCTGTATATAGCTCATAGGTTTTCAGTTTGAATTATGTACATGAATTGTTGCTGGGTTTGATTTTTCATAGGGAATGAGCTCATTTCTGGTTATTAATTTCGAGCAACATCTGCGGCAGAGTAACTAAAAGCAACTCAAATAGAATTTTTTTGGCTGATGTCTATTTGAGAAGACATTATACTGGAAAAATCTGAATTTTTCTTCTATTATATGAAAATCCACCCCAAATAAGCAATCAAAAGCACTCAATTTCAAGAATATTTCATGACCCAAAGGAGCATACGTCAATTGTGACCTATTTGAAACTGAACTTTTACAAGAGTGACATAAATGTATTCTTATGGTTGCTATTGTAAAAGTTCAGTTTCGAATATGTCACTCTTGCAGTATGCTCCTTTGGGTCATCAATTATTCTTGAAATTGATTGCTTATTTGGAGTGGATTTTCATATCCTTGTCCAATTAAGATGCACAAGAAGCTTGGGTGTTGCTAGACTTTTTTTTCATATCTTTGTCCAATTAAGATGCACAACATTCATCTTGGGTGCATAATTATTTGATTATGCTCAGACTTATTTTTCCAGTAACCCAATTTCATGTGTTATGTACATTAACTTGATTTCATAATCAATGATTTTGATTAATCGACATCTGACAGAGACCTGACTCAATATTTCTTCTTTTCACTGAAATCCACATCTGAAATTCAGTGTTGCCTTCATATTTTTATTATGTATCTGTATTGATTTGCTATATACCAAATGGATATAATTTTAATGTTCTATCTTATGATTCGTATAAATGCTTCTTGCAAAACTGTGCCTGTTCACAAATTCTATTACCCTTTTATCCATTGCAGGTAGTATCTTGCCTACTAATTCTACACCATGTGTTAACAAATCATATTCAAATAAGTTCCCCAAAACAAAGATACACTGGTAATATAAGTTCCTATCTACCCCACTTCAAAAAATAAAATAAAAATTCTGTTCACTACAAGTTCCTATCTACCCCACTTCAAAAAATAAAATAAAAATTCTGTTCACTACAAGTCCATTCATGTGTGTGTGTGTGTAAGGATGAAATGGCTATAGTACAATTTAGCTGTAATATCTTTTAAGCTGCAGGTAATGTGTTAGCATTTCAGTTGTTTGTCTCACCAATGTAAGTTCCTATTGATGTTTATGAGGAAACATACACTGGTAATAGAAGTTCCTATCTACCCCACTTCAAAAAATAAAATAAAATTTCTGTTCACTACAAGTATATTCATGTGTGTGTGTGAGGATGAAATGGCTATAGTATAATTTGGCTGTAATATCTTTTAAGCTGCAGGTAATGTTGTTTGTCTCACCAATGTGTAAGTTCCTTATGATGTTCATGAGAAAAATCAACACTTCAGAAACTTTTCACTTTCCGGTTGATGTATGTATCTCTGTATATGTTTCACAAACCAGCATATATATATATATGGTTTTGTAGGTCGTGGTCAAGGTTGCTATGATTTTTTTGATCAGGTTAGGGTCTTCCCTTTTCGGTTTAGTCAGGGAAATTTTATTTTAAATTTGTTTAATGGTATTTAGCAGTAGTTTGGCTTTGATTGTATTGACTACTGTTGGAATCAAAACTGAATCGAGCTGAAATTTAGTGTAAAAAACCTAGAAATCTTAGGTGTCAGAAAAGAGGCATAATCTCTATAGAAACGATTATTCTTTTAACAAAACAAAACTACCCTACTTTCAAGGCTGATCTATTATCTCAATTGTGGTGATTCTTTGTGTTGCTCTTTACAATCTGTGCCTATCCAAATGGGTAGGTCAAGATCATCATGTGAACTATCAGTCTTTGAACTTTTAACATGTCCAAGAAAAAAAAGTCTTTGTTTCTTTTACTATGATGTCTGTGAACTTTTAACATGTCCAAGAAAAACAGAAGTCTTTGTTTCTTTTACTGTGATGTCTTTGAATTTTTAACATGTCCAAGAAAAACAGAAGTCTTATTGATACTAACTCCACTTGTGCTTTTCTTTTTGTAAGTTTGATTCAAGAGCAGAGGATTCAGTTTAAGGTATAGGGTTTATGATGGTTTGAAGAGTAAGAGCAGTTGATGTATTGAACAAATTATGATGGTTTGAACACATGATTTTGGATAAGCTTCAATTACAACATGATGTACATATACGTACACTATCATCTGTCCGGTAATGTACATTAATGTCTAATTCTTCAAGTTCAGTTATGACTTAAAATTCTTCAAGCTCATTTATGGGCATGAACAGCGCAGCAAAGTGAGGGAACCTGATCTAGTGTTTCTAAATTCATCAAATGTGTATGCAGATACATAGTTGTCCACGGCTAGAGGTTGTGGGGGGACTGACCAAGTGAATGCAAGACATGAGAGGAAGCAATTAGATACTAACAAAGTACTCAAGTCCCATATGGGTGCTAATGTGTTAATGACGCTCTTTGGTTGCAAGTAATATGCTTTAACTCTGGTTTTTTGCTGTTACTCTTTCGTCCTTTACTGCATTATTAAATTTTCTGTGTTTCATAGCAATTTATGGTACCACAAAATGATAAAGGATAGACCAGCAGAATTAACTGAACATTTCTCTGTTTATGTACTGATGCATGTATAAAATGACTGACTGAAGTTACTCTATTTTGGCAGGGAACGATTTGGAAAGCACGCAGTCTAGATCTACTGCCCAAATATTTAGGAAAGACACATTAAGATAAAGCTAACTCTAATTTCGCTATGTACATATTGTTGATATATGCTTCTATATAGATGCTTAGTCAAAAACTAATTAACACAACTGAATATCGAGATAATGGTTAATGGCCAAAAACTTATATGAAGCGAAATATGCATTTCATGATTTGATTTCTGGGTTTGATTTTTTATAGGGAATGAGCTCAAATCTGGACTGGTTTAGTGGAAATTGGGTTTCTTTATTTCATTTTCCTTTATAAAACAATTCAGGTTGGCCAAACACATATAGGAAGCAAAATATGCATTTCATGATTTGATTTCTGGGTTTGATTTTTCATAGGGATTGAGCTCAAATCTGGACTGTTTTATTGGAAATTGGGTTTCTTTATAAAACAATTCAGGTTGGCCAAAAACTTATAGGAAGCGAAATATGCATTTCATGATTTGATTTCTGGGTTTGATTTTTCATAGGGAATGAGCTCAAATCTGGACTGGTTTATTGGAAATTGGGTTTCTTTATTTCACTTTCCTTTATAAAACAATTCAGGTTGCCTTGTCTATTGAATTTTTCTTATGGATTTTCATCTGATTTGGTTTCTGGGTTTGATTTTTCATAGGGATTGAGCTCAAATCTGGACTGTTTTATTGGAAATTGGGTTTCTTTATAAAACAATTCAGGTTGGCCAAAAACTTATAGGAAGCGAAATATGCATTTCATGATTTGATTTCTGGGTTTGATTTTTCATAGGGAATGAGCTCAAATCTGGACTGGTTTATTGGAAATTGGGTTTCTTTATTTCACTTTCCTTTATAAAACAATTCAGGTTGCCTTGTCTATTGAATTTTTCTTATGGATTTTCATCTGATGGTATTTTCTTTTTGTTCGAGTTTAAATCACAGGATTGAGTTTTGGTTGTGTTACTTGGTTATGGAGATTTTGCGTTTCTCTCTTTGGGAGCTCGGGATAGTTTTCTCTTTCCTCTTATTATTATCTGCTGGACATGCCTAATATGAAAGTTGTTCTGGCTTTGACAGTGGTTTCTGGGATGCCGTATGACTTCTGTTGTTGTGCCAGTGGGTTTGTTAATAATTAGTTTTTCTTAAGTGAAATGATATTGGTGTATATGCATATGGCTTCAATATGTGCTTCCTTATGTGCCTTCAATCTGTGCTTCCTAATATGCCTTCAATATGTGCTTCCTTATGTGCCTTCAATCTGTGCTTCCTTATATGCCTTCAATCTGTGCTTCCTTACATTAAAACTAGAATGACAACTGAAGCTGTGTCACTAATTTCCAAAGTTGTTTCTCTTCTCTTCTATGTACATACAGAAATGATACTATTGTATTTCATTGCAGAACTTAGTTTTCTAGAAAAAGTAATAACACTTTTGACCTATCGAGTTAGTGCTCTGAAATATTTTACAATTTTTGAGGTGCTTTGGTGCTAATTGTCATCTTCCTGTTGGTATAAGAAATGTGGATTTTTGTAAACCTACTTAAATTTTTTAATTCTATTTTCCCTGTTTCTAGATTCTCATGGTCAGGCAAGTACTCGAGAAGAATCTTTGCTATAGTTTTAGAAAATGTAGCAACAGTACAGGTTTGGAACATTCATTTCTAAATTATCTTTACAAAAAACTGTCTGTGCTTATAGATAGAGAGTTTAGGCATGATTAAAAGATAGTTTCTTTCTGCCAATTGATCGTGGGTGTAGACTTTTGTGGTTTCATCTCCAATAGTCACCCTATTATATTAACGGTAACTTTAGATGTTAGAACTAATCAAGTCCCAAAGCATTACCATATTCTTCTAATTCTGTTACTTGGATACTTGCTAACAATCCTGTTCTATCAATATGTTTCATAATGGTAACAAGTAGAGGAAAGTGGAAGTCATAGTTTACTAATACGATGCTGATTTTTGAAAGATCAAGGGAAGTAAAATGTAAGAACAAAATGCTGTGTCAGTGAACTATATGTTCTGAGAAGGAACCAGATACATTTGGTTAGTTCCAGGTTTTCTTCCTATCTTTATTCTTATTCTTTCCATTACACATGATATGTGGTGGTTATTGGAATTTTAATTTATTAGAGTTTCCATTGCAGATGCTCTTCTATTCTTTCTGTTGGATATTCGAATAGGAAAGTTATTTTTATATTACTGGTAAACTCTTCTTTCAGGTTGATTTGATGGGCAAGGCACCTTCAACAAATTCACTTTTCTTTTACTTCAGGTTTTGTATAAATTGGATTCTGAATATGGGTTTTCTTATTCTTTCCATTACACATGATATGTGGTGGTTATTGGAATTTTAATTTATTAGAGTTTCCATTGCAGATGCTCTTCTATTCTTTCTGTTGGATATTCGAATAGGAAAGTTATTTTTATATTACTGGTAAACTCTTCTTTCAGGTTGATTTGATGGGCAAGGCACCTTCAACAAATTCACTTTTCTTTTACTTCAGGTTTTGTATAAATTGGATTCTGAATATGGGTTTTCTTATTCTTTCCATTACACATGATATGTGGTGGTTATTGGAATTTTAATTTATTAGAGTTTCCATTGCAGATGCTCTTCTATTCTTTCTGTTGGATATTCGAATAGGAAAGTTATTTTTATATTACTGGTAAACTCTTCTTTCAGGTTGATTTGATGGGCAAGGCACCGATGGCTCCAAAGTATTAATCTAATTACAGGAAGGGTTTTTTTGGCAGGTGAACTAGCAGTTAGTCTCTTCCGATTAAATTTTGATAAGCTTTCTTTCATATAGAGTATATTTCCATCTCCGTATTTTTTGTATTTGGTTTGGCTGCCCCTGTGCTGTCTTGCTTTTTACTCCATTTCCCTTTCATCTATTCATGTGCCGGTCTTCCACCTAATCGTTTTTGGTTCTTTGACAATGAGAGATAGTTAGATAGAGGGAGGAATCAGGAGTTGAGATAGAGCGGCCGGTCTTCCACCTAATCGTTTTTGGTTCTTTGACAATGAGAGATAGTTAGATAGAGGGAGGAATCAGGAGTTGAGATAGAGCGGAGGAAGCGAAACTCGATCGATGTATGTGATGAATCTGACATCATCCTTCCTTATCTATCGTAGGTTACTATAATCTTTCTCTTTTCTTCGTCCGTTATCAATCTTTTTGCATCGTTCTCAGCTTCCCGTCATGTTTTGCAGATCAAGCTCTCTATCTCACCTCACTTTCCTCAGATTGGAATAGGTTTGTTTTGGGCTGAATGGTAATCATTGATCATCTGTTCTTCCCTTTTAGTATGTTCTATTGTTCTGTATTTGATTCTTCAATGCTTGGGCTGGACAGAAACTGAGAAAGAGAGACGTTGGTGCCAATGTTTGGTGCATGCATGCAGCTTTGGGTGATGCAAATGAATCTGGGATGTTCAATTTTGGTCAGATCCCTCTTCAAATTTATTTGGATTGGTTTATTGGAAATTGGGTTTCTTAATTTCGCTTGCTTCTATAAGACAATTGAGGTTGTCTTCTATTGAGTTTTTTTCAGCTGGATTTTCATCTGATGATCTTTTCTTTTTGTTTGAGTTTCTATCACAGGATTGCGTTTTGGTTGGGTTACTTGGGTACGGAGTATGGAGATTTTGCGTTTCTCTCTTTTGTAGGCCGGGATAGTTCTCATTTCTCTTATTGTTATCTGTGGGACATACCTACTCTGAAAGTTGTTCTGGCTTTGACAGTGGTTTGTGTGTTCTATCTGTTGTAGGCACTCTTCACTGGGACTGGGAGGGATTCTATTTTCTCAGTTTCTAGATTCTCATGGTGAGCAAGTACTCGAGAAGAATCCAGTTGCTATATTTTTATATTTGATTTTACAGTTTTCAAACATTCATTTTTAAATTCTCTTTATAAAGGTGTCTATGCTTATAGGAAGAGAGTTTAGGTATGACTAAAAGATAGTTTCTTTCTGCCAATTGATCAAATGGGTTCAGACTTGTGGTTTCATCTCCAACACTGACCCTATTTCATTAACGGTAGCTTTAGATGTTAGAACTTATCAAGTTCCACAAATTACCATATTCTTCAAATTCTGTAACTTGGATCCTTGCTTAAAATCCTGTTCTACCAATATGTTTCGTAATGGTAACATGCAGAGGAAATTGGATGTCACAGTTTACCAATACAATGATGATTTTTGAAGGTTCAAGGGAAGTAAAATGTAACAATTTTTGGTTTTAGTGAACTATATGTTCTGAGAAGCAAAAAAGCTCATTTCCCTTCTAAATTTACTATGTCCTGCAATATCATTTTCCTTAACTTTCTGTCATTGACCTACTTATATTGCTTGGCTGTTTGGGATTTGTTGGCTTTCACCTGTAATGACTTTTTTTTGTTGAAGTGCACTAAATAGTTGAAAGTCTTTTCTAATATACGTTAACTTGGCTTGCACTGGTAATGACTTGGTTCGTCCTTTTTGTGGGTTTTGATTATATTTTCTGTTGTTGTTGGTTTTTAACTGATGGGGTCTTGATTTTGAAGGGATTGATATGGAGTCTGAGATCTATGTTATCGATTGCTCTGGCTTGGAGTGATAGATGTTGATTGTGGTATCCTATCTGTGTCTGCGGTATGCCTTCAACAAATTCTATGTTCAATTTTTAGTTCGGGTTTTGTATAAATTGGATTGTGATTTATGGGTTCTCTTATTGTTATTACAGTATCAGCTACTATGGTGAAGTCGACTAAAGAGGTTTTGGATTTGGTTGGCGCTGGACACTAGTGTTTTCATCTCTTTTTGAGGCATTGGTAATCCTTTCAATTTTCCGTCGATTTTCATTTTTAATGTTTGTCAATTTGAGCTGGTCCTTTTTTTTCTTTGCTTTTCACTTGTGGCTTGGATTTTTTTTTCGTCACTGTGGTGAAATCTTTAATCAGTAGCTTCCACTAATCTGCTTGAGCTGAATATAGCTCATGGGTTTTCAGTTTGAATTTTGTACGTGATTTGTTGGTGGGTTTGATTTTTCATAGGGAATGAGCTCAAATCTGGTCATTAATTTCGAGAACATCTGCGCCAGAGTAACTAAAAGCAACTCAAATAGGAATTTTTATGGCTGATGCCTATTTGAGAAGACATTATACGGGAAAATCTGAATTTTTTTTCTAAGTATTCTTATGGTTGTTATTGTAAAAGTTCAGTTTTGAATATGTCACTCTTGAAGTATGCTCCTTTGGGTCATGAATTATTATTGAAATTGAGTGCTTTTGATTGCTTATGGTTGCTATTGTAAAAGTTCAGTTTCGAATATGTCACTCTTGAAGTATGCTCCTTTGGGTCATGAATTATTCTTAAAATTGAGTGCTTTTGATTGCTTATTTGGGGTGGATTTTCATATCTTTTTCCAATTAAGACGCACAAGATTCAGCTTGGGTGTATAATTATTTGATTATGCTCGTAGCCAGACTATTTTTCGTATCTTTGTCCAATTAAGATGCACAACATTAAGCTTGGGTGTGTAATTATTTAATTATGCTCATAGGCAGACTTACCAAAATTTTTCTGATGAATTTCATGTGTTTCGTACATTAACTTTATTTCATAAGCATTACCTTATTCTTCTAATTCTGTTACTTGGATCCTTGCTTACAATCTTGTTCTATCAATATGTTTTGTAATGGTAACAAGTAGAGGAAAGATAGTTTCTTTCTGCCAATTGATCAAATGGGTGTACTTTTGTGGTTTCATCTCCAACAGTGACCCTATTTTATTAATGGTAGCTTTAGATGTTAGAGCTAATCAAGTTCCAAAGCATTACCATATTCTTCTAATTCTGTTACTTGGATCCTTGCCTACAATCCTGTTCTACCAATATGTTTTGTAATGGTAACACGTAGGGCAAAGTGGATGTCACAGTTTACCAATATTATGATGATTTTGAAGGTTCAAGGGAAGTAAAATGTAAGAACAAAATTATGTGTCAGTGAACTATTTGTTTTGAGAAGCAAAAAGCTCCCTTCCCTTCTTATTTTACTGTGCTACTATATCGTTTTGCTTAATTTCTGTCATTCACACTCATATTCCTTGGGATTTTTTGGTGTGCACTGGTAATGACTTGGTTTGTTTAAGTGCACTGAATAGTTGAAGGTATCTTCTAATATACATTAACTTGGCTTGTACTGTTATTGACTTGGTTCATCTTTTTTATGGGTTTTGATTTTGTTTTCTGTTGTTGGTTTTTAACTGATTGGGTCTTGATTTTGAAGGGATTTTATTGATGCTGTAGTCTGAGATCTCTGTGTTCGATTGCTCTGGCTTGAAGTGATCCTATCTGTGCCTGGTATACCTCCAACAATTTTGCTTTGTTCGGGTTTTGAATAATTTGGATTCTGATTTATGGGTTTGTTTATTGTTGTTACAGTTTCTACTACTGAAACTATGGTGAAGTGGACTAAGGAGGTTTTGGATTTGGTTGGCTCTGGACGATACTTATCCTCTTTTTGAGGTTTTGGTAATCCTTTCAATTTTCCCTCGATTTTCATTTTTAATATTTGTGAATTTGAGCTGGTCCTTTTTTTCTTTGCTTTTCAGTTGTGGCTCGGTTTTTTTTCGTCACTGTAGGTAAAAATTTTAATCAGTTGTTTCCACTTGTCTGCTCGAGCTGAATATAGCTTATAGGTTTACAGTTTGAATTATGTTCATGATTTGATTGTTGGGTTCGATTTTTTACAAGGAATGAGCTCAAATCTAGTCATTAATAATTTGGCTGCCTTTTGTAGTAATAGGTATTGTTCAATTATGTCTATCCTGTGGTATATGTGATTCATTTTCATTTACAACCTTGGGTAATAAATTTCTGTAGAATCACACAGATTGAGGATCAGAGCAAACTAAAACCCAGAGAGAGTAAAAGATCGGTATTCGTTGATTCTAAGCGTCTATCTAACCAGCGAATCGATTTGGTACTTTGTTTGAATTACTTTTCTTTGGCTCTTCTTAAACTCTACTGCCTTTGGTAATTTGCTTGAATTTTTATATATTCCGAAGGAGTCACATATATTTGATTACATGTATGATTTGGTGACCTCATGAAGTTAGTTCCAGGTTTTCTTTCTATCTCTATTCTGAAGGAACAGTTTAATCTGGCGGAGTAGGCACCGTTTGAGGCTCTAAGATAGCACAGACTAACATTTTTGGTCCTTAATGGAGGTAAACCTTGAACTTTGTTTGGGAATTGATTGAAGTTCTTTCCTTGTCTTTGTATAGTTGAAACTTCATTTGGTTCTCCTATGGTTGAAACACTCAATTGTACTTCTATGTTTCATTTTGTCACATATACTTGTTGTTTTAAGTGATATATGAAAACTACTTATGAGTTTTAATTTAAACTCTTTCAAAAGTTTGAAAATGTTTATGCATTGGAAGGTCGAAATTGGATAGTCTGTATCTGGACCATACTCTTTCAAAAGTTTGAAAATGTTTATGCATTGGAAGGTCGAAATTGGATAGTCTGTATCTGGACCATCTGTTTTCTGGGTACCTAAATCTTGAATCCTTTTGAATGAACTTTTCTTTTCGATTGAGTTTTTCTTCTGGATGAAGTTGATCTTCTCTTTATGTGTAGGTTTCAATCACAGGATTGCGTTTTGGTTCAGTTACTTGGGTATGGAGATTTTGCGTTTCTCTCTTTTGGAGGTTGGGATAGTTTTCTCTTTTCACTTATTGTTATCTGTGGGACATACCTATGAAAGTTGTTCTGGCTTTTGATAGTGGTTTCTGTGTTTTATCTGTTGCAGGCACTCGTCACTGGGACTAGGCGGGATGCCATATGGGCTATCATGACTTCTGTTAATGTGCCAGAGTTCACTGCAGGTTTGTTAATAATTTGGACCATCTGTTTTCTGGGTACCTATATCTTGAATCCTTTTGAATGAACTTTTCTTTTCGATTGAGTTTTTCTATGAAGTTTAGGGTTTGTTAATAATTTTTTTGTATATCACTGCAGCTATCATGACTTAAGTGAAATGATATTGGTTTATATGCATATGCATATGCATATGCCTTCAATCTGTGCTACCTTACATTAAAACTAGAATGGTAACTGAAGCTGTCATAAATTTCCAAACTTTTATCCCTGCGTGGTATATGCACACACACAGAAGTGGTAGTGTTTTATTTGATGCCAGAACAAAGTTCCTAGAAAAAGTGTACCTATCGAGTTAGTGCATATGCATATGCCTTCAATCTGTGCTACCTTACATTAAAACTAGAATGGTAACTGAAGCTGTGTCATAAATTTCCAAACTTTTATCCCTGCGTGGTATATGCACACACACACAGAAGTGGTAGTGTTTTATTTGATGCCAGAACAAAGTTCCTAGAAAAAGTGTACCTATCGAGTTAGTGCTCTGATATATTATACAATCTTTGAGGTGCTTTGGTGCTAATTGTCTTCTTCCTGGTAGTATAAGAATTGCGAATTTCTTTTGTATTGGAAATTGGGTTTCTTAATTTCACTTGCTGTTATAAAACAATTCAGGTTCTCTTTTCTATCAAGTTTTTCTTCTTGATTTTCATGTGATGATCTTTTCTTTTTGTTCGAGTTTCAGTCAGAGGATTGACTTGGAATATATAGTTCATCTTAGTCTTACACTCTTTACGTTATTCTGTGGTTTAGGTTGCCAAGATTGATTAACCGGTGGGTGTTTGCTTGAATCAAATTATTGGGGCTCTCTTTTCTTGATTATGTGGTTTAATAATTTACTTTGGATTGATTAATTGTTGGGTTCATGATTTTGTTTCCTTCGGCGGCCTTGAAAACCCATTAAGGTTTACCTTGTTGTTTGGGTTTGGGTTTGGGTTTGGTATATTGGGTTGTTTAGTTTGTTGTTCAGCATGTGTTTTGGAATTGGATTTAAGGGGCTTGGTTATAGGTTTATAAGTACGTGATCTATTTTGACAATTTATTTTCCTCCTGTGTAAGTTTCCTGAGGTCAGTAAATGCCTTGATGAATTTCCTTTGTTACCAGCCCAATTACTGGTCTATTACGTAAAGGGGAACAGAAATAAGTGTTATTCATTTTTTGGCCGTATGTCTTTATTTTAAATGCAAAGCAAGGATCATTTCCCTTATATAACAATTGTGGGACACTATTCCTATACTGTTGCAATTTTTGGCTTGGCTAGACTATTTTACCTTTAATTTTAACCCTTGGCTTTTCTCAGTTTTTCTCTCTATCTCTTTCGTCTCTCGCTCTGTTCGCTTTCTCTTTCCCAACTCGATCGAGCTCTCCAGAAAGCTGCTAAGCAACTTGGGCTATACCTGGAATGGAGCTCATCAATTTGAAGCTCCTCGCTCTTCTGACCGCAAAGGGGTAATCTAAATCTCACTCTTATAGATCTTTGTTGTTTCTGTGATTTGTCAACTGGGTTTGTGTTTGTGTACTGAGATTGTGATGTTGTTTGAGTTTTGGGTATTATTGTAGAAAACGAGCAAGAGGGTTCACAGGAACCTGATCAGGGAAGTTGCTAGGTTTGCTCCATATGAGAAGAGGATTACTGAGCTTTTGAAGGTCGGAAAGGACAAGCGTGCTCTTAAGGTCGCCAAGAAGAAGTTGGGTACCCACAAGAGGGCCAAGAAGAAGAGAGGAGATGTCCGAGAAGAGGATTACTGAGCTTTTGAAGGTCGGAAAGGACAAGCGTGCTCTTAAGGTCGCCAAGAAGAAGTTGGGTACCCACAAGAGGGCCAAGAAGAAGAGAGGAGATGTCCGTTCAAAAGTTTTTGGGGATGCTCCTCATGCTTCTAAGGGATTTCGCAACAATATTCCTGTTTGTGA
This sequence comes from Comarum palustre, assembly GCA_951800085.1. NCBI lineage: Eukaryota > Viridiplantae > Streptophyta > Magnoliopsida > Rosales > Rosaceae > Comarum > Comarum palustre. The sequence continues at coordinate 9,032,161 of OX637579.1, read as the reverse complement.
GGTTCTAAACAAAAGTGTGTATGTCCTTTACAGTATGCGCTACCCTGCAACTGGTTTATCTTGATAATTTGGGTTCAATACTTTAATCTTATTATTGATCTCTTAAATGGACAGATAAAGAAACAGAAGCATCAGACAATTCCTCAAAAATCAAGATTCTGCGCTGCATGAATGAGAAAGGTAATGAACCATGTCATGTAAGTATGTAACATTGTTTACTCTTTCCATGAATTCTACGGTTGTTGAGTAAATTGGGTCATCATGGAAGTTGCAGGCCTTTTTCTTCCAGCAATGTAGTCTGTATTGTAAATTCAAGTCATTTCTTTGCTTTATTTTGCTATGCTTCCTTACCTATTGAGTTTATACTAACTCATGCACAGTTGAAACTCCAGTTGAAATACGTCGAAGCTCTCTTGATCTGGAGAACTGAACTGAAAAGAACCTGACTGGTGATTAGGAATGACTGGTTTGCTTTCTATAGTAGATATTTGACTATTTGAAGGAACAAGTCTATTTTACTGTTCTTAGAACTTAGAAGCCATGCATAGGTTCTGGTATAACATTAAGACTATTGTAAGTTTGTGCTGATTTAATACTCCCTGGTAGTAGTTGCAGTCTTGGTGATTTGTTGTTCACTATTACTCTCATTTGATTGTGTATGTACTTGAGATGCAAGTATGATGGTTCTTGTATGACTGAGCTCCAAAACAGTTAATCAGTTGCACACATGGTAAATTTCTCATCGTTACACAATATACTATATACCACATGGTAACGTAATATATCGCTCCTTAAGCTAAAAAGTAAATAGTCATTTTCTATAGGAAAAAACCATCTATATTTAACAAAAATCAAACTTAGAAAGAAATTTCATTTTATTCTTCCACTTTTGAATGTTATGCGCTAATCTGTGTTATTGGTTCATTGCTATCTGCTATTAGTCATTTATAATGGTGTTTGTGTTTTGTTAATGTATGGGATGGCTTAGGTCAGTTTGATTGGGATTCAATCAAATTCTGTTATTGCAGGTTTCAGTCAAATTGCTAGAAGCCAATTTCTGTTGGTTCATTAGTTCTTCGATCCTAATTTGGTGACTTTTCTCATTTGATGAGTTTTCTCTCGTTGCCTTACAGTGTCTCTTTTGATCATTCTTTGGTTTTTCTTTTCTTCATTTGCTAATTGTGATAGGTCAGTCATTGATTTTTGTTTTCATGAATTTCAAGCCTCTGATTTTTTTTATTTGTTGCTATTGTATGCCACCAGAATACAAGATTGGGGAGATAACTGGAACTTGCTGGAAACTAGAGATGGTGGATGTAAGTATAAGCTCAATTGCTTCTATGGTATGATGAAATTTTGAATAGTTGAATTCATTGCTCAATTTGAAAGCGATAATGTTGCTTGATAATGTTCTTATCTAGCCATTTTCTGATACAATACTGTTTAGATTCAAGATGCTTATTGAGTAATTGAAAAGGGGCTTTGGCTCCCTTCGTTGGCATCAATAGCTCTAGGCTCTCTTCTGTTGTTTTATGCTATAATGAGGACATGACATACCATGATCAAATTGCTTGGTATAGAATTATTTTCGGTCGATAGTCACTTCTGACTATGGGAATATTGTAGGAGAGGTTCTACAAACATCAAGGCCACAAACCAGCCTCCACCAAAGAAGGCCTTGAAACCCAGAAAGAGCACATTAAGTGACATTCTAAAAGAAGTGACTGCCAAGAAGCCGAAGATGTAACAAGTATTTCTTTGATCCTTCTATCTTTTTATTTCTTGCATTTCTTTGATCCTCATTGATACGAGTGATATCAACATCACTCGTTCATATATATCGCATCGATCTTCCCATATCATAAAACTCACAACTTCGTCATCCTAATTGACTTCACTTTGACCTTTTTAGTATGTAAAACCTTTCACAAATTATGTGTTCAATTTTAACGTCCACCTAATAGGGGGCAGAAGGGACAAATCTAAAAGAAAACAAAGGTGAATAGCAGTACATCCTTTAGTATATTTTCTTCTTTTGAAGTCTCCTGCCATTTTTATTTTATAATGGTCCTTGAACAACAAGATTTAAGATTCTTGATGCTATCATATGTTAGTTGACAACAAACAATATTGGTAACTATAATATACAAGGATACATTCCTTGTGTGTATGCAAAATTGTTACATTGCATTTTCCTACAAGTAAATGTAGGTTACTTTTGTACCTCTTTCATTGTCCAACTGTCTATTGTTGATATGTGATTGACTGGCTTTAGAACTTGGACGAATCATTGAATAGGCTTGCTTTGATAGTTTCAGAGTTTGTTTTGGGAGAAATTTCTGGCAATCTCCTTGGATTTGTGAATCAAACCCCAGTCAGATCGGATTTGATAATAATTTCTTAATTTCCTTTTTAGATCTGTGAGGATTTTTGATGCCTTAATTTGGAGAATGTGGGGGTTCGGATTGTAGGTTCTTGGTGTCGATAGAAGCACTTCTCAGCAGGGAATTAAGAAGGCCTATTACAAGTTGGCGTTGCGACTCTATCCTGATAAGAATCCTGGTGATGAGGTGAGACTCCATCAAGTTTGTGATTTTGTAATTTTCTGTGAGATAGTGGTTATGTTGTGAATTGTGTCATTGTTTGTGCTGTATAGGAAGCTAGAGAAATTTCAGCAATTACAAAAAGTGATCTCGATTCTCGGGGATGAGGAGAAATGAGCCCTGTATGACCAGATTGGTTGCATCGACAATGATGTTAGTGCTTTTGATGGTTTTATTTGCTGCTAAATTATCACTCAATCACAATTTTGCTATACAAATGTTAGGTAGGGATAGTTAAATGTTAAACTTGGTGTGTCTCTGGAAATTCATATTTTTGCTTATGGATAGTCATTTTACATGAGCAGGATCTTGCTGGTGATGTTGCTCAGAATTTGCATGAATATTTCCGAGCCATGTATAAGAAGGTTAGGATGTTTTGTTCTCTTTGGATATAATATGTTGTCCCTTATCCTATAGATTTATGATACTGATGCATCTATAGGTCACTGAAGCTGACATTGAAGAGTTTGAGGCAAACTATAGGATCTGATTCTGAGAAGAAATATTTAGTTGAGCTCTTCTTACAAGGGAAATATGACCAGGTAATAGCATTGTGTTTCATCTTTTCTCCGTTTGGATTTCCTATTAGGTGCTTACAGTTTCCTCCCCTACACTCTTTTGTTCAATGCTTTGTTCGGATCCAAAGCTTGCTTGATTCACACCGCTTCAAGGACATTCTTGATGAGGCAATTAATTCAGGTGCAGATATTCTTTAGATTCCATTTTGACTAAAATGCTTAAATCAGAAATTTCAAGAATAAAATTAAATTGCATTGAATTCAGATCGGTCTTGACGATTTCTCTCAGAAAGTTTCCCAAATTGGTTTTCGTATTCTGGGTTTGTCGATTGGTATACACATTTAATCCATAAAGCATGGTTTGCTGCATGTTTTTTGCAGGTTGAAACTCCTTTTGATCAAGTTTCACAGTCACAGGCTGATTGTATTCTTGGTATATCAGCTCTGAAGAGGTACTTTAATTGCATTATGTTTTGCTTCAGTCCTTTCAAGTTACTATGCATGTAATATGGAAGGGAGCAATTTGCGGCTTTTGTTATATCAGGCAATTGGTTTCTGTTACAAATAGAAAAACTTTCTTCACCGCCCATTATGTAGTAGCAGACTATGATTACTTCCTTGGTTCATGATGTATTCCATTGACAATCGTATACATTATGTGCTTCTTATTATCTGCAAAGTAGTCCAAGAAGTACTTCAGGCAAGTTTGAGAGAGAAAAATTATAGTCTACATGAGTTATATCAAATTTGTATGTTATACTATTTCAGTATGCATTCTCTGTGTGTACCTTTGTATGGAATAAATAATATAGAGCAAGGGGTTAACCATACAATATATATGATCAAACTAGAGTAAATCTGCACATACAATACTTCAGACAAGTTTGAGAGAGAAAAATTATAGTCTACATGAGTTATATCAAATTTGTATGTTATACTATTTCAGTATGCATTCTCTGTGTGTACCTTTGAATGGAATAAATAATATAGAGCAAGGGGTTAACCATACAATATATATGATCAAACTAGAGTAAATCTGCACATACTGAACCACAATTGTGAGATAGCAGAAACAGTGGTTATGATTGTGCCAATTGGAGTTGATAAATGTTGATGTTGGGATGTCTCACAACAGTTTCATTTATTTGGGATTGGAATAAAGTTTCTCAATTTCCAATGTTTTATAGAATAGCAAGAAATATACATATAACATATAAGGCCTGCATCCTTTGTACATGAAAGATTCAAATCGATCAAAAGCAAGTTTAAAATAACGTGATTTAATACTGAGCAACATGATTTGAATCTTAAGTAACATGAAATTTTTATTTATTATTTTCTTGATCACCATGAAATATTGAGTAGGGCAGACTTTATACAATCGCTTTCATACTAATTTCTCGTGGCTAAACTTAAAAAAAACTCCATTCATTTCTATTATGAAATTTATGCAGGACAAACTTTTGGATCAGACCAGGTTCACAGTAGCACTCAACCTAGACTGAATGTCCAGATTTACAACCTTGCTTCTATATATTGTGTATCAGTTGACATTACAATCATGGTTTGAATCATTATGAACAAAAGGTGCAGATCTTATATGTATATTTCATGTCTGTTTTGTTTCATGGTTTGGCATTATTCTATAAATTAATGATTTTCAAATAAGTCATTGGTATTATTTTGTGAGTGTGCTTGCTATTATTATACTCACTTAACTTAGAACATCACAACAATGCTGTAACTTATTAACTCATTATTCTCATACCATCATTAGGTAATCCAGACCGTGCTGGCGCGGGCAACTGCAGGTATTGTCAGCTTTAGGCTGTGTTTTATGTTGTGTATGTAACTGTCACCTATGTTTCATGATTGATAGTTCTTTGATTTTGATAATTGATGCTTCTTCGTGTTTCCTTTGTCGGATTTGGGCGTGGCTAGATCCAGTTTGTCATTGGTTCAGGTAAGCTTGGTGCTCTCACAGTCTGATCTTTTATCTTCCTCTGTTTTCAATTAGGGGAAAGCTGAAATTTTTAAATAGGATGAGGAGTTTCAGAGCCTGTGTCATTTCATCTTGAAACATATTGGTGGTTGTTAGTCCTCAAAATTTGACTTTCACTTTGTTACATATAAGTTTGATCATTTGGGTTCTTTTTTTTAATTTGTTTGCCTGAAATTAAAGAACATTTCTCCTGGGTTTGCAAACTTTAGTGAGTGCAGAATCAAAAATGGTTTTCACCTGATATTGAGTTGCTTGGATCAGTATAGTTAAAGTGCATATGGACGTTTTCATTCACACACAGGTGTGTGTGTATTCACACAGATACATAGTTCATAGATACATGCATATCATTAAGTGTGGGAGTGGGATGTCTCATTTCTGGGGTGTGAGGAGTGGTTATTGGATCATCCCGGTCTATAAAGATGAAATGGCCACCCAAAATTCAGTAGCGAAGACAGGAGATGTGTTTTTAAAATTTATTTCAAGTCCTCATACTCTTCTCTCATTTGTTGTTTCAAACATAAGACCAGAGTGACTGCATCTGGGGTGGAAGGATAAGGCTCCCTGACATGAGGCCTCACAACTGATGGCTTTTCGACACCTTACCCTGCTGTACCAATGCATTTTTCTAGCTACTGTCTGTGTTTGAGCTTAATCAGAATTTTGAAGGCTATGAACAGGTCCAGAGAAACCTTATTTTTACCTTTAGAAACAGTTGATGCCATATTTGTCCAATTATTCTTAAATTTGAGAGCTTTTGATTCCTTATTTGGGGTGATTTTCATATCTTTGCCCTATTAAGATGCACAAGAATCAGTTCATGTGTACTATTGTTTGATTATGCTTTTATGCAGACATACTTTTCCAATAACCCAGAGTTCTTTTCCAATAGCCAAAGATTTTTGATCGATCCACATGTGACAGAAACCAGACTCGATATTTCTTTTTAATGAAGTCCAGATCTGAAATTTCAGTGTATTGCCTTGATACTGTAATCTCATCATCTGACTTCATGTTTTTAGTATGTATCTCTATTGACTTGCTATATACCAAGTAGATATAGTTTTACCAGCAAATTATATTCAAATAAGTTTCCCAAAAGAAAGAACCAAGTCAAGAGATCAATGCGGATAAAACCTACTGAAAACCGCATTGAATCAAGCCACAAAACCCATTTCACTTTCCTCATTTCATTTTAGCTATCCTAGATCTCTACTTTTTCATATTCAGAAAAACCGAGCTCCGATTTGTTTCCAATTCTCACTGCATATGGGTTGTTTATGATTATAGAGGTTCACTCATTCATCATAGTTTGATTTGGTTTTAAACTTCGGTAGTATGCTTTGTGATTTTTTTATTTATTTTTATGATCATATTTTTTTGTTTTTTGGTGTGATGTTCTTGATGTGTTTTTGATATTTTGAGGTGGGTCTGTGGAAAGCTATGAATTTTTCCCCTGGTAATCTGAGATGTGTGTGTTTGATTTAGTTAATTGCAGGGTACTGTATAATGTAGTTTGAATATTGGTTTTGTTTCATGGTGGAAGTTTTGGTGATGGTTTGATTTTGAGGTATTGGCTTTGAGCTTTTGTAATGCTTAGTATTGATGTTCATTACTAGCACTACTTTTATATTAGTGATCGGCTTTATATCTGTCATATGTAATATAAGTATATCATGTTCATTCAGTACTTCTGTAATCTGGATCTGCGTACCTACATAATTGAATATTGATGGTGATTCCTATATGCTGGTCTCTAGAATGATTTGCATTTCCATTCGTACCTGGTGAGAAACTTATTAATGTTTTCAAACTGATATATGGATTCTGAGTCGAGATTCCAACATGTTTTGGATGCATGCGTATTTTCATATATGTGGTTTCTTATGTTAGTTTAGACTGGAAGCATATTGAAAGGATCTGATATAAGAGCATTACACATTAATACTTATATTAATAAGACCATATATGTGGTTTATGCATGTGTATTTTCATATACGTGGTTTCTTATATGTGAGCATTTCTTATGTTAATAAGAGCATTACAGTTCAATAGCCCTAACAGTTGTATTATTCAACTATTAGTACACATTAATTCTCATCCGTTTGGAATGATTAGATTCCTTCTTTCACAGAAACATAATAGCAAGTTTTTTGTGCCATGAAACAAAATATATATATTGATGCATTCACCAACAGCTACACAGGCACTTATTAACAAAGATTGATTTTTGGGTTTCAAGTTGTTAAATGATCACTTCATTTTGAACAGTTAGTTAGGATAGTAAGCATTTTTAATGGAATGAAAATGGTTGGGTGGTTATTATTAATTACTTACACTGCAATGGCTATTGCAGGCAAGAAGAATTTGAAAAGTCTGGAGCTGGTAGAGCTGCACGTGCATAACAACAGGCTATTGCAAAGCAAGCAGCCAACTCCAACAAAGGCGAATCGGTTTTAAAGGTACTGTATTCCTTGAATCTTATTGGAAGATTGAGCCACACTGTTAAGTTAGATTACAAGGCCAATCTGTGTTGCTTATGTTATAAGTTAGAATGGTGCAGAGAGAATACTAGCAACAATGATGTCATTATGCCCTGTTCTTTTGCACTCGCCATTGTATTCTTGATACCATAGAGCAATGTGTATATCTCCTGAAATCAGATGGTTCATATGTTTTGACTGTTTTGGTTTTTATTGATACAATGGTCAATGGGATGAGGCCAAGCCTTTTATTTCGCCAACAACTAGATTTTGGGTAACGCAAAGGACTTTGGATTTTTATTGGCTCTGTTGATCGATATGTTTTATGCCATTTCTTAGAATATGCTCTTCTGGGTGATGGGTTAGTCTTGAAATTGAGAGCTTTTGATTGTTTGCTTGGGATGCATTTTCATATCTTTGTACTAAAATTACATTCAGACTTACACTCTTCATAATGAGTGAGAGGACTTGGATTTTGCTTATAGGTACTGTTTTATGTGTTGTGGCATCCATGTTCGAATTTGAATTATGTATTGAGCTTTTCCTCAAGATCGAGAGCATCTATTGCTCGGTAAAGTTCACTTCTCTAATATGAACGGTCTGCTTTAAAAGTATTTCATTGCTAGAGTCTTAGACAATGAAAAATTCTCTGGCCTTCTCTTTTGGATAACAAGGAGTTACTTTTAACAAGGCTGGGAAACATGATGTATCAAAAATGTGTGAAACTTTGTCAATACCTAGATGTCTAAATGATGGCGAGGTTTAAGGTTTTGCCTTATACAAGTGACCTGTAGTGCAATGATTAGAACCATAGTTTACAGATTCAACAACAACCCAACAGCCTAGAATTACACAAACTCTTTACATACATATATATATAGACAGGTAGTGAGGCAGCAAGGTCCACATAGCTTGAGCTGGTTAATCCAATCTCAAACACCTTGGTCCAACCACCCTCCTCTCCACCTCCCTTCCTTTGATCTAGCTTCAGTCACACACACTTAAATTGCAAGTGGAATCACAACCATAAGGTCAGTGATCCACACTGACATTGCAACTCCCCCAATACCATTAGTGTTTGCTAGCACCATGTTGATAGCTTATGTTTATTTAAGCTAATAAAAAACTCCAAATGAAACATAAAACATTAGATTTGATTTGATTTTTGGGGAGATGTGACTGGAAGTGATTCTAAAACATGCCTTGTATTTTTGATTTGATTATTTGTGACACAGTTTTGTATCTGGTCATTGTGTTGAATGCTGGAGCTGCATTAAATTGTACATAAACTTGCCGTTACTCTCATATTTCTACATTTCTTACTCTATTGTTTGAAATCCTATTAAGTCCATATGTAGATGGACAACAACAGTGACAGTGAGTTGTTGACAAGAACTGTGACATGTCATTCGTTTGTTTATTTGCTGACATTTCTAGGTGCCATTATGTGAACATTACCTCTTCAAAACACGATATTCCTCTGTGGCAAGCTGGGTTCTGTTTCTTCCTCTCCGTTTTGATCAAAGGTGAGTTTCCTTTCGCCATGACTGACCTTACAATCTTATGTTTGTGCACGATCAAAGGTGAGTTCCCATCGCACTACCTATTCATATCTATGGGAATAGCCACGGAATCATAAGGTCTAAGAACTGTAATTTGTTATGTCTTGGTGGTAAATTGAATCAGGCCCTTATCAAGTTAAGAGATCAATGCGGATAAAACCTACTGAAAACCGCATTGAATCAAGCCACAAAACCCATTTCACTTTCCTCTTTTCCTTTTAGCTATCCATCTCTCTACTTTTTCATGTTCAGAAAAACTGAGCTCCGATTTGTTGCTAATTCTCACTGCATATAGGTTTTTTATTATGGAGGTTCACTCATTCATTATAGTTTGATTTGGTTGTAAACTTCTCTAGGATGCTTTGTGAAATTTTTTTATTTTTATGATCATAATTTTTTGTTTTTTAGTGTGATGTTCTTGATGGGTTTTTGGTATTTTTAGGTGGGTCTGTGGAAAGCTATGAATTTTTTCCCTAGGTTTTTGGTAATCTGAGATGTGTGTGTTTGGTTTAGTTAATTGCAGGGTATTGTATAATGTATGAATATTGGTTTTGTTTCTTGGTGGAAGTTTTGGTGATGGTTTGATTTGGAGGTATTGGCTTTGAGCTTTTGTAAGGTATTGATGCTTATTACTAGCACTACTTTTATATTAGTGATCGGCTTTATTATCAATATGTAGTATAAGTACATCATAGGCATCACCAATTTATTACAGTATTAAAACATAGAGCATAATTGAATATATAAAAGACTGGGTGCACAACATAGCACAGCTTAGAACATCACATGAAATACACCAAATAACCAATCCCAAGTTCCAGCAGTACTCAAATTAATAAGTTTATCATCCAAAAAACTAAAACCATCTCTGTCCTCATTTTGGCTACCGCTTTTTTGCTTTTTACATTTGTTCACTACCCTTAGTCTGTGTTGTTTTCTTTTGTTTGGTGAAAACTTCTAGACAGACTAATTGTGCATGTGTGACATGGTAAGCAACATCGACATCTTTGATTGTATCTTTCTAGATGTCAAGAAAGGTTTAATGCATTCTATGCTCTTATGTATTCTCTATGTTCTTCGTGACCTTATGAATATATATCAAAAAATATATATCATGTGACGACATTGGTATTTGGTTTTCTTATTTGCCTCTCATGCTAGAAACTTGGGTACTAAGCCTATGTTTAATTTCGATCCGGTTAGAAGATAATGTGTTTTGATCATTCTCATCCTTATCACTATGCCGAAATTGTTTTATCAAGTGTTGTTATGTATCTCGATAGGACTAAACCGCACTGGCGCGGGCATGTTGCCTAGTAATACACAACACTCATGTTAGAAAGTCTTTATGTGACCGGTCCAATTACTGGTCTATTACCTAAAGAGGAACAGAAATAAGTGTTATTCATTTTTTTCTTCAGTAAACTGGCTGTGTTTTTTAATTTTAAATGCAAAGCAAGGATCATAATGCACAACACTCATGTTAGAAAGTATTTTATTTAACAGGACACTGAATTTCCTATCCTTGCTGTGTTAGAAAGTAAACTGGCTGTGTTATTTTATACAAATTCCTACAAAACACTGAAGTTCCTATCCTTACCCCCACTTCACAAAAAAAAACTCTGTTCCCCTATAAGTACATTCATGTGTGTAAATTTTAACTTTTAAGGATGAAATGGCTATAGTATAATTAGGTCTGTAATAAGATGCAGGTCATGTTCGCTCACATATGAATGTATATCAGATTGAAAAGAAAAAAAGAAAAAAAAGATTGGATATGTTTAGGCTGTATATCAGATTGAAAAGAGTGGTTTTTGGAGGATTACCAGTGTGAGGGAACGAAGTCCGTATGAAGATTCAAGATATATATATATATATATATATATATAATAGTAACAGGATTTGATTGTGATTTATTTTTGCACTATCCTTATAAGTAACAGGAGTTGAAATATAATTTTTTATTTTTTTATACTGTGGTAATTTTTATACTGGGGTGTGAAATTTTATCTTTTAAAAAGATAGAAAACAAAGAACAAGGAGGCACAAATATAATGGAAAACGAAATAGAAGATTTATTACTTCAAGGAAAACAAAACAGAGAGACATACTCACTTTTCCTACGAAGGTGCTCTCCTTTTTTGTACTATCATTTTGGTCTGAGCTTAGGTTTTTACTCAGAAGTGAACAATTTTGTGGATTGTTTTCCCTTACCCTCACCTATCATACATTTGGATAACTTAATTCATCATACTGATTTAGTTCATATCAAAACTATATGTTCAGTCCTTCCGTGTAGTGTTGTTTTTCTCAACTGGTAATGAATAGTGGAAATTTGTACTCCTGTAATTATATTTGGCTCTCTGGCTCTTTCCAGGTAACTTCCTACTGTCAGATTTCTTTATGGCTTATCTAAGCTTATTTGGGTCATTGGCATACTTGGTATTTTTTCCTTTTAAGTATTTATCCAATTTTGCCAACATCTATGAGATCGCGGATTCCAAATGTTTATTAAATTTCAGAGATGATTGTCGTTGGTATATTCAGGCCCAAAGACGAACAATACAAAGTTTTCCAGGATTCTGTGAACGTGAAAATGTTCGCAATCTTTAAAATCTTGTTAAAATGTATAGAAAACGAGATTTATATTCAAAGTAAATTGAGGAAACAGGTTAAAAGATCAACGTCGTTGGTATATTGAGGTCCACAGAAGAACAATGCAAAGTTTTCAAGCGATTCTGTGAACGTCAAAATTTTTACATTCTTTAAAATCTTGTTAAAATGTCTAGAAAACGAGATTTATATTTAAAGTATATTGAAGAAACTAGTTTAGAGATTAACGTCGTTGGTATATTGAGGTCTCTAGAAGAACAATACAAAGTTTTCAAGCGATTGTGTGAACGTCAAAATGTTCGCAATCTTAAAAATCTTGTAAAATGCCTATAAAACGATATTTATATTCAAACTAAATTGAAGAAACAAGTTAAGAGATCAACGTCGTTCGTATATTTAGGTCCACACAAGAACAATACAAAATTTTCAAGCGATTCTGTGAACGTCAAATTTTTCACAATCTTTAAAATCTTGTTAAAATGCTTAGAAAACGAGATTTATATTCAAAGTAAATTGAAGAAACAAGTTTAGAGATGATTGTCGTTGGTATATTCAGGTCCACACAAGAACAATACAAAATTTTCAAGCGATTCTGTGAACGTCAAAATGTTCGCAATCTTTAAAATCCTGTTAGAAAGCTTAGAAAACGAGATTTATATTCAAAGTAAATTGAAGAAACAAGTTAAGCATAGAAAACGAGATTTATATTCAAAGTAAATTGAAGAAACAAGTTTAGAGATCAATGTCGATGTTATATTCAGGTCCACAAAAGAACAATACAAAGTTTTCAAGCAATTATGTATACGTCAAAACGTTCACAATCTTTAAAATCTTGTTAAAAAGCTTAGAAAACGAGATTTATATTCAATTTAAATTGAAAAAACAAGTTAAGAGATCAATGTCGTTGGTATATTGAGGACCAAAGAAGAACAATACAAAGTTTTCAAGCGATTCTGTGAACGTTAAAATGTTCGCAGTCTTTAAAATCTTGTTAAAAAGCTTAGAAAACGAGATTTATATTCAATGTAAATTGCAGAAACAAGTTAAGAGATCAATGTCGTGGGTATATTGAGGTCCAAAGAAGAACAATACACTGTTTTCAAACGATTCTGTGAACGTCAAAATGTTCGCAATCTTTAAAATCTTGTTAAAATGTCTAGAAAACTAGGATTATTTTCACTGAAGATTGACGAAACAAGTTAAGAGATCAATGTCGTTGGTATATTGAGGTCCAAAGAAGAACAATACACTGTTTTCAAACGATTCTGTGAACGTCAAAACCTTCACAATCTTTAAAATCTTGTTAAAAAGCACAGAAAACGAGATTTAGTTTCAAAGTAAATTGAAGAAACAAGTTAAGAGATCAATGTCGCTGGTATATTGGAACCAAAGAAGAAAAATACAAAGTTTTCAAACGATTTTGTGAACGTCAAAAAGTTCGCAATCTTTAAAATCTTTTTAAAAACTTAGAAAACGAGATTTATATTCAATGTAAATTGAAGAAACAAGTTAAGAGATCAATGTCGTTGGTATATTGAGGTCCAAAGAAGAACAATACACTGTTTTCAAACGATTCTGTGAACGTCAAAATGTTCGCAATCTTTAAAATCTAGTTAAAATGTCAAGAAAACTAGGATTATTTTCACTGAAGATTGACGAAACAAGTTAAGAGATCAATGTCGTTGGTATATTGAGGTCTAAAGAAGAACAATACACTGTTTTCAAGCGATTCTGTGAACGTTAAAACGTTCACAATCTTTAAAATCTTTTTAAAAAGCTTAGAAAACGAGATTTATTTTCAATTGAGATTGGCGAAACAAGTTAAGAGATCAATGTCGATGGTTTATTCAGGTCCACAAAAGAACAATACAAAGTTTTCAAGCGATTCTGTGAACGTCAAAACGTTCACAATCTTTAAAATCTTGTTAAAAACCATAGAAAACGAGATTTAGTTTCAAAGTAAATTGAAGAAACAAGTTAAGAGATCAATGTCGTTGGTATATTGAGGTCCAAAGAAGAACAATACACTGTTTTCAAACGATTCTGTGAACGTCAAAACTTTCACAATTTTTAAAATCTAGTTAAAAAGCTTAGAAAACGAGATTTATATTCAAAGTAAATTGAAGAAACAAGTTAAGAGATCAATGTCGTTGGTATATTGAGGACCAAAGAACAACAATACAAAGTTTTCAAGCGATTCTGTGAACGTCAAAATGTTCGCAATCTTTAAAATCTTTTTAAAAAGCTTAGAAAACGAGATTTATATTCAATGTAAATTGAAGAAACAAGTTAAGAGATCAATGTCGTAGGTATATCCCGACAAAAGAAGAACAATACAAAGTTTTCAAGCGATTCTGTGAACGTTAAAATGTTCGCAATCTTTAAAATCTTGTTAAAAAGCCAAGAAAACGAGATTTATATTCAATGTAAATTCAAGAAACAAGTTAAGAGATCAATGTCGTTGGTATATTGAGGTCCAAAGAAGAACAATACACTGTTTTCAAACGATTCTATGAACGTCAAAATGTTCGCAATCTTTAAAATCTTGTTAAAATGTCTAGAAAATTAGGATTATTTTCACTGAAGATTGACGAAACAAGTTAAGAGATCAATTTCGTTGGTATATTAAGGTCCACAAAAGAACAATACAAAGTTTTCAAACGATTTTGGGAACGTCAAAAACTTCACAATTTTTAAAATCTTGTTAAAAAGCTTAGAAAACGAGATTTATATTCAATGTAAATTGAAGAAACAAGTTAAGAGATCAATGTCGTTGGTATATTGAGAACCAAAGAAGAACAATACAAAGTTTTCAAGCTATTCTGTGAACGTCAAAATGTTCGCAATCTTTAAAATCTTGTTAAAAAACTTAGAAAACGAGATTTATATTCAATGTAAATTGCAGAAACAAGTTAAGAGATCAATGTCGTTGGTACATTTAGGTCCACAAAAGAACAATACAAAGTTTTCAAACAATTTTGTGAACGTCAAAAACTTCACAATTTTTAAAATCTTGTTAAAAAGCTTAGAAAACGAGATTTATTTTCAATTGAGATTGACGAAACAAGTTAAGAGATCAATGTCGATGGTATATTCAGGTCCACAAAAGAACAATACAAAGTATTCAAGCGATTCTGTATACGTCAAAACGTTCACAATCTTTAAAATCTTGTTAAAAAGCTTAGAAAACGAGATTTATATTCAATGTAAATTGAAGAAACAAGTTAAGAGATCAATGTCGTTGGTATATTGAGGACCAAAGAAGAACAATACAAAGTTTTCAAGCGATTCTGTGAACGTTAAAATGTTCGCAATCTTTAAAATCTTGTTAAAAAGCCTAGAAAACGGTATTTATATTCAATGTAAATTCAAGAAACAAGTTAAGAGATCAATGTCGTTGGTATATTGAGGTCCAAAGAAGAACAATACACAGTTTTAAAACGATTCTGTGAACGTCAAAAACTTCACAATTTTTAAAATCTTGTTAAAAAGCTTAGAAAACGAGATTTATATTCAATGTAAATTGAAGAAACAAGTTAAGAGATCAATGTCGTTGGTATATTGAGGACCAAATAAGAACAATACTAAGTTTTCAAGCGATTCTGTGAACGTCAAAATGTTCGCAATCTTTAAAATCTTGTAAAAAGCTTAGAAAACGAGATTTATATTCAATGTAAATTGCAGAAACAAGTTAAGAGATCAATGTCGTTGGTACATTCAGGTCCACAAAAGAACAATACAAAGTTTTCAAACGATTCTGTCAACGTCAAAACGTTCACAATCTTTAAAATCTTGTTAAAGAGCTTAGAAAACGAGATTTATATTCAAAGAAAATTGAAGAAACAAGTTAAGAGATCAATGTCGTTGGTATATTGAGGACCAAAGAAGAACAATTCAAAGTTTTCAAGCGATTCTGTGAACGTCAAAATGTTCGCAATCTTTAAAATCTTGTTAAAAAGCTTAGAAAACGAGATTTATATTCAATGTAAATTGCAGAAACAAGTTAAGAGATCAATGTCGTTGGTACATTCAGGTCAACAAAAGAACAATACAAAGTTTTCAAACGATTCTGTGAACGTCAAAACGTTCACAATCTTTAAAATCTTGTTAAAAAGCTTAGAAAACGAGATTTATATTTGAAGAAACAAGTTAAGAGATCAATGTCGTTGGTATATTGAGGACCAAAGAAGAACAATACAAAGTTTTCAAGCGATTCTGTGAACGTCAAAATGTTCGCAATCTTTAAAATCTTGTTAAAAAGCTTAGAAA
Organism: Comarum palustre; assembly: GCA_951800085.1. NCBI lineage: Eukaryota > Viridiplantae > Streptophyta > Magnoliopsida > Rosales > Rosaceae > Comarum > Comarum palustre. Next base: position 9,016,111 of record OX637579.1, on the reverse strand, counting down.
ACGAGATTTATATTCAATGTAAATTGCAGAAACAAGTTAAGAGATCAATTTGATACTAAAGAGGAACCACCAGCCACAAACCACAACCTAGCTAGCAAAACTAGCGCTAGCTCTACATCTAGCTAAACCATCTATGTCATCAAGAACCACACTTTTAACAAAAGTAGGAGGAGTATCTAAAAAGAAAAGACCATGAGAACTCTCTAAACTATGCTTGGCTAAAGAGTCAGCAACCATATTCTTCTCTCGGTGCACATGCCTCACAGTCACAAGATCAAACTGCTGCAAAAGCCTTTTGCAATTCACAATGATAGTGCCAAGAGGATGAAGACCAATACTATCATTCTGCAACAAAGACACAAGGGTGGCAGAATCAGATTCCACCTCCAACTTTTTGAATTGAAGACGAATAGCCAACTGCAAGCCATAGAACAGACCCCAAGCTTCTGCTTGCAGGACAGCCCCAACTCCAATGTTAGCCATAAAACCACCCTGCCAGACCCCACAATGATCCCTGATAATACCTCCAGCACCAATACAACCATGTCTATTCCTGGAGCCATCCACATTCAGCTTCACAGTACCCAAATCCGGTTTAGACCAAGACAGCATTTCAAGACGCTTACCAGCATGCATTCTATGTTTATTAGTAGACCTATCCCAATCAGCAGCATAATCCATGACAATATCAGCAACATTATGAGGATAAATAAAGGCTTCCTCAAAGGCACTCTTGCACCTCCACTTCCAAATAAACCAACAACAGCAGACAAAAAAGATCCTCCATTCAAGATTATTAGCAAAACAGGCAGACTGACTAAGGTTTGCAAACAGCCAGCCATTCCAATCCAAAGTAAAGGAAGCAGCCATAGTAGAAGGCAGCTTAAAGGAGTTCCAAACATAACTAGCTCTAGGACAATCTCTGAAAAGGTGAAGCATGGATTCAGGAGCTTCAGGACAGAAATTACAGCAAGGGGAGTCAGCCATTTTCCGATGAGCCCTTTGCACATTAGTCATCAACTTACCAGCAACAAAAGTCCAGAGAAAAATTTTCAGCTTAGGAGGAATGTTTAAGGACCAGTTCTTCAACCACACATATCTTTCCTCATCCTGACCATCCCCAGTCAACAAAAACGCAGACTTCACCGAAAACACCCCACTAGAAGAACTTCCCCAAATCAAAGAGTCAGGCAAGTCATCAGTAGAAAAAGGGATAGCACAAATAATATCAACAACTTCCAGAGGCAGAAGACAAAGCAGCAACTCCCTGTTCCAAACCTGACAGTCCCAAAAATCCTTGACAACAGCAGTGAGATCAACCAAGTCTTGATCTAAAGCCAAGTCCTTCAAGACACCACAAGAAACCCAGCTGTCAGACCAAAACTTAACCCTTTCACCATTCCCAATTTTCCACTGCAGCCCCTTTCTTAATAACTCAGCACCATGGAGGATGCTGGCCCAAGTACTAGAACAAGGGTTAGGCCGTTTATAATCATCCAGCAGAAAATTGTGCTTCAAATACTTCCCCTGAAAAATCTTATTCCACAGGCCCTTGTCACTTTGAACAATCCTCCAGCCAACCTTAGCTAACATGGCCTGATTCATGTCTTTAGACTTTTTAACACCAAGCCCCCCAAAACATTTGGGTCTGCACACAGAGTCCCAATTCACCACATGAACCTTCCTTGCTGCAGCAGTGTCTCCCCATAAGAAATCCCTGTTAATCTTATCCAACTTATCACAAACACTTGCAGGCAGCCTAGCAGTCTGCATAGCATAAATAGGAATTGAAGAAGTAACAGCATTTATCAGAGTAAGCCTCCCAGCCATATTCAGGGTCTTACTCTTCCAACTAGCAAGTCTGGCTTGGACTTTATCAATTAGAAAACCATAAGTCTTAGGGCTAACACGCTTATGAATTAGGGGCATCCCAAGGTAATTCCCTAAATCCTTAGACAGAGGAGAACCACAAATAGAACTAATTTCCCCAGCAACATCAGAATTAACATTTGAAGAACAGTAAATCAAAGACTTCTCAAAGCTAACAGATTGCCCTGAAATACTACAGAAAAAATCCATCACTGTCTTCATTATAAGGGCTTGCTGGGGACTAGCTTCAGCAAACAAAATCAAGTCATCAGCAAAAAACAGGTGGGAGACATAAGGACCAGCCCTAGAAGCTTTAACAGGCTTCCAATAACCAATGCTCACAGCAGACTGGATGAAATGGAACAACTTTTCCATACACAACACAAAAATATAAGGGGACAAAGGATCCCCTTGTCTGATGCCCCTAGTACCAGAAAAAGACTGAGAAAGTTCCCCATTAATTAGCACTTGATAAGAAACAGTAGTGACACAGCTCATAATAAGCTTAATAAGATGGCTAGGAAGATTAAGTTCAGACAGCACCTCCTCAATGAAATTCCAACTCAATTTATCATAGGCTTTGGAGAGGTCCACTTTCCAAGCCATAATCCCTTTCTTACCCCTACTGATTTTACACTGGTGCATGATCTCTTGGGCAATCATAATATTATCAGCAATTTGCCTTCCAGGCACAAAACTAACTTGATTAGGACTAATCCAATTTTTGAGCAAAGGCCTGAGTCTATCCACAATAATCTTAGAAATAACCTTATAAATGGTACAGCACAAACTGATAGGCCTGAATAGATGTAAATGCTGAGGATTAGGAACTTTAGGGACAAGAGTAATAAGGGTATGATTTAGACCTGTAGGGATGCAGCTAGCAGCAAAAGCCTGGGACACCACCTCCAAAATTTCAGGGGCACATAAACTCCAATGCTGCTGAAAGAAAAGAGCAGGGAAACCATCCACACCGGGAGCCTTCAAACTACCAATTTTGAACAAAGAATCATGAATGTCCTTCTCAGTCACAGACCTACTCAAATCAGCCATGTCCTCAGGAGAAATCTCAGGAAATAAGGATGGAATAAAGTACTCAGAATCCGGGATAGCTTCAGCCTTAAAAAGATTGCTAAAGAACTCAACAGCAGCTAGGTGCATAGCCTTCAAGTCCTCACACCAACCACCATTAGCATCAAAAAGGCCATCAATTCTATTCCTTCTTCTTATAACAGTAGTCAAATGAAAAAACTTAGTGTTCCTATCCCCCTCACACAGCCACTTATCCCTAGACTTTTGTTTCCAAAGCATAGCCTCAGCATCTCTAATTCTGCCATAGTCAGCAATAAGCTTCTTCTCAAGGTTTTGAAGAAAAGCATTTGGCCTCCTCCCCAAACTCATCTGAATCCCACAGATTCTAGCATGCAAAATCCTTTTTTTCTTAAAGACATTTCCAAAAACATTCTTGTTCCAAGCATCCAAAGCCCCAGCAAGGGAACTGGTTTTAAGTAATAGATCTCCCTGCGTACTATTCCACTGATGAGACACATATCAAGAAAATTATCATGATCAATCCACATAGCTTGGAATCGAAAAGGAGCATTTCTTCTTGGCCCTCTCAGACTAGGATGGAGCTTAATCAAAATAGGACAGTGATCAGAACGCATTCTGGCCAAATGGACCACAGAAGCATCAGCAAATAAAATCCTCCAGTCAGCATCACAGAAGGCCCTATCCAGCCTTTCCTTCACAAATCCATTAGACCATGTATACTCAGCCCCTTGGAAGCCCAAATCAACAAGGCCATTTCTACAAACCCAGTCCTGCATACCCCCAAATCTAAAATTTTTAGATCCACCAATCTTATCCACAAAAGAAAGAAGCTCATTAAAGTCTCCAACAATCAGCCAAGGCAATTTAATTCTCTGATAAATGCTGTCCAAATGGCTCCAAAGATTCCTCCTCAAGGTATTGCAAGGGCTAGCATACACACCAGTAAGTAACCAAGGACTAACACCCTGCCAAGAAACCTTAACAGAAATGGCCTGGAACTGAGAGTCAACAAGCTCTACAGCAACCACATCACTCTTCCACAACAGTCAGATACCACCAGCAAAACCAACTGCTTCCCTAATTCTAAAATCAGAGAAACCAAGACCAAGAAGGAATTTCTTAGCACATTGAAATTGAACTTTAGGTTCACAAATAATGAGAACATCAACTTTATTCATCTTCACCAAATCTTCAACAGAAGACCTAAAATCACTACTTCCAGCACCCCTAGCATTCCAGAAAACAATATTATCCATAAAGACATAAGAGGGGGAAGGAGAACCTCCTTGATTAAGCATGAACCATTTCATCCTCACCAGAGGAAGAAAGGTTGACATCTATTGGCAAAGCACTATTTCCAGCAAAAACTTGGTCAACAAAACAGGAAGAAGCCTTTTCCACACTTAAAGCACTCTTCTCCTGATCCATATGCTCCTCTGGAGGACAGTGACCAAAAAAACCACCAAAATCCCTAGAACCCGGCATCCCATCTATACTACCAAAGGAAACCTTCTTAGAGACTACAGGCTTTAAACTCAACTGAGCAGCACCTTTATACCTTCTGTTCCCTTTGGCAGCAAACTTAGAAGAACCAGCAACAGCATTTGAAATGTCAGTCAAAGGAGCTGCAGAAGCAACTTTTGGCAGAATCCTACTGATTTTACTAGAATCCAGGTGCTTAGAACTAGGAGCACTAGCCCTTGAAGAAGAAGAAACACCAACACCTGTAAAACGAGATTTATATTCAATGTAAATTGACGAAACAAGTTAAGAGATCAATGTCGTTGCTAGATTAAGGTCCAGAAAAGAACAATACAAAGTTTTCAAATGATTTTGGGAACGTCAAAAACTTCACAATTTTTAAAATCTTGTTAAAAAGCTTAGAAAACGAGATTTATATTCAATGTAAATTGAAGAAACAAGTTAAGAGATCAATGTCGTTGGTATATTGAGGACCAAAGAACAACAATACAAAGTTTTCAAGCGATTCTGTGAACGTCAAAATGTTCGCAATCTTAAAATCTTGTTAAAAAGCTTAGAAAACGAGATTTATATTCAAAGTAAATTCAAGAAACAAGTTAAGAGATCAATGTCGTTGGTAAATTGAGGTCCAATGAAGAACAATACACTGTTTTCAAACGATTCTGTGAACGTCAAAATGTTCGCAATCTTTAAAATCTTGTTAAAATGTCTAGAAAACTAGTATTATTTTCACTGAAGATTGACGAAACAAGTAAAGAGATCAATGTCGTTGGTATATTGAGGTCTAAAGAAGAACAATACACTGTTTTCAAGCGATTCTGTGAACGTCAAAACGTTCACAATCTTTAAAATCTTGTTAAAAATCTTAGAAAACGAGATTTATTTTCAATGTAAATTGAAGAAACTAGTTAAGAGATGATTGTCGATGGTATATTCAAGTCCACAAAAGAACAATACAAAGTTTTCAAGCGATTCTGTAAACGTCAAAATGTTCGCAATCTTTAAAATCTTGTTAAAAAGCATAGAAAACGAGATTTTTATTCAATGTAAATGCAGAAACAAGTTAAGAGATCAATGTCGTTGGTACATTCAGGTCCACAAAAGAACAATACAAAGTTTTCAAACAATTTTGTGAACGTCAAAATGTTCGCAATCTTTAAAATCTTGTTAAAATGTCTAGAAAACTAGGATTATTTTCACTGAAGATAGATGAAACAAGTTAAGGGATCAATGTCGTTGGTATATTGAGGTCTAAAGAAGATCAATACACTGTGTTCAAGCGATTTTGTGAACGTTAAAAAGCTTAGAAAACGAGATTTATTTTCAATTGAGAACAATACAAAGTTTTCAAGCGATTCTGTGAACGTCAAAATGTTCGCAATCTTTAAAATCTTGTTAAAAAGCTTAGAAAACGAGATTTATATTCAATGTAAATTGCAGAAACAAGTTAAGAGATCAATGTCGTTGGTACATTCAGGTCCACAAAAGAACAATACAAAGTTTTCAAACGATTTTGTGATCGTCAAAAACTTCACAATTTTTAAAATCTTGTTAAAAAGCTTAGAAAACGAGATTTATATTCAATGTAAATTGAAGAAACAAGTTAAGAGATCAATGTCGTTGGTATATTGAGGACCAAAGAACAACAATACAAAGTTTTCAAGCGATTCTGTGAACGTCAAAATGTTCGCAATCTTTAAAAACTTGTTAAAAAGCTTAGAAAACGAGATTTATATTCAATGTAAATTGAAGAAACAAGTTAAGAGATCAATGTCGTTGGTATATTGAGGCCCAAAGAAGAACAATACAAAGTTTTCAAGCGATTCTGTGAACGTTAAAATGTTCGCAATCTTTAAAATCTTGTTAAAAAGCTTAGAAAACGAGATTTATATTCAATGTAAATTCAAGAAACAAGTTAAGAGATCAATGTCGTTGGTATATTGAGGTCCAAAGAAGAACAATACACAGTTTTAAAACGATTTTGTGAACGTCAAAATGTTCGCAATCTTTAAAATCTTGTTAAAATGTCTAGAAAACTAGGATTATTTTCACTGAAGATAGATGAAACAAGTTAAGGGATCAATGTCGTTGGTATATTGAGGTCTAAAGAAGATCAATACACTGTGTTCAAGCGATTCTGTGAACGTTAAAAAGTTCACAATCTTTAAAATCTTTTTAAAAAGCTTAGAAAACGAGATTTATTTTCAATTGAGATAGGCGAAACTAGTTAAGAGATGATTGTCGATGGTATATTCTGGTCCACAAAAGAATAATACAAAGTTTTCAAGCGATTCTGTGAAAGTCAAAACGTTCACAATCTTTAAAATCTTGTTAAAAAGCATAGAAAACGAGATTTAGTTTCAAAGTAAATTGAAGAAACACGTTAAGAGATCAATGTCGTTGGTATATTGAGGTCCAAAGAAGAACAATACACTGTTTTCAAACGATTCTGTGAACGTCAAAACGTTCATAATCTTTAAAATCTTGTTAAAAAGCATAGAAAACGAGATTTATATTCAAAGTAAATTGAAGAAACAAGTTAAGAGATCAATGTCGTTGGTATATTGAGGACCAAAGAAGAACAATACAAAGTTTTCAAGCGATTCTGTGAACGTTAAAATGTTCGCAATCTTTAAAATCTTGTTAAAAAGCTTTGAAAACGAGATTTATATTCAATGTAAATTGCAGAAACAAGTTAAGAGATCAATGTCGTTGGTATATTGAGGTCCAAAGAAGAACAATACACTGTTTTCAAACGATTCTGTGAACGTCAAAATGTTCGCAATCTATAAAATCTTGTTAAAATGTCTAGAAAACTAGGATTATTTTCACTGAATATTGACGAAACAAGTTCTGAGAACGTTAAAACGTTCACAATCTTTAAAATCTTTTTAAAAAGCTTAGAAAACGAGATTTATTTTCAAATGAGATTGGCGAAACAAGTTAAGAGATCAATGTCGATGGTATATTCAGGTCCACAAAAGAACAATACAAAGTTTTAAAGCGATTCTGTGAACGTCAAAACGTTCACAATCTTTAAAATCTTGTTAAAAAGCATAGAAAACGAGATTTAGTTACAAAGTAAATTGAAGAAACACGTTATGAGATCAATGTCGTTGGTATATTGAGGTCCAAAGAAGAACAATACACTGTTTTCAAACGATTCTGTGAACGTCAAAACGTTCACAATCTTTAAAATCTTGTTAAAAAGCTTAGAAAACGAGATTTATATTCAATGTAAATTGTATAAACAAGTTAAGAGATCATTGTCGTTGGTATATTGAGGTCTAAAGAAGAACAATACACTGTTTTCTAGCGATTCTGTGAACGTCAAAACGTTCATAATCTTTAAAATCTTGTTAAAAAGCATAGAAAACGGGATTTAGTTTCAAAGTAAATTGAAGAAACAAGTTAAGAGATCAATGTCGTTGGTATATTGAGGTCCAAAGAAGAACAATACACTGTTTTCAAACGATTCTGTGAACGTCAAAACGTTCACAATCTTTAAAATCTTGTTAAAAAGCTAAGAAAACGAGATTTATATTCAAAGTAAATTGAAGAAACAAGTTAAGAGATCAATGTCGTTGGTATATTGAGGTCCAAAGAAGAACAATACACTGTTTTCAAGCGATTCTGTGAACGTCAAAACGTTCATAATCTTTAAAATCTTGTTAAAAACCATAGAAAACGAGATTTAGTTTCAAAGTAAATGGAAGAAACAAGTTAAGAGATCAATGTCGTTGGTATATTGAGGTCCAAAGAAGAACAATACACTGTTTTCAAACGATTCTGTGAACGTCAAAACGTTCACAATCTTTAAAATCTTGTTAAAATGCTAAGAAAACGAGATTTATATTCAAAGTAAATTGAAGAAACAAGTTAAGAGATCAATGTCGTTGGTATATTGAGGTCCAAAGAAGAACAATACACTGTTTTCAAACGATTCTGTGAACGTCAAAATGTTCGCAATCTTTAAAATCTTGTTAAAATGTCTAGAAAACTAGGATTATTTTCACTGAAAATTGACGAAACAAGTTAAGAGATCAATGTCGTTGGTATATTAAGGTCCACAAAAGAACAATACAAAGTTTTCAAACGATTTTGGGAACGTCAAAAACTTTACAATTTTTAAAATCTTGTTAAAAAGCTTAGAAAACGAGATTTATATTCAATGTAAATTGAAGAAACAAGTTAAGAGATCAATGTCGTTGGTATATTGAGGACCAAAGAAGAACAATACAAAGTTTTCAAGCGATTCTGTGAACGTCAAATTGTTCGCAATCTTAAAAATCTTGTTAAAAAGCTTAGAAAACGAGATTTATATTCAATGTAAAATGCAGAAAAACGTTAAGAGATCAATGTCGTTGGTACATTCAGGTCCACAAAAGAACAATACAAAGTTTTCAAACGATTTTGTGAACGTCAAAAACTTCACAATTTTTAAAATCTTGTTAAAAAGCTTAGAAAACGAGATTTATATTCAATGTAAATTGAAGAAACAAGTTAAGAGATCAATGTCGTTGGTATATTGAGGACCAAAGAAGAACAATACAATGTTTTCAAGCGATTCTGTGAACGTTAAAATGTTTGCAATCTTTAAAATCTTTTTAAAAAGCTTAGAAAACGAGATTTATATTCAATGTAAATTGCAGAAACAAGTTAAGAGATCAATGTCGTTGGTATATTGAGGTCCAAAGAAGAACAATACACTGTTTTCAAACGATTCTGTGAACGTCAAAATGTTCGCAATCTTTAAAATCTTGTTAAAATGTCTAGAAAACTAGGATTATTTTCACTGAAGATTGACGAAACAAGTTAAGAGATCAATGTCGTTGGTATATTCAGATCCACAAAAGAACAATACAAAGTTTTCAAGCGATTCTGTGAACGTCAAAACGTTCGCAATCTTTAAAATCTTGTTAAAAAGCTTAGAAAACGAGATTTATATTCAAAGTAAATTCAAGAAACAAGTTAAGAGATCAATGTTGTTGGTATATTGAGGTCCAAAGAAGAACAATACACTGTTTTCAAACGATTCTGTGAACGTCAAAATGTTCGCAATCTTTAAAATCTTGTTAAAATGTCTAGAAAACTAGGATTATTTTCACTGAAAATTGACGAAACAAGTTAAGAGATCAATGTCGTTGGTATATTAAGGTCCACAAAAGAACAATACAAAGTTTTCAAACGATTTTGGGAACGTCAAAAACTTCACAATTTTTAAAATCTTGTTAAAAAGCTTAGAAAACGAGATTTATATTCAATGTAAATTGCAGAAATAAGTTAAGAGATCAATGTCGTTGGTATATTGAGGTCCAAAGAAGAACAATACACTGTTTTCAAACGATTCTGTGAACGTCAAAATGTTCGCAATCTTTAAAATCTTGTTAAAATGTCTAGAAAACTAGGATTATTTTCACTGAAGATTGACGAAACAAGTTAAGAGATCAATGTCGTTGGTATATTCAGATCCACAAAAGAACAATACAAAGTTTTCAAGCGATTCTGTGAACGTCAAAACGTTCGCAATCTTTAAAATCTTGTTAAAAAGCTTAGAAAACGAGATTTATATTCAATGTAAATTGAAGAAACAAGTTAAGAGATCAATGTCGTTGGTATATTGAGGACCAAAGAAGAACAATACAAAGTTTTCAAGCGATTCTGTGAACGTCAAATTGTTCGCAATCTTAAAAATCTTGTTAAAAAGCTTAGAAAACGAGATTTATATTCAATGTAAAATGCAGAAAAACGTTAAGAGATCAATGTCGTTGGTACATTCAGGTCCACAAAAGAACAATACAAAGTTTTCAAACGATTTTGTGAACGTCAAAAACTTCACAATTTTTAAAATCTTGTTAAAAAGCTTAGAAAACGAGATTTATATTCAATGTAAATTGAAGAAACAAGTTGATAAGAGCATAAAATGCTACGTTTTTAATGTGTTTCTACCCTTATTTATACTTTGTTTAACTCTTAATTTTGCAGATTTGAATCATTAGACTAAACCATGAATGTTTGGTGGAGAACAAGTGAAAACGTGCTTAAATAGAAGAAAATGTGGAGTTTTAGCAGAATCCTAATTGAACTAGGAATCCTAATCACACTAGGAATCCTAATCACATTAGGAATGTAAAGTCAAATTCGAAATTTTCAGAAGTTCATTGAAATGGGTTTCCTTATTTAACTAGGAAACCAAGTTGAGTTAGGAATCCTTATTGAATTAGGAATCCTTATTTAACAAGGAAACCATGTAGAACTAGGAAACCTTATTGAACTAGGATTGCTAAGCTCTATATATACCATTGTTGTGGACTAACAATTATTTCTCTCTCATTTACAGAAATTTGCCAACATTTCAAAGAGCGAGATTTTGTTCGAATTAAAGAAGGAAGTGGAAGCCGAATTAACTTCAAGAGGAGGAGGTTGCAGCCGAGTTGAATTCCAAGAATAGAGAGTTTGCAGCCGAATTGAAGTTAAAAGGAGTTGGAATTCGAAATTAGAGGCCCAAATTAACAAGGAATGAAGCAATCCTTAACCCAAAAGGAAAAGGAATGCAGCCAAAAGCCCAGCCCACAAGGGAGTAAACCCTAATTGCTCCTTATAAATACAAGGGGCAGCTGCAAGGAGAAGAGGTCGACCCCCCTATACTTAAAACACAGCAGCCACTCTCTCCCTCTCCATCACCAAGCAGCCGCCTCCATCTCTCTTCCCAAGCAGCTGCCGCCGCTCCTTCCTCTTCCACAAGCCAATACAGCCGCCCTCCATTCATCCTCCACAACATACAGCCACTTCATCTCGTCCTCCTCTCCACCATAACACAGCAGCTGCTCCGCCTCTCCTCCTCCATCATCCACAAGGCACACCGCCGCCCTCTCCACCACCAATTCAGCCGCTGCTCAACCAAGCATCGATCTCCACTCCTAAGTCAGTCCAAGATTCATGGTTGTCTTTAAATTTGTTTCAAATTCAGTTGTTAAATTCCATGTTATTTCTGAATTTTGTAACAAATTAACAATGTTCTTACATGATTTGATGAATTCTTTGGATTTCTTTATGTGTTTGATTGTTGTTTGGTTGAATTCTCTATATATGCATGTGTTAATTCGAATTTAAGACTTAAGGGCAGTAGTAATTAATTGAATTTATGCTTTAGTTTGGTTTATTTGCAGAGTTTGTGCACACAACAAATCATATGCACAAGGGCAGCCTCGGCCATGGCTGTCCCTTGTGTATAGATTTCATATGCTTATCGAATATAAGTTGAATCATGCGCGAAGTTGGTTCAATTTGTGTTCTTTATAAGAGCTAGAATAATTCTGTAAATTTACATGTCGATGTGAGATGAGGTGACGCCATACTTGCTAACATGTCTCCAATTCGACTTATTGTGCTTATGTGCTCTTTGTGTTTAATTTCTACGCGAAGTGTCTTTAAACCGATTAGTACTATGTTTAGGATTATACGCGAAGTTAATCCTGAATAATTGTGAAGTCTTGAATGATTAGAATAACCGCGAAGGCTCTAATTAAATTGGAACTAAATTGGATCTTGAATTCGGTTTTTATACTTGCTGCCCAATTCTTTTGTTTGAGTTGTTACATGTTTAGAGAATTATGTGTTAAGTGTAGAGTGGTTGATCAATTGTAAATAATTAGTTTTAGGTTAAGTTTTAGTTTCTTTAGATGTTAAACATTTATATCCCCCATATGTTTATTTGATTATGTTAACAATTTCTGTTTTCGATTACCCTTCAATATCCCCGGACTGAACGATCCCTACTTATTTGTACTAACGATGACATTTTGCAGGGTTATAAAGTTGTGAGGTTTGATTTGATCACGTGTTTACATGTGTGAGGTGAAAAACGCTCATCAATTTCTGGCGCCGTTGCCGGGGATGTTGAGAAACATCGTTTATTGAAGTGTTAACTTTGTAGATTTGTGAATTGTAAAGTTTCTGTTTTGTATAAATTGTAAAGTTTCGATTCAGTTTTCTTTGTGTTTATAATGCATGTTGTAACTTAGTTTAAATTGTTAGGAAGTTAAAGATTTATTTGTGCTGCGTTTATTTGTGTTTTCTAAAGCAAACGGAATAGGTAAAGTCTCTTTTGTTAATATCAGCCTAAACCCTTCATGTAATCGCATGAAGTTGAGGGCGGCTCTTATTAACACTTGAAGAACTGTCTAACACATATGCTTGTTCTCAACTGAGTAAGGGGCACATTGGTGCGTGTATAACCAACACTTGTCTAAGGTTTGTGCAATTAGATCTCAGAGGTCCACAGACTGATAACCCTTCTCGGTGAAGGGGTCGATAGGGAGTTCGCTCTCCGTGGTAACCAACAAATGAGTCTTGCCTTAGATTAATTTGGAATGCACAAACTAAGCCTTCTGAAAACACGGAATAAGTTTATGTCTAGACGACCATACTTAGGCCGCACGTCCGCCATGCTTTAGAACATACAAGATAAACTCGGCATAAATAGATTTACATAACTTCAAAAGAAAACTTCATTTTAACTTTTGAGGTATATCGGATAAAGCAAGACCGAACCGTGGGCTGTACAAGTCCATTGCACAGTTTGCTCCTCTGCTCCACGTACCTTAAATGTTAAAAATTGTGTGAATAAAAACAATTAGAACCTTAGGAAAAATCAGATTTCGTGTTTACATGTTTGTATTTCGAGTTTTAGTGTACATTTGTGTTTACTCTTATGTAAATTTGTCACTTAACATTCTAACTTAACAATATTTTCTGCATTTTTCATCATTATTTGTTTACTAACATTTTGATTTTTGCATTTTCAGGTCAATGAATGTCCGACCATAACATTTGGCACCGAAATATTAAAGAACGCTTGAAACGGATTGTAGAAGCTGGAAATCTTGACGTGCACATCTCAAATCCGCAAATTGACGAAGAACTTGACGTTGAATTTGCAAGTCCACCGTACTCAGCAAGAATTGTTACACCAAGATCATCACCATACATTCCATCATCATCAACTGCACAAGAGTTTGAAGAAACACCTTACGAGATACATCAGCCGTTAGACGAGCCTGAATTTGAGTTAGAAGCAAGTCCACTTCTGCACGGTTGTTTGAATTTCGACATACCAAAGATGCCAACAATTAGAGAAGAAAACGGACATGTTACCGGATATGAAGGTGGAGCCGCACCGTCCAACATTACTTTTCCTCCCGTAGCTGAAGGAAAAACAAGTGAATTTGAGCTCAAAAGTGGATTTCTACATCAATTGCCGAAATTTCATGGACTCTCGGGTGAAGATCCGAATCATCATCTCCAGCAATTCCAATTTACTTGTGATTCAATGTGTCCAAGAGGAGCTGATTTGCAACATGTGAAGATGAAGGCATTTCCGTTCTCTCTTGAAGATCAAGCAAGAAGATGGTTATTTGAGCTGCCAACCAACCGCATAACCTCATGGGAAACTATGGTTCATGAGTTTCTGTTGAAATATTTTCCATCATCAAAAGTGACAAACTTGAGGAAGCAAATCACAGGGATTAAACAAGGAGCGGATGAAACTTTCTGTGCTTATTATGAAAGGTTTAAATCTCTTGTTGCTTCTTGTCCAGCTCATGGAATCCGTGAGGGATTGTTGTTGCAATATTTCTATGAAGGTTTGCGGATTGCAGAAAGAGAATTACTTGATTCGGCCGCCGGTGGTGCATTTTTGGATAGAGAGCGTGCGGACGCCAAACTACTTCTGAATACTAGAGCTCTTAATAATCAGCAATTTGGAACATCTCAAGGTTCCACAAGACATGTGAATGAGGCTAGTTCGACCTTGGCTCTTGAAGAGAAAATGGAGAAGATGTCGAACATGATGACACAACTAATGAGATTGCAAGGAGCACAAGTATGTGGTTTATGCGCCGAGGGACATTTCACTGATCAATGTCCACAAATTGCTGTAAATGGAAATCTTGAACAAGCCAACGCCATTGGATATCAAGGAGGGCAGAGATATAATCAATTCTCCAACACTTATAATTCTGGCTTCCGTAATCATCCTAACTTTCGATGGTCAAACAATGACAATGTGATTAAACCTCCTATGCCGAATGGCACACAAGCTCAGCCGAATTCCATGACATTTCCACCTCAGCCACAAGGACAATTTATGCCAAGGCCACAAGCTCCCTACACTCCACCAATGCCAAGCAACCAAACCGTGCCTAATTCTCCTAATTATGATGAGTTGCTAAAGTCGCTTGCTATGGGACAAAGTCAATTGAACACCGCTACTCAAGCGTTGTTAGTTGGGCAGCAAACAAACTCCAAAGACATAGCCGAGCTCAAGACACAAATGGGGCAAGTTGTGGACTTCATGGGACAATTTAGTGAGCAAGGAAAATTGCCGGGTGGTGTGATCAAGAACCCAAGGAAAGAGCAAGCTCAAGCTGTCACCACAAGGAGTGGAAAGATCCTACAAGAGCCACCAAAAGTTTCAAAGAAGAATCTCGGCAAAGATGAAGGAGAAAAAGAAACCGAGCTTGAAGATGTTAGAAATGATGAGATGGAAACAATGAAAAATGATGAGTTGGAGAACGATCCAGCAACTTCAAGGAAGGAAAATGTGCCAATTCCAGAGGCACCAAAGGTATCAAATTCTAACCCTAATGGTTTTGTTAATACTAACCAATCTCCGTGTTTACCTTTTCCTACTAGATTTGCAAAGTCCAAGAAGGACAAATCAGATGAGGAAGTGCTGGAAGTTTTCAGAAAGGTTCAAGTGAATATCCCCTTGTTGGAATGCATCAAACAAATTCCAAAATATGCCAAGTTTTTGAAGGAAATGTGCACAACACGAAGGCTTACAAGGGAAGCACAAGTAGTGAAGATGAGCGAAACGGTATCAGCCGTTATCAAAAGGACACTACCGCCAAAGTTGAAGGATCCAGGAAGTTTTACTGTTTCATGTGTCATTGGAGACTCACTTTTCAAAAATGTCATGCTAGACTTAGGCGCATCAATTAATGTTATGCCTTACAATGTGTATAAGTCACTAAGTCTAGGACCACTTAAGAAAGACAATGTGATTATTCAATTAGCGGATCATTCTACTAAGTATCCTGAGGGGTACGTTGAAGATGTTCTTGTGCAGGTGAATCATCTAATATTTCCTGCAGATTTCTATGTGCTACAAATGGAGGAGTCGCCAATCAATTCAACTCAGTTACTTTCGGGGCGACCATTTATGAGAACAGCAAGAACCAAGATTGATGTTGCTGAAGGCAACCTCACCATGGAGTTTGATGGTGAAGTTATAAGCTTCAATGTGTTTGAAGCAATGAGGTATCCAGTTTCTGATTTAAAACCTTGCTATGATATTGATATGATTAATTCTTGTGCACAGGTTTTATCGGAGACTAGGGATCAATAGCAATTAGCTATTGAGCAAGGGGCCGGATTTGACAAGAAAGGAGACAGAATTTCGGCAGAGGAGGAGGCTAAACTCGAACCACACATATTGGAAGTCATTGCCACACTCGAGGCAGCCCCTTACCATAGGTATAATTCTCACTTGTCAATTCCCATTGCCACTAACAAGTTGTTACCATCTGTGGAACAGGCCCCAAATGTAGAGTTAAAACCTCTACCGGATCACTTGAAGTATGCATATCTTGGAGACGATGATACTCTACCAGTTATTGTATCATCAAAGCTGAGTAAGCAGCAAGAAGAAGGATTGATCGCCGTGCTGAAAAGAAACAAGACCGCCATCGGTTGGACTTTGGCGGACATCAAGGGAATCAGCCCTTCAAAATGTGTTCACAGGATCTTACTTGAAGAAGGTGCAAAACCGACAAGAGAAGGGCAGCGACGTTTGCACCCACCGATGATGAAAGTTGTGAAGGATGAGGTAATTAAATTACTTGATTGTGGGGTGATTTACCCAATTTCAGATAGTCAATGGATTTCACCCGTCCAAGTTGTGCCGAAAAAGAGTGGAGTTACAGTTGTCAAGAATGACAAGAATGAACTTGTGCCGCAACGTTTGGTGACCGATTATAGGATGTGCATCGATTATAGGAAGCTCAATGCTACTACGCGCAAAGATCACATGCCTCTACCGTTCATGGATCAAATGCTTGAAAGATTAGCCGGACACGAGTTTTACTGCTTCTTAGATGGGTACAGCGGTTACAATCAGATTAGCATTCACCCGGATGACCAAGAGAAGACGACGTTCACATGTCCCTTTGGTACGTTTGCCTATCGACGCATGCCTTTTGGATTATGCAACGCACCAGGTACATTCCAACGTTGTATGTATTCTATATTCTCGGATTTTATTGAAAATATTATTTAAGTCTTTATGGATGATTTTAGCGTTTATGGAAAAGACTTTGATACATGCTTAGAGAATTTAGAGTTAATCTTGGAAAAATGTGTAGAAACTAACCTTGTGTTAAATTGGGAAAAATGTCATTTCATGGTTAATCAAGGTATAGTTTTAGGACACATAATTTCGAAAAAGGGAATAGAAGTTGATAAGGCTAAGATTGATATTGTGCAACGCTTACCCTCTCCCACAACTGTGAGAGAGGTCCGTTCGTTTCTTGGCCATGCAGGATTTTACAGGCGATTCATCAAAGACTTTTCTTTGGTGGCAAAACCACTAAGTTCCCTATTGCAGAAGGATGTTCCGTTCGTTTGGGACAATGCGTGTGAAGCAGCGTTCGTAAAGCTCAAGGAATTGTTAACAACAGCTCCCATTATGACGCCTCCGGATTGGAATTTACCCTTCGAATTGATGTGTGATGCAAGCGATTATGCCGTTGGAGCCGTGCTTGGACAAAGAAAGGATAAGAAGCCTTGTGCCATTTACTATGCCTCTCAGACTCTGAATGACGCTCAGCTGAATTATTCCACAACTGAAAAAGAACTCTTAGCTGTGATTTTTGCTTTAGAAAAATTTCGTTCATATGTTTTGCAATCTAAAGTAATAATTTATTCTGATCATGCAGCTTTGAGGTATTTGATGACAAAGAAGGATGCTAAGCCGAGATTGATTCGATGGATTCTCTTACTTCAAGAGTTTGACGTCGAAATCAAAGACAAGAAGGGGAGTGAGAACGTGGTAGCCGATCATTTGAGCAGAATTGTACAAAAAGAAGAGACCGTACCACTTCAAGAAACATTTCCCGATGAGCAGCTCTTTCGTTTGGACGCAGCAGAGCCTTGGTATGCCGACATTGTAAACTACTTGGTTTCTAGGACTTTTCCTAGTACTTTATCATATGCAAACAAGGCAAGGATGAAAAAGATGGCACGACACTACATATGGGATGAGCCGTACTTATGGAAGCAATGTAGTGATCAAGTTATTCGACGATGCGTTCCAGAAAATGAGCACAAGTCCATCCTAGCATTTTGTCATAGTGAGGCGTGTGGAGGACATTTCGGACCGAAACGGACAGCCCTCAAGGTATTAGATTGCGGATTCTATTGGCCTACGATCTTCAAAGATGCAAACATGTTTTGTGTTTCATGTGATAGATGCCAAAGAACAGGTAACATCGGTCCAAAAGATCAAATGCCCCTTTCTCCTATTATCGTGGTAGAAATTTTTGATGTTTGGGGTATTGATTTTATGGGACCATTTCCTTCTTCTAGAGGTTTTCTTTATATCTTGTTAGCTGTTGATTATGTGTCTAAATGGGTGGAGGCGAAAGCCACCAGGACTAATGACTCTAAAGTTGTTGCAGCTTTCTTGAGAACTAACATCTTTTCTAGGTTTGGAGTTCCACGTGTTTTGATAAGCGATGGAGGTTCTCACTTTTGCAACCGTACCATAGAGGCTTTACTCAAGAAGTATGGGGTCACACACAAGGTTTCCACCCCATATCACCCTCAAACAAGTGGAATGGCTGAAGTGTCGAATCGAGAGATCAAGCGCATTTTGGAGAAAACCGTCGGCCCAACAAGGAAGGATTGGAGTGACCGCCTTGATGATGCATTGTGGGCTTACCGGACCGCATACAAGACGCCTATTGGGATGTCTCCCTTTCGGCTCACTTATGGGAAAGCTTGTCACCTTCCGGTCGAACTAGAGCACAGAGCATGGTGGGCGGTGAAAAAATTCAACATGGACATAGATGCTGCCGGTCTTCATCGGAAATTGCAAATCAATGAACTTGAAGAAATAAGGAATGATGCTTATGATGCTGCATGGATCTACAAGGAGAAAACTCGAGCGTATCATGACAAAATGATCCGAGGCAAATCGTTTCAAAAAGGGCAAAAAGTTCTTTTATTTCATTCAAGACTTAAGCTTTTTCCTGGAAAATTACGTTCTCGTTGGGTTGGTCCATTTATTGTAACTAACGTGTTTGCTCATGGTGCCATTGAAATTCAAAGTGAAACAACAGGTACAACGTTTAAGGTGAATGGACATCGTTTAAAGCCTTATTACGAGCCTTTTAAGGAGCACACGGTTGAGGAAACCCAAGTGGAGGACGCACCAAGATCCGAGTGAACATGGAGAAGAGTCTAGGCTAAAGGACTATAAACAGTTAAGCGCTGCATGGGAGGCAACCCATTTCAACCGTAGCTGTGGAGGAGCCATCACCGAGAGTTTGCATTTTCTAAATCCTTACACTCTTATGGTTGAACTGTATATGTGTGAAACTGTAAAATTTATCATATGCTTAGGAATTACAACACCATTTTCGAGTTTACATTGAGGACAATGTAATTTTCTAAGTGTGGGGTAGGGATTACATGATTCACATGTTTTTAGTTTTTTTTTGTGTGTTTTTAATTTGCTTTGCTTTGTTTTGTTTCGAAAAATCAGAAAATCGTTCCAAATAAAATTTTTTTTGTTTTGTTTTGAGTCTATGCCCCTAAAGTTGATGATGAGTATGTCTTTGAATGCATAGATGATGGTTTTGCATGATTATAAGAATTAAATTGTGAGTTTCATGGATAATGTGATTGGTATGAATATGTGAGACTTTGATTGATATATGTAAAAACGTGCATGTTTGAGTTGGTTTTAATCCATAACAACCTATGTGAGTTTTTGAGCCTATATACTTTCTTAATGAGAGACAAAATTTTTGAAAAAAAAAAAACTCTTCCTTAATCTCATTATTCTTTGCATATTCAATGACTATGTGCTATAGCTTTTTAATGGACTCTAGAATGCTAGAACTTGCTCTTGATGAATTTCGAAACTTTTATTCATGACTATGCCTTGATTTTGAAAATGATTGAACAAGATCTTATTAGGAATACCACCAAAGCCAAATAAAGCATTTGCCCAATTTGTGCCCGTCATGGGACTCCTTAGTGTTAACCCCCTTTGAGCCTACATTTAGCCTTTCTTTCATCACCATCATACACATTCCTTTGCTTAGAACAGAAATATCTTGACCCTTGTTGTTGAGACTTGATAAAGCTTGATTTGGATGAAGAATTGTGTTATGAAATGATGATGTGAAACAAGCGTGGGGTGAACTTATCCAATTATGTAAAAACGTGTGTGCTAAGTGAAAAAGAAAGAAAAATCGAACAAACAAGTGTTTCGAACCAAAGAAGAATAAAGCACGAAATGAAGAAAAATCGTGATGATTGGATTTAGTTCTTGTTGTGAATTTGGAGTTTGCATGTGATTTGAAGGTCTATCATTGTTACATTTGACCTTTGTTCGTTTTCACAAAGTAAGGGGAAGGAAAGAATGAAGAATTGGTCCAACATGATGAAATTCGGCCTATGGAGTGAAGTCATAAGGAGAATTGAGCTTTATTAAGTCTTGGTGACGTTTTAGCCACCACTATCCTAAATTCGAATACCTTATGCCAAGCCCCGTTATTATCCATTCTAAAGATCTTTTCATGATTCTTAAAATGGGTGAACTTTGATATGTGGAGATTTTCTCAAGAGTTAAGCATATGGTTTTGGTCCATTCTTGCACTTAGTTGTTAAATGAGATTATCCAAGAAAATGTTTCACAAAGTGCTTTTATTTGTTGAAATATGCAAGCTATTTGTTGCCTTACAATCTTTTCTCTTGCATTTACTTGAGTGAATATTGCCATATCATGTGTAAACAAAAGAGAGTCTGCCTAGTAAGGAGGATTAAATTAACTTAACATGCTTGCATGCTCATTTTCTCACTTCTTACTAATTCATACCATGAAACATGTTTATGACACTTGGAATTTGTGCGCTTACATCTGAATGCTTAAACTTGAACTCTATGTGTTTAAAGATTCTGAGACAATTATTTAGGGGCAATAGTAGAGTCTTTTAATTAGATTTGCTAAGAGACTAGCAAAGGATAAGTGTGGGGTAGTTGATAAGAGCATAAAATGCTACGTTTTTAATGTGTTTCTACCCTTATTTATACTTTGTTTAACTCTTAATTTTGCAGATTTGAATCATTAGACTAAACCATGAATGTTTGGTGGAGAACAAGTGAAAACGTGCTTAAATAGAAGAAAATGTGGAGTTTTAGCAGAATCCTAATTGAACTAGGAATCCTAATCAAACTAGGAATCCTAATCACACTAGGAATCCTAATCACATTAGGAATGTAAAGTCAAATTCGAAATTTTCAGAAGTTCATTGAAATGGGTTTCCTTATTTAACTAGGAAACCAAGTTGAGTTAGGAATCCTTATTGAATTAGGAATCCTTATTTAACAAGGAAACCATGTAGAACTAGGAAACCTTATTGAACTAGGATTGCTAAGCTCTATATATACCATTGTTGTGGACTAACAATTATTTCTCTCTCATTTACAGAAATTTGCCAACATTTCAAAGAGGGAGATTTTGTTCGAATTAAAGAAGGAAGTGGAAGCCGAATTAACTTCAAGAGGAGGAGGTTGCAGCCGAGTTGAATTCCAAGAATAGAGAGTTTGCAGCCGAATTGAAGTTAAAAGGAGTTGGAATTCGAAATTAGAGGCCCAAATTAACAAGGAATGAAGCAATCCTTAACCCAAAAGGAAAAGGAATGCAGCCAAAAGCCCAGCCCACAAGGGAGTAAACCCTAATTGCTCCTTATAAATACAAGGGGCAGCTGAAAGGAGAAGAGGTCGACCCCCCTATACTTAAAACACAGCAGCCACTCTCTCCCTCTCCATCACCAAGCAGCCGCCTCCATCTCTCTTCCCAAGCAGCCGCCGCCTCTCCTTCCTCTTCCACAAGCCAATACAGCCGCCCTCCATTCATCCTCCACAACATACAGCCACTTCATCTCGTCCTCCTCTCCACCATAACACAGCAGCTGCTCCGCCTCTCCTCCTCCATCATCCACAAGGCACACCGCCGCCCTCTCCACCACCAATTCAGCCGCTGCTCAACCAAGCATCGATCTCCACTCCTAAGTCAGTCCAAGATTCATGGTTGTCTTTAAATTTGTTTCAAATTCAGTTGTTAAATTCCATGTTATTTCTGAATTTTGTAACAAATTAACAATGTTCTTACATGATTTGATGAATTCTTTGGATTTCTTTATGTGTTTGATTGTTGTTTGGTTGAATTCTCTATATATGCATGTGTTAATTCGAATTTAAGACTTAAGGGCAGTAGTAATTAATTGAATTTATGCTTTAGTTTGGTTTATTTGCAGAGTTTGTGCACACAACAAATCATATGCACAAGGGCAGCCTCGGCCATGGCTGTCCCTTGTGTATAGATTTCATATGCTTATCGAATATAAGTTGAATCATGCGCGAAGTTGGTTCAATTTGTGTTCTTTATAAGAGCTAGAATAATTCTGTAAATTTACATGTCGATGTGAGATGAGGTGACGCCATACTTGCTAACATGTCTCCAATTCGACTTATTGTGCTTATGTGCTCTTTGTGTTTAATTTCTACGCGAAGTGTCTTTAAACCGATTAGTACTATGTTTAGGATTATACGCGAAGTTAATCCTGAATAATTGTGAAGTCTTGAATGATTAGAATAACCGCGAAGGCTCTAATTAAATTGGAACTAAATTGGATCTTGAATTCGGTTTTTATACTTGCTGCCCAATTCTTTTGTTTGAGTTGTTACATGTTTAGAGAATTATGTGTTAAGTGTAGAGTGGTTGATCAATTGTAAATAATTAGTTTTAGGTTAAGTTTTAGTTTCTTTAGATGTTAAACATTTATATCCCCCATATGTTTATTTGATTATGTTAACAATTTCTGTTTTCGATTACCCTTCAATATCCCCGGACTGAACGATCCCTACTTATTTGTACTAACGATGACATTTTGCAGGGTTATAAAGTTGTGAGGTTTGATTTGATCACGTGTTTACATGTGTGAGGTGAAAAACGCTCATCACAAGTTAAGAGATCAATGTCGTTGGTATATTGAGGACCAAAGAAGAACAATACAATGTTTTCAAGCGATTCTGTGAACGTTAAAATGTTCGCAATCTTTAAAATCTTGTTAAAAAGCTTAGAAAACGAGATTTATATTCAATGTAAATTGCAGAAACAAGTTAAGAGATCAATGTCGTTGGTATATTGAGGTCCAAAGAAGAACAATACACTGTTTTCAAACGATTCTGTGAACGTCAAAATGTTCGCAATCTTTAAAATCTTGTTAAAATGTCTTGAAAACTAGGATTATTTTCACTGAAGATTGACGAAACAAGTTAAGAGATCAATGTCGTTGGTATATTCAGATCCACAAAAGAACAATACAAAGTTTTCAAGCGATTCTGTGAACGTCAAAACGTTCGCAATCTTTAAAATCTTGTTAAAAAGCTTAGAAAACGAGATTTATATTCAAAGTAAATTCAAGAAACAAGTTAAGAGATCAATGTTGTTGGTATATTGAGGTCCAAAGAAGAACAATACACTGTTTTCAAACGATTCTGTGAACGTCAAAATGTTCGCAATCTTTAAAATCTTGTTAAAATGTCTAGAAAACTAGGATTATTTTCACTGAAAATTGACGAAACAAGTTAAGAGATCAATGTCGTTGGTATATTAAGGTCCACAAAAGAACAATACAAAGTTTTCAAACGATTTTGGGAACGTCAAAAACTTCACAATTTTTAAAATCTTGTTAAAAAGCTTAGAAAACGAGATTTATATTCAATGTAAATTGAAGAAACAAGTTAAGAGATCAATGTCGTTGGTATATTGAGGTCCAAAGAAGAACAATACTAAGTTTTCAAACGATTCTGTGAACGTCAAAATGTTCGCAATCTTTAAAATCTTGTTAAAATGTCTAGAAAACTAGGATTATTTTCACTGAAGATTGACGAAACAAGTTAAGAGATCAATGTCGTTGGTATATTGAGGTCTAAAGAAGAACAATACACTGTTTTCAAGCGATTCTGTGAACGTTAAAACGTTCACAATCTTTAAAATCTTTTTAAAAAGCTTAGAAAACGAGATTTATATTCAAAGTAAATTGAAGAAACAAGTTAAGAGATCAATGTCGTTGGTATATTGAGGACCAAAGAACAACAATACAAAGTTTTCAAGCGATTCTGTGAAAGTCAAAATGTTCGCAATCTTTAAAATCTTGTTAAAAAGCATAGAAAACGAGATTTATATTCAATGTAAATTGCAGAAACAAGTTAAGAGATCAATGTCGTTGGTACATTCAGGTCCACAAAAGAACAATACAAAGTTTTCAAACAATTTTGTGAACGTCAAAAACTTCACAATTTTTAAAATCTTGTTAAAAAGCGTATAAAACGAGATTTATTTTCAATCTAGATTGACGAAACAAGTTAAGAGATCAATGTCGATGGTATATTCAGGTCCACAAAAGAACAATACAAAGTATTCAAGCGATTCTGTATACGTCAAAACGTTCACAATCTTTAAAATCTTGCTAAAAAGCTTAGAAAACGAGATTTATATTCAATGTAAATTGAAGAAACAAGTTAAGAGATCAAAGTCGTTGGTATATTGAGGACCAAAGAAGAACAATACAAAGTTTACAAGCGATTCTGTGAACGTCAAAATGTTCGCAATCTTTAAAATCTTGTTAAAAAGCTTAGAAAACGAGATTTATATTCAATGTAAATTGCAGAAACAAGTTAAGAGATCAATGTCGTTGGTACATTCAGGTCCACAAAAGAACAATACAAAGTTTTCAAACGATTCTGTGAACGTCAAAACGTTCACAATCTTTAAAATCTTGTTAAAAAGCTTAGAAAACGAGATTTATATTCAAAGAAAATTGAAGAAACATGTTAAGAGATCAATGTCGTTGGTATATTGAGGACCAAAGAAGAACAATACAAAGTTTTCAAGCGATTCTGTGAACGTCAAAATGTTCGCAATCTTTAAAATCTTGTTAAAAAGCTTAGAAAACGAGATTTATATTCAATGTAAATTGAAGAAACAAGTTAAGAGATCAATGTCCTGGGTATATTTAGGACCAAAGAAGAACAATACAAAGTTTTCAAGCGATTCTGTGAACGTCAAAATGTTCGCAATCTTTAAAATCTTGTTAAAAAGCTTTGAAAACGAGATTTATATTCAATGTAAATTGCAGAAACAAGTTAAGAGATCAATGTCGTTGGTACATTCAGGTCCACAAAAGAACAATACAAAGTTTTCAAACGATTCTGTGAACGTCAAAACGTTCACAATCTTTAAAATCTTGTTAAAAAGCTTAGAAAACGAGATTTATATTCAAAGAAAATTGAAGAAACAAGTTAAGAGATCAATGTCGTTGGTATATTGAGGACCAAAGAAGAACAATACAAAGTTTTCAAGCGATTCTGTGAACGTCAAAATGTTCGCAATCTTTAAAATCTTGTTAAAAAGCATAGAAAACGAGATTTATATTCAATGTAAATTGCAGAAACAAGTTAAGAGATCAATGTCGTTGGTACATTCAGGTCCACAAAAGAACAATACAAAGTTTTCAAACAATTTTGTGAACGTCAAAAACTTCACAATTTTTAAAATCTTGTTAAAAGCGTAGAAAACGAGATTTATTTTCAATCTAGATTGACGAAACAAGTTAAGAGATCAATGTCGATGGTATATTCAGGTCCACAAAAGAACAATACAAAGTATTCAAGCGATTCTGTATACGTCAAAACGTTCACAATCTTTAAAATCTTGCTAAAAAGCTTAGAAAACGAGATTTATATTCAATGTAAATTGAAGAAACAAGTTAAGAGATCAAAGTCGTTGGTATATTGAGGACCAAAGAAGAACAATACAAAGTTTACAAGCGATTCTGTGAACGTCAAAATGTTCGCAATCTTTAAAATCTTGTTAAAAAGCTTAGAAAACGAGATTTATATTCAATGTAAATTGCAGAAACAAGTTAAGAGATCAATGTCGTTGGTACATTCAGGTCCACAAAAGAACAATACAAAGTTTTCAAACGATTCTGTGAACGTCAAAACGTTCACAATCTTTAAAATCTTGTTAAAAAGCTTAGAAAACGAGATTTATATTCAAAGAAAATTGAAGAAACATGTTAAGAGATCAATGTCGTTGGTATATTGAGGACCAAAGAAGAACAATACAAAGTTTTCAAGCGATTCTGTGAACGTCAAAATGTTCGCAATCTTTAAAATCTTGTTAAAAAGCTTTGAAAACGAGATTTATATTCAATGTAAATTGCAGAAACAAGTTAAGAGATCAATGTCGTTGGTACATTCAGGTCCACAAAAGAACAATACAAAGTTTTCAAACGATTCTGTGAACGTCAAAACGTTCACAATCTTTAAAATCTTGTTAAAAAGCTTAGAAAACGAGATTTATATTCAAAGAAAATTGAAGAAACAAGTTAAGAGATCAATGTCGTTGGTATATTGAGGACCAAAGAAGAACAATACAAAGTTTTCAAGCGATTCTGTGAACGTCAAAACGTTCACAATCTTTAAAATCTTGTTAAAAAGCTTAGAAAACGAGATTTATATTCAAAGAAAATTGAAGAAACAAGTTAAGAGATCAATGTCGTTGGTATATTGAGGACCAAAGAACAACAATACAAAGTTTTCAAGCGATTCTGTGAACGTCAAAATGTTCGCAATCTTTAAAATCTTGTTAAAAAGCTTAGAAAACGAGATTTATATTCAATGTAAATTGCAGAAACAAGTTAAGAGATCAATGTCGTTGGTACATTCAGGTCCACAAAAGAACAATACAAAGTTTTCAAACGATTCTTTATACGTCAAAACGTTCACAATCTTTAAAATCATGTTAAAAAGCTTAGAAAACGAGATTTATATTCAATGTAAATTGCAGAAACAAGTTAAGAGATCAATGTCGTTGGTATATTGAGGTCCAAAGAAGAACAATACACTGTTTTCAAACGATTCTGTGAACGTCAAAATGTTCGCAATCTTTAAAATCTTGTTAAAATGTCTAGAAAACTAGGATTATTTTCACTGAAGATTGATGAAGCAAGCTAAGAGATCAATGTCGTTGGTATATTGAGGTCTAAAGAAGAACAATACACTGTTTTCAAACGATTCTGTGAACGTCAAAACGTTCACAATCTTTAAAATCTTGTTAAAAAGCTTAGAAAACGAGATTTATATTCAAAGTAAATTGAAGAAACAAGTTAAGAGATCAATGTCGTTGGTATATTGAGGACCAAAGAACAACAATACACTGTTTTCAAACGATTCTGTGAACGTCAAAATGTTCGCAATCTTTAAAATCTTGTTAAAAAGCTTAGAAAACGAGATTTATATTCACTGTAAATTGCAGAAACAAGTTAAGAGATCAATGTCGTTGGTATATTGAGGTCCAAAGAAGAACAATACACTGTTTTCAAACTATTCTGTGAACGTCAAAATGTTCGCAATCTTTAAAATCTTGTTAAAATGTCTAGAAAACTAGGATTATTTTCACTGAAGATTGACGAAACAAGTTAAGAGATCAATGTCGTTGGTATATTGAGGTCTAAAGAAGAACAATACACTGTTTTCAAGCGATTATGTGAACGTTAAAACGTTCACAATCTTTAAAATCTTTTTAAAAAGCTCAACGAGATTTATTTTCAATTGAGATTGGCGAAACAAGTTAAGAGATCAATGTCGATGGTATATTCAGGTCCACAAAAGAACAATACAAAGTTTTCAAGCGATTCTGTGAACGTCAAAACGTTCACAATCTTTAAAATCTTGTTAAAAAGCATAGAAAACGAGATTTAGTTTCAAAGTAAATTGAAGAAAAAAGTTAAGAGATCAATGTCGATGGTATATTCAGGTCCACAAAAGAACAATACAAAGTTTTCAAGCGATTCTGTGAACGTCAAAACGTTCACAATCTTTAAAATCTTGTTAAAAAGCATAGAAAACGAGATTTAGTTTCAAAGTAAATTGAAGAAAAAAGTTAAGAGATCAATGTCGATGGTATATTCAGGTCCACAAAAGAACAATACAAAGTTTTCTAGCGATTCTGTGAACGTCAAAACGTTCACAATCTTTAAAATCTTGTTAAAAAGCATAGAAAACGAGATTTAGTTTCAAAGTAAATTGAAGAAAAAAGTTAAGAGATCAATGTCGTTGGTATATTGAGGTCCAAAGAAGAACAATACACTGTTTTCAAACGATTCTGTGAACTTCAAAACGTTCACAATCTTTAAAATCTTTTTAAAAAGCTTAGAAAACGAGATTTATATTCAATGTAAATTGAAGAAACAAGTTAAGAGATCAATGTCGTTGGTATATTGAAGACCAAAGAAGAACAATACAAAGTTTTCAAGCGATTCTGTGAACGTTAAAATGTTCGCAATCTTTAAAATCTTGTTAAAAAGCATAGAAAACGGTATTTATATTCAATGTAAATTCAAGAAACAAGTTAAGAGATCAATGTCGTTGGTATATTGAGGTCCAAAGAAGAACAATACACTGTTTTTAAACGATTCTGTGAATGTCAAAATGTTCGCAATCTTTAAAATCTTGTTAAAATGTCTAGAAAACTAGGATTATTTTCACTGAAGAATGACGAAACAAGTTAAGAGATCAATGTCGTTGGTATATTAAGGTCCACAAATGAACAATACAAAGTTTTCAAACGATTTTGGGAACGTCAAAAACTTCACAATTTTTAAAATTTTGTTAAAAAGCTTAGAAAACGAGATTTATATTCAATGTAAATTGAAGAAACAAGTTAAGAGATCAATGTTGTTGGTATATTGAGGACCAAAGAAGAACAATACAAAGTTTTCAAGCGATTCTGTGAACGTCAAAATGTTCGCAATCTTAAAAATCTTGTTAAAAAGCTTACAAAACGAGATTTATATTCAATGTAAATTGCAGAAACAAGTTAAGAGATCAATGTCGTTGGTACATTCAGGTCCACAAAAGAACAATACAAAGTTTTCAAACGATTTTGTGAACGTCAAAAACTTCACAATTTTTAAAATCTTGTTAAAAAGCTTAGAAAACGAGATTTATATTCAATGTAAATTGAAGAAACAAGTTAAGAGATCAATGTCGTTGGTATATTGAGGACCAAAGAAGAACAATACAATGTTTTCAAGCGATTCTGTGAACGTTAAAACGTTCACAATCTTTAAAATCTTGTTAAAAGGCCTAGAAAACGAGATTTAGTTTCAATGTAAATTCAAGAAACAAGTTAAGAGATCAATGTCGTTGGTATATTGAGGTCCAAAGAAGAACAATACACAGTTTTAAAACGATTTTGTGAACGTCGAAATGATCGCAATCTTTAAAATCTTGTTAAAATGTCTAGAAAACTAGGATTATTTTCACTGAAGATTGACGAAACAAGTTAAGAGATCAATGTCGTTGGTATATTAAGGTCCACAAAAAACAATACAAAGTTTTCAAACGATTTTGTGATCGTCAAAAACTTCACAATTTTTAAAATCTTGTTAAAAAGCTTAGAAAACGAGAATTATATTCAATGTAAATTGAAGAAACAAGTTAAGAGATCAATGTCGTTGGTATATTGAGGACCAAAGAAGAACAATACAAAGTTTTCAAGCAATTTTGTGAACGTCAAAACGTTCACAATCTTTAAAATCTTGTTAAAAAGCTTAGAAAACGAGATTTATATTCAATGTAAATTGCAGAAACAAGTTAAGAGATCATTGTCGTTGCTATATTGAGGTCTAAAGAAGAACAATACACTGTTTTCAAGCGATTCTGTGAACGTCAAAATGTTCGCAATCTTTAAAATCTTGTTAAAAATCTTAGAAAACGATATTTATATTCAATGTAAATTGCAG
This sequence comes from Comarum palustre, assembly GCA_951800085.1. Taxonomy (NCBI): domain Eukaryota; kingdom Viridiplantae; phylum Streptophyta; class Magnoliopsida; order Rosales; family Rosaceae; genus Comarum; species Comarum palustre. The sequence continues at coordinate 8,986,538 of OX637579.1, read as the reverse complement.
AAACAAGTTAAGAGATCAATGTCGTTGGTACATTCAGGTCCACAAAAGAACAATACAAAGTTTTCAAACGATTTTGTGATCGTCAAAAACTTCACAATTTTTAAAATCTTGTTAAAAAGCTTAGAAAACGAGAATTATATTCAATGTAAATTGAAGAAACAAGTTAAGAGATCAATGTCGTTGGTATATTGAGGACCAAAGAAGAACAATACAAAGTTTTCAAGCAATTCTGTGAATGTTAAAACGTTCACAATCTTTAAAATCTTGTTAAAAGGCCTAGAAAACGAGATTTAGTTTCAATGTAAATTCAAGAAACAAGTTAAGAGATCAATGTCGTTGGTATATTGAGGTCCAAAGAAGAACAATACACAGTTTTAAAACGATTTTGTGAACGTCGAAATGATCGCAATCTTTAAAATCTTGTTAAAATGTCTAGAAAACTAGGATTATTTTCACTGAAGATTAACGAAACAAGTTAAGAGATCAATGTCGTTGGTATATTAAGGTCCACAAAAAAACAATACAAAGTTTTCAAACGATTTTGTGATCGTCAAAAACTTCACAATTTTTAAAATCTTGTTAAAAAGCTTAGAAAACGAGAATTATATTCAATGTAAATTGAAGAAACAAGTTAAGAGATCAATGTCGTTGGTATATTGAGGACCAAAGAAGAACAATACAAAGTTTTCAAGCAATTCTGTAAACGTCAAAACGTTCACAATCTTTAAAATCTTGTTAAAAAGCTTAGAAAACGAGATTTATATTCAATGTAAATTGCAGAAACAAGTTAAGAGATCAATGTCGTTGGTATATTGAGGACCAAAGAAGAACAATACAAAGTTTTCAAGCGATTCTGTGAACGTCAAAATGTTCGCAATCTTTAAAATCTTGTTAAAATGTCTAGAAAACTAGGATTATTTTCACTGAAAATTGACGAAACAAGTTAAGAGATCAATGTCGTTGGTATATTAAGGTCCACAAAAGAACAATACAAAGTTTTCAAACGATTTTGGGAACGTCAAAAACTTCACAATTTTTAAAATCTTGTTAAAAAGCTTAGAAAACGAGATTTATATTCAATGTAAATTGAAGAAACAAGTTAAGAGATCAATGTCGTTGCTATATTGAGGTCTAAAGAAGAACAATACACTGTTTTCAAGCGATTCTGTGAACGTCAAAATGTTCGCAATCTTTAAATTCTTGTTAAAAATCTTAGAAAACGAGATTTATATTCAATGTAAATTGCAGAAACAAGTTAAGAGATCAATGTCGTTGGTACATTCAGGTCCACAAAAAAACAATACAAAGTTTTCAAACGATTTTGTGATCGTCAAAAACTTCACAATTTTTAAAATCTTGTTAAAAAGCTTAGAAAACGAGAATTATATTCAATGTAAATTGAAGAAACAAGTTAAGAGATCAATGTCGTTGGTATATTGAGGACCAAAGAAGAACAATACAAAGTTTTCAAGCAATTCTGTGAACGTCAAAACGTTCACAATCTTTAAAATCTTGTTAAAAAGCTTAGAAAACGAGATTTATATTCAATGTAAATTGCAGAAACAAGTTAAGAGATCAATGTCGTTGGTATATTGAGGTCCAAAGAAGAACAATACACAGTTTTCAAACGATTCTGTGAACGTCAAAATGTTCGCAATCTTTAAAATCTTGTTAAAAAGCTTAGAAAACGAGATTTATATTCAATGTAAATTGCAGAAACAAGTTAAGAGATCAATGTCGTTGGTATATTGAGGTCCAAAGAAGAACAATACACTGTTTTCAAACGATTCTGTGAACGTCAAAATGTTCGCAATCTTTAAAATCTTGTTAAAATGTCTAGAAAACTAGGATTATTTTCACTGAAGATTGACGAAACAAGTTAAGAGATCAATGTCGTTGGTATATTCAGATCCACAAAAGAACAATACAAAGTTTTCAAGCGATTCTGTGAACGTCAAAACGTTCGCAATCTTTAAAATCTTGTTAAAAAGCTTAGAAAACGAGATTTATATTCAAAGTAAATTCAAGAAACAAGTTAAGAGATCAATGTTGTTGGTATATTGAGGTCCAAAGAAGAACAATACACTGTTTTCAAACGATTCTGTGAACGTCAAAATGTTCGCAATCTTTAAAATCTTGTTAAAATGTCTAGAAAACTAGGATTATTTTCACTGAAAATTGACGAAACAAGTTAAGAGATCAATGTCGTTGGTATATTAAGGTCCACAAAAGAACAATACAAAGTTTTCAAACGATTTTGGGAACGTCAAAAACTTCACAATTTTTAAAATCTTGTTAAAAAGCTTAGAAAACGAGATTTATATTCAATGTAAATTGAAGAAACAAGTTAAGAGATCAATGTCGTTGGTATATTGAGGTCCAAAGAAGAACAATACTAAGTTTTCAAACGATTCTGTGAACGTCAAAATGTTCGCAATCTTTAAAATCTTGTTAAAATGTCTAGAAAACTAGGATTATTTTCACTGAAGATTGACGAAACAAGTTAAGAGATCAATGTCGTTGGTATATTGAGGTCTAAAGAAGAACAATACACTGTTTTCAAGCGATTCTGTGAACGTTAAAACGTTCACAATCTTTAAAATCTTTTTAAAAAGCTTAGAAAACGAGATTTATATTCAAAGTAAATTGAAGAAACAAGTTAAGAGATCAATGTCGTTGGTATATTGAGGACCAAAGAACAACAATACAAAGTTTTCAAGCGATTCTGTGAAAGTCAAAATGTTCGCAATCTTTAAAATCTTGTTAAAAAGCATAGAAAACGAGATTTATATTCAATGTAAATTGCAGAAACAAGTTAAGAGATCAATGTCGTAGGTACATTCAGGTCCACAAAAGAACAATACAAAGTTTTCAAACAATTTTGTGAACGTCAAAAACTTCACAATTTTTAAAATCTTGTTAAAAAGCGTATAAAACGAGATTTATTTTCAATCTAGATTGACGAAACAAGTTAAGAGATCAATGTCGATGGTATATTCAGGTCCACAAAAGAACAATACAAAGTATTCAAGCGATTATGTATACGTCAAAACGTTCACAATCTTTAAAATCTTGCTAAAAAGCTTAGAAAACGAGATTTATATTCAATGTAAATTGAAGAAACAAGTTAAGAGATCAAAGTCGTTGGTATATTGAGGACCAAAGAAGAACAATACAAAGTTTACAAGCGATTCTGTGAACGTCAAAATGTTCGCAATCTTTAAAATCTTGTTAAAAAGCTTAGAAAACGAGATTTATATTCAATGTAAATTGCAGAAACAAGTTAAGAGATCAATGTCGTTGGTACATTCAGGTCCACAAAAGAACAATACAAAGTTTTCAAACGATTCTGTGAACGTCAAAACGTTCACAATCTTTAAAATCTTGTTAAAAAGCTTAGAAAACGAGATTTATATTCAAAGAAAATTGAAGAAACATGTTAAGAGATCAATGTCGTTGGTATATTGAGGACCAAAGAAGAACAATACAAAGTTTTCAAGCGATTCTGTGAACGTCAAAATGTTCGCAATCTTTAAAATCTTGTTAAAAAGCTTAGAAAACGAGATTTATATTCAATGTAAATTGAAGAAACAAGTTAAGAGATCAATGTCCTGGGTATATTTAGGACCAAAGAAGAACAATACAAAGTTTTCAAGCGATTCTGTGAACGTCAAAATGTTCGCAATCTTTAAAATCTTGTTAAAAAGCTTTGAAAACGAGATTTATATTCAATGTAAATTGCAGAAACAAGTTAAGAGATCAATGTCGTTGGTACATTCAGGTCCACAAAAGAACAATACAAAGTTTTCAAACGATTCTGTGAACGTCAAAACGTTCACAATCTTTAAAATCTTGTTAAAAAGCTTAGAAAACGAGATTTATATTCAAAGAAAATTGAAGAAACAAGTTAAGAGATCAATGTCGTTGGTATATTGAGGACCAAAGAAGAACAATACAAAGTTTTCAAGCGATTCTGTGAACGTCAAAATGTTCGCAATCTTTAAAATCTTGTTAAAAAGCATAGAAAACGAGATTTATATTCAATGTAAATTGCAGAAACAAGTTAAGAGATCAATGTCGTTGGTACATTCAGGTCCACAAAAGAACAATACAAAGTTTTCAAACAATTTTGTGAACGTCAAAAACTTCACAATTTTTAAAATCTTGTTAAAAGCGTAGAAAACGAGATTTATTTTCAATCTAGATTGACGAAACAAGTTAAGAGATCAATGTCGATGGTATATTCAGGTCCACAAAAGAACAATACAAAGTATTCAAGCGATTCTGTATACGTCAAAACGTTCACAATCTTTAAAATCTTGCTAAAAAGCTTAGAAAACGAGATTTATATTCAATGTAAATTGAAGAAACAAGTTAAGAGATCAAAGTCGTTGGTATATTGAGGACCAAAGAAGAACAATACAAAGTTTACAAGCGATTCTGTGAACGTCAAAATGTTCGCAATCTTTAAAATCTTGTTAAAAAGCTTAGAAAACGAGATTTATATTCAATGTAAATTGCAGAAACAAGTTAAGAGATCAATGTCGTTGGTACATTCAGGTCCACAAAAGAACAATACAAAGTTTTCAAACGATTCTGTGAACGTCAAAACGTTCACAATCTTTAAAATCTTGTTAAAAAGCTTAGAAAACGAGATTTATATTCAAAGAAAATTGAAGAAACATGTTAAGAGATCAATGTCGTTGGTATATTGAGGACCAAAGAAGAACAATACAAAGTTTTCAAGCGATTCTGTGAACGTCAAAATGTTCGCAATCTTTAAAATCTTGTTAAAAAGCTTTGAAAACGAGATTTATATTCAATGTAAATTGCAGAAACAAGTTAAGAGATCAATGTCGTTGGTACATTCAGGTCCACAAAAGAACAATACAAAGTTTTCAAACGATTCTGTGAACGTCAAAACGTTCACAATCTTTAAAATCTTGTTAAAAAGCTTAGAAAACGAGATTTATATTCAAAGAAAATTGAAGAAACAAGTTAAGAGATCAATGTCGTTGGTATATTGAGGACCAAAGAAGAACAATACAAAGTTTTCAAGCGATTCTGTGAACGTCAAAACGTTCACAATCTTTAAAATCTTGTTAAAAAGCTTAGAAAACGAGATTTATATTCAAAGAAAATTGAAGAAACAAGTTAAGAGATCAATGTCGTTGGTATATTGAGGACCAAAGAACAACAATACAAAGTTTTCAAGCGATTCTGTGAACGTCAAAATGTTCGCAATCTTTAAAATCTTGTTAAAAAGCTTAGAAAACGAGATTTATATTCAATGTAAATTGCAGAAACAAGTTAAGAGATCAATGTCGTTGGTACATTCAGGTCCACAAAAGAACAATACAAAGTTTTCAAACGATTCTTTATACGTCAAAACGTTCACAATCTTTAAAATCATGTTAAAAAGCTTAGAAAACGAGATTTATATTCAATGTAAATTGCAGAAACAAGTTAAGAGATCAATGTCGTTGGTATATTGAGGTCCAAAGAAGAACAATACACTGTTTTCAAACGATTCTGTGAACGTCAAAATGTTCGCAATCTTTAAAATCTTGTTAAAATGTCTAGAAAACTAGGATTATTTTCACTGAAGATTGATGAAGCAAGCTAAGAGATCAATGTCGTTGGTATATTGAGGTCTAAAGAAGAACAATACACTGTTTTCAAACGATTCTGTGAACGTCAAAACGTTCACAATCTTTAAAATCTTGTTAAAAAGCTTAGAAAACGAGATTTATATTCAAAGTAAATTGAAGAAACAAGTTAAGAGATCAATGTCGTTGGTATATTGAGGACCAAAGAACAACAATACACTGTTTTCAAACGATTCTGTGAACGTCAAAATGTTCGCAATCTTTAAAATCTTGTTAAAAAGCTTAGAAAACGAGATTTATATTCACTGTAAATTGCAGAAACAAGTTAAGAGATCAATGTCGTTGGTATATTGAGGTCCAAAGAAGAACAATACAATGTTTTCAAACTATTCTGTGAACGTCAAAATGTTCGCAATCTTTAAAATCTTGTTAAAATGTCTAGAAAACTAGGATTATTTTCACTGAAGATTGACGAAACAAGTTAAGAGATCAATGTCGTTGGTATATTGAGGTCTAAAGAAGAACAATACACTGTTTTCAAGCGATTCTGTGAACGTTAAAACGTTCACAATCTTTAAAATCTTTTTAAAAAGCTCAACGAGATTTATTTTCAATTGAGATTGGCGAAACAAGTTAAGAGATCAATGTCGATGGTATATTCAGGTCCACAAAAGAACAATACAAAGTTTTCAAGCGATTCTGTGAACGTCAAAACGTTCACAATCTTTAAAATCTTGTTAAAAAGCATAGAAAACGAGATTTAGTTTCAAAGTAAATTGAAGAAAAAAGTTAAGAGATCAATGTCGATGGTATATTCAGGTCCACAAAAGAACAATACAAAGTTTTCAAGCGATTCTGTGAACGTCAAAACGTTCACAATCTTTAAAATCTTGTTAAAAAGCATAGAAAACGAGATTTAGTTTCAAAGTAAATTGAAGAAAAAAGTTAAGAGATCAATGTCGATGGTATATTCAGGTCCACAAAAGAACAATACAAAGTTTTCTAGCGATTCTGTGAACGTCAAAACGTTCACAATCTTTAAAATCTTGTTAAAAAGCATAGAAAACGAGATTTAGTTTCAAAGTAAATTGAAGAAAAAAGTTAAGAGATCAATGTCGTTGGTATATTGAGGTCCAAAGAAGAACAATACACTGTTTTCAAACGATTCTGTGAACTTCAAAACGTTCACAATCTTTAAAATCTTTTTAAAAAGCTTAGAAAACGAGATTTATATTCAATGTAAATTGAAGAAACAAGTTAAGAGATCAATGTCGTTGGTATATTGAAGACCAAAGAAGAACAATACAAAGTTTTCAAGCGATTCTGTGAACGTTAAAATGTTCGCAATCTTTAAAATCTTGTTAAAAAGCATAGAAAACGGTATTTATATTCAATGTAAATTCAAGAAACAAGTTAAGAGATCAATGTCGTTGGTATATTGAGGTCCAAAGAAGAACAATACACTGTTTTCAAACGATTCTGTGAATGTCAAAATGTTCGCAATCTTTAAAATCTTGTTAAAATGTCTAGAAAACTAGGATTATTTTCACTGAAGAATGACGAAACAAGTTAAGAGATCAATGTCGTTGGTATATTAAGGTCCACAAATGAACAATACAAAGTTTTCAAACGATTTTGGGAACGTCAAAAACTTCACAATTTTTAAAATTTTGTTAAAAAGCTTAGAAAACGAGATTTATATTCAATGTAAATTGAAGAAACAAGTTAAGAGATCAATGTTGTTGGTATATTGAGGACCAAAGAAGAACAATACAAAGTTTTCAAGCGATTCTGTGAACGTCAAAATGTTCGCAATCTTAAAAATCTTGTTAAAAAGCTTACAAAACGAGATTTATATTCAATGTAAATTGCAGAAACAAGTTAAGAGATCAATGTCGTTGGTACATTCAGGTCCACAAAAGAACAATACAAAGTTTTCAAACGATTTTGTGAACGTCAAAAACTTCACAATTTTTAAAATCTTGTTAAAAAGCTTAGAAAACGAGATTTATATTCAATGTAAATTGAAGAAACAAGTTAAGAGATCAATGTCGTTGGTATATTGAGGACCAAAGAAGAACAATACAATGTTTTCAAGCGATTCTGTGAACGTTAAAACGTTCACAATCTTTAAAATCTTGTTAAAAGGCCTAGAAAACGAGATTTAGTTTCAATGTAAATTCAAGAAACAAGTTAAGAGATCAATGTCGTTGGTATATTGAGGTCCAAAGAAGAACAATACACAGTTTTAAAACGATTTTGTGAACGTCGAAATGATCGCAATCTTTAAAATCTTGTTAAAATGTCTAGAAAACTAGGATTATTTTCACTGAAGATTGACGAAACAAGTTAAGAGATCAATGTCGTTGGTATATTAAGGTCCACAAAAAACAATACAAAGTTTTCAAACGATTTTGTGATCGTCAAAAACTTCACAATTTTTAAAATCTTGTTAAAAAGCTTAGAAAACGAGAATTATATTCAATGTAAATTGAAGAAACAAGTTAAGAGATCAATGTCGTTGGTATATTGAGGACCAAAGAAGAACAATACAAAGTTTTCAAGCAATTTTGTGAACGTCAAAACGTTCACAATCTTTAAAATCTTGTTAAAAAGCTTAGAAAACGAGATTTATATTCAATGTAAATTGCAGAAACAAGTTAAGAGATCATTGTCGTTGCTATATTGAGGTCTAAAGAAGAACAATACACTGTTTTCAAGCGATTCTGTGAACGTCAAAATGTTCGCAATCTTTAAAATCTTGTTAAAAATCTTAGAAAACGATATTTATATTCAATGTAAATTGCAGAAACAAGTTAAGAGATCAATGTCGTTGGTACATTCAGGTCCACAAAAGAACAATACAAAGTTTTCAAACGATTTTGTGATCGTCAAAAACTTCACAATTTTTAAAATCTTGTTAAAAAGCTTAGAAAACGAGAATTATATTCAATGTAAATTGAAGAAACAAGTTAAGAGATCAATGTCGTTGGTATATTGAGGACCAAAGAAGAACAATACAAAGTTTTCAAGCAATTCTGTGAATGTTAAAACGTTCACAATCTTTAAAATCTTGTTAAAAGGCCTAGAAAACGAGATTTAGTTTCAATGTAAATTCAAGAAACAAGTTAAGAGATCAATGTCGTTGGTATATTGAGGTCCAAAGAAGAACAATACACAGTTTTAAAACGATTTTGTGAACGTCGAAATGATCGCAATCTTTAAAATCTTGTTAAAATGTCTAGAAAACTAGGATTATTTTCACTGAAGATTGACGAAACAAGTTAAGAGATCAATGTCGTTGGTATATTAAGGTCCACAAAAAAACAATACAAAGTTTTCAAACGATTTTGTGATCGTCAAAAACTTCACAATTTTTAAAATCTTGTTAAAAAGCTTAGAAAACGAGAATTATATTCAATGTAAATTGAAGAAACAAGTTAAGAGATCAATGTCGTTGGTATATTGAGGACCAAAGAAGAACAATACAAAGTTTTCAAGCAATTCTGTGAACGTCAAAACGTTCACAATCTTTAAAATCTTGTTAAAAAGCTTAGAAAACGAGATTTATATTCAATGTAAATTGCAGAAACAAGTTAAGAGATCAATGTCGTTGGTATATTGAGGACCAAAGAAGAACAATACAAAGTTTTCAAGCGATTCTGTGAACGTCAAAATGTTCGCAATCTTTAAAATCTTGTTAAAAAGCTTAGAAAACGAGATTTATATTCAATGTAAATTGAAGAAACAAGTTAAGAGATCAATGTCGTTCGTATATTGAGGTCCAAAGAAGAACAATACACTGTTTTCAAGCGATTCTGTGAACGTCAAAATGTTCGCAATCTTTAAAATCTTGTTAAAATGTCTAGAAAACTAGGATTATTTTCACTGAAAATTGACGAAACAAGTTAAGAGATCAATGTCGTTGGTATATTAAGGTCCACAAAAGAACAATACAAAGTTTTCAAACGATTTTGGGAACGTCAAAAACTTCACAATTTTTAAAATCTTGTTAAAAAGCTTAGAAAACGAGATTTATATTCAATGTAAATTGAAGAAACAAGTTAAGAGATCAATGTCGTTGCTATATTGAGGTCTAAAGAAGAACAATACACTGTTTTCAAGCGATTCTGTGAACGTCAAAATGTTCGCAATCTTTAAATTCTTGTTAAAAATCTTAGAAAACGAGATTTATATTCAATGTAAATTGCAGAAACAAGTTAAGAGATCAATGTCGTTGGTACATTCAGGTCCACAAAAAAACAATACAAAGTTTTCAAACGATTTTGTGATCGTCAAAAACTTCACAATTTTTAAAATCTTGTTAAAAAGCTTAGAAAACGAGAATTATATTCAATGTAAATTGAAGAAACAAGTTAAGAGATCAATGTCGTTGGTATATTGAGGACCAAAGAAGAACAATACAAAGTTTTCAAGCAATTCTGTGAACGTCAAAACGTTCACAATCTTTAAAATCTTGTTAAAAAGCTTAGAAAACGAGATTTATATTCAATGTAAATTGCAGAAACAAGTTAAGAGATCAATGTCGTTGGTATATTGAGGTCCAAAGAAGAACAATACACAGTTTTCAAACGATTCTGTGAACGTCAAAATGTTCGCAATCTTTAAAATCTTGTTAAAATGTCTAGAAAACTAGGATTATTTTCACTGAAGATTGACGAAACAAGTTAAGAGATCAATGTCGTTGGTATATTCAGATCCACAAAAGAACAATACAAAGTTTTCAAGCGATTCTGTGAACGTCAAAACGTTTCGCAATCTTTAAAATCTTGTTAAAAAGCTTAGAAAACGAGATTTATATTCAAAGTAAATTCAAGAAACAAGTTAAGAGATCAATGTTGTTGGTATATTGAGGTCCAAAGAAGAACAATACACTGTTTTCAAACGATTCTGTGAACGTCAAAATGTTCGCAATCTTTAAAATCTTGTTAAAATGTCTAGAAAACTAGGATTATTTTCACTGAAAATTGACGAAACAAGTTAAGAGATCAATGTCGTTGGTATATTAAGGTCCACAAAAGAACAATACAAAGTTTTCAAACGATTTTGGGAACGTCAAAAACTTCACAATTTTTAAAATCTTGTTAAAAAGCTTAGAAAACGAGATTTAAATTCAATGTAAATTGAAGAAACAAGTTAAGAGATCAATGTCGTTGGTATATTAAGGACCAAAGAAGAACAATACAAAGTTTTCAAGCGATTCTGTAAACGTCAAAACGTTCACAATCTTTAAAATCTTGTTAAAAAGCTTAGAAAACGAGATTTATATTCAAAGAAAATTGAAGAAACAAGTTAAGAGATCAATGTCGTTGGTATATTGAGGACCAAAGAAGAACAATACAAAGTTTTCAAGCGATTCTGTGAACGTCAAAATGTTCGCAATCTTTAAAATCTTGTTAAAAAACTTAGAAAACGAGATTTATATTCAATGTAAATTGAAGAAACAAGTTAAGAGATCAATGTCGTTGGTATATTGAGGACCAAAGAACAACAATACAAAGTTTTCAAGCGATTCTGTGAACGTCAAAATTTTCGCAATCTTTAAAATCTTGTTAAAAAGCTTAGAAAACGAGATTTATATTCAATGTAAATTGCAGAAACAAGTTAAGAGATCAATGTCGTTGGTACATTCAGGTCCACAAAAGAACAATACAAAGTTTTCAAGCGATTCTGTGAACGTCAAAATGTTCGCAATCTTTAAAATCTTGTTAAAAAGCTTAGAAAACGAGATTTATATTCAATGTAAATTGCAGAAACAAGTTAAGAGATCAATGTCGTTGGTACATTCAGGTCCACAAAAGAACAATACAAAGTTTTCAAACGATTCTGTGAACGTCAAAACGTTCACAATCTTTAAAATCTTGTTAAAAAGCTTAGAAAACGAGATTTATATTCAAAGAAAATTGAAGAAACATGTTAAGAGATCAATGTCGTTGGTATATTGAGGACCAAAGAACAACAATACAAAGTATTCAAGCGATTCTGTGAACGTCAAAATGTTCGCAATCTTTAAAATCTTGTTAAAAAGCTTAGAAAACGAGATTTATATTCAATGTAAATTGCAGAAACAAGTTAAGAGATCAATGTCGTTGGTACATTCAGGTCCACAAAAGAACAATACAAAGTTTTCAAACGATTCTGTGAACGTCAAAACGTTCACAATCTTTAAAATCTTGTTATAAAGCTTAGAAAACGAGATTTATATTCAAAGAAAATTGAAGAAACAAGTTAAGAGATCAATGTCGTTGGTATATTGAGGACCAAAGAAGAACAATACAAAGTTTTCAAGCGATTCTGTGAACGTCAAAATGTTCGCAATCTTTAAAATCTTGTTAAAAAACTTAGAAAACGAGATTTATATTCAATGTAAATTGAAGAAACAAGTTAAGAGATCAATGTCGTTGGTATATTGAGGACCAAAGAACAACAATACAAAGTTTTCAAGCGATTCTGTGAACGTCAAAATGTTCGCAATCTTTAAAATCTTGTTAAAAAGCTTAGAAAACGAGATTTATATTCAATGTAAATTGCAGAAACAAGTTAAGAGATCAATGTCGTTGGTACATTCAGGTCCACAAAAGAACAATACAAAGTTTTCAAACGATTCTTTATACGTCAAAACGTTCACAATCTTTAAAATCTTGTTAAAAAGCTTAGAAAACGAGATTTATATTCAATGTAAATTGCAGAAACAAGTTAAGAGATCAATGTCGTTGGTATATTGAGGTCCAAAGAAGAACAATACACTGTTTTCAAACGATTCTGTGAACGTCAAAATGTTCGCAATCTTTAAAATCTTGTTAAAATGTCTAGAAAACTAGGATTATTTTCACTGAAGATTGATGAAACAAGTTAAGAGATCAATTTGATACTAATGAGAAAAAAAAAAAAAAAAACACAGAAAACAACAGACCACAGCAAACTAGCTAACAAAGCTAGAACTAGCTCTACAACTAGCTAAACCATCAATGTCATCCAGGATCACATTTTTAACAAACACAGGAGGAGAATCCAAAACACAAAGACCATGAGAGCTCCCCAAGCTATGCTTAGCCAAAGAATCAGCAGCCATATTCTTCTCCCGGTGCACATGCCTCAAAGACACAGAATCCAACTGCTGCAGTAACATTTTGCAATTCCCAATGATAGTACCAAGAGGATGAAGATCAGCATTATCACTTTGCAACAAGTTTACAAGGACTGCAGAATCAGACTCCACCTCCAGCTTTTTAAACTTAAGATGAACAGCCAGCTGCAGACCAAAGAACAAACCCCAAGCTTCCGCTTGTAACACAGACCCAACACCAATGTTTGCCATGAAACCACCCTGCCAAACTCCAAAGTGATCCCTAAAAATACCTCCAGCACCAATGAAGCCCTGCCTATCCCTGGAACCATCCACATTCAACTTTACAGTTCCCAAGTCAGGTTTAGACCAAGACAACATCTTATGATGAACTCCAGCCTGCATTTTAAACTTCCTAGAAGCCCTATCCCAATCAACAGCATAATCCATGATAATATCAGCAACATTATGGGGGTAAATAAAATCTTCCTCAAAAGCACCCTTGCACCTCCACTTCCAAATAAACCAGCAACAGAACACAAAGAAAACCCTCCATTCCAAATTATTAGAAAAACAAGCAGATTGACTAAGATTAGCAAACAACCAGCCATTCCAATCCAAAGAAAAAGAGGCAGCCATATTGGGTGGCACATTGAAAGAACTCCAAATATACTTAGCTCTAGGACACTCTCTGAAAAGGTGAAGCATAGTTTCAGGGGTCCCAGCACAAAACTGACAAGAAGGGGAATTGGTCATTTTCCGATGAGCCCTTTGCACATTAGTCAACATTTTTCCAGCAACAAAAGTCCAGAGGAAAATTTTCAACTTGGGAGGAATATTTAAAGACCAATTTTTTAACCAGACATACCTCTCCTCTTCATGACCATCACCAGTCAACAGATAAGCAGACCTCACTGAAAAAACCCCATTAGAAGAGTTTCCCCAAATCAAGGTATCAGGCAAGTCAGCAACAGAAAAAGGAATGGCACAGATGATATCTACAACCTCCACAGGCAGAAGACAAAGCAACAGATCCCTATTCCAACTTTGACAGTCCCAAAAATCTTTAACAACAGCATTCAAATCAATCAAATTCTGGTCTAAAGCCAAGTCCTTCAACAAACCACAAGAAACCCAACTATCAGTCCAGAACTTGACCCTTTCACCGTTTCCAATTTTCCACTGTAAACCCTTCCTAAGCAACTCCACACCAAACAAGATACTCGCCCAAGTACTAGAACAAGGGTTAGGCCGTTTATAACCATCCTATAAAAAGTTATGCTTCAAGTACTTCCCCTGAAAGATGTTACTCCACAGGCCTTTATCTTTTTGACAGATCCTCCAACCAGCCTTGGCTAACATGGCCTGATTCATGTCCTTAGCCTTTTTTATACCAAGCCCCCCAAAACACTTAGGTCTGCACACAGAGTCCCAATTCACAATATGAACTTTCCTTTTAGCAGCAGTGTCTCCCCAAAGAAAATCCCTGCTAAGCTTATCCAGCTTATTGCAGACACTGACAGGTAACCTAGCAGTCTGCATGGCATAGATAGGAATTGAAGAAGTAACAGCATTGACCAAGGTAAGCCTCCCTGCCATGTTCAAAGTCTTACTCTTCCAACTAGCAAGCCTGGCCTGGACTTTATCCACTAAAAACCCATAAGTCCTAGGATTAACTCTCTGATGAATAAGAGGCATCCCAAGATAGTTTCCTAAGTCCTTAGATAGAGGAGAGCCACAGATGTAGCTAATCTCCTTAGCAACAGAAGCATTAACATTAGGGGAACAGAAGACCAAAGACTTCTCAAAACTCCCAGATTGCCCAGAAATGCTACAAAAGAAATCCATAACAGTCTTCATCATGTGAGCTTGCTGAGGACTGGCTTCAGCAAAAAGGATTAGGTCATCAGCAAAGAACAAGTGGGACACACAAGGACCACCCCTAGAAGCTTTGACCGGCTTCCAATAGCCCATATCCACAGCAGACTGAATAAAATGGGAAAGCTTCTCCATACACAGAACAAAAAGATAAGGGGACAAGGGATCCCCTTGCCTAACACCCCTAGAACCAGTAAAAGATTGAGAAAGCTCTCCATTAATAATCACTTGATAGGAGACAGAAGTGACACAGCTCATAATGAGCTTAATGAAATGGTCAGGCAGATTAATTTCAGACAAAACCTCCTTGATGAAATTCCAACTTAACTTATCATAAGCTTTGGAAAGATCCACTTTCCAAGCCATAATCCCTTTCTTGCCCCTACTAACTTTACACTGATGCATAATCTCTTGGGCAATCATAATATTATCAGCAATTTGCCTTCCAGGCACAAAACTAACTTGATTGGGGCTAATCCAACTTTTCAGCATTGGCCTAAGCCTATCCACAATAATCTTAGAAATGACTTTGTAAATAGTACAGCACAAGCTAATAGGCCTAAACAGATGCATATATTGAGGATTAGAGGCTTTAGGAACAAGAGTTATTAGAGTGTGGTTTAGACCTGAGGGAATACAACCAGTGGCAAAAGCTTGAGACACCACCTCCATAATTTCCGGGCCACATAAATTCCAATGCTTCTGAAAAAATAAGGCAGGAAACCCATCCACACCAGGAGCCTTCAACTTGCCAATTTTAAAGAGAGAGTCATGAACATCCTTCTCAGTCACAGGCCTACTCAAACAGGTCATTTCCTCAAGAGAAATCTCAGGAAATAAAGAAGGAATAAAGTATTCAGAATCTTGAGCAGCCTCAGCCTTAAATAAACTACTGAAAAAATCCACAGCAACTAAATGCATGGCTTTTAAGTCCTCACACCAGCAACCATTAGCATCAAACAAGCCATCAATTCTATTCCTTCTTCTCCTTATAATAGTGGTTAAATGGAAGAACTTAGTATTTCTATCCCCCTCACTCATCCATTTATCCCTAGACTTTTGCTTCCAAAAGATAGCCTCAGCATCTCTAATTCTACCATAATCAGAGATGA
This sequence comes from Comarum palustre, assembly GCA_951800085.1. Lineage (NCBI taxonomy): Eukaryota > Viridiplantae > Streptophyta > Magnoliopsida > Rosales > Rosaceae > Comarum > Comarum palustre. The sequence continues at coordinate 8,970,852 of OX637579.1, read as the reverse complement.
GCTGCTTCTCAAGGTCTTGCAGAAACCCACTTGGTCTCCTTCCTAAACTCTTCTGAATTCCACAAATTCTAGCAAGCAGAATTCTTTTCTGCTTGAAAATATTTCCAAAAACATCCCTGTTCCAAGCTGTCAAAGCCCCAGCAAGAGAGCTTGTTTTGTGCAACAAACTCCCCTGAGTACTGTTCCACTGAGTAGAAACCAAATCCAGGAAGTTATCATGATCAATCCACATAGCTTGAAACCGAAAGGGAACATTCCTTCTTGCCCCTCTCTGACTAGGTTGAAGTTTTATCAGGATAGGGCAGTGATCAGAACTCATTCTTGCCAAATGAGCCACACAAGCATCCGGAAACAGGATCCTCCAATCAGCATCACAGAAAGCCCTATCCAACCTTTCCTTAACAAAACCATTAGTCCAAGTATACTCAGCTCCTTGGAATCCCAAGTCAATAAGACCATTCCTACCAACCCAGTCCTGCAAACCACCAAACCTGAAGTGTTTAGAGCCACCAATCTTATCAGCAAAGGAGAGCAGCTCATTGAAATCCCCAACAATCAACCAAGGCAAACCAACTCTTTGAGAGATACTATCCAAATAGCTCCAAAGATTCTTTCTTAGAGTGTTACAAGGACTGCCATATACCCCAGTAAGCAGCCAAGACCTAGCTCCCTGCCAGGACACCTTGACAGAAACAGCCTGGAATTGGGACTCAAAAAATTCCACAGAGACCACATTATTCTTCCACAGCAGCCAGATACCCCCAGCAAAGCCAACTGCCTCTCTGATTACAGAATCAGTAAAACCAAGGCCAAAAAGAAATTTCTTAGCACAATGGAACTGAACTTTAGGTTCACAAATGATTAAAATATCAACCTTATTCGTCTTCACCAAGTCTTGGACAGAAGACCTAAACTCCCTACTTCCAGCACCTCTAGCATTCCAGAAAACAATATTATCCATAAAAGCAGAAGAGGGGGAAGGAAAACTTCCTTGATTAGGTATGAACCATTTCATCCTCACAAGAGGAAGAAGGGTTAGCATCAATTGTCAATGAACTGTTTCCAGCAACCACTTGGTCCACAAAACATGAAGAAGCCTTATCCATACTTAAAACACTCTTCTCCTGAACCAAATGCTCCTCTGGAGGACAATGACCAAAACAACCACCAAAATCCCTAGAACCCAGCATCCCATCTATACTACCAAAGGAAACCTTCTTAGAGACTGCATGCTTTAAACTCAACTGGGCAGCACCTTTATACCTTCTGCTCCCTTTGGCAGCAAACTTAGAAGAACCAGCAACAGCATTAGAAATGTCAGTCAGAGGAACTGCAGAGGCAGCTTTTGGCAGAATCCTACTGATTTTACCAGAATCCAAGTTCTTAGAACTAGGAACACTAGCCCTTGAAGAAGAAGAGACACCAACACCTGCATTCTGCATCCTTTTCTTTTTTTCCTGAAAACTAGTCCACAGCCCAAAAATAGGAGGCACATCCTTAGGTTTAACAGCAGCTCCATCATCTAGGACATTAGCACCAACCTCCTCAGTTTCCAAAGCAGAAAACCTAGAACCCTTAGAAGAATTCTGACCACCACTTCCAACCTTAGCATTTTTCTTTTTATTCTTATAACTTATCAGCATCCAAGGACCCATATCCTCCTTAGACACAGAGATACCTTCCTGACTAACATCCATCTCCTGAGTTACACCAGCACCAACTGCAGGCTCACCAACATCAGGGTTAAAATCAGTAACATCAGGCACAGGTTGTACAGGGGTCACAACAGCAGTGCATTTCTCCTTAGAGTGCCCAAAACATCCACACTCAAAGCAAATCAATGATATACCCTCATAGACCACACTATAGGCCATAGACTCAACTTCAACAAAAGGCCTAAGGGGTTTGCTTAGGTCCACCTCAATACAAACTCTAGCAAACTGGCCTCTAGCTTGACTAACAGTGACAGGATCCACTCTTACTACCTCACCCAATATCTTCCCAATCTTCCTCATGGCAAAATCCTTAAAAAACTTCACAGGCAAGCCACAAATTCTGACCCACAAAGCCATTCTACCAATAACGTCAGTAAAAGGATTAAACCCAGAACTCCACTTCCTAACAGTTAAGGTTTGGCCTGCCATAATCCACGGGCCACCACACAAAATTTCATTCATATCTTCTTCAAGAGCAAAGTTCACAATGAAATAATCGTTAGGGAGGTCAATCAGTTTCCACCCACCCCTAGTCTGCCACTTACGCCTAAGACCTCTTAACATGAAATCATATGTATTCAAAGAATTCGGTTTCCCCATCAGTTTGATTACAACTGCACAACGCCATCCAGAGTCAAGGTTGGAGTGTACCTTATCAGAGAAGGAGACATTTAAACCATGCCGGCCCTGAGAGTAAACACAGTCCGCTTCAGAAAGAACAAACTCAGAACGAGCAGCCGAACTTGCCTGCTCAGCTGGATTTTTGAACATCGAGGCATAGCTAGGAGCCGATTCCAACAAAGCAACCTCACGACAAGTCGAATCCATCTCCTCCAATCCGGAAACTGTCGAATCTAGCCCAGTATCAATTCCAGATCTAAATCGCTTTCGCTGCATAACAGAAGAACTACAATCCCCGCCACCTCCAGAGGGAAGGGCGGAGAAGACAAACGCCGGCGACGCCACCAGAACCCAGTAAGAACCCAGAAATCCCCAGAAGAGATCGGTGAGAATCGAAGAAACCAAACCCAGAAACTCAGACGAAAAGAATCGAGAGAGACGCGCGTGAGGCGCGTGTAGCGAAAATCACAAAAAAGCAACAACACAAGTTAAGAGATCAATGTCGTTGGTATATTGAGGTCTAAAGAAGAACAATACACTGTTTTCAAACGATTCTGTGAACGTCAAAACGTTCACAATCTTTAAAATCTTGTTAAAAAGCTTAGAAAACGAGATTTATATTCAATGTAAATTGCAGAAACAAGTTAAGAGATCAATGTCGTTGGTACATTCAGGTCCACAAAAGAACAATACAAAGTTTTCAAACGATTCTTTATACGTCAAAACGTTCACAATCTTTAAAATCTTGTTAAAAAGCTTAGAAAACGAGATTTATATTCAATGTAAATTGCAGAAACAAGTTAAGAGATCAATGTCGTTGGTATATTGAGGTCCAAAGAAGAACAATACACTGTTTTCAAACGATTCTGTGAACGTCAAAATGTTCGCAATCTTTAAAATCTTGTTAAAATGTCTAGAAAACTAGGATTATTTTCACTGAAGATTGATGAAACAAGTTAAGAGATCAATGTCGTTGGTATATTGAGGACCAAAGAACAACAATACAAAGTTTTCATGCGATTCTGTGAACGTCAAAATGTTCGCAATCTTAAAAATCTTGTTAAAAAGCTTACAAAACGAGATTTATATTCAATGTAAATTGCAGAAACAAGTTAAGAGATCAATGTCGTTGGTACATTCAGGTCCACAAAAGAACAATACAAAGTTTTCAAACGATTTTGTGAACGTCAAAAACTTCACAATTTTTAAAATCTTGTTAAAAAGCTTAGAAAACGAGATTTATATTCAATGTAAATTGAAGAAACAAGTTAAGAGATCAATGTCGTTGGTATATTGAGGACCAAAGAAGAACAATACAAAGTTTTCAAGCGATTCTGTGAACGTCAAAATGTTCGCAATCTTAAAAATCTTGTTAAAAAGCTTAGAAAACGAGATTTATATTCAATGTAAATTGCAGAAACAAGTTAAGAGATCAATGTCGTTGGTACATTCAGGTCCACAAAAGAACAATACAAAGTTTTCAAACGATTTTGTGATCGCAAAAACTTCACAATTTTTAAAATCTTGTTAAAAAGCTTAGAAAACGAGATTTATATTCAATGTAAATTGAAGAAACAAGTTAAGAGATCAATGTCGTTGGTATATTGAGGACCAAAGAACAACAATACAAAGTTTTCAAGCGATTCTGTGAACGTCAAAATGTTCGCAATCTTTAAAATCTTGTTAAAAAGCTTAGAAAACAAGATTTATATTCAATGTAAATTGAAGAAACAAGTTAAGAGATCAATGTCGTTGGTATATTGAGGTCCAAAGAAGAACAATACACTGTTTTCAAACGATTCTATGAACGTCAAAATGTTCGCAATCTTTAAAATCTTGTTAAAATGTCTAGAAAACTAGGATTATTTTCACTGAAGATTGACGAAACAAGTAAAGAGATCAATGTCGTTGGTATATTAAGGTCCACAAAAGAACAATACAAAGTTTTCAAACGATTTTGGGAACGTCAAAAACTTCACAATTTTTAAAATCTTGTTAAAAAGCTTAGAAAACGAGATTTATATTCAATGTAAATTGAAGAAACAAGTTAAGAGATCAATGTCGTTGGTATATTGAGGACCAAAGAAGAACAATACAAAGTTTTCAAGCGATTCTGTGAACGTCAAAACGTTCACAATCTTTAAAATCTTGTTAAAAAGCTTAGAAAACGAGATTTATATTCAAAGAAAATTGAAGAAACAAGTTAAGAGATCAATGTCGTTGGTATATTGAGGACCAAAGAAGAACAATACAAAGTTTTCAAGCGATTCTGTGAACGTCAAAACGTTCACAATCTTTAAAATCTTGTTAAAAAGCTTAGAAAACGAGATTTATATTCAAAGAAAATTGAAGAAACAAGTTAAGAGATCAATGTCGTTGGTATATTGAGGACCAAAGAAGAACAATACAAAGTTTTCAAACGATTTTGTGATCGCAAAAACTTCACAATTTTTAAAATCTTGTTAAAAAGCTTAGAAAACGAGATTTATATTCAATGTAAATTGAAGAAACAAGTTAAGAGATCAATGTCGTTGGTATATTGAGGACCAAAGAAGAACAATACAAAGTTTTCAAGCGATTCTGTGAACGTCAAAATGTTCGCAATCTTAAAAATCTTGTTAAAAAGCTTAGAAAACGAGATTTATATTCAATGTAAATTGCAGAAACAAGTTAAGAGATCAATGTCGTTGGTACATTCAGGTCCACAAAAGAACAATACAAAGTTTTCAAACGATTTTGTGATCGCAAAAACTTCACAATTTTTAAAATCTTGTTAAAAAGCTTAGAAAACGAGATTTATATTCAATGTAAATTGAAGAAACAAGTTAAGAGATCAATGTCGTTGGTATATTGAGGACCAAAGAACAACAATACAAAGTTTTCAAGCGATTCTGTGAACGTCAAAATGTTCGCAATCTTTAAAATCTTGTTAAAAAGCTTAGAAAACAAGATTTATATTCAATGTAAATTGAAGAAACAAGTTAAGAGATCAATGTCGTTGGTATATTGAGGTCCAAAGAAGAACAATACACTGTTTTCAAACGATTCTATGAACGTCAAAATGTTCGCACTCTTTAAAATCTTGTTAAAATGTCTAGAAAACTAGGATTATTTTCACTGAAGATTGACGAAACAAGTAAAGAGATCAATGTCGTTGGTATATTGAGGTCTAAAGAAAAACAATACACTGTTTTCAAGCGATTCTGTGAACGTCAAAACGTTCACAATCTTTAAAATCTTGTTGAAAATCTTAGAAAACGAGATTTATTTTCAATTGAGATTGGCGAAACTAGTTAAGAGATGATTGTCGATGGTATATTCTAGTCCACAAAAGAACAATACAAAGTTTTCAAGCGATTCTGTGAACGTCAAAATGTTCGCAATCTTTAAAATCTTGTTAAAAAGCATAGAAAACGAGATTTATTTTCAATGTAAATTGCAGAAACAAGTTAAGAGATCAATGTCGTTAGTACATTCAGGTCCACAAAAGAACAGTACAAAGTTTTCAAACAATTTTGTGAACGTCAAAAACTTCACAATTTTTAAAATCTTGTTAAAAAGCTTAGAAAACGAGATTTATTTTCAATTGAGATTGACGAAACAAGTTAAGAGATCAATGTCGATGGTACATTCAGGTCCACAAAAGAACAATACAAAGTATTCAAGCGATTCTGTATACGTCAAAACGTTCACAATCTTTAAAAACTTGTTAAAAAGCTTAGAAAACCAGATTTATATTCAATGTAAATTGAAGAAACAAGTTAAGAGATCAATGTCGTTGGTATATTGAGGACCAAAGAACAACAATACAAAGTTTTCAAGCGATTCTGTGAACGTCAAAATGTTCGCAATCTTTAAAATCTTGTTAAAAAGCTTAGAAAACAAGATTTATATTCAATGTAAATTGAAGAAACAAGTTAAGAGATCAATGTCGTTGGTATATTGAGGTCCAAAGAAGAACAATACACTGTTTTCAAACGATTCTGTGAACGTCAAAATGTTCGCAATCTTTAAAATCTTGTTAAAATGTCTAGAAAACTAGGATTATTTTCACTGAAGATTGACGAAACAAGTTAAGAGATCAATGTCGATGGTATATTCAGGTCCACAAAAGAACAATACAAAGTTTTCAAGCGATTCTGTGAACGTCAAAACGTTCACAATCTTTAAAGTCTTGTTAAAAAGCATAGAAAACGAGATTTAGTTTCAAAGTAAATTGAAGAAAAAAGTTAAGAGATCAATGTCGATGGTATATTCAGGTCCACAAAAGAACAATACAAAGTTTTCAAGCGATTCTGTGAACGTCAAAACGTTCACAATCTTTAAAATCTTGTTAAAAAGCATAGAAAACGAGATTTAGTTTCAAAGTAAATTGAAGAAAAAAGTTAAGAGATCAATGTCGTTGGTATATTAAGGTCCAAAGAAGAACAATACACTGTTTTCAAACGATTCTGTGAACGTCAAAACGTTCACAATCTTTAAAATCTTTTTAAAAAGCTTAGAAAACGAGATTTATATTCAATGTAAATTGAAGAAACAAGTTAAGAGATCAATGTCGTTGGTATATTGAAGACCAAAGAAGAACAATACAAAGTTTTCAAGCGATTCTGTGAACGTTAAAATGTTCGCAATCTTTAAAATCTTGTTAAAAAGCCTAGAAAACGGTATTTATATTCAATGTAAATTCAAGAAACAAGTTAAGAGATCAATGTCGTTGGTATATTGAGGTCCAAAGAAGAACAATACACTGTTTTCAAACGATTCTGTGAACGTCAAAATGTTCGCAATCTTTAAAATCTTGTTAAAATGTCTAGAAAACTAGGATTATTTTCACTGAAGATTGACGAAACAAGTTAAGAGATCAATGTCGTTGGTACATTCAGGTCCACAAAAGAACAATACAAAGATTTCAAACGATTTTGTGATCGTCAAAAACTTCACAATTTTTAAAATCTTGTTAAAAAGCTTAGAAAACGAGAATTATATTCAATGTAAATTGAAGAAACAAGTTAAGAGATCAATGTCGTTGGTATATTGAGGACCAAAGAAGAACAATACAAAGTTTTCAAGCAATTCTGTGAACGTCAAAACGTTCACAATCTTTAAAATCTTGTTAAAAAGCTTAGAAAACGAGATTTATATTCAATGTAAATTGCAGAAACAAGTTAAGAGATCAATGTCGTTTGTATATTGAGGTCCAAAGAAGAACAATACACTGTTTTCAAACGATTCTGTGAACGTCAAAATGTTCACAATCTTTAAAATCTTGTTAAAATGTCTAGAAAACTAGGATTATTTTCACTGAAGATTGACGAAACAAGTTAAGAGATCAATGTCTTTGGTATATTCAGATCCACAAAAGAACAATACAAAGTTTTCAAGCGATTCTGTGAACGTCAAAACGTTCGCAATCTTTAAAATCTTGTTAAAAAGCTTAGAAAACGAGATTTATATTCAAAGTAAATTGAAGAAACAAGTTAAGAGATCAATGTCGTTGGTATATTGAGGACCAAAGAAGAACAATACAAAGTTTTCAAGCGATTCTGTGAACGTCAAAATGTTCGCAATCTTTAAAATCTTGTTAAAATGTCTAGAAAACTAGGATTATTTTCACTGAAAATTGACGAAACAAGTTAAGAGATCAATGTCGTTGGTATATTAAGGTCCACAAAAGAACAATACAAAGTTTTCAAACGATTTTGGGAACGTCAAAAACTTCACAATTTTTAAAATCTTGTTAAAAAGCTTAGAAAACGAGATTTATATTCAATGTAAATTGAAGAAACAAGTTAAGAGATCAATTTGATACTAATGAGAAAAAACACAGAAAACAACAGACCACAGCAAACTAGCTAACAAAGCTAGAACTAGTTCTACAACTAGCTAAACCATCAATGTCATCCAGGATCACATTTTTAACAAACACAGGAGGGGAATCCAAAACACAAAGACCATGAGAGCTCCCCAAGCTGTGCTTAGCCAAAGAATCAGCAGCCATATTCTTCTCCCGGTGCACATGCCTCAAAGACACAGAATCCAACTGCTGCAGTAACATTTTGCAATTCCCAATGATAGTACCAAGAGGATGAAGATCAGCATTATCACTTTGCAACAAGTTTACAAGGACTGCAGAATCAGACTCCACCTCCAGCTTTTTAAACTTAAGATGAACAGCCAGCTGCAGACCAAAGAACAAACCCCAAGCTTCCGCTTGTAACACAGACCCAACACCAATGTTTGCCATGAAACCACCCTGCCAAACTCCAAAGTGATCCCTAAAAATACCTCCAGCACCAATGAAGCCCTGCCTATCCCTGGAACCATCCACATTCAACTTTACAGTTCCCAAGTCAGGTTTAGACCAAGACAACATCTTATGATGAACTCCAGCCTGCATTTTAAACTTCCTAGATGCCCTATCCCAATCAACAGCATAATCCATGATAATATCAGCAACATTATGGGGGTAAATAAAATCTTCCTCAAAAGCACCCTTGCACCTCCACTTCCAAATAAACCAGCAACAGAACACAAAGAAAACCCTCCATTCCAAATTATTAGAAAAACAAGCAGATTGACTAAGATTAGCAAACAACCAGCCATTCCAATCCAAAGAAAAAGAGGCAGCCATATTGGGTGGCACATTGAAAGAACTCCAAATATACTTAGCTCTAGGACACTCTCTGAAAAGGTGAAGCATAGTTTCAGGGGTCCCAGCACAAAACTGACAAGAAGGGGAATTGGTCATTTTCCGATGAGCCCTTTGCACATTAGTCAACATTTTTCCAGCAACAAAAGTCCAGAGGAAAATTTTCAACTTGGGAGGAATATTTAAAGACCAATTCTTTAACCAGACATACCTTTCCTCTTCATGACCATCACTAGTCAGCAGATAAGCAGACCTCACTGAAAAAACCCCATTGGAAGAGTTTCCCCAAATCAAGGTATCAGGCAAATCAGCAACAGAACAAGGAATGGCACAGATGATATCTACAACCTCCACAGGCAGAAGACACAGCAACAGATCCCTATTCCAACTTTGACAGTCCCAAAAATCTTTAACAACAGCATTCAAATCAATCAAATTCTGGTCTAAAGCCAAGTCCTTCAACAAACCACAAGAAACCCAACTATCAGTCCAGAACTTGACCCTTTCACCGTTTCCAATTTTCCACTGTAAACCCTTCCTAAGCAGCTCCACACCAAACAAGATACTCGCCCAAGTACTAGAACAAGGGTTAGGCCGTTTATAACCATCCAGTAAAAAGTTATGCTTCAAGTACTTCCCCTGAAAGATGTTACTCCACAATCCTTTATCTTTTTGACAGATCCTCCAACCAGCCTTGGCTAACATGGCCTGATTCATGTCCTTAGCCTTTTTTATACCAAGCCCCCCAAAACACTTAGGTCTGCACACAGAGTCCCAATTCACAATATGAACTTTCCTTTTAGCAGCAGTGTCTCCCCAAAGAAAATCCCTGCTAAGCTTATCCAGCTTATTGCAGACACTGACAGGTAACCTAGCAGTCTGCATGGCATAGATAGGAATTGAAGAAGTAACAGCATTGACCAAGGTAAGCCTCCCTGCCATGTTCAAAGTCTTACTCTTCCAACTAGCAAGCCTGGCCTGGACTTTATCCACTAAAAACCCATAAGTCCTAGGATTAACTCTCTGATGAATAAGAGGCATCCCAAGATAGTTTCCTAAGTCCTTAGATAGAGGAGAGCCACAGATGTAGCTAATCTCCTTAGCAACAGTAGCATTAACATTAGGGGAACAGAAGACCAAAGACTTCTCAAAACTCACAGATTGCCCAGAAATGCTACAAAAGAAATCCATAACAGTCTTCATCATGTGAGCTTGCTGAGGACTGGCTTCAGCAAAAAGGATTAGGTCATCAGCAAAGAACAAGTGGGACACACAAGGACCACCCCTAGAAGCTTTGACCGGCTTCCAATAGCCCATATCCACAGCAGACTGAATAAAATGGGAAAGCTTCTCCATACACAGAACAAAAAGATAAGGGGACAAGGGATCCCCTTGCCTAACACCCCTAGAACCAGTAAAAGATTGAGAAAGCTCTCCATTAATAATCACTTGATAGGAGACAGAAGTGACACAGCTCATAATGAGCTTAATGAAATGGTCAGGCAGATTAATTTCAGACAAAACCTCCTTGATGAAATTCCAGCTTAACTTATCATAAGCTTTGGAAAGATCCACTTTCCAAGCCATAATCCCTTTCTTGCCCCTACTAACTTTACACTGATGCATAATCTCTTGGGCAATCATAATATTATCAGCAATTTGCCTTCCAGGCACAAAACTAACTTGATTGGGGCTAATCCAACTTTTCAGCATTGGCCTAAGCCTATCCACAATAATCTTAGAAATGACTTTGTAAATAGTACAGCACAAGCTAATAGGCCTAAACAGATGCATATATTGAGGATTAGAGGCTTTAGGAACAAGAGTTATTAGAGTGTGGTTTAGACCTGAGGGAATACAACCAGTGGCAAAAGCTTGAGACACCACCTCCATAATATCCGGGCCACATAAATTCCAATGCTTCTGAAAAAATAAGGCAGGAAACCCATCCACACCAGGAGCCTTCAACTTGCCAATTTTAAAGAGAGAGTCATGAACATCCTTCTCAGTCACAGGCCTACTCAAACAGGTCATTTCCTCAAGAGAAATCTCAGGAAATAAAGAAGGAATAAAGTATTCAGAATCTTGAGCAGCCTCAGCCTTAAATAAACTACTGAAAAAATCCACAGCAACTAAATGCATGGCTTTTAAGTCCTCACACCAGCAACCATTAGCATCAAACAAGCCATCAATTCTATTCCTTCTTCTCCTTATAATAGTGGTTAAATGGAAGAACTTAGTATTTCTATCCCCCTCACTCATCCATTTATCCCTAGACTTTTGCTTCCAAAAGATAGCCTCAGCATCTCTAATTCTACCATAATCAGAGATGAGCTGCTTCTCAAGGTCTTGCAGAAACCCACTTGGTCTCCTTCCTAAACTCTTCTGAATTCCACAAATTCTAGCAAGCAGAATTCTTTTCTGCTTGAAAATATTTCCAAAAACATCCCTGTTCCAAGCTGTCAAAGCCCCAGCAAGAGAACTTGTTTTGTGCAACAAACTCCCCTGAGTACTGTTCCACTGAGTAGAAACCAAATCCAGGAAGTTGTCATGATCAATCCACATAGCTTGAAACCGAAAGGGAACATTCCTTCACAAGTTAAGAGATCAATGTCGTTGCTATATTGAGGTCTAAAGAAGAACAATACACTGTTTTCAAGCGATTCTGTGAACGTCAAAATGTTCGCAATCTTTAAAATCTTGTTAAAAATCTTAGAAAACGAGATTTATATTCAATGTAAATTGCAGAAACAAGTTAAGAGATCAATGTGGTTGGTACATTCAGGTCCACAAAAGAACAATACAAAGTTTTCAAACGATTTTGTGATCGTCAAAAACTTCACAATTTTTAAAATCTTGTTAAAAAGCTTAGAAAACGAGAATTATATTCAATGTAAATTGAAGAAACAAGTTAAGAGATCAATGTCGTTGGTATATTGAGGACCAAAAAAGAACAATACAAAGTTTTCAAGCAATTCTGTGAACGTCAAAACGTTCACAATCTTTAAAATCTTGTTAAAAAGCTTAGAAAACGAGATTTATATTCAATGTAAATTGCAGAAACAAGTTAAGAGATCAATGTCGTTGGTATATTGAGGTCCAAAGAAGAACAATACACTGTTTTCAAACGATTCTGTGAACGTCAAAATGTTCGCAATCTTTAAAATCTTGTTAAAATGTCTAGAAAACTAGGATTATTTTCACTGAAGATTGACGAAACAAGTTAAGAGATCAATGTCGTTGGTATATTCAGATCCACAAAAGAACAATACAAAGTTTTCAAGCGATTCTGTGAACGTCAAAACGTTCGCAATCTTTAAAATCTTGTTAAAAAGCTTAGAAAACGAGATTTATATTCAAAGTAAATTCAAGAAACAAGTTAAGAGATCAATGTTGTTGGTATATTGAGGTCCAAAGAAGAACAATACACTGTTTTGAAACGATTCTGTGAACGTCACAATGTTCGCAATCTTTAAAATCTTGTTAAAATGTCTAGAAAACTAGGATTATTTTCACTGAAAATTGACGAAACAAGTTAAGAGATCAATGTCGTTGGTATATTAAGGTCCACAAAAGAACAATACAAAGTTTTCAAACGATTTTGGGAACGTCAAAAACTTCACAATTTTTAAAATCTTGTTAAAAAGCTTAGAAAACGAGATTTATATTCAATGTAAATTGAAGAAACAAGTTAAGAGATCAATGTCGTTGGTATATTGAGGACCAAAGAAGAACAATACAAAGTTTTCAAGCGATTCTGTGAACGTCAAAACGTTCACAATCTTTAAAATCTTGTTAAAAAGCTTAGAAAACGAGATTTATATTCAAAGAAAATTGAAGAAACAAGTTAAGAGATCAATGTCGTTGGTATATTGAGGACCAAAGAAGAACAATACAAAGTTTTCAAACGATTTTGTGATCGCAAAAACTTCACAATTTTTAAAATCTTGTTAAAAAGCTTAGAAAACGAGATTTATATTCAATGTAAATTGAAGAAACAAGTTAAGAGATCAATGTCGTTGGTATATTGAGGACCAAAGAAGAACAATACAAAGTTTTCAAGCGATTCTGTGAACGTCAAAATGTTCGCAATCTTAAAAATCTTGTTAAAAAGCTTAGAAAACGAGATTTATATTCAATGTAAATTGCAGAAACAAGTTAAGAGATCAATGTCGTTGGTACATTCAGGTCCACAAAAGAACAATACAAAGTTTTCAAACGATTTTGTGATCGCAAAAACTTCACAATTTTTAAAATCTTGTTAAAAAGCTTAGAAAACGAGATTTATATTCAATGTAAATTGAAGAAACAAGTTAAGAGATCAATGTCGTTGGTATATTGAGGACCAAAGAACAACAATACAAAGTTTTCAAGCGATTCTGTGAACGTCAAAATGTTCGCAATCTTTAAAATCTTGTTAAAAAGCTTAGAAAACAAGATTTATATTCAATGTAAATTGAAGAAACAAGTTAAGAGATCAATGTCGTTGGTATATTGAGGTCCAAAGAAGAACAATACACTGTTTTCAAACGATTCTATGAACGTCAAAATGTTCGCAATCTTTAAAATCTTGTTAAAATGTCTAGAAAACTAGGATTATTTTCACTGAAGATTGACGAAACAAGTAAAGAGATCAATGTCGTTGGTATATTGAGGTCTAAAGAAAAACAATACACTGTTTTCAAGCGATTCTGTGAACGTCAAAACGTTCACAATCTTTAAAATCTTGTTGAAAATCTTAGAAAACGAGATTTATTTTCAATTGAGATTGGCGAAACTAGTTAAGAGATGATTGTCGATGGTATATTCTAGTCCACAAAAGAACAATACAAAGTTTTCAAGCGATTCTGTGAACGTCAAAATGTTCGCAATCTTTAAAATCTTGTTAAAAAGCATAGAAAACGAGATTTATTTTCAATGTAAATTGCAGAAACAAGTTAAGAGATCAATGTCGTTAGTACATTCAGGTCCACAAAAGAACAGTACAAAGTTTTCAAACAATTTTGTGAACGTCAAAAATTCACAATTTTTAAAATCTTGTTAAAAAGCTTAGAAAACGAGATTTATTTTCAATTGAGATTGACGAAACAAGTTAAGAGATCAATGTCGATGGTACATTCAGGTCCACAAAAGAACAATACAAAGTATTCAAGCGATTCTGTATACGTCAAAACGTTCACAATCTTTAAAAACTTGTTAAAAAGCTTAGAAAACGAGATTTATATTCAATGTAAATTGAAGAAACAAGTTAAGAGATCAATGTCGTTGGTATATTGAGGACCAAAGAAGAACAATACAAAGTTTTCAAGCGATTCTGTGAACGTTAAAATGTTCGCAATCTTTAAAATCTTGTTAAAAAGCATAGAAAACGAGATTTAGTTTCAAAGTAAATTGAAGAAACAAGTTAAGAGATCAATGTCGTTGGTATATTGGAACCAAAGAAGAAAAATACAAAGTTTTCAAGCGATTCTGTGAACGTCAAAAGGTTCGCAATCTTTAAAATCTTGTTAAAAAGCTTAGAAAACGAGATTTATATTCAATGTAAATTGAAGAAACAAGTTAAGAGATCAATGTCGATGGTATATTCAGGTCCACAAAAGAACAATACAAAGTTTTCAAGCGATTCTGTGAACGTCAAAACGTTCACAATCTTTAAAATCTTGTTAAAAAGCATAGAAAACGAGATTTAGTTTCAAAGTAAATTGAAGAAAAAAGTTAAGAGATCAATGTCGATGGTATATTCAGGTCCACAAAAGAACAATACAAAGTTTTCAAGCGATTCTGTGAACGTCAAAACGTTCACAATCTTTAAAATCTTGTTAAAAAGCATAGAAAACGAGATTTAGTTTCAAAGTAAATTGAAGAAAAAAGTTAAGAGATCAATGTCGTTGGTATATTGAGGTCCAAAGAAGAACAATACACAGTTTTAAAACGATTTTGTGAACGTCGAAATGATCGCAATCTTTAAAATCTTGTTAAAATGTCTAGAAAACTAGGATTATTTTCACTGAAGATTGACGAAACAAGTTAAAAGATCAATGTCGTTGGTATATTAAGGTCCACAAAAAAACAATACAAAGTTTTCAAACGATTTTGTGATCGTCAAAAACTTCACAATTTTTAAAATCTTGTTAAAAAGCTTAGAAAACGAGAATTATATTCAATGTAAATTGAAGAAACAAGTTAAGAGATCAATGTCGTTGGTATATTGAGGACCAAAGAAGAACAATACAAAGTTTTCAAGCAATTCTGTGAACGTCAAAACGTTCACAATCTTTAAAATCTTGTTAAAAAGCTTAGAAAACGAGATTTATATTCAATGTAAATTGCAGAAACAAGTTAAGAGATCATTGTCGTTGCTATATTGAGGTCTAAAGAAGAACAATACACTGTTTTCAAGCGATTCTGTGAACGTCAAAATGTTCGCAATCTTTAAAATCTTGTTAAAAATCTTAGAAAACGATATTTATATTCAATGTAAATTGCAGAAACAAGTTAAGAGATCAATGTCGTTGGTACATTCAGGTCCACAAAAGAACAATACAAAGTTTTCAAACGATTTTGTGATCGTCAAAAACTTCACAATTTTTAAAATCTTGTTAAAAAGCTTAGAAAACGAGATTTATATTCAATGTAAATTGAAGAAACAAGTTAAGAGATCAATGTCGTTGCTATATTGAGGTCTAAAGAAGAACAATACACTGTTTTCAAGCGATTCTGTGAACGTCAAAATGTTCGCAATCTTTAAAATCTTGTTAAAAATCTTAGAAAACGAGATTTATATTCAATGTAAATTGCAGAAACAAGTTAAGAGATCAATGTGGTTGGTACATTCAGGTCCACAAAAGAACAATACAAAGTTTTCAAACGATTTTGTGATCGTCAAAAACTTCACAATTTTTAAAATCTTGTTAAAAAGCTTAGAAAACGAGAATTATATTCAATGTAAATTGAAGAAACAAGTTAAGAGATCAATGTCGTTGGTATATTGAGGACCAAAGAAGAACAATACAAAGTTTTCAAGCAATTCTGTGAACGTCAAAACGTTCACAATCTTTAAAATCTTGTTAAAAAGCTTAGAAAACGAGATTTATATTCAATGTAAATTGAAGAAACAAGTTAAGAGATCAATGTCGTTGCTATATTGAGGTCTAAAGAAGAACAATACACTGTTTTCAAGCGATTCTGTGAACGTCAAAATGTTCGCAATCTTTAAAATCTTGTTAAAAATCTTAGAAAACGAGATTTATATTCAATGTAAATTGCAGAAACAAGTTAAGAGATCAATGTGGTTGGTACATTCAGGTCCACAAAAGAACAATACAAAGTTTTCAAACGATTTTGTGATCGTCAAAAACTTCACAATTTTTAAAATCTTGTTAAAAAGCTTAGAAAACGAGAATTATATTCAATGTAAATTGAAGAAACAAGTTAAGAGATCAATGTCGTTGGTATATTGAGGACCAAAAAAGAACAATACAAAGTTTTCAAGCAATTCTGTGAACGTCAAAACGTTCACAATCTTTAAAATCTTGTTAAAAAGCTTAGAAAACGAGATTTATATTCAATGTAAATTGCAGAAACAAGTTAAGAGATCAATGTCGTTGGTATATTGAGGTCCAAAGAAGAACAATACACTGTTTTCAAACGATTCTGTGAACGTCAAAATGTTCGCAATCTTTAAAATCTTGTTAAAATGTCTAGAAAACTAGGATTATTTTCACTGAAGATTGACGAAACAAGTTAAGAGATCAATGTCGTTGGTATATTCAGATCCACAAAAGAACAATACAAAGTTTTCAAGCGATTCTGTGAACGTCAAAACGTTCGCAATCTTTAAAATCTTGTTAAAAAGCTTAGAAAACGAGATTTATATTCAAAGTAAATTGAAGAAACAAGTTAAGAGATCAATGTCGTTGGTATATTGAGGACCAAAGAAGAACAATACAAAGTTTTCAAGCGATTCTGTGAACGTCAAAATGTTCGCAATCTTTAAAATCTTGTTAAAATGTCTAGAAAACTAGGATTATTTTCACTGAAAATTGACGAAACAAGTTAAGAGATCAATGTCGTTGGTATATTAAGGTCCACAAAAGAAAAAATACAAAGTTTTCAAACGATTTTGGGAACGTCAAAAACTTCACAATTTTTAAAATCTTGTTAAAAAGCTTAGAAAACGAGATTTATATTCAATGTAAATTGAAGAAACAAGTTAAGAGATCAATGTCGTTGCTATATTGAGGTCTAAAGAAGAACAATACACTGTTTTCAAGCGATTCTGTGAACGTCAAAATGTTCGCAATCTTTAAAATCTTGTTAAAAATCTTAGAAAACGAGATTTATATTCAATGTAAATTGCAGAAACAAGTTAAGAGATCAATGTCGTTGGTACATTCAGGTCCACAAAAGAACAATACAAAGTTTTCAAACGATTTTGTGATCGTCAAAAACTTCACAATTTTTAAAATCTTGTTAAAAAGCTTAGAAAACGAGAATTATATTCAATGTAAATTGAAGAAACAAGTTAAGAGATCAATGTCATTGGTATATTGAGGACCAAAGAAGAACAATACAAAGTTTTCAAGCAATTCTGTGAACGTCAAAACGTTCACAATCTTTAAAATCTTGTTAAAAAGCTTAGAAAACGAGATTTATATTCAATGTAAATTGCAGAAACAAGTTAAGAGATCAATGTCGTTGGTATATTGAGGTCCAAAGAAGAACAATACACTGTTTTCAAACGATTCTGTGAACGTCAAAATGTTCGCAATCTTTAAAATCTTGTTAAAATGTCTAGAAAACTAGGATTATTTTCACTGAAGATTGACGAAACAAGTTAAGAGATCAATGTCGTTGGTATATTCAGATCCACAAAAGAACAATACAAAGTTTTCAAGCGATTCTGTGAATGTCAAAACGTTCGCAATCTTTAAAATCTTGTTAAAAAGCTTAGAAAATGAGATTTATATTCAAAGTAAATTCAAGAAACAAGTTAAGAGATCAATGTTGTTGGTATATTGAGGTCCAAAGAAGAACAATACACTGTTTTCAAACGATTCTGTGAACGTCAAAATGTTCGCAATCTTTAAAATCTTGTTAAAATGTCTAGAAAACTAGGATTATTTTCACTGAAAATTGACGAAACAAGTTAAGAGATCAAGGTCGTTGGTATATTAAGGTCCACAAAAGAACAATACAAAGTTTTCAAACGATTTTGGGAACGTCAAAAACTTCACAATTTTTAAAATCTTGTCAAAAAGCTTAGAAAACGAGATTTATATTCAATGTAAATTGAAGAAACAAGTTAAGAGATCAATGTCGTTGGTATATTGAGGACCAAAGAAGAACAATACAAAGTTTTCAAGCGATTCTGTGAACGTCAAAACGTTCACAATCTTTAAAATCTTGTTAAAAAGCTTAGAAAACGAGATTTATATTCAATGTAAATTGCAGAAACAAGTTAAGAGATCAATGTCGTTGGTATATTGAGGTCCAAAGAAGAACAATACACTGTTTTCAAACGATTCTGTGAACGTCAAAATGTTCGCAATCTTTAAAATCTTGTTAAAATGTCTAGAAAACTAGGATTATTTTCACTGAAGATTGATGAAACAAGTTAAGAGATCAATGTCGTTGGTATATTGAGGTCTAAAGAAGAACAATACACTGTTTTCAAACGATTCTGTGAACGTCAAAACGTTCACAATCTTTAAAATCTTGTTAAAAAGCTTAGAAAACGAGATTTATATTCAATGTAAATTGCAGAAACAAGTTAAGAGATCAATGTCGTTGGTACATTCAGGTCCACAAAAGAACAATACAAAGTTTTCAAACGATTCTTTATACGTCAAAACGTTCACAATCTTTAAAATCTTGTTAAAAAGCTTAGAAAACGAGATTTATATTCAATGTAAATTGCAGAAACAAGTTAAGAGATCAATGTCGTTGGTATATTGAGGTCCAAAGAAGAACAATACACTGTTTTCAAACGATTCTGTGAACGTCAAAATGTTCGCAATCTTTAAAATCTTGTTAAAATGTCTAGAAAACTAGGATTATTTTCTCTGAAGATTGATGAAACAAGTTAAGAGATCAATGTCGTTGGTATATTGAGGTCCAAAGAAGAACAATACAAAGTTTTCAAGCGATTCTGTGAACGTCAAAACGTTCACAATCTTTAAAATCTTGTTAAAAAGCTTAGAAAACGAGATTTATATTCAATGTAAATTGCAGAAACAAGTTAAGAGATCATTGTCGTTGCTATATTGAGGTCTAAAGAAGAACAATACACTGTTTTCAAGCGATTCTGTGAACGTCAAAACGTTCATAATCTTTAAAATGTTGTTAAAAAGCATAGAAAACGAGATTTAGTTTCAAAGTAAATTGAAGAAACAAGTGAAGAGATCAATTTCGTTGGTATATTGAGGTCCAAAGAAGAACAATACACTGTTTTCAAACGATTCTGTGAACGTCAAAACGTTCACAATCTTTAAAATCTTGTTAAAAAGCTAAGAAAACGAGATTTATATTCAAAGTAAATTGAAGAAACAAGTTAAGAGATCAATGTCGTTGGTATATTGAGGACCAAAGAAGAACAATACAAAGTTTTCAAGCGATTCTGTGAACGTTAAAATGTTCGCAATCTTTAAAATCTTGTTAAAAGGCCTAGAAAACGAGATTTAGTTTCAATGTAAATTGAAGAAACAAGTTAAGAGATCAATGTCGTTGGTATATTGAGGACCAAAGAAGAACAATACAAAGTTTTCAAGCGATTCTGTGAACGTCAAAATGTTCGCAATCTTTAAAATCTTGTTAAAATGTCTAGAAAACTAGGATTATTTTCACTGAAGATTGACGAAACAAGTTAAGAGATCAATGTCGTTGGTATATTGAGGTCTAAAGAAGAACAATACACTGTTTTCAAGCGATTCTGTGAACGTCAAAATGTTCGCAATCTTTAAAATCTTGTTAAAAATCTTAGAAAACGATATTTATATTCAATGTAAATTGCAGAAACAAGTTAAGAGATCAATGTCGTTGGTACATTCAGGTCCACAAAAGAACAATACAAAGTTTTCAAACGATTTTGTGATCGTCAAAAACTTCACAATTTTTAAAATCTTGTTAAAAAGCTTTGAAAACGAGAATTATATTCAATGTAAATTGAAGAAACAAGTTAAGAGATCAATGTCGTGGGTATATTGAGGACCAAAGAAGAAAAATACAAAGTTTTCAAGCAATTCTGTGAACGTCAAAACGTTCACAATCTTTAAAATCTTGTTAAAAAGCTTAGAAAACGAGATTTATATTCAATGTAAATTGCAGAAACAAGTTAAGAGATCATTGTCGTTGCTATATTGAGGTCTAAAGAAGAACAATACACTGTTTTCAAGCGATTCTGTGAACGTCAAAACGTTCATAATCTTTAAAATGTTGTTAAAAAGCATAGAAAACGAGATTTAGTTTCAAAGTAAATTGAAGAAACAAGTTAAGAGATCAATGTCGTTGGTATATTGAGGTCCAAAGAAGAACAATACACTGTTTTCAAACGATTCTGTGAACGTCAAAACGTTCACAATCTTTAAAATCTTGTTAAAAAGCTAAGAAAACGAGATTTATATTCAAAGTAAATTGAAGAAACAAGTTAAGAGATCAATGTCGTTGGTATATTGAGGACCAAAGAAGAACAATACAAAGTTTTCAAGCTATTCTGTGAACGTTAAAATGTTCGCAATCTTTAAAATCTTGTTAAAAGGCCTAGAAAACGAGATTTATATTCAATTTAAATTGAAGAAACAAGTTAAGAGATCAATGTCGTTGGTATATTGAGGACCAAAGAAGAACAATACAAAGTTATCAAGCGATTCTGTGAACGTTAAAATGTTCGCAATCTTTAAAATCTTGTTAAAAAGCATAGAAAACGAGATTTAGTTTCAAAGTAAATTGAAGAAAAAAGTTAAGAGATCAATGTCGTTGGTATATTGGAACCAAAGAAGAAAAATACAAAGTTTTCAAGCGATTCTGTGAACGTCAAAAGGTTCGCAATCTTTAAAATCTTGTTAAAAAGCTTAGAAAACGAGATTTATATTCAATGTAAATTGAAGAAACAAGTTAAGAGATCAATGTCGTTGGTATATTGAGGTCCAAAGAAGAACAATACACTGTTTTCAAACGATTCTGTGAACGTCAAAACGTTCACAATCTTTAAAATCTTGTTAAAAAGCTAAGAAAACGAGATTTATATTCAAAGTAAATTGAAGAAACAAGTTAAGAGATCAATGTCGTTGGTATATTGAGGACCAAAGAAGAACAATACAAAGTTTTCAAGCTATTCTGTGAACGTTAAAATTTTCGCAATCTTTAAAATCTTGTTAAAAGGCCTAGAAAACGAGATTTAGTTTCAATGTAGATTCAAGAAACAAGTTAAGAGATCAATGTCGTTGGTATATTGAGGTCCAAAGAAGAACAATACATAGTTTTAAAACGATTTTGTGAACGTCAAAACGTTCACAATCTTTAAAATCTTGTTAAAAAGCTTAGAAAACGAGATTTATATTCAATGTAAATTGCAGAAACAAGTTAAGAGATCATTGTCGTTGCTATATTGAGGTCTAAAGAAGAACAATACACTGTTTTCAAGCGATTCTGTGAACGTCAAAACGTTCATAATCTTTAAAATGTTGTTAAAAAGCATAGAAAACGAGATTTAGTTTCAAAGTAAATTGAAGAAACAAGTTAAGAGATCAATGTCGTTGGTATATTGAGGTCCAAAGAAGAACAATACACTGTTTTCAAACGATTCTGTGAACGTCAAAACGTTCACAATCTTTAAAATCTTGTTAAAAAGCTAAGAAAACGAGATTTATATTCAAAGTAAATTGAAGAAACAAGTTAAGAGATCAATGTCGTTGGTATATTGAGGACCAAAGAAGAACAATACATAGTTTTCAAGCGATTCTGTGAACGTTAAAATGTTCGCAATCTTTAAAATCTTGTTAAAAGGCCTAGAAAACGAGATTTAGTTTCAATGTAAATTCAAGAAACAAGTTAAGAGATCAATGTCGTTGGTATATTGAGGTCCAAAGAAGAACAATACACAGTTTTAAAACGATTTTGTGAACGTCGAAATGATCGCAATCTTTAAAATCTTGTTAAAATGTCTAGAAAACTAGGATTATTTTCACTGAAGATTGACGAAACAAGTTAAGAGATCAATGTCGTTGGTATATTGAGGTCTAAAGAAGAACAAATACACTGTTTTCAAGCGATTCTGTGAACGTCAAAATGTTCGCAATCTTTAAAATCTTGTTAAAAATCTTAGAAAACGAGATTTATATTCAATGTAAATTGCAGAAACAAGTTAAGAGATCAATGTCGTTGGTACATTCAGGTCCACAAAAGAACAATACAAAGTTTTCAAACGATTTTGTGATCGTCAAAAACTTCACAATTTTTAAAATCTTGTTAAAAAGCTAAGAAAACGAGAATTATATTCAATGTAAATTGAAGAAACAAGTTAAGAGATCAATGTCGTTGGTATATTGAGGACCAAAGAAGAACAATACAAAGTTTTCAAGCAATTCTGTGAACGTCAAAACGTTCACAATCTTTAAAATCTTGTTAAAAAGCTTAGAAAACGAGATTTATATTCAATGTAAATTGCAGAAACAAGTTAAGAGATCATTGTCGTTGCTATATTGAGGTCTAAAGAAGAACAATACACTGTTTTCAAGCGATTCTGTGAACGTCAAAACGTTCATAATCTTTAAAATGTTGTTAAAAAGCATAGAAAACGAGATTTAGTTTCAAAGTAAATTGAAGAAACAAGTTAAGAGATCAATGTCGTTGGTATATTGAGGTCCAAAGAAGAACAATACACTGTTTTCAAACGATTCTGTGAACGTCAAAACGTTCACAATCTTTAAAATCTTGTTAAAAAGCTAAGAAAACGAGATTTATATTCAAAGTAAATTGAAGAAACAAGTTAAGAGATCAATGTCGTTGGTATATTGAGGACCAAAGAAGAACAATACAAAGTTTTCAAGCGATTCTGTGAACGTTAAAATGTTCGCAATCTTTAAAATCTTGTTAAAAGGCCTAGAAAACGAGATTTAGTTTCAATGTAAATTCAAGAAACAAGTTAAGAGATCAATGTCGTTGGTATATTGACGTCCAAAGAAGAACAATACACAGTTTTAAAACGATTTTGTGAACGTCGAAATGATCGCAATCTTTAAAATCTTGTTAAAATGTCTAGAAAACTAGGATTATTTTCACTGAAGATTGACGAAACAAGTTAAGAGATCAATGTCGTTGGTATATTGAGGTCTAAAGAAGAACAATACACTGTTTTCAAGCGATTCTGTGAACGTCAAAATGTTCGCAATCTTTAAAATCTTGTTAAAAATCTTAGAAAACGAGATTTATATTCAATGTAAATTGCAGAAACAAGTTAAGAGATCAATGTCGTTGGTACATTCAGGTCCACAAAAAAACAATACAAAGTTTTCAAACGATTTTGTGATCGTCAAAAACTTCACAATTTTTAAAATCTTGTTAAAAAGCTTAGAAAACGAGAATTATATTCAATGTAAATTGAAGAAACAAGCTAAGAGATCAATGTCGTTGGTATATTGAGGACCAAAGAAGAACAATACAAAGTTTTCAAGCAATTCTGTGAACGTCAAAACGTTCACAATCTTTAAAATCTTGTTAAAAAGCTTAGAAAACGAGATTTATATTCAATGTAAATTGCAGAAACAAGTTAAGCGATCATTGTCGTTGCTATATTGAGGTCTAAAGAAGAACAATACACTGTTTTCAAGCGATTCTGTGAACGTCAAAACGTTCATAATCTTTAAAATGTTGTTAAAAAGCATAGAAAACGAGATTTAGTTTCAAAGTAAATTGAAGAAACAAGTTAAGAGATCAATGTCGTTGGTATATTGAGGTCCAAAGAAGAACAATACACTGTTTTCAAACGATTCTGTGAACGTCAAAACGTTCACAATCTTTAAAATCTTGTTAAAAAGCTAAGAAAACGAGATTTATATTCAAAGTAAATTGAAGAAACAAGTTAAGAGATCAATGTCGTTGGTATATTGAGGACCAAAGAAGAACAATACAAAGTTTTCAAGCTATTCTGTGAACGTTAAAATGTTCGCAATCTTTAAAATCTTGTTAAAAGGCCTAGAAAACGAGATTTATATTCAATGTAAATTCAAGAAACAAGTTAAGAGATCAATGTCGTTGGTATATTGAGGACCAAAGAAGAACAATACAAAGTTTTCAAGCGATTCTGTGAACGTTAAAATGTTCGCAATCTTTAAAATCTTGTTAAAAAGCATAGAAAACGAGATTTAGTTTCAAAGTAAATTGAAGAAACAAGTTAAGAGATCAATGTCGTTGGTATATTGGAACCAAAGAAGAAAAATACAAAGTTTTCAAGCGATTCTGTGAACGTCAAAAGCTTCGCAATCTTTAAAATCTTGTTAAAAAGCTTAGAAAACGAGATTTATATTCAATGTAAATTGAAGAAACAAGTTAAGAGATCAATGTTGTTGGTATATTGAGGACCAAAGAAGAACAATACAAAGTTTTCAAGCGATTCTGTGAACGTCAAAATGTTCGCAATCTTTAAAATCTTGTTAAAATGTCTAGAAAACTAGGATTATTTTCACTGAAGATTGACGAAACAAGTTAAGAGATCAATGTCGTTGGTATATTGAGGTCTAAAGAAGAACAATACACTGCTTTCAAGCGATACTGTGAACGTCAAAATGTTCGCAATCTTTAAAATCTTTTTAAAAAGCTTAGAAAACGAGATTTATATTCAATGTAAATTGAAGAAACAAGTTAAGAGATCAATGTCGTTGGTATATTGAGGTCCAAAGAAGAACGAAACACTGTTTTCAAACGATTCTGTGAACGTCAAAACGTTCACAATCTTTAAAATCTAGTTAAAAAGCTAAGAAAACGAGATTTATATTCAATGTAAATTGAAGAAACAAGTTAAGAGATCAATGTCGTTGGTATATTAAGGTCCACAAAAGAACAATACAAAGTTTTCAAACGATTTTGGGAACGTCAAAAACTTCACAATTTTTAAAATCTTGTTAAAAAGCTTAGAAAACGAGATTTATATTCAATGTAAATTGAAGAAACAAGTTAAGAGATCAATGTCGTTGGTATATTGAGGACCAAAGAAGAACAATACAATGTTTTCAAACGATTCTGTGAACGTCAAAATGTTCGCAATCTTTAAAATCTTGTTAAAAAGCTTAGAAAACGAGATTTATATTCAATGTAAATTGTATAAACAAGTTAAGAGATCATTGTCGTTGGTATATTGAGGTCTAAAGAAGAACAATACACTGTTTTCAAGCGATTCTGTGAACGTCAAAACGTTCATAATCTTTAAAATCTTGTTAAAAATCTTAGAAAACGAGATTTATATTCAATGTAAATTGAAGAAACAAGTTAAGAGATCAATGTCGTTGGTATATTGAGGACCAAAGAACAACAATACAAAGTTTTCAAGCGATTATGTGAAAGTCAAAATGTTCGCAATTTTTAAAATCAATGATGTTGGTATATTCAGGTCCAAAGAAGAACAATACAAAGTTTTCAAGCGATTCTGTGAATGTCAAAACGTTCACAATCTTTAAAATCTTGTAAATTGAAGAAACAAGCTAAGAGATCAATGTCGTTGGTATATTGAGCTCCAAAGAAGAACAATACACTGTTTTCAAACAATTCTGTGAACGTCAAAATGTTCGTAATTTTTAAATCTTGTTAAAATGTCTAGAAAACTAGGATTATTTTCAATGGAGATTGATGAAACAAGTTAAGAGATCAATGTTGTTGGTATATTTAGGTCCACAAAAGAACAATACAAAGTTTTCAAACGATTTTGTGAACGTCAAAAACTTCACAATTTTTAAAATCTTGTTAAAAAGCTTAGAAAACGAGATTTATTTTCACTTGAGATTGACGAAACAAGTTAAGAGATCAATGTCGTTGGTATATTGGGGACCAAAGAAGAACAATACAAAATTTTCAAGCAATTCTGTGAACGTCAAAATGTTCGCAATCTTTAAAATCTTGTTAAAAAGCTTAGAAAACGAGATTTATATTCAATGTAAATTGAAGAAACAAGTTAAGAGATCAATGTCGTTGGTATATTGAGGTCCAAAGAAGAACAATACACTGTTTTCAAACGATTCTGTGAATGTCAAAATGTTCGCAATCTTTAAAATCTTGTTAAAATGTCTAGAAAACTAGGATAATTTTCACTGAAGATTGACGAAACAAGTTAAGAGATCAATATCGTTGGTATATTCAGGTCCACAAAAGAACAATACCAAGTTTTCAAACAATTTTGTGAACGTTAAAAACTACACAATTTTTAAAATCTTGTTAAAAAGCTTAGAAAACGAGATTTATTTTCAGTTGAGATTGACCAAAAAGTTAAGAGATCAATGTCGATGGTATATTCAGGTCCACAAAAGAACAATACAAAGTTTTCAAGCGATTCTGTGAAAGTCAAAATGTTCGCAATCTTTAAAATCTTTTTAAAAAGCTTAGAAAACGAGATTTATTTTCAAAGTAAATTGAAGAAACAAGTTAAGAGATCAATGTCGTTGGTATATTGAGGTCCAAAGAAGAACAATACACTGTTTTCAAACGATTCTGTGAACGTCAAAATGTTCGCAATCTTTAAAATCTTGTTAAAATGTCTATAAAACTAGGATTATTTTCAATGAAGATTGACAAAACAAGTTAAGAGATCAATGATGTTGGTATATTGAGGTCCAAAGAAGAAAAATACAAAGTTTTCAAGCGATTATGTGAAAGTCAAAATGTTCGCAATTTTTAAAATCAATGATGTTGGTATATTCAGGTCCAAAGAAGAACAATACAAAGTTTTCAAGCGATTCTGTGAATGTCAAAACGTTCACAATCTTTAAAATCTTGTTAAAAAGCTTAGAAAACGAGATTTATATTCAATGTAAATTGAAGAAACAAGCTAAGAGATCAATGTCGTTGGTATATTGAGCTCCAAAGAAGAACAATACACTGTTTTCAAACGATTCTGTGAACGTCAAAATGTTCGTAATTTTTAAATCTTGTTAAAATGTCTAGAAAACTAGGATTATTTTTAATGGAGATTGATGAAACAAGTTAAGAGATCAATGTTGTTGGTATATTTAGGTCCACAAAAGAACAATACAAAGTTTTCAAACGATTTTGTGAACGTCAAAAACTTCACAATTTTTAAAATCTTGTTAAAAAGCTTAGAAAACGAGATTTATTTTCAATTGAGATTGACGAAACAAGTTAAGAGATCAATGTCGTTGGTATATTGGGGACCAAAGAAGAACAATACAAAATTTTCAAGCAATTCTGTGAACGTCAAAATGTTCGCAATCTTTAAAATCTTGTTAAAAAGCTTAGAAAACGAGATTTATATTCAATGTAAATTGAAGAAACAAGTTAAGAGATCAATGTCGTTCGTATATTGAGGTCCAAAGAAGAACAATACACTGTTTTCAAACGATTCTGTGAATGTCAAAATGTTCGCAATCTTTAAAATCTTGTTAAAATGTCTAGAAAACTAGGATAATTTTCACTGAAGATTGACGAAACAAGTTAAGAGATCAATATCGTTGGTATATTCAGGTCCACAAAAGAACAATACCAAGTTTTCAAACAATTTTGTAAACGTTAAAAACTACACAATTTTTCAAATCTGGTTAAAAAGCTTAGAAAACGAGATTTATTTTCAGTTGAGATTGACGAAAAAGTTAAGAGATCAATGTCGATGGTATATTCAGGTCCACAAAAGAACAATACAAAGTTTTCAAGCGATTCTGTGAACGTCAAAACGTTCACAATCTTTAAAATCTTGTTAAAAAGCTTAGGAAACGAGATTTATTTTCAAAGTAAATTGAAGAAACAAGTTAAGAGATCAATGTCGTTGGTATATTGAGGACCAAAGAAGAACAATACACTGTTTTCAAACGATTCTGTGAACGTCAAAACGTTCACAATCTTTAAAATCTTGTTAAAAAGCATAGAAAACGAGATTTAGTTTCAAAGTAAATTGAAGAAACAAGTTAAGAGATCAATGTCGTTGGTATATTGATGTCCAAAGAAGAACGATACACTGTTTTCAAACGATTCTGTGAACGTCAAAACGTTCATAATCTTTAAAATCTAGTTAAAAAGCTAAGAAAACGAGATTTATATTCAAAGTAAATTGAAGAAACAAGTTAAGAGATCAATGTCGTTGGTATATTGAGGACCAAAGAAGAACAATACAAAGTTTTCAAGCGATTCTGTGAAGGTCAAAATGTTCGCAATCTTTAAAATCTTGTTAAAAAGCTTAGAAAATGAGATTTATATTTAAAGTAAATTCAAGAAACAAGTTAAGAGATCTATGTCGTTGGTATATTGAGGTCCAAAGAAGAACAATACACTGTTTTCAAACGATTCTGTGAACGTCAAAACGTTCACAATCTTTAAAATCTTGTTAAAAAGCATAGAAAACGAGATTTAGTTTCAAAGTAAATTGAAGAAACAAGTTAAGAGATCAATGTCGTTGGTATATTGATGTCCAAAGAAGAACGATACACTGTTTTCAAACGATTCTGTGAACGTCAAAACGTTCATAATCTTTAAAATCTAGTTAAAAAGCTAAGAAAACGAGATTTATATTCAAAGTAAATTGAAGAAACAAGTTAAGAGATCAATGTCGTTGGTATATTGAGGACCAAAGAAGAACAATACAAAGTTTTCAAGCGATTCTGTGCCGTCAAAATGTTCGCAATCTTTAAAATCTTGTTAAAAAGCTTAGAAAACGAGATTTATATTCAATGTAAATTGCAGAAACAAGTTAAGAGATCAATGTCGTTGGTACATTCAGGTCCACAAAAGAACAATACAAAGTTTTCAAACGATTTTGTGATCGTCAAAAACTTCACAATTTTTAAAATCT
This sequence comes from Comarum palustre, assembly GCA_951800085.1. Classification (NCBI taxonomy): domain Eukaryota; kingdom Viridiplantae; phylum Streptophyta; class Magnoliopsida; order Rosales; family Rosaceae; genus Comarum; species Comarum palustre. Next base: position 8,941,868 of record OX637579.1, on the reverse strand, counting down.
TGTTAAAAAGCTTAGAAAAAGAGATTTATATTCAATGTAAATTGACGAAACAAGTTAAGAGATCAATGTCGTTGGTAGATTAAGGTCCAGAAAAGAACAATACAAAGTTTTCAAATGATTTTGGGAACGTCAAAAACTTCACAATTTTTAAAATCTTGTTAAAAAGCTTAGAAAACGAGATTTATATTCAATGTAAATTGAAGAAACAAGTTAAGAGATCAATGTCGTTGGTATATTGAGGACCAAAGAACAACAATACAAAGTTTTCAAGCGATTCTGTGAACGTCAAAATGTTCGCAATCTTAAAATCTTGTTAAAAAGCTTAGAAAACGAGATTTATATTCAAAGTAAATTCAAGAAACAAGTTAAGAGATCAATGTCGTTGGTATATTGAGGTCCAATGAAGAACAATACAATGTTTTCAAACGATTCTGTGAACGTCAAAATGTTCGCAATCTTTAAAATCTTGTTAAAATGTCTAGAAAACTAGGATTATTTTCACTGAAGATTGACGAAACAAGTAAAGAGATCAATGTCGTTGGTATATTGAGGTCTAAAGAAGAACAATACAATGTTTTCAAGCGATTCTGTGAACGTCAAAATGTTCGCAATCTTTAAAATCTTGTTAAAAAGCTTAGAAAACGAGATTTATATTCAATGTAAATTGTATAAACAAGTTAAGAGATCATTGTCGTTGGTATATTGAGGTCTAAAGAAGAACAATACACTGTTTTCAAGCGATTCTGTGAACGTCAAAACGTTCATAATCTTTAAAATCTTGTTAAAAAGCATAGAAAACGAGATTTAGTTTTAAAGTAAATTGAAGAAACAAGTTAAGAGATCAATGTCGTTGGTATATTGAGGTCCAAAGAAGAACGAAACACTGTTTTCAAACGATTCTGTGAACGTCAAAACGTTCACAATCTTTAAAATCTAGTTAAAAAGCTAAGAAAACGAGATTTATATTCAATGTAAATTGAAGAAACAAGTTAAGAGATCAATGTCGTTGGTATATTAAGGTCCACAAAAGAACAATACAAAGTTTTCAAACGATTTTGGGAACGTCAAAAACTTCACAATTTTTAAAATCTTGTTAAAAAGCTTAGAAAACGAGATTTATATTCAATGTAAATTGAAGAAACAAGTTAAGAGATCAATGTCGTTGGTATATTGAGGACCAAAGAAGAACAATACAATGTTTTCAAACGATTCTGTGAACGTCAAAATGTTCGCAATCTTTAAAATCTTGTTAAAAAGCTTAGAAAACGAGATTTATATTCAATGTAAATTGTATAAACAAGTTAAGAGATCATTGTCGTTGGTATATTGAGGTCTAAAGAAGAACAATACACTGTTTTCAAGCGATTCTGTGAACGTCAAAACGTTCATAATCTTTAAAATCTTGTTAAAAATCTTAGAAAACGAGATTTATATTCAATGTAAATTGAAGAAACAAGTTAAGAGATCAATGTCGTTGGTATATTGAGGACCAAAGAACAACAATACAAAGTTTTCAAGCGATTATGTGAAAGTCAAAATGTTCGCAATTTTTAAAATCAATGATGTTGGTATATTCAGGTCCAAAGAAGAACAATACAAAGTTTTCAAGCGATTCTGTGAATGTCAAAACGTTCACAATCTTTAAAATCTTGTAAATTGAAGAAACAAGCTAAGAGATCAATGTCGTTGGTATATTGAGCTCCAAAGAAGAACAATACACTGTTTTCAAACAATTCTGTGAACGTCAAAATGTTCGTAATTTTTAAATCTTGTTAAAATGTCTAGAAAACTAGGATTATTTTCAATGGAGATTGATGAAACAAGTTAAGAGATCAATGTTGTTGGTATATTTAGGTCCACAAAAGAACAATACAAAGTTTTCAAACGATTTTGTGAACGTCAAAAACTTCACAATTTTTAAAATCTTGTTAAAAAGCTTAGAAAACGAGATTTATTTTCACTTGAGATTGACGAAACAAGTTAAGAGATCAATGTCGTTGGTATATTGGGGACCAAAGAAGAACAATACAAAATTTTCAAGCAATTCTGTGAACGTCAAAATGTTCGCAATCTTTAAAATCTTGTTAAAAAGCTTAGAAAACGAGATTTATATTCAATGTAAATTGAAGAAACAAGTTAAGAGATCAATGTCGTTGGTATATTGAGGTCCAAAGAAGAACAATACACTGTTTTCAAACGATTCTGTGAATGTCAAAATGTTCGCAATCTTTAAAATCTTGTTAAAATGTCTAGAAAACTAGGATAATTTTCACTGAAGATTGACGAAACAAGTTAAGAGATCAATATCGTTGGTATATTCAGGTCCACAAAAGAACAATACCAAGTTTTCAAACAATTTTGTGAACGTTAAAAACTACACAATTTTTAAAATCTTGTTAAAAAGCTTAGAAAACGAGATTTATTTTCAGTTGAGATTGACCAAAAAGTTAAGAGATCAATGTCGATGGTATATTCAGGTCCACAAAAGAACAATACAAAGTTTTCAAGCGATTCTGTGAAAGTCAAAATGTTCGCAATCTTTAAAATCTTTTTAAAAAGCTTAGAAAACGAGATTTATTTTCAAAGTAAATTGAAGAAACAAGTTAAGAGATCAATGTCGTTGGTATATTGAGGTCCAAAGAAGAACAATACACTGTTTTCAAACGATTCTGTGAACGTCAAAATGTTCGCAATCTTTAAAATCTTGTTAAAATGTCTATAAAACTAGGATTATTTTCAATGAAGATTGACAAAACAAGTTAAGAGATCAATGATGTTGGTATATTGAGGTCCAAAGAAGAAAAATACAAAGTTTTCAAGCGATTATGTGAAAGTCAAAATGTTCGCAATTTTTAAAATCAATGATGTTGGTATATTCAGGTCCAAAGAAGAACAATACAAAGTTTTCAAGCGATTCTGTGAATGTCAAAACGTTCACAATCTTTAAAATCTTGTTAAAAAGCTTAGAAAACGAGATTTATATTCAATGTAAATTGAAGAAACAAGCTAAGAGATCAATGTCGTTGGTATATTGAGCTCCAAAGAAGAACAATACACTGTTTTCAAACGATTCTGTGAACGTCAAAATGTTCGTAATTTTTAAATCTTGTTAAAATGTCTAGAAAACTAGGATTATTTTTAATGGAGATTGATGAAACAAGTTAAGAGATCAATGTTGTTGGTATATTTAGGTCCACAAAAGAACAATACAAAGTTTTCAAACGATTTTGTGAACGTCAAAAACTTCACAATTTTTAAAATCTTGTTAAAAAGCTTAGAAAACGAGATTTATTTTCAATTGAGATTGACGAAACAAGTTAAGAGATCAATGTCGTTGGTATATTGGGGACCAAAGAAGAACAATACAAAATTTTCAAGCAATTCTGTGAACGTCAAAATGTTCGCAATCTTTAAAATCTTGTTAAAAAGCTTAGAAAACGAGATTTATATTCAATGTAAATTGAAGAAACAAGTTAAGAGATCAATGTCGTTCGTATATTGAGGTCCAAAGAAGAACAATACACTGTTTTCAAACGATTCTGTGAATGTCAAAATGTTCGCAATCTTTAAAATCTTGTTAAAATGTCTAGAAAACTAGGATAATTTTCACTGAAGATTGACGAAACAAGTTAAGAGATCAATATCGTTGGTATATTCAGGTCCACAAAAGAACAATACCAAGTTTTCAAACAATTTTGTAAACGTTAAAAACTACACAATTTTTCAAATCTGGTTAAAAAGCTTAGAAAACGAGATTTATTTTCAGTTGAGATTGACGAAAAAGTTAAGAGATCAATGTCGATGGTATATTCAGGTCCACAAAAGAACAATACAAAGTTTTCAAGCGATTCTGTGAACGTCAAAACGTTCACAATCTTTAAAATCTTGTTAAAAAGCTTAGGAAACGAGATTTATTTTCAAAGTAAATTGAAGAAACAAGTTAAGAGATCAATGTCGTTGGTATATTGAGGACCAAAGAAGAACAATACACTGTTTTCAAACGATTCTGTGAACGTCAAAACGTTCACAATCTTTAAAATCTTGTTAAAAAGCATAGAAAACGAGATTTAGTTTCAAAGTAAATTGAAGAAACAAGTTAAGAGATCAATGTCGTTGGTATATTGATGTCCAAAGAAGAACGATACACTGTTTTCAAACGATTCTGTGAACGTCAAAACGTTCATAATCTTTAAAATCTAGTTAAAAAGCTAAGAAAACGAGATTTATATTCAAAGTAAATTGAAGAAACAAGTTAAGAGATCAATGTCGTTGGTATATTGAGGACCAAAGAAGAACAATACAAAGTTTTCAAGCGATTCTGTGAAGGTCAAAATGTTCGCAATCTTTAAAATCTTGTTAAAAAGCTTAGAAAATGAGATTTATATTTAAAGTAAATTCAAGAAACAAGTTAAGAGATCTATGTCGTTGGTATATTGAGGTCCAAAGAAGAACAATACACTGTTTTCAAACGATTCTGTGAACGTCAAAACGTTCACAATCTTTAAAATCTTGTTAAAAAGCATAGAAAACGAGATTTAGTTTCAAAGTAAATTGAAGAAACAAGTTAAGAGATCAATGTCGTTGGTATATTGATGTCCAAAGAAGAACGATACACTGTTTTCAAACGATTCTGTGAACGTCAAAACGTTCATAATCTTTAAAATCTAGTTAAAAAGCTAAGAAAACGAGATTTATATTCAAAGTAAATTGAAGAAACAAGTTAAGAGATCAATGTCGTTGGTATATTGAGGACCAAAGAAGAACAATACAAAGTTTTCAAGCGATTCTGTGCCGTCAAAATGTTCGCAATCTTTAAAATCTTGTTAAAAAGCTTAGAAAACGAGATTTATATTCAATGTAAATTGCAGAAACAAGTTAAGAGATCAATGTCGTTGGTACATTCAGGTCCACAAAAGAACAATACAAAGTTTTCAAACGATTTTGTGATCGTCAAAAACTTCACAATTTTTAAAATCTTGTTAAAAAGCTTAGAAAAAGAGATTTATATTCAATGTAAATTGACGAAACAAGTTAAGAGATCAATGTCGTTGGTAGATTAAGGTCCAGAAAAGAACAATACAAAGTTTTCAAATGATTTTGGGAACGTCAAAAACTTCACAATTTTTAAAATCTTGTTAAAAAGCTTAGAAAACGAGATTTATATTCAATGTAAATTGAAGAAACAAGTTAAGAGATCAATGTCGTTGGTATATTGAGGACCAAAGAACAACAATACAAAGTTTTCAAGCGATTCTGTGAACGTCAAAATGTTCGCAATCTTAAAATCTTGTTAAAAAGCTTAGAAAACGAGATTTATATTCAAAGTAAATTCAAGAAACAAGTTAAGAGATCAATGTCGTTGGTATATTGAGGTCCAATGAAGAACAATACAATGTTTTCAAACGATTCTGTGAACGTCAAAATGTTCGCAATCTTTAAAATCTTGTTAAAATGTCTAGAAAACTAGGATTATTTTCACTGAAGATTGACGAAACAAGTAAAGAGATCAATGTCGTTGGTATATTGAGGTCTAAAGAAGAACAATACAATGTTTTCAAGCGATTCTGTGAACGTCAAAATGTTCGCAATCTTTAAAATCTTGTTAAAAAGCTTAGAAAACGAGATTTATATTCAATGTAAATTGTATAAACAAGTTAAGAGATCATTGTCGTTGGTATATTGAGGTCTAAAGAAGAACAATACACTGTTTTCAAGCGATTCTGTGAACGTCAAAACGTTCATAATCTTTAAAATCTTGTTAAAAAGCATAGAAAACGAGATTTAGTTTTAAAGTAAATTGAAGAAACAAGTTAAGAGATCAATGTCGTTGGTATATTGAGGTCCAAAGAAGAACGATACACTGTTTTCAAACGATTCTGTGAACGTCAAAACGTTCACAATCTTTAAAATCTAGTTAAAAAGCTAAGAAAACGAGATTTATATTCAATGTAAATTGAAGAAACAAGTTAAGAGATCAATGTCGTTGGTATATTAAGGTCCACAAAAGAACAATACAAAGTTTTCAAACGATTTTGGGAACGTCAAAAACTTCACAATTTTTAAAATCTTGTTAAAAAGCTTAGAAAACGAGATTTATATTCAATGTAAATTGAAGAAACAAGTTAAGAGATCAATGTCGTTGGTATATTGAGGACCAAAGAAGAACAATACAATGTTTTCAAACGATTCTGTGAACGTCAAAATGTTCGCAATCTTTAAAATCTTGTTAAAAAGCTTAGAAAACGAGATTTATATTCAATGTAAATTGTATAAACAAGTTAAGAGATCATTGTCGTTGGTATATTGAGGTCTAAAGAAGAACAATACACTGTTTTCAAGCGATTCTGTGAACGTCAAAACGTTCATAATCTTTAAAATCTTGTTAAAAATCTTAGAAAACGAGATTTATATTCAATGTAAATTGAAGAAACAAGTTAAGAGATCAATGTCGTTGGTATATTGAGGACCAAAGAAGAACAATACAAAGTTTTCAAGCTATTCTGTGAACGTCAAAATTTTTCGCAATCTTTAAAATCTTGTTAAAAAGCTTAGAAAACGAGATTTATATTCAATGTAAATTGCAGAAACAAGTTAAGAGATCAATTTGATACTAATGAGAAAAAACACAGAAAACAACAGACCACAGCAAACTAGCTAACAAAGCTAGAACTAGTTCTACAACTAGCTAAACCATCAATGTCATCCAGGATCACATTTTTAACAAACACAGGAGGGGAATCCAAAACACAAAGACCATGAGAGCTCCCCAAGCTGTGCTTAGCCAAAGAATCAGCAGCCATATTCTTCTCCCGGTGCACATGCCTCAAAGACACAGAATCCAACTGCTGCAGTAACATTTTGCAATTCCCAATGATAGTACCAAGAGGATGAAGATCAGCATTATCACTTTGCAACAAGTTTACAAGGACTGCAGAATCAGACTCCACCTCCAGCTTTTTAAACTTAAGATGAACAGCCAGCTGCAGACCAAAGAACAAACCCCAAGCTTCCGCTTGTAACACAGACCCAACACCAATGTTTGCCATGAAACCACCCTGCCAAACTCCAAAGTGATCCCTAAAAATACCTCCAGCACCAATGAAGCCCTGCCTATCCCTGGAACCATCCACATTCAACTTTACAGTTCCCAAGTCAGGTTTAGACCAAGACAACATCTTATGATGAACTCCAGCCTGCATTTTAAACTTCCTAGATGCCCTATCCCAATCAACAGCATAATCCATGATAATATCAGCAACATTATGGGGGTAAATAAAATCTTCCTCAAAAGCACCCTTGCACCTCCACTTCCAAATAAACCAGCAACAGAACACAAAGAAAACCCTCCATTCCAAATTATTAGAAAAACAAGCAGATTGACTAAGATTAGCAAACAACCAGCCATTCCAATCCAAAGAAAAAGAGGCAGCCATATTGGGTGGCACATTGAAAGAACTCCAAATATACTTAGCTCTAGGACACTCTCTGAAAAGGTGAAGCATAGTTTCAGGGGTCCCAGCACAAAACTGACAAGAAGGGGAATTGGTCATTTTCCGATGAGCCCTTTGCACATTAGTCAACATTTTTCCAGCAACAAAAGTCCAGAGGAAAATTTTCAACTTGGGAGGAATATTTAAAGACCAATTCTTTAACCAGACATACCTTTCCTCTTCATGACCATCACTAGTCAGCAGATAAGCAGACCTCACTGAAAAAACCCCATTGGAAGAGTTTCCCCAAATCAAGGTATCAGGCAAATCAGCAACAGAACAAGGAATGGCACAGATGATATCTACAACCTCCACAGGCAGAAGACACAGCAACAGATCCCTATTCCAACTTTGACAGTCCCAAAAATCTTTAACAACAGCATTCAAATCAATCAAATTCTGGTCTAAAGCCAAGTCCTTCAACAAACCACAAGAAACCCAACTATCAGTCCAGAACTTGACCCTTTCACCGTTTCCAATTTTCCACTGTAAACCCTTCCTAAGCAGCTCCACACCAAACAAGATACTCGCCCAAGTACTAGAACAAGGGTTAGGCCGTTTATAACCATCCAGTAAAAAGTTATGCTTCAAGTACTTCCCCTGAAAGATGTTACTCCACAATCCTTTATCTTTTTGACAGATCCTCCAACCAGCCTTGGCTAACATGGCCTGATTCATGTCCTTAGCCTTTTTTATACCAAGCCCCCCAAAACACTTAGGTCTGCACACAGAGTCCCAATTCACAATATGAACTTTCCTTTTAGCAGCAGTGTCTCCCCAAAGAAAATCCCTGCTAAGCTTATCCAGCTTATTGCAGACACTGACAGGTAACCTAGCAGTCTGCATGGCATAGATAGGAATTGAAGAAGTAACAGCATTGACCAAGGTAAGCCTCCCTGCCATGTTCAAAGTCTTACTCTTCCAACTAGCAAGCCTGGCCTGGACTTTATCCACTAAAAACCCATAAGTCCTAGGATTAACTCTCTGATGAATAAGAGGCATCCCAAGATAGTTTCCTAAGTCCTTAGATAGAGGAGAGCCACAGATGTAGCTAATCTCCTTAGCAACAGTAGCATTAACATTAGGGGAACAGAAGACCAAAGACTTCTCAAAACTCACAGATTGCCCAGAAATGCTACAAAAGAAATCCATAACAGTCTTCATCATGTGAGCTTGCTGAGGACTGGCTTCAGCAAAAAGGATTAGGTCATCAGCAAAGAACAAGTGGGACACACAAGGACCACCCCTAGAAGCTTTGACCGGCTTCCAATAGCCCATATCCACAGCAGACTGAATAAAATGGGAAAGCTTCTCCATACACAGAACAAAAAGATAAGGGGACAAGGGATCCCCTTGCCTAACACCCCTAGAACCAGTAAAAGATTGAGAAAGCTCTCCATTAATAATCACTTGATAGGAGACAGAAGTGACACAGCTCATAATGAGCTTAATGAAATGGTCAGGCAGATTAATTTCAGACAAAACCTCCTTGATGAAATTCCAGCTTAACTTATCATAAGCTTTGGAAAGATCCACTTTCCAAGCCATAATCCCTTTCTTGCCCCTACTAACTTTACACTGATGCATAATCTCTTGGGCAATCATAATATTATCAGCAATTTGCCTTCCAGGCACAAAACTAACTTGATTGGGGCTAATCCAACTTTTCAGCATTGGCCTAAGCCTATCCACAATAATCTTAGAAATGACTTTGTAAATAGTACAGCACAAGCTAATAGGCCTAAACAGATGCATATATTGAGGATTAGAGGCTTTAGGAACAAGAGTTATTAGAGTGTGGTTTAGACCTGAGGGAATACAACCAGTGGCAAAAGCTTGAGACACCACCTCCATAATATCCGGGCCACATAAATTCCAATGCTTCTGAAAAAATAAGGCAGGAAACCCATCCACACCAGGAGCCTTCAACTTGCCAATTTTAAAGAGAGAGTCATGAACATCCTTCTCAGTCACAGGCCTACTCAAACAGGTCATTTCCTCAAGAGAAATCTCAGGAAATAAAGAAGGAATAAAGTATTCAGAATCTTGAGCAGCCTCAGCCTTAAATAAACTACTGAAAAAATCCACAGCAACTAAATGCATGGCTTTTAAGTCCTCACACCAGCAACCATTAGCATCAAACAAGCCATCAATTCTATTCCTTCTTCTCCTTATAATAGTGGTTAAATGGAAGAACTTAGTATTTCTATCCCCCTCACTCATCCATTTATCCCTAGACTTTTGCTTCCAAAAGATAGCCTCAGCATCTCTAATTCTACCATAATCAGAGATGAGCTGCTTCTCAAGGTCTTGCAGAAACCCACTTGGTCTCCTTCCTAAACTCTTCTGAATTCCACAAATTCTAGCAAGCAGAATTCTTTTCTGCTTGAAAATATTTCCAAAAACATCCCTGTTCCAAGCTGTCAAAGCCCCAGCAAGAGAACTTGTTTTGTGCAACAAACTCCCCTGAGTACTGTTCCACTGAGTAGAAACCAAATCCAGGAAGTTGTCATGATCAATCCACATAGCTTGAAACCGAAAGGGAACATTCCTTCTTGCCCCTCTCTGACTAGGTTGGAGTTTTATCAGGATAGGGCAGTGATCAGAACTCATTCTTGCCAAATGAGCCACACAAGCATCCGGAAACAGGATCCTCCAATCAGCATCACAGAAAGCCCTATCCAACCTTTCCTTAACAAAACCATTAGTCCAAGTATACTCAGCTCCTTGGAATCCCAAGTCAATAAGACCATTCCTACCAACCCAGTCCTGCATACCACCAAACCTGAAGTGTTTAGAGCCACCAATCTTATCAGCAAAGGAGAGCAGCTCATTGAAATCCCCAACAATCAACCAAGGCAAACCAACTCTTTGAGAGATACTATCCAAATAGCTCCAAAGATTCTTTCTTAGAGTGTTACAAGGACTGCCATATACCCCAGTAAGCAGCCAAGACCTAGCTCCCTGCCAGGACACCTTGACAGAAACAGCCTGGAATTGGGACTCAAAAAATTCCACAGAGACCACATTATTCTTCCACAGCAGCCAGATACCCCCAGCAAAGCCAACTGCCTCTCTGATTACAGAATCAGTAAAACCAAGGCCAAAAAGAAATTTCTTAGCACAATGGAACTGAACTTTAGGTTCACAAATGATTAAAATATCAACCTTATTCATCTTCACCAAGTCTTGGACAGAAGACCTAAACTCCCTACTTCCAGCACCTCTAGCATTCCAGAAAACAATATTATCCATAAAAGCAGAAGAGGGGGAAGGAAAACTTCCTTGATTAGGTATGAACCATTTCATCCTCACAAGAGGAAGAAGGGTTAGCATCAATTGTCAATGAACTGTTTTCAGCAACCACTTGGTCCACAAAACATGAAGAAGCCTTATCCATACTTAAAACACTCTTCTCCTGAACCAAATGCTCCTCTGGAGGACAATGACCAAAAAAACCACCAAAATCCCTAGAACCCAGCATCCCATCTATACTACCAAAGGAAACCTTCTTAGAGACTGCATGCTTTAAACTCAACTGAGCAGCACCTTTATACCTTCTGCTCCCTTTGGCAGCAAACTTAGAAGAACCAGCAACAGCATTAGAAATGTCAGTCAGAGGAACTGCAGAGGCAGCTTTTGGCAGAATCCTACTAATTTTACCAGAATCCAAGTTCTTAGAACTAGGAACACTAGCCCTTGAAGAAGAAGAGACACCAACACCTGCATTCTGCATCCTTTTCTTTTTTTCCTGAAAACTAGTCCACAGCCCAAAAATAGGAGGCACATCCTTAGGTTTAACAGCAGCTCCATCATCTAGGACATTAGCACCAACCTCCTCAGTTTCCAAAGCAGAAAACCTAGAACCCTTAGAAGAATTCTGACCACCACTTCCAACCTTAGCATTTTTCTTTTTATTCTTATAACTTATCAGCATCCAAGGACCCATATCCTCCTTAGACACAGAGATACCTTCCTGACTCACATCCATCTCCTGAGTTACACCAGCACCAACTGCAGGCTCACCAACATCAGGGTTAATATCAGTAACATCAGGCACAGGTTGTACAGGGGTCACAACAGCAGTGCATTTCTCCTTAGAGTGCCCAAAACATCCACACTCAAAGCAAATCAATGATATACCCTCATAAACCACACTATAGGCCACAGACTCAACTTCAACAAAAGGCCTAAGGGGTTTGCTTAGGTCCACCTCAATACAAACTCTAGCAAACTGGCCTCTAGCTTGACTAACAGTGACAGGATCCACTCTTACTACCTCACCCAATATCTTCCCAATCTTCCTCATGGCAAAATCCTTAAAAAACTTCACAGGCAAGCCACAAATTCTGACCCACAAAGCCATTCTACCAATAACGTCAGTAAAAGGATTAAACCCAGAACTCCACTTCCTAACAGTTAAGGTTTGGCCTGCCATAATCCACGGGCCACCACACAAAATTTCATTCATATCTTCTTCAAGATCAAAGTTCACAATGAAATAATCGTTAGGGAGGTCAATCAGTTTCCACCCACCCCTAGTCTGCCACTTACGCCTAAGACCTCTTAACATGAAATCATATGTATTCAAAGAATTCGGTTTCCCCATCAGTTTGATTACAACTGCACAACGCCATCCAGAGTCAAGGTTGGAGTGTACCTTATCAGAGAAGGAGACATTTAAACCATGCCGGCCCTGAGAGTAAACACAGTCCGCTTCAGAAAGAACAAACTCAGAACGAGCAGCCGAACTGGCCTGCTCAGCTGGATTTTTGAACATCGAGGCATAGCTAGGAGCCGATTCCAACAAAGCAACCTCACGACAAGTCGAATCCATCTCCTCCAATCCGGAAACTGTCGAATCTAGCCCAGTATCAATTCCAGATCTAAATCGCTTTCGCTGCATAACAGAAGAACTACAATCCCCGCCACCTCCAGAGGGAAGGGCGGAGAAAACAAACGCCGGCGACGCCACCAGAACCCAGTAAGAACCCAGAAATCCCCAGAAAAGATCGGTGAGAATCGAAGAAACCAAACCCAGAAACTCAGACGAAAAGAATCGAGAGAGACGCGCGTGAGGCGCGTGTAGCGAAAATCACAAAAAAGGCAAAAATACCCACACACAAGTTAAGAGATCAATGTCGTTGGTATATTGAGGTCCAAAGAAGAACAATACACTGTTTTCAAACGATTCTGTGAACGTCAAAATGTTCGCAATCTTTAAAATCTTGTAAAAATGTCTAGAAAACTAGGATTATTTTCAATGAAGGTTGACGAAACAAGTTAAGAAATCAATGATGTTGGTATATTTAGGTCCAAAGAAGAACAATACAAAGTTTTCAAGCGATTCTGTGATAGTCAAAATGTTCGCAATCTTTAAAATCTTTTTAAAAAGCTTAGAAAACGAGATTTATTTTCAAAGTAAATTGAAGAAACAAGTTAAGAAATCAATGTCGTTGGTATATTGAGGTCCAAAGAAGAACAATACACTGTTTTCAAACGATTCTGTGAACGTCAAAATGTTCGCAATCTTTAAAATCTTGTTAAAATGTCTATAAAACTAGGATTATTTTCAATGAAGATTGACAAAACAAGTAAAGAGATCAATGATGTTGGTATATTGAGGTCCAAAGAAGAAAAATACAAAGTTTTCAAGCGATTATGTGAAAGTCAAAATGTTCGCAATTTTTAAAATCAATGATGTTGGTATATTCAGGTCCAAAGAAGAACAATACAAAGTTTTCAAGCGATTCTGTGAATGTCAAAACGTTCACAATCTTTAAAATCATGTAAATTGAAGAAACAAGCTAAGAGATCAATGTCGTTGGTATATTGAGCTCCAAAGAAGAACAATACACTGTTTTCAAACAATTCTGTGAACGTCAAAATGTTCGTAATTTTTAAATCTTGTTAAAATGTCTAGAAAACTAGGATTATTTTCAATGGAGATTGACGAAACAAGTTAAGAGATCAATGATGTTGGTATATTGAGGACCAAAGAAGAACAATACAAAGTTTTCAAGCGATTCTGTGAAGGTCAAAATGTTCGCAATCTTTAAAATCTTGTTAAAAAGCTTAGAAAAAGAGATTTATATTCAATGTAAATTGAAGAAACAAGTTAAGAGATCAATGTCGTTGGTATATTGAGGTCCAAAGAAGAACAGTACACTGTTTTCAAACGATTCTGTGAACGTCAAAATGTTCGCAATCTTTAAGATCTTGTTAAAATGTCTAGAAAACTAGGATTATTTTCATTGAAGATTGACGAAACAAGTTAAGAGATCAATGTCAAAATGTTCGCAATCTTTAAAATCTTGTTAAAATGTCTAGAAAACTAGGATAATTTTCACTGAAGATTGACGAAACAAGTTAAGAGATCAATGATGTTGGTATATTGAGGACCAAAGAAGAACAATACAAAGTTTTCAAGCAATTCTGTGAACGTCAAAATGTTCGCAATCTTTAAAATCTTGTTAAAAAGCTTAGAAAAAGAGATTTATATTTAAAGTAAATTGAAGAAACAAGTTAAGAGATCTATGTCGTTGGTATATTGAGGTCCAAAGAAGAACAATACACTGTTTTCAAACGATTCTGTGAACGTCAAAATGTTCGCAATCTTTAAAATCTTGTTAAAATGTCTAGAAAACTAGGATTATTTTCTCAGAAGATTGACGAAACAAGTTAAGAGATCAATGTCGTTGGTATATTAAGGTCCACAAAAGAACAATACAAAGTTTTCAAACGATTTTGGGAACGTCAAAAACTTCACAATTTTTAAAATCTTGTTAAAAAGCTTAGAAAACGAGATTTATATTCAATGTAAATTGAAGAAACAAGTTAAGAGATCAATGTCGTTGGTATATTGAGGACCAAAGAAGAACAATACAAAGTTTTCAAGCTATTCTGTGAACGTCAAAATGTTCGCAATCTTTAAAATCTTGTTAAAAAGCTTAGAAAACGAGATTTATATTCAATGTAAATTGCAGAAACAAGTTAAGAGATCAATGTCGTTGGTATATTGAGGTCCAAAGAAGAACAATACACTGTTTTCAAACGATTCTGTGAACGTCAAAATGTTCGCAATCTTTAAAATCTTGTAAAAATGTCTAGAAAACTAGGATTATTTTCAATGAAGGTTGACGAAACAAGTTAAGAAATCAATGATGTTGGTATATTTAGGTCCAAAGAAGAAAAATACAAAGTTTTCAAGCGATTATGTGAAAGTCAAAATGTTCGCAATTTTTAAAATCTTGTTAAAAAGCTTAGAAAACGAGATTTATATTCAAAGTAAATTGAAGAAACAAGTTAAGAGATCAATGTCGTTGGTATATTGAGGTCCAAAGAAGAACAGTACACTGTTTTCAAACGATTCTGTGAACATCAAAATGTTCGCAATCTTTAAAATCTTGTTAAAATGTCTAGAAAACTAGGATTTTTTTCAATGAAGATTGACAAAACAAGTCAAGAGATCAATGATGTTGGTATATTCAGGTCCAAAGAAGAACAATACAAAGTTTTCAAGCGATTCTGTGAATGTCAAAACGTTCACAATCTTTAAAATCTTGTTAAAAATCTTAGAAAACGAGATTTATATTCAATGTAAATTGAAGAAACAAGCTAAGAGATCAATGTCGTTGGTATATTGAGCTCCAAAGAAGAACAATACATTGTTTTCAAACGATTCTGTGAACGTCAAAATGTTCGCAATCTTTAAAATCTTGTAAAAATGTCTAGAAAACTAGGATTATTTTCAATGAAGGTTAACGAAACAAGTTAAGAAATCAATGATGTTGGTATATTTAGGTCCAAAGAAGAACAATACAAAGTTTTCAAGCGATTCTGTGAAAGTCAAAATGTTCGCAATCTTTAAAATCTTTTTAAAAATCATAGAAAACGAGATTTATTTTCAAAGTAAATTGAAGAAACAAGATAAGAGATCAATGTCGTTGGTATATTGAGGTCCAAAGAAGAACAATACACTGTTTTCAAACGATTCTGTGAACGTCAAAATGTTCGCAATCTTTAAAATCTTGTAAAAATGTCTAGAAAACTAGGATTATTTTCAATGAAGGTTGACGAAACAAGTTAAGAAATCAATGATGTTGGTATATTTAGGTCCAAAGAAGAACAATACAAAGTTTTCAAGCGATTCTGTGAAAGTCAAAATGTTCGCAATCTTTAAAATCTTTTTAAAAAGCTTAGAAAACGAGATTTATTTTCAAAGTAAATTGAAGAAACAAGTTAAGAGATCAATGTCGTTGGTATATTGAGGTCCAAAGAAGAATAATACACTGTTTTCAAACGATTCTGTGAACGTCAAAATGTTCGCAATCTTTAAAATCTTGTTAAAAAGCTTAGAAAACGAGATTTATATTCAAAGTAAATTGAAGAAACAAGTTAAGAGATCAATGTCGTTGGTATATTGAGGTCCAAAGAAGAACAGTACACTGTTTTCAAACGATTCTGTGAACGTCAAAATGTTCGCAATCTTTAAAATCTTGTTAAAATGTCTAGAAAACTAGGATTATTTTCAATGAAGATTGACAAAACAAGTCAAGAGATCAATGATGTTGGTATATTCAGGTCCAAAGAAGAAAAATACAAAGTTTTCAAGCGATTATGTGAAAGTCAAAATGTTCGCAATTTTTAAAATCTTGTTAAAAAGTTTAGAAAACGAGATTTATATTCAAAGTAAATTGAAGAAACAAGTTAAGAGATCAATGTCGTTGGTATATTGAGGTCCAAAGAAGAACAGTACACTGTTTTCAAACGATTCTGTGAACGTCAAAATGTTCGCAATCTTTAAAATCTTGTTAAAATGTCTAGAAAACTAGGATTATTTTCAATGAAGATTGACAAAACAAGTTAAGAGATCAATGATGTTGGTATATTGAGGTCCAAAGAAGAAAAATACAAAGTTTTCAAGCGATTATGTGAAAGTCAAAATGTTCGCAATTTTTAAAATCTTGTTAAAAAGCTTAGAAAACGAGATTTATATTCAAAGTAAATTGAAGAAACAAGTTAAGAGATCAATGTCGTTGGTATATTGAGGACCAAAGAGGAACAATACAAAGTTTTCAAGCTATTCTGTGAACGTCAAAATGTTCGCAATCTTTAAAATCTTGTTAAAAAGCTTAGAAAACGAGATTTATATTCAATGTAAATTGCAGAAACAAGTTAAGAGATCAATGTCGTTGGTATATTGAGGTCCAAAGAAGAATAATACACTGTTTTCAAACGATTCTGTGAACGTCAAAATGTTCGCAATCTTTAAAATCTTGTTAAAAAGCTTAGAAAACGAGATTTATATTCAATGTAAATTGCAGAAACAAGTTAAGAGATCAATGTCGTTGGTATATTGAGCTCCAAAGAAGAACAATACATTGTTTTCAAACAATTCTGTGAACGTCAAAATGTTCGCAATCTTTAAAATCTTGTTAAAATGTCTAGAAAACTAGGATTATTTTCAATGAAGATTGACAAAACAAGTCAAGAGATCAATGATGTTGGTATATTGAGGTCCAAAGAAGAACAACACAAAGTTTTCAAGCGATTCTGTGAACGTCAAAATGTTCGCAATCTTTAAAATCTTATTAAAAAGCTTAGAAAACGAGATTTATATTCAATGTAAATTGAAGAAACAAGCTAAGAGATCAATGTCGTTGGTATATTGAGCTCCAAAGAAGAACAATACAAAGTTTTCAAGCGATTCTGTGAAGGTCAAAATGTTCGCAATCTTTAAAATCTTGTTAAAAAGCTTAGAAAAAGAGATTTATATTTAAAGTAAATTCAAGAAACAAGTTAAGAGATCAATGTCGTTGGTATATTGAGGTCCAAAGAAGAACAATACACTGTTTTCAAACGATTCTGTGAACGTCAAAACGTTCACAATCTTTAAAATCTTGTTAAAAAGCATAGAAAACGAGATTTAGTTTCAAAGTAAATTGAAGAAACAAGTTAAGAGATCAATGTCGTTGGTATATTGATGTCCAAAGAAGAACGATACACTGTTTTCAAACGATTCTGTGAACGTCAAAACGTTCATAATCTTTAAAATCTAGTTAAAAAGCTGAGAAAACGAGATTTATATTCAAAGTAAATTGAAGAAACAAGTTAAGAGATCAATGTCGTTGGTATATTGAGGTCCAAAGAAGAAAAATACACAGTTTCCAAACGATTCTGTGAACGTCAAAACGTTCGTAATTTTTAAAATCTAGTTAAAATGTCTAGAAAACTAGGATTATTTTCATTGGAGATTGATGAAACAAGTTAAGAGATCAATGTTGTTGGTATATTGAGGACCAAAGAAGAACAATACAAAGTTTTCAAGCTATTCTGTGAACGTCAAAATGTTCGCAATCTTTAAAATCTTGTTAAAAAGCTTAGAAAACGAGATTTATATTCAATGTAAATTGCAGAAACAAGTTAAGAGATCAATGTCGTTGGTATATTGATGTCCAAAGAAGAACAATACACTGTTTTCAAACGATTCTGTGAACGTCAAAATGTTCGCAATCTTTAAAATCTTGTTAAAATGTCTAGAAAACTAGGATTATTTTCACTGAAGATTGAAGAAACAAGTTAAGAGATCAATGATGTTGGTATATTGAGGTCCAAAGAAGAACAACACAAAGTTTTCAAGCGATTCTGTGAACGTCAAAATGTTCGCAATCTTTAAAATCTTGTTAAAATGTCTAGAAAACTAGGATTATTTTCAATGAAGATTGACAAAACAAGTTAAGAGATCAATGATGTTGGTATATTGAGGTCCAAAGAAGAACAACACAAAGTTTTCAAGCGATTCTGTGAACGTCAAAATGTTCGCAATCTTTAAAATCTTATTAAAAAGCTTAGAAAACGAGATTTATATTCAATGTAAATTGAAGAAACAAGCTAAGAGATCAATGTCGTTGGTATATTGAGCTCCAAAGAAGAACAATACACAGTTTTCAAACGATTCTGTGAACGTCAAAATGTTCGTAATTTTTAAAATCTTGTTAAAATGTCTAGAAAACTAGGATTATTTTCAATGGAGATTGATGAAACAAGTTAAGAGATCAATGTCGTTGGTATATGGAGGACCAAAGAAGAACAATACAAAGTTTTCAAGCGAATCTGTGAACGTCAAAATGTTCGCAATCTTTAAAATCTTATTAAAAAGCTTAGAAAACGAGATTTATATTCAATGTAAATTGAAGAAACAAGCTAAGAGATCAATGTCGTTGGTATATTGAGCTCCAAAGAAGAACAACACAAAGTTTTCAAGCGATTCTGTGAACGTCAAAATGTTCGCAATCTTTAAAATCTTGTTAAAATGTCTAGAAAACTAGGATTATTTTCAATGAAGATTGACAAAACAAGTTAAGAGATCAATGATGTTGGTATATTGAGGTCCAAAGAAGAACAATACAAAGTTTTCAAGCGATTATGTGAAAGTCAAAATGTTCGCATTCTTTAAAATCTTGTTAAAAAGCTTAGAAAACGAGATTTATATTCAAAGTAAATTGAAGAAACAAGTTAAGAGATCAATGTCGTTGGTATATTGAGGTCCAAAGAAGAACAGTACACTGTTTTCAAACGATTCTGTGAACGTCAAAATGTTCGCAATCTTTAAAATCTTGTTAAAATGTCTAGAAAACTAGGATTATTTTCAATGAAGATTGACAAAACAAGTCAAGAGATCAATGATGTTGGTATATTGAGGTCCAAAGAAGAACAATACAAAGTTTTCAAGCGATTCTGTGAATGTCAAAAAGTTCACAATCTTTAAAATCTTGTTAAAAAGCTTAGAAAAAGTGAATTATATTCAAAGTAAATTGAAGAAACAAGTTAAGAGATCAATGTCGTTGGTATATTGAGGTCCAAAGAAGAACAGTACACTGTTTTCAAACGATTCTGTGAACGTCAAAATGTTCGCAATCTTTAAAATCTTGTTAAAATGTCTAGAAAACTAGGATTATTTTCAATGAAGATTGACAAAACAAGTCAAGAGATCAATGATGTTGGTATATTCAGGTCCAAAGAAGAACAATACAAAGTTTTCAAGCGATTCTGTGAATGTCAAAACGTTCACAATCTTTAAAATCTTGTTAAAAAGCTTAGAAAACGAGATTTATATTCAATGTAAATTGAAGAAACAAGCTAAGAGATCAATGTCGTTGGTATATTGAGCTCCAAAGAAGAACAATACACTGTTTTCAAACGATTCTGTGAACGTCAAAATGTTCGTAATTTTTAAATCTTGTTAAAATGTCTAGAAAACTAGGATTATTTTCAATGGAGATTGATGAAACAAGTTAAGAGATCAATGTTGTTGGTATATTTAGGTCCACAAAAGAACAATACAAAGTTTTCAAACGATTTTGTGAACGTCAAAAACTTCACAATTTTTAAAATCTTGTTAAAAAGCTTAGAAAACGAGATTTATTTTCAATTGAGATTGACGAAACAAGTTAAGAGATCAATGTCATTGGTATATTGGGGACCAAAGAAGAACAATACAAAATTTTCAAGCAATTCTGTGAAAGTCAAAATGTTCGCAATCTTTAAAATCTTGTTAAAAAGCTTAGAAAACGAGATTTATTTTCAATGTAAATTGAAGAAACAAGTTAAGAGATCAATGTCGTTGGTATATTGAGGTCCAAAGAAGAACAATACACTGTTTTCAAACGATTCTGTGAATGTCAAAATGTTCGCAATCTTTAAAATCTTGTTAAAATGTCTAGAAAACTAGTATAATTTTCACTGAAGATTGACGAAACAAGTTAAGAGATCAATGATGTTGGTATATTGAGGACCAAAGAAGAACAATACAAAGTTTTCAAGCGATTCTGTGAAGGTCAAAATGTTCGCAATCTTTAAAATCTTGTTAAAAAGCTTAGAAAAAGAGATTTATATTCAATGTAAATTGAAGAAACAAGTTAAGAGATCAATGTCGTTGGTATATTGAGGTCCAAAGAAGAACAGTACACTGTTTTCAAACGATTCTGTGAACGTCAAAATGTTCGCAATCTTTAAGATCTTGTTAAAATGTCTAGAAAACTAGGATTATTTTCATTGAAGATTGACGAAACAAGTTAAGAGATCAATGTCAAAATGTTCGCAATCTTTAAAATCTTGTTAAAATGTCTAGAAAACTAGGATAATTTTCACAGAAGATTGACGAAACAAGTTAAGAGATCAATGATGTTGGTATATTGAGGACCAAAGAAGAACAATACAAAGTTTTCAAGCAATTCTGTGAACGTCAAAATGTTCGCAATCTTTAAAATCTTGTTAAAAAGCTTAGAAAAAGAGATTTATATTTAAAGTAAATTGAAGAAACAAGTTAAGAGATCTATGTCGTTGGTATATTGAGGTCCAAAGAAGAACAATACACTGTTTTCAAACGATTCTGTGAACGTCAAAATGTTCGCAATCTTTAAAATCTTGTTAAAATGTCTAGAAAACTAGGATTATTTTCTCAGAAGATTGACGAAACAAGTTAAGAGATCAATGTCGTTGGTATATTAAGGTCCACAAAAGAACAATACAAAGTTTTCAAACGATTTTGGGAACGTCAAAAACTTCACAATTTTTAAAATCTTGTTAAAAAGCTTAGAAAACGAGATTTATATTCAATGTAAATTGAAGAAACAAGTTAAGAGATCAATGTCGTTGGTATATTGAGGACCAAAGAAGAACAATACAAAGTTTTCAAGCTATTCTGTGAACGTCAAAATGTTCGCAATCTTTAAAATCTTGTTAAAAAGCTTAGAAAACGAGATTTATATTCAATGTAAATTGCAGAAACAAGTTAAGAGATCAATGTCGTTGGTATATTGAGGTCCAAAGAAGAACAATACACTGTTTTCAAACGATTCTGTGAACGTCAAAATGTTCGCAATCTTTAAAATCTTGTAAAAATGTCTAGAAAACTAGGATTATTTTCAATGAAGGTTGACGAAACAAGTTAAGAAATCAATGATGTTGGTATATTTAGGTCCAAAGAAGAAAAATACAAAGTTTTCAAGCGATTATGTGAAAGTCAAAATGTTCGCAATTTTTAAAATCTTGTTAAAAAGCTTAGAAAACGAGATTTATATTCAAAGTAAATTGAAGAAACAAGTTAAGAGATCAATGTCGTTGGTATATTGAGGTCCAAAGAAGAACAGTACACTGTTTTCAAACGATTCTGTGAACATCAAAATGTTCGCAATCTTTAAAATCTTGTTAAAATGTCTAGAAAACTAGGATTTTTTTCAATGAAGATTGACAAAACAAGTCAAGAGATCAATGATGTTGGTATATTCAGGTCCAAAGAAGAACAATACAAAGTTTTCAAGCGATTCTGTGAATGTCAAAACGTTCACAATCTTTAAAATCTTGTTAAAAATCTTAGAAAACGAGATTTATATTCAATGTAAATTGAAGAAACAAGCTAAGAGATCAATGTCGTTGGTATATTGAGCTCCAAAGAAGAACAATACATTGTTTTCAAACGATTCTGTGAACGTCAAAATGTTCGCAATCTTTAAAATCTTGTAAAAATGTCTAGAAAACTAGGATTATTTTCAATGAAGGTTAACGAAACAAGTTAAGAAATCAATGATGTTGGTATATTTAGGTCCAAAGAAGAACAATACACTGTTTTCAAACGATTCTGTGAACGTCAAAATGTTCGCAATCTTTAAAATCTTGTTAAAAAGCTTAGAAAACGAGATTTATATTCAAAGTAAATTGAAGAAACAAGATAAGAGATCAATGTCGTTGGTATATTGAGGTCCAAAGAAGAACAGTACACTGTTTTCAAACGATTCTGTGAACGTCAAAATGTTCGCAATCTTTAAAATCTTGTTAAAATGTCTAGAAAACTAGGATTATTTTCAATGAAGATTGACGAAACAAGTCAAGAGATCAATGATGTTGGTATATTCAGGTCCAAAGAAGAAAAATACAAAGTTTTCAAGCGATTATGTGAAAGTCAAAATGTTCGCAATTTTTAAAATCTTGTTAAAAAGTTTAGAAAACGAGATTTATATTCAAAGTAAATTGAAGAAACAAGTTAAGAGATCAATGTCGTTGGTATATTGAGGTCCAAAGAAGAACAGTACACTGTTTTCAAACGATTCTGTGAACGTCAAAATGTTCGCAATCTTTAAAATCTTGTTAAAATGTCTAGAAAACTAGGATTATTTTCAATGAAGATTGACAAAACAAGTTAAGAGATCAATGATGTTGGTATATTGAGGTCCAAAGAAGAAAAATACAAAGTTTTCAAGCGATTATGTGAAAGTCAAAATGTTCGCAATTTTTAAAATCTTGTTAAAAAGCTTAGAAAACGAGATTTATATTCAAAGTAAATTGAAAAACAAGTTAAGAGATCAATGTCGTTGGTATATTGAGGACCAAAGAAGAACAATACAAAGTTTTCAAGCTATTCTGTGAACGTCAAAATGTTCGCAATCTTTAAAATCTTGTTAAAAAGCTTAGAAAACGAGATTTATATTCAATGTAAATTGCAGAAACAAGTTAAGAGATCAATGTCGTTGGTATATTGAGGTCCAAAGAAGAATAATACACTGTTTTCAAACGATTCTGTGAACGTCAAAATGTTCGCAATCTTTAAAATCTTGTTAAAAAGCTTAGAAAACGAGATTTATATTCAATGTAAATTGCAGAAACAAGTTAAGAGATCAATGTCGTTGGTATATTGAGCTCCAAAGAAGAACAATACATTGTTTTCAAACGATTCTGTGAACGTCAAAATGTTCGCAATCTTTAAAATCTTGTAAAAATGTCTAGAAAACTAGGATTATTTTCAATGAAGGTTAACGAAACAAGTTAAGAAATCAATGATGTTGGTATATTTAGGTCCAAAGAAGAACAATACAAAGTTTTTAAGCGATTCTGTGAAAGTCAAAATGTTCGCAATCTTTAAAATCTTTTTAAAAATCATAGAAAACG
This sequence comes from Comarum palustre, assembly GCA_951800085.1. NCBI lineage: Eukaryota > Viridiplantae > Streptophyta > Magnoliopsida > Rosales > Rosaceae > Comarum > Comarum palustre. The sequence goes on along the minus strand of OX637579.1, from coordinate 8,918,433 downwards.
AGATTTATTTTCAAAGTAAATTGAAGAAACAAGATAAGAGATCAATGTCGTTGGTATATTGAGGTCCAAAGAAGAACAATACACTGTTTTCAAACGATTCTGTGAACGTCAAAATGTTCGCAATCTTTAAAATCTTGTTAAAATGTCTAGAAAACTAGGATTATTTTCAATGAAGATTGACAAAACAAGTCAAGAGATCAATGATGTTGGTATATTCAGGTCCAAAGAAGAACAATACAAAGTTTTCAAGCGATTCTGTGAATGTTAAAATGTTCGCAATCTTTAAAATCTTGTTAAAAAGCTTAGAAAACGAGATTTATATTCAATGTAAATTGAAGAAACAAGCTAAGAGATCAATATCGTTGGTATATTGAGGTCCAAAGAAGAACAATACACTGTTTTCAAAAGATTCTGTGAACGTCAAAATGTTCGCAATCTTTAAAATCTTGTTAAAATGTCTAGAAAACTAGGATTATTTTCACTGAAGATTGAAGAAACAAGTTAAGAGATCAATGATGTTGGTATATTGAGGTCCAAAGAAGAACAACACAAAGTTTTCAAGCGATTCTGTGAACGTCAAAATGTTCGCAATCTTTAAAATCTTGTTAAAAAGCTTAGAAAACGAGATTTATATTCAATGTAAATTGAAGAAACAAGCTAAGAGATCAATGTCGTTGGTATATTGAGGTCCAAAGAAGAACAATACACAGTTTTCAAACGATTCTGTGAACGTCAAAACGTTCGTAATTTTTAAAATCTAGTTAAAATGTCTAGAAAACTAGGATTATTTTCATTGGAGATTGATGAAACAAGTTAAGAGATCAATGTCGTTGGTATATGGAGGACCAAAGAAGAACAATACAAAGTTTTCAAGCGATTCTGTGAACGTCAAAATGTTCGCAATCTTTAAAATCTTGTTAAAAAGCTTAGAAAACGAGATTTATATTCAATGTAAATTGAAGAAACAAGTTAAGAGATCAATGTCGTTGGTATATTGAGGTCCAAAGAAGAACAATACACTGTTTTCAAACGATTCTGTGAACGTCAAAACGTTCACAATCTTTAAAATCTTGTTAAAAAGCATAGAAAACGAGATTTAGTTTCAAAGTAAATTGAAGAAACAAGTTAAGAGATCAATGTCGTTGGTATATTGATGTCCAAAGAAGAACGATACACTGTTTTCAAACGATTCTGTGAACGTCAAAACGTTCATAATCTTTAAAATCTAGTTAAAAAGCTAAGAAAACGAGATTTATATTCAAAGTAAATTGAAGAAACAAGTTAAGAGATCAATGTCGTTGGTATATTGAGGTCCAAAGAAGAACAACACAAAGTTTTCAAGCGATTCTGTGAACGTCAAAATGTTCGCAATCTTTAAAATCTTGTTAAAAAGCTTAGAAAACGAGATTTATATTCAATGTAAATTGAAGAAACAAGCTAAGAGATCAATGTCGTTGGTATATTGAGGTCCAAAGAAGAAAAATACACAGTTTTCAAACGATTCTGTGAACGTCAAAACGTTCGTAATTTTTAAAATCTAGTTAAAATGTCTAGAAAACTAGGATTATTTTCATTGGAGATTGATGAAACAAGTTAAGAGATCAATGTTGTTGGTATATTGAGGACCAAAGAAGAACAATACAAAGTTTTCAAGCTATTCTGTGAACGTCAAAATGCTCGCAATCTTTAAAATCTTGTTAAAAAGCTTAGAAAACGAGATTTATATTCAATGTAAATTGCAGAAACAAGTTAAGAGATCAATGTCGTTGGTATATTGATGTCCAAAGAAGAACAATACACTGTTTTCAAACGATTCTGTGAACGTCAAAATGTTCGCAATCTTTAAAATCTTGTTAAAATGTCTAGAAAACTAGGATTATTTTCACTGAAGATTGAAGAAACAAGTTAAGAGATCAATGATGTTGGTATATTGAGGTCCAAAGAAGAACAACACAAAGTTTTCAAGCGATTCTGTGAACGTCAAAATGTTCGCAATCTTTAAAATCTTGTTAAAAAGCTTAGAAAACGAGATTTATATTCAATGTAAATTGAAGAAACAAGCTAAGAGATCAATGTCGTTGGTATATTGAGGTCCAAAGAAGAACAGTACACTGTTTTCAAACGATTCTGTGAACGTCAAAATGTTCGCAATCTTTAAAATCTTGTTAAAATGTCTAGAAAACTAGGATTATTTTCAATGAAGATTGACAAAACAAGTTAAGAGATCAATGATGTTGGTATATTGAGGTCCAAAGAAGAAAAATACAAAGTTTTCAAGCGATTATGTGAAAGTCAAAATGTTCGCAATTTTTAAAATCTTGTTAAAAAGCTTAGAAAACGAGATTTATATTCAAAGTAAATTGAAGAAACAAGTTAAGAGATCAATGTCGTTGGTATATTGAGGTCCAAAGAAGAACAGTACACTGTTTTCAAACGATTCTGTGAACGTCAAAATGTTCGCAATCTTTAAAATCTTGTTAAAATGTCTAGAAAACTAGGATTATTTTCAATGAAGATTGACAAAACAAGTTAAGAGATCAATGATGTTGGTATATTGAGGTCCAAAGAAGAAAAATACAAAGTTTTCAAGCGATTATGTGAAAGTCAAAATGTTCGCAATTTTTAAAATCTTGTTAAAAAGCTTAGAAAACGAGATTTATATTCAAAGTAAATTGAAGAAACAAGTTAAGAGATCAATGTCGTTGGTATATTGAGGTCCAAAGAAGAACAGTACACTGTTTTCAAACGATTCTGTGAACGTCAAAATGTTCGCAATCTTTAAAATGTTGTTAAAATGTCTAGAAAACTAGGATTATTTTCAATGAAGATTGACAAAACAAGTCAAGAGATCAATGATGTTGGTATATTCAGGTCCAAATAAGAACAATACAAAGTTTTCAAGCGATTCTGTGAATGTCAAAACGTTCACAATCTTTAAAATCCTGTTAAAAATCTTAGAAAACGAGATTTATATTCAATGTAAATTGAAGAAACAAGCTAAGAGATCAATGTCGTTGGTATATTGAGCTCCAAAGAAGAACAATACATTGTTTTCAAACGATTCTGTGAACGTCAAAATGTTCGCAATCTTTAAAATCTTGTAAAAATGTCTAGAAAACTAGGATTATTTTCAATGAAGGTTAACGAAACAAGTTAAGAAATCAATGATGTTGGTATATTTAGGTCCAAAGAAGAACAATACAAAGTTTTTAAGCGATTCTGTGAAAGTCAAAATGTTCGCAATCTTTAAAATCTTTTTAAAAATCATAGAAAACGAGATTTATTTTCAAAGTAAATTGAAGAAACAAGATAAGAGATCAATGTCGTTGGTATATTGAGGTCCAAAGAAGAACAATACACTGTTTTCAAACGATTCTGTGAACGTCAAAATGTTCGCAATCTTTAAAATCTTGTTAAAATGTCTAGAAAACTAGGATTATTTTCAATGAAGATTGACAAAACAAGTCAAGAGATCAATGATGTTGGTATATTCAGGTCCAAAGAAGAACAATACAAAGTTTTCAAGCGATTCTGTGAACGTTAAAATGTTCGCAATCTTTAAAATCTTGTTAAAAAGCTTAGAAAACGAGATTTATATTCAATGTAAATTGAAGAAACAAGCTAAGAGATCAATATCGTTGGTATATTGAGGTCCAAAGAAGAACAATACACTGTTTTCAAAAGATTCTGTGAACGTCAAAATGTTCGCAATCTTTAAAATCTTGTTAAAATGTCTAGAAAACTAGGATTATTTTCACTGAAGATTGAAGAAACAAGTTAAGAGATCAATGATGTTGGTATATTGAGGTCCAAAGAAGAACAACACAAAGTTTTCAAGCGATTCTGTGAACGTCAAAATGTTCGCAATCTTTAAAATCTTGTTAAAAAGCTTAGAAAACGAGATTTATATTCAATGTAAATTGAAGAAACAAGCTAAGAGATCAATGTCGTTGGTATATTGAGGTCCAAAGAAGAACAATACACAGTTTTCAAACGATTCTGTGAACGTCAAAACGTTCGTAATTTTTAAAATCTAGTTAAAATGTCTAGAAAACTAGGATTATTTTCATTGGAGATTGATGAAACAAGTTAAGAGATCAATGTCGTTGGTATATGGAGGACGAAAGAAGAACAATACAAAGTTTTCAAGCGATTCTGTGAACGTCAAAATGTTCGCAATCTTTAAAATCTTGTTAAAAAGCTTAGAAAACGAGATTTATATTCAATGTAAATTGAAGAAACAAGTTAAGAGATCAATGTCGTTGGTATATTGAGGTCCAAAGAAGAACAATACACTGTTTTCAAACGATTCTGTGAACGTCAAAACGTTCACAATCTTTAAAATCTTGTTAAAAAGCATAGAAAACGAGATTTAGTTTCAAAGTAAATTGAAGAAACAAGTTAAGAGATCAATGTCGTTGGTATATTGATGTCCAAAGAAGAACGATACACTGTTTTCAAACGATTCTGTGAACGTCAAAACGTTCATAATCTTTAAAATCTAGTTAAAAAGCTAAGAAAACGAGATTTATTTTCAAAGTAAATTGAAGAAACAAGATAAGAGATCAATGTCGTTGGTATATTGAGGTCCAAAGAAGAACAATACACTGTTTTCAAACGATTCTGTGAACGTCAAAATGTTCGCAATCTTTAAAATCTTGTTAAAATGTCTAGAAAACTAGGATTATTTTCAATGAAGATTGACAAAACAAGTCAAGAGATCAATGATGTTGGTATATTCAGGTCCAAAGAAGAACAATACAAAGTTTTCAAGCGATTCTGTGAACGTCAAAACGTTCATAATCTTTAAAATCTTGTTAAAAAGCTTAGAAAACGAGATTTATATTCAATGTAAATTGAAGAAACAAGTTAAGAGATCAATGTCGTTGGTATATTAAGGTCCACAAAAGAACAATACAAAGTTTTCAAACGATTTTGGGAACGTCAAAAACTTCACAATTTTTAAAATCTTGTTAAAAAGCTTAGAAAACGAGATTTATATTCAATGTAAATTGAAGAAACAAGTTAAGAGATCAATGTCGTTGGTATATTGAGGACCAAAGAAGAACAATACAGTGTTTTCAAGCGATTCTGTGAAAGTTAAAATGTTCGCAATTTTTAAAATCTTGTTAAAAAGCTTAGAAAACGAGATTTATATTCAATGTAAATTGAAGAAACAAGTTAAGAGATCAATGTCGTTGGTATATTGATGTCCAAAGAAGAACGATACACTGTTTTCAAACGATTCTGTGAACGTCAAAACGTTCACAATCTTTAAAATCTTGTTAAAAAGCTTAGAAAACGAGATTTATATTCAATGTAAATTGAAGAAACAAGTTAAGAGATCAATGTCGTTGGTATATTGAGGACCAAAGAAGAACAATACAAAGTTTTCAAGCGATTCTGTGAAAGTTAAAATGTTCGCAATCTTTAAAATCTTGTTAAAAAGCTTAGAAAACGAGATTTATATTCAATGTAAATTGAAGAAACAAGTTAAGAGATCAATGTCGTTGGTATATTAAGGTCCACAAAAGAACAATACAAAGTTTTCAAGCGATTCTGTGAACGTTAAAATGTTCGCAATCTTTAAAATCTTGTTAAAAAGCTTAGAAAACGAGATTTATATTCAATGTAAATTGAAGAAACAAGTTAAGAGATCATTGTCGTTGGTATATTGAGGACCAAAGAAGAACAATACAGTGTTTTCAAGCGATTCTGTGAAAGTTAAAATGTTCGCAATTTTTAAAATCTTGTTAAAAAGCTTAGAAAACGAGATTTATATTCAATGTAAATTGAAGAAACAAGTTAAGAGATCAATGTCGTTGGTATATTAAGGTCCACAAAAGAACAATACAAAGTTTTCAAACGATTTTGGGAACGTCAAAAACTTCACAATTTTTAAAATCTTGTTAAAAAGCTTAGAAAACGAGATTTATATTCAATGTAAATTGAAGAAACAAGTTAAGAGATCAATGTCGTTGGTATATTGAGGACCAAAGAAGAACAATACAAAGTTTTCAAGCGATTCTGTGAAAGTTAAAATGTTCGCAATCTTTAAAATCTTGTTAAAAAGCTTAGAAAACGAGATTTATATTCAATGTAAATTGAAGAAACAAGTTAAGAGATCAATGTCGTTGGTATATTGAGGACCAAAGAAGAACAATACAAAGTTTTCAAGTGATTCTGTGAAAGTTAAAATGTTCGCAATCTTTAAAATCTTGTTAAAAAGCTTAGAAAACGAGATTTATATTCAATGTAAATTGAAGAAACAAGTTAAGAGATCAATGTCGTTGGTATATTAAGGTCCACAAAAGAACAATACAAAGTTTTCAAACGATTTTGGGAACGTCAAAAACTTCACAATTTTTAAAATCTTGTTAAAAAGCTTAGAAAACGAGATTTATATTCAATGTAAATTGAAGAAACAAGTTAAGAGATCAATGTCGTTGGTATATTAAGGTCCACAAAAGAACAATACAAAGTTTTCAAACGATTTTGGGAACGTCAAAAACTTCACAATTTTTAAAATCTTGTTAAAAAGCTTAGAAAACGAGATTTATATTCAATGTAAATTGAAGAAACAAGTTAAGAGATCAATGTCGTTGGTATATTGAGGACCAAAGAAGAACAATACAAAGTTTTCAAGCGATTCTGTGAACGTTAAAATGTTCGCAATCTTTAAAATCCTTTTAAAAAGCTTAGAAAACGAGATTTATATTCAATGTAAATTGAAGAAACAAGTTAAGAGATCAATGTCGTTGGTATATTAAGGTCCACAAAAGAATAATACAAAGTTTTCAAGCGATTCTGTGAAAGTTAAAATGTTCGCAATCTTTAAAATCTTGTTAAAAAGCTAAGAAAACGAGATTTATATTCAATGTAAATTGAAGAAACAAGTTAAGAGATCAATGTCGTTGGTATATTGAGGACCAAAGAAGAACAATACAAAGTTTTCAAGTGATTCTGTGAAAGTTAAAATGTTCGCTATCTTTAAAATCTTGTTAAAAAGCTTAGAAAACGAGATTTATATTCAATGTAAATTGAAGAAACAAGTTAAGAGATCAATGTCGTTGGTATATTAAGGTCCACAAAAGAACAATACAAAGTTTTCAAACGATTTTGGGAACGTCAAAAACTTCACAATTTTTAAAATCTTGTTAAAAAGCTTAGAAAACGAGATTTATATTCAATGTAAATTGAAGAAACAAGTTAAGAGATCAATGTCGTTGGTATATTGAGGACCAAAGAAGAACAATACAAAGTTTTCAAGCGATTCTGTGAAAGTTAAAATGTTCGCAATCTTTAAAATCTTGTTAAAAAGCTTAGAAAACGAGATTTATATTCAATGTAAATTGAAGAAACAAGTTAAGAGATCAATGTCGTTGGTATATTGAGGACCAAAGAAGAACAATACAAAGTTTTCAAGTGATTCTGTGAAAGTTAAAATGTTCGCAATCTTTAAAATCTTGTTAAAAAGCTTAGAAAACGAGATTTATATTCAATGTAAATTGAAGAAACAAGTTAAGAGATCAATGTCGTTGGTATATTAAGGTCCACAAAAGAACAATACAAAGTTTTCAAACGATTTTGGGAACGTCAAAAACTTCACAATTTTTAAAATCTTGTTAAAAAGCTTAGAAAACGAGATTTATATTCAATGTAAATTGAAGAAACAAGTTAAGAGATCAATGTCGTTGGTATATTGATGTCCAAAGAAGAACGATACACTGTTTTCAAACGATTCTGTGAACGTCAAAACGTTCATAATCTTTAAAATCTAGTTAAAAAGCTAAGAAAACGAGATTTATTTTCAAAGTAAATTGAAGAAACAAGATAAGAGATCAATGTCGTTGGTATATTGAGGTCCAAAGAAGAACAATACACTGTTTTCAAACGATTCTGTGAACGTCAAAATGTTCGCAATCTTTAAAATCTTGTTAAAATGTCTAGAAAACTAGGATTATTTTCAATGAAGATTGACAAAACAAGTCAAGAGATCAATGATGTTGGTATATTCAGGTCCAAAGAAGAACAATACAAAGTTTTCAAGCGATTCTGTGAACGTCAAAACGTTCATAATCTTTAAAATCTTGTTAAAAAGCTTAGAAAACGAGATTTATATTCAATGTAAATTGAAGAAACAAGTTAAGAGATCAATGTCGTTGGTATATTAAGGTCCACAAAAGAACAATACAAAGTTTTCAAACGATTTTGGGAACGTCAAAAACTTCACAATTTTTAAAATCTTGTTAAAAAGCTTAGAAAACGAGATTTATATTCAATGTAAATTGAAGAAACAAGTTAAGAGATCAATGTCGTTGGTATATTGAGGACCAAAGAAGAACAATACAAAGTTTTCAAGCGATTCTGTGAAAGTTAAAATGTTCGCAATCTTTAAAATCTTGTTAAAAAGCTTAGAAAACGAGATTTATATTCAATGTAAATTGAAGAAACAAGTTAAGAGATCAATGTCGTTGGTATATTGAGGACCAAAGAAGAACAATACAAAGTTTTCAAGTGATTCTGTGAAAGTTAAAATGTTCGCAATCTTTAAAATCTTGTTAAAAAGCTTAGAAAACGAGATTTATATTCAATGTAAATTGAAGAAACAAGTTAAGAGATCAAAGTCGTTGGTATATTAAGGTCCACAAAAGAACAATACAAAGTTTTCAAACGATTTTGGGAACGTCAACATGTTCGCAATCTTTAAAATCTTGTTAAAATGTCTAGAAAACTAGGATTATTTTCTCTGAAGATTGACGAAACAAGTTAAGAGATCAATGTCGTTGGTATATTAAGGTCCACAAAAGAACAATACAAAGTTTTCAAACGATTTTGGGAACGTCAAAAACTTCACAATTTTTAAAATCTTGTTAAAAAGCTTAGAAAATGAGATTTATATTCAATGTAAATTGAAGAAACAAGTTAAGAGATCAATGTCGTTGGTATATTAAGGTCCACAAAAGAACAATACAAAGTTTTCAAACGATTTTGGGAACGTCAAAAACTTCACAATTTTTAAAATCTTGTTAAAAAGCTTAGAAAACGAGATTTATATTCAATGTAAATTGAAGAAACAAGTTAAGAGATCAATGTCGTTGGTATATTGAGGACCAAAGAAGAACAATACAAAGTTTTCAAGCGATTCTGTGAACGTTAAAATGTTCGCAATCTTTAAAATCTTGTTAAAAAGCTTAGAAAACGAGATTTATATTCAATGTAAATTGAAGAAACAAGTTAAGAGATCAATGTCGTTGGTATATTAAGGTCCACAAAAGAACAATACAAAGTTTTCAAACGATTTTGGGAACGTCAAAAACTTCACAATTTTTAAAATCTTGTTAAAAAGCTTAGAAAACGAGATTTATATTCAATGTAAATTGAAGAAACAAGTTAAGAGATCAATGTCGTTGGTATATTGAGGACCAAAGAAGAACAATACAAAGTTTTCAAGCGATTCTGTGAACGTTAAAATGTTCGCAATCTTTAAAATCTTGTTAAAAAGCTTAGAAAACGAGATTTATATTCAATGTAAATTGAAGAAACAAGTTAAGAGATCAATGTCGTTGGTATATTAAGGTCCACAAAAGAACAATACAAAGTTTTCAAACGATTTTGGGAACGTCAAAAACTTCACAATTTTTAAAATCTTGTTAAAAAGCTTAGAAAACGAGATTTATATTCAATGTAAATTGAAGAAACAAGTTAAGAGATCAATGTCGTTGGTATATTAAGGTCCACAAAAGAACAATACAAAGTTTTCAAACGATTTTGGGAACGTCAAAAACTTCACAATTTTTAAAATCTTGTTAAAAAGCTTAGAAAACGAGATTTATATTCAATGTAAATTGAAGAAACAAGTTAAGAGATCAATGTCGTTGGTATATTGAGGACCAAAGAAGAACAATACAAAGTTTTCAAGCGATTCTGTGAACGTTAAAATGTTCGCAATCTTTAAAATCTTGTTAAAAAGCTTAGAAAACGAGATTTATATTCAATGTAAATTGAAGAAACAAGTTAAGAGATCAATGTCGTTGGTATATTAAGGTCCACAAAAGAACAATACAAAGTTTTCAAACGATTTTGGGAACGTCAAAAACTTCACAATTTTTAAAATCTTGTTAAAAAGCTTAGAAAACGAGATTTATATTCAATGTAAATTGAAGAAACAAGTTAAGAGATCAATGTCGTTGGTATATTGAGGACCAAAGAAGAACAATACAAAGTTTTCAAGCGATTCTGTGAAAGTTAAAATGTTCGCAATCTTTAAAATCTTGTTAAAAAGCTTAGAAAACGAGATTTATATTCAATGTAAATTGAAGAAACAAGTTAAGAGATCAATATCGTTGGTATATTAAGGTCCACAAAAGAACAATACAAAGTTTTCAAACGATTTTGGGAACGTCAAAAACTTCACAATTTTTAAAATCTTGTTAAAAAGCTTAGAAAACGAGATTTATATTCAATGTAAATTGAAGAAACAAGTTAAGAGATCAATGTCGTTGGTATATTAAGGTCCACAAAAGAACAATACAAAGTTTTCAAACGATTTTGGGAACGTCAAAAACTTCACAATTTTTAAAATCTTGTTAAAAAGATTAGAAAACGAGATTTATATTCAATGTAAATTGAAGAAACAAGTTAAGAGATCAATGTCGTTGGTATATTGAGGACCAAAGAAGAACAATACAAAGTTTTCAAGCGATTCTGTGAACGTTAAAATGTTCGCAATCTTTAAAATCTTGTTAAAAAGCTTAGAAAACGAGATATATATTCAATGTAAATTGAAGAAACAAGTTAAGAGATCAATGTCGTTGGTATATTAAGGTCCACAAAAGAACAATACAAAGTTTTCAAACGATTTTGGGAACGTCAAAAACTTCACAATTTTTAAAATCTTGTTAAAAAGCTTAGAAAACGAGATTTATATTCAATGTAAATTGAAGAAACAAGTTAAGAGATCAATGTCGTTGGTATATTGAGGACCAAAGAAGAACAATACAAAGTTTTCAAGCGATTCTGTGAAAGTTAAAATGTTCGCAATCTTTAAAATCTTGTTAAAAAGCTTAGAAAACGAGATTTATATTCAATGTAAATTGAAGAAACAAGTTAAGAGATCAATGTCGTTGGTATATTGAGGACCAAAGAAGAACAATACAAAGTTTTCAAGTGATTCTGTGAAAGTTAAAATGTTCGCAATCTTTAAAATCTTGTTAAAAAGCTTAGAAAACGAGATTTATATTCAATGTAAATTGAAGAAACAAGTTAAGAGATCAATGTCGTTGGTATATTAAGGTCCACAAAAGAACAATACAAAGTTTTCAAACGATTTTGGGAACGTCAAAAACTTCACAATTTTTAAAATCTTGTTAAAAAGCTTAGAAAACGAGATTTATATTCAATGTAAATTGAAGAAACAAGTTAAGAGATCAATGTCGTTGGTATATTAAGGTCCACAAAAGAACAATACAAAGTTTTCAAACGATTTTGGGAACGTCAAAAACTTCACAATTTTTAAAATCTTGTTAAAAAGCTTAGAAAACGAGATTTATATTCAATGTAAATTGAAGAAACAAGTTAAGAGATCAATGTCGTTGGTATATTGAGGACCAAAGAAGAACAATACAAAGTTTTCAAGCGATTCTGTGAATGTCAAAAAGTTCACAATCTTTAAAATCTTGTTAAAAAGCTTAGAAAAAGAGATTTATATTCAATGTAAATTGCAGAAACAAGTTAAGAGATCAATGTCGTTGGTATATTAAGGTCCACAAAAGAACAATACAAAGTTTTCAAACGATTTTGGGAACGTCAAAAACTTCACAATTTTTAAAATCTTGTTAAAAAGCTTAGAAAACGAGATTTATATTCAATGTAAATTGAAGAAACAAGTTAAGAGATCAATGTCGTTGGTATATTGAGGACCAAAGAAGAACAATACAGTGTTTTCAAGCGATTCTGTGAAAGTTAAAATGTTCGCAATTTTTAAAATCTTGTTAAAAAGCTTAGAAAACGAGATTTATATTCAATGTAAATTGAAGAAACAAGTTAAGAGATCAATGTCGTTGGTATATTGAGGACCAAAGAAGAACAATACAAAGTTTTCAAGCGATTCTGTGAAAGTTAAAATGTTCGCAATCTTTAAAATCTTGTTAAAAAGCTTAGAAAACGAGATTTATATTCAATGTAAATTGAAGAAACAAGTTAAGAGATCAATGTCGTTGGTATATTGAGGACCAAAGAAGAACAATACAAAGTTTTCAAGTGATTCTGTGAAAGTTAAAATGTTCGCAATCTTTAAAAAATCTTGTTAAAAAGCTTAGAAAACGAGATTTATATTCAATGTAAATTGAAGAAACAAGTTAAGAGATCAATGTCGTTGGTATATTAAGGTCCACAAAAGAACAATACAAAGTTTTCAAACGATTTTGGGAACGTCAAAAACTTCACAATTTTTAAAATCTTGTTAAAAAGCTTAGAAAACGAGATTTATATTCAATGTAAATTGAAGAAACAAGTTAAGAGATCAATGTCGTTGGTATATTAAGGTCCACAAAAGAACAATACAAAGTTTTCAAACGATTTTGGGAACGTCAAAATGTTCGCAATCTTTAAAATCTTGTTAAAATGTCTAGAAAACTAGGATTATTTTCTCTGAAGATTGACGAAACAAGTTAAGAGATCAATGTCGTTGGTATATTAAGGTCCACAAAAGAACAATACAAAGTTTTCAAACGATTTTGGGAACGTCAAAAACTTCACAATTTTTAAAATCTTGTTAAAAAGCTTAGAAAACGAGATTTATATTCAATGTAAATTGAAGAAACAAGTTAAGAGATCAATGTCGTTGGTATATTGAGGACCAAAGAAGAACAATACAAAGTTTTCAAGCTATTCTGTGAACGTCAAAATGTTCGCAATCTTTAAAATCTTGATAAAAAGCTTAGAAAACGAGATTTATATTCAATGTAAATTGCAGAAACAAGTTAAGAGATCAATGTCGTTGGTATATTGAGGTCCAAAGAAGAACAATACACTGTTTTCAAACGATTCTGTGAACGTCAAAATGTTCGCAATCTTTAAAATCTTGTAAAAATGTCTAGAAAACTAGGATTATTTTCAATGAAGGTTGACGAAACAAGTTAAGAAATCAATGATGTTGGTATATTTAGGTCCAAAGAAGAACAATACAAAGTTTTCAAGCGATTCTGTGAAAGTCAAAATGTTCGCAATCTTTAAAATCTTTTTAAAAAGCTTAGAAAACGAGATTTATTTTCAAAGTAAATTGAAGAAACAAGTTAAGAAATCAATGTCGTTGGTATATTGAGGTCCAAAGAAGAACAATACACTGTTTTCAAACGATTCTGTGAACGTCAAAATGTTCGCAATCTTTAAAATCTTGTTAAAATGTCTATAAAACTAGGATTATTTTCTCTGAAGATTGACGAAACAAGTTAAGAGATCAATGTCGTTGGTATATTAAGGTCCACAAAAGAACAATACAAAGTTTTCAAACGATTTTGGGAACGTCAAAAACTTCACAATATTTAAAATCTTGTTAAAAAGCTTAGAAAACGAGATTTATATTCAATGTAAATTGAAGAAACAAGTTAAGAGATCAATGTCGTTGGTATATTGAGGACCAATGAAGAACAATACAAAGTTTTCAAGCTATTCTGTGAACGTCAAAATGTTCGCAATCTTTAAAATCTTGATAAAAAGCTTAGAAAACGAGATTTATATTCAATGTAAATTGCAGAAACAAGTTAAGAGATCAATGTCGTTGGTATATTGAGGTCCAAAGAAGAACAATACACTGTTTTCAAACGATTCTGTGAACGTCAAAATGTTCGCAATCTTTAAAATCTTGTTAAAATGTCTATAAAACTAGGATTATTTTCTCTGAAGATTGACGAAACAAGTTAAGAGATCAATGTCGTTGGTATATTAAGGTCCACAAAAGAACAATACAAAGTTTTCAAACGATTTTGGGAACGTCAAAAACTTCACAATTTTTAAAATCTTGTTAAAAAGCTTAGAAAACGAGATTTATATTCAATGTAAATTGAAGAAACAAGTTAAGAGATCAATGTCGTTGGTATATTGAGGACCAAAGAAGAACAATACAAAGTTTTCAAGCTATTCTGTGAACGTCAAAATGTTCGCAATCTTTAAAATCTTGATAAAAAGCTTAGAAAACGAGATTTATATTCAATGTAAATTGCAGAAACAAGTTAAGGGATCAATGTCGTTGGTATATTGAGGTCCAAAGAAGAACAATACACTGTTTTCAAACGATTCTGTGAACGTCAAAATGTTCGCAATCTTTAAAATCTTGTAAAAATGTCTAGAAAACTAGGATTATTTTCAATGAAGGTTGACGAAACAAGTTAAGAAATCAATGATGTTGGTATATTTAGGTCCAAAGAAGAACAATACAAAGTTTTCAAGCGATTCTGTGAAAGTCAAAATGTTCGCAATCTTTAAAATCTTTTTAAAAAGCTTAGAAAACGAGATTTATTTACAAAGTAAATTGAAGAAACAAGTTAAGAAATCAATGTCGTTGGTATATTGAGGTCCAAAGAAGAACAATACACTGTTTTCAAACGATTCTATGAACGTCAAAATGTTCGCAATCTTTAAAATCTTGTTAAAATGTCTATAAAACTAGGATTATTTTCAATGAAGATTGACAAAACAAGTTAAGAGATCAATGATGTTGGTATATTGAGGTCCAAAGAAGAAAAATACAAAGTTTTCAAGCGATTATGTGAAAGTCAAAATGTTCGCAATTTTTAAAATCAATGATGTTGGTATATTCAGGTCCAAAGAAGAACAATACAAAGTTTTCAAGCGATTCTGTGAATGTCAAAACGTTCACAATCTTTAAAATCTTGTTAAAAAGCTTAGAAAACGAGATTTATATTCAATGTAAATTGAAGAAACAAGCTAAGAGATCAATGTCGTTGGTATATTGAGCTCCAAAGAAGAACAATACACTGTTTTCAAACGATTCTGTGAACGTCAAAATGTTCGTAATTTTTAAATCTTGTTAAAATGTCTAGAAAACTAGGATTATTTTCAATGGAGATTGATGAAACAAGTTAAGAGATCAATGTTGTTGGTATATTTAGGTCCACAAAAGAACAATACAAAGTTTTCAAACGATTTTGTGAACGTCAAAAACTTCACAATTTTTAAAATCTTGTTAAAAAGCTTAGAAAACGAGATTTATTTTCAATTGAGATTGACGAAACAAGTTAAGAGATCAATGTCGTTGGTATATTGGGGACCAAAGAAGAACAATACAAAATTTTCAAGCAATTCTGTGAACGTCAAAATGTTCGCAATCTTTAAAATCTTGTTAAAAAACTTAGAAAACGAGATTTATATTCAATGTAAATTGAAGAAACAAGTTAAGAGATCAATGTCGTTGGTATATTGAGGTCCAAAGAAGAACAATACACTGTTTTCAAACGATTCTGTGAATGTCAAAATGTTCGCAATCTTTAAAATCTTGTTAAAATGTCTAGAAAACAAGGATAATTTTCACTGAAGATTGACGAAACAAGTTAAGAGATCAATATCGTTGGTATATTCAGGTCCACAATAGAACAATACCAAGTTTTCAAACAATTTTGTAAACGTTAAAAACTACACAATTTTTCAAATCTTGTTAAAAAGCTTAGAAAACGAGATTTATTTTCAGTTGAGATTGACGAAAAAGTTAAGAGATCAATGTCGATGGTATATTCAGGTCCACAAAAGAACAATACAAAGTTTTCAAGCGATTCTGTGAACGTCAAAACGTTCAGAATCTTTAAAATCTTGTTAAAAAGCTTAGGAAACGAGATTTATTTTCAAAGTAAATTGAAGAAACAAGTTAAGAGATCAATGTCGTTGGTATATTGAGGACCAAAGAAGAACAATACACTGTTTTCAAACGATTCTGTGAACGACAAAACGTTCACAATCTTTAAAATCTTGTTAAAAAGCATAGAAAACGAGATTTATATTTAAAGTAAATTCAAGAAACAAGTTAAGAGATCTATGTCGTTGGTATATTGAGGTCCAAAGAAGAACAATACACTGTTTTCAAACGATTCTGTGAACGTCAAAACGTTCACAATCTTTAAAATCTAGTTAAAAAGCTAAGAAAACGAGATTTATATTCAAAGTAAATTGAAGAAACAAGTTAAGAGATCAATGTCGTTGGTATATTAAGGTCCACAAAAGAACAATACAAAGTTTTCAAACGATTTTGGGAACGTCAAAAACTTCACAATTTTTAAAATCTTGTTAAAAAGCTTAGAAAACGAGATTTATATTCAATGTAAATTGAAGAAACAAGTTAAGAGATCAATGTCGTTGGTATATTAAGGTCCACAAAAGAACAATACAAAGTTTTCAAACGATTTTGGGAACGTCAAAATGTTCGCAATCTTTAAAATCTTGTTAAAATGTCTAGAAAACTAGGATTATTTTCTCTGAAGATTGACGAAACAAGTTAAGAGATCAATGTCGTTGGTATATTAAGGTCCACAAAAGAACAATACAAAGTTTTCAAACGATTTTGGGAACGTCAAAAACTTCACAATTTTTAAAATCTTGTTAAAAAGCTTAGAAAACGAGATTTATATTCAATGTAAATTGAAGAAACAAGTTAAGAGATCAATGTCGTTGGTATATTGAGGACCAAAGAAGAACAATACAAAGTTTTCAAGCTATTCTGTGAACGTCAAAATGTTCGCAATCTTTAAAATCTTGATAAAAAGCTTAGAAAACGAGATTTATATTCAATGTAAATTGCAGAAACAAGTTAAGAGATCAATGTCGTTGGTATATTGAGGTCCAAAGAAGAACAATACACTGTTTTCAAACGATTCTGTGAACGTCAAAATGTTCGCAATCTTTAAAATCTTGTAAAAATGTCTAGAAAACTAGGATTATTTTCAATGAAGGTTGACGAAACAAGTTAAGAAATCAATGATGTTGGTATATTTAGGTCCAAAGAAGAACAATACAAAGTTTTCAAGCGATTCTGTGAAAGTCAATGTTCGCAATCTTTAAAATCTTTTTAAAAAGCTTAGAAAACGAGATTTATTTTCAAAGTAAATTGAAGAAATAAGTTAAGAAATCAATGTCGTTGGTATATTGAGGTCCAAAGAAGAACAATACACTGTTTTCAAACGATTCTATGAACGTCAAAATGTTCGCAATCTTTAAAATCTTGTTAAAATGTCTATAAAACTAGGATTATTTTCAATGAAGATTGACAAAACAAGTTAAGAGATCAATGATGTTGGTATATTGAGGTCCAAAGAAGAAAAATACAAAGTTTTCAAGCGATTATGTGAAAGTCAAAATGTTCGCAATCTTTAAAATCTTGTAAAAATGTCTAGAAAACTAGGATTATTTTCAATGAAAGTTGACGAAACAAGTTAAGAAATCAATGATGTTGGTATATTTAGGTCCAAAGAAGAACAATACAAAGTTTTCAAGCGATTCTGTGAAAGTCAAAATGTTCGCAATCTTTAAAATCTTTTTAAAAAGCTTAGAAAACGAGATTTATTTTCAAAGTAAATTGAAGAAACAAGTTAAGAAATCAATGTCGTTGGTATATTGAGGTCCAAAGAAGAACAATACACTGTTTTCAAACGATTCTGTGAACGCCAAAATGTTCGCAATCTTTAAAATCTTGTTAAAATGTCTATAAAACTAGGATTATTTTCTCTGAAGATTGACGAAACAAGTTAAGAGATCAATGTCGTTGGTATATTAAGGTCCACAAAAGAACAATACAAAGTTTTCAAACGATTTTGGGAACGTCAAAAACTTCACAATATTTAAAATCTTGTTAAAAAGCTTAGAAAACGAGATTTATATTCAATGTAAATTGAAGAAACAAGTTAAGAGATCAATGTCGTTGGTATATTGAGGACCAAAGAAGAACAATACAAAGTTTTCAAGCTATTCTGTGAACGTCAAAATGTTCGCAATCTTTAAAATCTTGATAAAAAGCTTAGAAAACGAGATTTATATTCAATGTAAATTGCAGAAACAAGTTAAGAGATCAATGTCGTTGGTATATTGAGGTCCAAAGAAGAACAATACACTGTTTTCAAACGATTCTGTGAACGTCAAAATGTTCGCAATCTTTAAAATCTTGTTAAAATGTCTATAAAACTAGGATTATTTTCTCTGAAGATTGACGAAACAAGTTAAGAGATCAATGTCGTTGGTATATTAAGGTCCACAAAAGAACAATACAAAGTTTTCAAACGATTTTGGGAACGTCAAAAACTTCACAATTTTTAAAATCTTGTTAAAAAGCTTAGAAAACGAGATTTATATTCAATGTAAATTGAAGAAACAAGTTAAGAGATCAATGTCGTTGGTATATTGAGGACCAAAGAAGAACAATACAAAGTTTTCAAGCTATTCTGTGAACGTCAAAATGTTCGCAATCTTTAAAATCTTGATAAAAAGCTTAGAAAACGAGATTTATATTCAATGTAAATTGCAGAAACAAGTTAAGGGATCAATGTCGTTGGTATATTGAGGTCCAAAGAAGAACAATACACTGTTTTCAAACGATTCTGTGAACGTCAAAATGTTCGCAATCTTTAAAATCTTGTAAAAATGTCTAGAAAACTAGGATTATTTTCAATGAAGGTTGACGAAACAAGTTAAGAAATCAATGATGTTGGTATATTTAGGTCCAAAGAAGAACAATACAAAGTTTTCAAGCGATTCTGTGAAAGTCAAAATGTTCGCAATCTTTAAAATCTTTTTAAAAAGCTTAGAAAACGAGATTTATTTACAAAGTAAATTGAAGAAACAAGTTAAGAAATCAATGTCGTTGGTATATTGAGGTCCAAAGAAGAACAATACACTGTTTTCAAACGATTCTATGAACGTCAAAATGTTCGCAATCTTTAAAATCTTGTTAAAATGTCTATAAAACTAGGATTATTTTCAATGAAGATTGACAAAACAAGTTAAGAGATCAATGATGTTGGTATATTGAGGTCCAAAGAAGAAAAATACAAAGTTTTCAAGCGATTATGTGAAAGTCAAAATGTTCGCAATTTTTAAAATCAATGATGTTGGTATATTCAGGTCCAAAGAAGAACAATACAAAGTTTTCAAGCGATTCTGTGAATGTCAAAACGTTCACAATCTTTAAAATCTTGTTAAAAAGCTTAGAAAACGAGATTTATATTCAATGTAAATTGAAGAAACAAGCTAAGAGATCAATGTCGTTGGTATATTGAGCTCCAAAGAAGAACAATACACTGTTTTCAAACGATTCTGTGAACGTCAAAATGTTCGTAATTTTTAAATCTTGTTAAAATGTCTAGAAAACTAGGATTATTTTCAATGGAGATTGATGAAACAAGTTAAGAGATCAATGTTGTTGGTATATTTAGGTCCACAAAAGAACAATACAAAGTTTTCAAACGATTTTGTGAACGTCAAAAACTTCACAATTTTTAAAATCTTGTTAAAAAGCTTAGAAAACGAGATTTATTTTCAATTGAGATTGACGAAACAAGTTAAGAGATCAATGTCGTTGGTATATTGGGGACCAAAGAAGAACAATACAAAATTTTCAAGCAATTCTGTGAACGTCAAAATGTTCGCAATCTTTAAAATCTTGTTAAAAAACTTAGAAAACGAGATTTATATTCAATGTAAATTGAAGAAACAAGTTAAGAGATCAATGTCGTTGGTATATTGAGGTCCAAAGAAGAACAATACACTGTTTTCAAACGATTCTGTGAATGTCAAAATGTTCGCAATCTTTAAAATCTTGTTAAAATGTCTAGAAAACAAGGATAATTTTCACTGAAGATTGACGAAACAAGTTAAGAGATCAATATCGTTGGTATATTCAGGTCCACAATAGAACAATACCAAGTTTTCAAACAATTTTGTAAACGTTAAAAACTACACAATTTTTCAAATCTTGTTAAAAAGCTTAGAAAACGAGATTTATTTTCAGTTGAGATTGACGAAAAAGTTAAGAGATCAATGTCGATGGTATATTCAGGTCCACAAAAGAACAATACAAAGTTTTCAAGCGATTCTGTGAACGTCAAAACGTTCAGAATCTTTAAAATCTTGTTAAAAAGCTTAGGAAACGAGATTTATTTTCAAAGTAAATTGAAGAAACAAGTTAAGAGATCAATGTCGTTGGTATATTGAGGACCAAAGAAGAACAATACACTGTTTTCAAACGATTCTGTGAACGACAAAACGTTCACAATCTTTAAAATCTTGTTAAAAAGCATAGAAAACGAGATTTATATTTAAAGTAAATTCAAGAAACAAGTTAAGAGATCTATGTCGTTGGTATATTGAGGTCCAAAGAAGAACAATACACTGTTTTCAAACGATTCTGTGAACGTCAAAATGTTCGCAATCTTTAAAATCTTGTTAAAATGTCTAGAAAACTAGGATTATTTTCTCTGAAGATTGACGAAACAAGTTAAGAGATCAATGTCGTTGGTATATTAAGGTCCACAAAAGAACAATACAAAGTTTTCAAACGATTTTGGGAACGTCAAAAACTTCACAATTTTTAAAATCTTGTTAAAAAGCTTAGAAAACGAGATTTATATTCAATGTAAATTGAAGAAACAAGTTAAGAGATCAATGTCGTTGGTATATTGAGGACCAAAGAAGAACAATACAAAGTTTTCAAGCGATTCTGTGAACGTTAAAATGTTCGCAATCTTTAAAATCTTGTTAAAATGCTTAGAAAACGAGATTTATATTCAATGTAAATTGAAGAAACAAGTTAAGAGATCAATGTCGTTGGTATATTAAGGTCCACAAAAGAACAATACAAAGTTTTCAAACTATTTTGGGAACGTCAAAAACTTCACAATTTTTAAAATCTTGTTAAAAAGCTTAGAAAACGAGATTTATATTCAATGTAAATTGAAGAAACAAGTTAAGAGATCAATGTCGTTGGTATATTGATGTCCAAAGAAGAACGATACACTGTTTTCAAACGATTCTGTGAACGTCAAAACGTTCACAATCTTTAAAATCTAGTTAAAAAGCTAAGAAAACGAGATTTATATTCAAAGTAAATTGAAGAAACAAGTTAAGAGATCAATGTCGTTGGTATATTGAGGACCAAAGAAGAACAATACAAAGTTTTCAAGCGATTCTGTGAAGGTCAAAATGTTCGCAATCATTAAAATCTTGTTAAAAAGCTTAGAAAAAGAGATTTATATTTAAAGTAAATTCAAGAAACAAGTTAAGAGATCTATGTCGTTGGTATATTGAGGTCCAAAGAAGAACAATACACTGTTTTCAAACGATTCTGTGAACGTCAAAATGTTCGCAATCTTTAAAATCTTGTAAAAATGTCTAGAAAACTAGGATTATTTTCTCTGAAGATTGACGAAACAAGTTAAGAGATCAATGTCGTTGGTATATTAAGGTCCACAAAAGAACAATACAAAGTTTTCAAACGATTTTGGGAACGTCAAAAACTTCACAATTTTTAAAATCTTGTTAAAAAGCTTAGAAAACGAGATTTATATTCAATGTAAATTGAAGAAACAAGTTAAGAGATCAATGTCGTTGGTATATTGAGGACCAAAGAAGAACAATACAAAGTTTTCAAGCTATTCTGTGAACGTCAAAATGTTCGCAATCTTTAAAATCTTGATAAAAAGCTTAGAAAACGAGATTTATATTCAATGTAAATTGCAGAAACAAGTTAAGAGATCAATGTCGTTGGTATATTGAGGACCAAAGAAGAACAATACAAAGTTTTCAAGCGATTCTGTGAACGTTAAAATGTTCGCAATCTTTAAAATCTTGTTAAAAAGCTTAGAAAACGAGATTTATATTCAATGTAAATTGAAGAAACAAGTTAAGAGATCAATGTCGTTGGTATATTGAGGACCAAAGAAGAACAATACAAAGTTTTCAAGCTATTCTGTGAACGTCAAAATGTTCGCAATCTTTAAAATCTTGATAAAAAGCTTAGAAAACGAGATTTATATTCAATGTAAATTGCAGAAACAAGTTAAGAGATCAATGTCGTTGGTATATTGAGGTCCAAAGAAGAACAATACACTGTTTTCAAACGATTCTGTGAACGTCAAAATGTTCGCAATCTTTAAAATCTTGTAAAAATGTCTAGAAAACTAGGATTATTTTCAATGAAGGTTGACGAAACAAGTTAAGAAATCAATGATGTTGGTATGTTTAGGTCCAAAGAAGAACAATACAAAGTTTTCAAGCGATTCTGTGAAAGTCAAAATGTTCGCAATCTTTAAAATCTTTTTAAAAAGCTTAGAAAACGAGATTTATTTTCAAAGTAAATTGAAGAAACAAGTTAAGAAATCAATGTCGTTGGTATATTGAGGTCCAAAGAAGAACAATACACTGTTTTCAAACGATTCTATGAACGTCAAAATGTTCGCAATCTTTAAAATCTTGTTAAAATGTCTATAAAACTAGGATTATTTTCAATGAAGATTGACAAAACAAGTTAAGAGATCAATGATGTTGGTATATTGAGGTCCAAAGAAGAAAAATACAAAGTTTTCAAGCGATTATGTGAAAGTCAAAATGTTCGCAATTTTTAAAATCAATGATGTTGGTATATTCAGGTCCAAAGAAGAACAATACAAAGTTTTCAAGCGATTCTGTGAATGTCAAAACGTTCACAATCTTTAAAATCTTGTTAAAAAGCTTAGAAAACGAGATTTATATTCAATGTAAATTGAAGAAACAAGCTAAGAGATCAATGTCGTTGGTATATTGAGCTCCAAAGAAGAACAATACACTGTTTTCAAACGATTCTGTGAACGTCAAAATGTTCGTAATTTTTAAATCTTGTTAAAATGTCTAGAAAACTAGGATTATTTTCAATGGAGATTGATGAAACAAGTTAAGAGATCAATGTTGTTGGTATATTTAGGTCCACAAAAGAACAATACAAAGTTTTCAAACGATTTTGTGAACGTCAAAAACTTCACAATTTTTAAAATCTTGTTAAAAAGCTTAGAAAACGAGATTTATTTTCAATTGAGATTGACGAAACAAGTTAAGAGATCAATGTCGTTGGTATATTGGGGACCAAAGAAGAAAAATACAAAATTTTCAAGCAATTCTGTGAACGTCAAAATGTTCGCAATCTTTAAAATCTTGTTAAAAAACTTAGAAAACGAGATTTATATTCAATGTAAATTGAAGAAACAAGTTAAGAGATCAATGTCGTTGGTATATTGAGGTCCAAAGAAGAACAATACACTGTTTTCAAACGATTCTGTGAATGTCAAAATGTTCGCAATCTTTAAAATCTTGTTAAAATGTCTAGAAAACAAGGATAATTTTCACTGAAGATTGACGAAACAAGTTAAGAGATCAATATCGTTGGTATATTCAGGTCCACAATAGAACAATACCAAGTTTTCAAACAATTTTGTAAACGTTAAAAACTACACAATTTTTCAAATCTTGTTAAAAAGCTTAGAAAACGAGATTTATTTTCAGTTGAGATTGACGAAAAAGTTAAGAGATCAATGTCGATGGTATATTCAGGTCCACAAAAGAACAATACAAAGTTTTCAAGCGATTCTGTGAACGTCAAAACGTTCAGAATCTTTAAAATCTTGTTAAAAAGCTTAGGAAACGAGATTTATTTTCAAAGTAAATTGAAGAAACAAGTTAAGAGATCAATGTCGTTGGTATATTGAGGACCAAAGAAGAACAATACACTGTTTTCAAACGATTCTGTGAACGACAAAACGTTCACAATCTTTAAAATCTTGTTAAAAAGCATAGAAAACGAGATTTATATTTAAAGTAAATTCAAGAAACAAGTTAAGAGATCTATGTCGTTGGTATATTGAGGTCCAAAGAAGAACAATACACTGTTTTCAAACGATTCTGTGAACGTCAAAATGTTCGCAATCTTTAAAATCTTGTTAAAATGTTTAGAAAACTAGGATTATTTTCTCTGAAGATTGACGAAACAAGTTAAGAGATCAATGTCGTTGGTATATTAAGGTCCACAAAAGAACAATACAAAGTTTTCAAACGATTTTGGGAACGTCAAAAACTTCACAATTTTTAAAATCTTGTTAAAAAGCTTAGAAAACGAGATTTATATTCAATGTAAATTGAAGAAACAAGTTAAGAGATCAATGTCGTTGGTATATTGAGGACCAAAGAAGAACAATACAAAGTTTTCAAGCGATTCTGTGAACGTTAAAATGTTCGCAATCTTTAAAATCTTGTTAAAATGCTTAGAAAACGAGATTTATATTCAATGTAAATTGAAGAAACAAGTTAAGAGATCAATGTCGTTGGTATATTAAGGTCCACAAAAGAACAATACAAAGTTTTCAAACTATTTTGGGAACGTCAAAAACTTCACAATTTTTAAAATCTTGTTAAAAAGCTTAGAAAACGAGATTTATATTCAATGTAAATTGAAGAAACAAGTTAAGAGATCAATGTCGTTGGTATATTGATGTCCAAAGAAGAACGATACACTGTTTTCAAACGATTCTGTGAACGTCAAAACGTTCACAATCTTTAAAATCTAGTTAAAAAGCTAAGAAAACGAGATTTATATTCAAAGTAAATTGAAGAAACAAGTTAAGAGATCAATGTCGTTGGTATATTGAGGACCAAAGAAGAACAATACAAAGTTTTCAAGCGATTCTGTGAAGGTCAAAATGTTCGCAATCATTAAAATCTTGTTAAAAAGCTTAGAAAAAGAGATTTATATTTAAAGTAAATTCAAGAAACAAGTTAAGAGATCTATGTCGTTGGTATATTGAGGTCCAAAGAAGAACAATACACTGTTTTCAAACGATTCTGTGAACGTCAAAATGTTCGCAATCTTTAAAATCTTGTAAAAATGTCTAGAAAACTAGGATTATTTTCTCTGAAGATTGACGAAACAAGTTAAGAGATCAATGTCGTTGGTATATTAAGGTCCACAAAAGAACAATACAAAGTTTTCAAACGATTTTGGGAACGTCAAAAACTTCACAATTTTTAAAATCTTGTTAAAAAGCTTAGAAAACGAGATTTATATTCAATGTAAATTGAAGAAACAAGTTAAGAGATCAATGTCGTTGGTATATTGAGGACCAAAGAAGAACAATACAAAGTTTTCAAGCTATTCTGTGAACGTCAAAATGTTCGCAATCTTTAAAATCTTGATAAAAAGCTTAGAAAACGAGATTTATATTCAATGTAAATTGCAGAAACAAGTTAAGAGATCAATGTCGTTGGTATATTGAGGACCAAAGAAGAACAATACAAAGTTTTCAAGCGATTCTGTGAACGTTAAAATGTTCGCAATCTTTAAAATCTTGTTAAAAAGCTTAGAAAACGAGATTTATATTCAATGTAAATTGAAGAAACAAGTTAAGAGATCAATGTCGTTGGTATATTGAGGACCAAAGAAGAACAATACAAAGTTTTCAAGCTATTCTGTGAACGTCAAAATGTTCGCAATCTTTAAAATCTTGATAAAAAGCTTAGAAAACGAGATTTATATTCAATGTAAATTGCAGAAACAAGTTAAGAGATCAATGTCGTTGGTATATTGAGGTCCAAAGAAGAACAATACACTGTTTTCAAACGATTCTGTGAACGTCAAAATGTTCGCAATCTTTAAAATCTTGTAAAAATGTCTAGAAAACTAGGATTATTTTCAATGAAGGTTGACGAAACAAGTTAAGAAATCAATGATGTTGGTATGTTTAGGTCCAAAGAAGAACAATACAAAGTTTTCAAGCGATTCTGTGAAAGTCAAAATGTTCGCAATCTTTAAAATCTTTTTAAAAAGCTTAGAAAACGAGATTTATTTTCAAAGTAAATTGAAGAAACAAGTTAAGAAATCAATGTCGTTGGTATATTGAGGTCCAAAGAAGAACAATACACTGTTTTCAAACGATTCTATGAACGTCAAAATGTTCGCAATCTTTAAAATCTTGTTAAAATGTCTATAAAACTAGGATTATTTTCAATGAAGATTGACAAAACAAGTTAAGAGATCAATGATGTTGGTATATTGAGGTCCAAAGAAGAAAAATACAAAGTTTTCAAGCGATTATGTGAAAGTCAAAATGTTCGCAATTTTTAAAATCAATGATGTTGGTATATTCAGGTCCAAAGAAGAACAATACAAAGTTTTCAAGCGATTCTGTGAATGTCAAAACGTTCACAATCTTTAAAATCTTGTTAAAAAGCTTAGAAAACGAGATTTATATTCAATGTAAATTGAAGAAACAAGCTAAGAGATCAATGTCGTTGGTATATTGAGCTCCAAAGAAGAACAATACACTGTTTTCAAACGATTCTGTGAACGTCAAAATGTTCGTAATTTTTAAATCTTGTTAAAATGTCTAGAAAACTAGGATTATTTTCAATGGAGATTGATGAAACAAGTTAAGAGATCAATGTTGTTGGTATATTTAGGTCCACAAAAGAACAATACAAAGTTTTCAAACGATTTTGTGAACGTCAAAAACTTCACAATTTTTAAAATCTTGTTAAAAAGCTTAGAAAACGAGATTTATTTTCAATTGAGATTGACGAAACAAGTTAAGAGATCAATGTCGTTGGTATATTGGGGACCAAAGAAGAACAATACAAAATTTTCAAGCAATTCTGTGAACGTCAAAATGTTCGCAATCTTTAAAATCTTGTTAAAAAACTTAGAAAACGAGATTTATATTCAATGTAAATTGAAGAAACAAGTTAAGAGATCAATGTCGTTGGTATATTGAGGTCCAAAGAAGAACAATACACTGTTTTCAAACGATTCTGTGAATGTCAAAATGTTCGCAATCTTTAAAATCTTGTTAAAATGTCTAGAAAACAAGGATAATTTTCACTGAAGATTGACGAAACAAGTTAAGAGATCAATATCGTTGGTATATTCAGGTCCACAATAGAACAATACCAAGTTTTCAAACAATTTTGTAAACGTTAAAAACTACACAATTTTTCAAATCTTGTTAAAAAGCTTAGAAAACGAGATTTATTTTCAGTTGAGATTGACGAAAAAGTTAAGAGATCAATGTCGATGGTATATTCAGGTCCACAAAAGAACAATACAAAGTTTTCAAGCGATTCTGTGAACGTCAAAACGTTCAGAATCTTTAAAATCTTGTTAAAAAGCTTAGGAAACGAGATTTATTTTCAAATTAAATTGAAGAAACAAGTTAAGAGATCAATGTCGTTGGTATATTGAGGACCAAAGAAGAACAATACACTGTTTTCAAACGATTCTGTGAACGACAAAACGTTCACAATCTTTAAAATCTTGTTAAAAAGCATAGAAAACGAGATTTATATTTAAAGTAAATTCAAGAAACAAGTTAAGAGATCTATGTCGTTGGTATATTGAGGTCCAAAGAAGAACAATACACTGTTTTCAAACGATTCTGTGAACGTCAAAATGTACGCAATCTTTAAAATCTTGTTAAAATGTCTAGAAAACTAGGATTATTTTCTCTGAAGATTGACGAAACAAGTTAAGAGATCAATGTCGTTGGTATATTAAGGTCCACAAAAGAACAATACAAAGTTTTCAAACGATTTTGGGAACGTCAAAAACTTCACAATTTTTAAAATCTTGTTAAAAAGCTTAGAAAACGAGATTTATATTCAATGTAAATTGAAGAAACAAGTTAAGAGATCAATGTCGTTGGTATATTGAGGACCAAAGAAGAACAATACAAAGTTTTCAAGCGATTCTGTGAACGTTAAAATGTTCGCAATCTTTAAAATCTTGTTAAAAAGCTTAGAAAACGAGATTTATATTCAATGTAAATTGAAGAAACAAGTTAAGAGATCAATGTCGTTGGTATATTAAGGTCCACAAAAGAACAATACAAAGTTTTCAAACTATTTTGGGAACGTCAAAAACTTCACAATTTTTAAAATCTTGTTAAAAAGCTTAGAAAACGAGATTTATATTCAATGTAAATTGAAGAAACAAGTTAAGAGATCAATGTCGTTGGTATATTGATGTCCAAAGAAGAACGATACACTGTTTTCAAACGATTCTGTGAACGTCAAAACGTTCACAATCTTTAAAATCTAGTTAAAAAGCTAAGAAAACGAGATTTATATTCAAAGTAAATTGAAGAAACAAGTTAAGAGATCAATGTCGTTGGTATATTGAGGACCAAAGAAGAACAATACAAAGTTTTCAAGCGATTCTGTGAAGGTCAAAATGTTCGCAATCTTTAAAATCTTGTTAAAAAGCTTAGAAAAAGAGATTTATATTTAAAGTAAATTCAAGAAACAAGTTAAGAGATCTATGTCGTTGGTATATTGAGGTCCAAAGAAGAACAATACACTGTTTTCAAACGATTCTGTGAACGCCAAAATGTTCGCAATCTTTAAAATCTTGTTAAAATGTCTAGAAAACTAGGATTATTTTCTCTGAAGATTGACGAAACAAGTTAAGAGATCAATGTCGTTGGTATATTAAGGTCCACAAAAGAACAATACAAAGTTTTCAAACGATTTTGGGAACGTCAAAAACTTCACAATTTTTAAAATCTTGTTAAAAAGCTTAGAAAACGAGATTTATATTCAATGTAAATTGAAGAAACAAGTTAAGAAATCAATGTCGTTGGTATATTGAGGACCAAAGAAGAACAATACAAAGTTTTCAAGCGATTCTGTGAACGTTAAAATGTTCGCAATCTTTAAAATCTTGTTAAAAAGCTTAGAAAACGAGATTTATATTCAATGTAAATTGAAGAAACAAGTTAAGAGATCAATGTCGTTGGTATATTAAGGTCCACAAAAGAACAATACAAAGTTTTCAAACGATTTTGGGAACGTCAAAAACTTCACAATTTTTAAAATCTTGTTAAAAAGCTTAGAAAACGAGATTTATATTCAATGTAAATTGAAGAAACAAGTTAAGAGATCAATGTCGTTGGTATATTGAGGACCAAAGAAGAACAATACAAAGTTTTCAAGCGATTCTGTGAACGTTAAAATGTTCGCAATCTTTAAAATCTTGTTAAAAAGCTTAGAAAACGAGATTTATATTCAATGTAAATTGAAGAAACAAGTTAAGAGATCAATGTCGTTGGTATATTAAGGTCCACAAAAGAACAATACAAAGTTTTCAAACGATTTTGGGAACGTCAAAAACTTCACAATTTTTAAAATCTTGTTAAAAAGCTTAGAAAACGAGATTTATATTCAATGTAAATTGAAGAAACAAGTTAAGAGATCAATGTCGTTGGTATATTGAGGACCAAAGAAGAACAATACAAAGTTTTCAAGTGATTCTGTGAAAGTTAAAATGTTCGCAATCTTTAAAATCTTGTTAAAAAGCTTAGAAAACGAGATTTATATTCAATGTAAATTGAAGAAACAAGTTAAGAGATCAATGTCGTTGGTATATTGAGGACCAAAGAAGAACAATACAAAGTTTTCAAGTGATTCTGTGAAAGTTAAAATGTTCGCAATCTTTAAAATCTTGTTAAAAAGCTTAGAAAACGAGATTTATATTCAATGTAAATTGAAGAAACAAGTTAAGAGATCAATGTCGTTGGTATATTAAGGTCCACAAAAGAACAATACAAAGTTTTCAAACGATTTTGGGAACGTCAAAAACTTCACAATTTTTAAAATCTTGTTAAAAAGCTTAGAAAACGAGATTTATATTCAATGTAAATTGAAGAAACAAGTTAAGAGATCAATGTCGTTGGTATATTAAGGTCCACAAAAGAACAATACAAAGTTTTCAAACGATTTTGGGAACGTCAAAATGTTCGCAATCTTTAAAATCTTGTTAAAATGTCTAGAAAACTAGGATTATTTTCTCTGAAGATTGACGAAACAAGTTAAGAGATCAATGTCGTTGGTATATTAAGGTCCACAAAAGAACAATACAAAGTTTTCAAACGATTTTGGGAACGTCAAAAACTTCACAATTTTTAAAATCTTGTTAAAAAGCTTAGAAAACGAGATTTATATTCAATGTAAATTGAAGAAACAAGTTAAAAGATCAATGTCGTTGGTATATTGAGGACCAAAGAAGAACAATACAAAGTTTTCAAGCGATTCTGTGAAAGTTAAAATGTTCGCAATCTTTAAAATCTTGTTAAAAAGCTTAGAAAACGAGATTTATTTTCAATGTAAATTGAAGAAACAAGTTAAGAGATCAATGTCGTTGGTATATTGAGGACCAAAGAAGAACAATACAAAGTTTTCAAGCGATTCTGTGAACGTTAAAATGTTCGCAATCTTTAAAATCTTGTTAAAAAGCTTAGAAAACGAGATTTATATTCAATGTAAATTGAAGAAACAAGTTAAGAGATCAATGTCGTTGGTATATTAAGGTTCACAAAAGAACAATACAAAGTTTTCAAACGATTTTGGGAACGTCAAAAACTTCACAATTTTTAAAATCTTGTTAAAAAGCTTAGAAAACGAGATTTATATTCAATGTAAATTGAAGAAACAAGTTAAGAGATCAATGTCGTTGGTATATTGAGGACCAAAGAAGAACAATACAAAGTTTTCAAGCTATTCTGTGAACGTCAAAATGTTCGCAATCTTTAAAATCTTGATAAAAAGCTTAGAAAACGAGATTTATATTCAATGTAAATTGCAGAAACAAGTTAAGAGATCAATGTCGTTGGTATATTGAGGTCCAAAGAAGAACAATACACTGTTTTCAAACGATTCTGTGAACGTCAAAATGTTCGCAATCTTTAAAATCTTGTAAAAATGTCTAGAAAACTAGGATTATTTTCAATGAAGGTTGACGAAACAAGTTAAGAAATCAATGATGTTGGTATATTTAGGTCCAAAGAAGAACAATACAAAGTTTTCAAGCGATTCTGTGAAAGTCAAAATGTTCGCAATCTTTAAAATCTTTTTAAAAAGCTTAGAAAACGAGATTTATTTTCAAAGTAAATTGAAGAAACAAGTTAAGAAATCAATGTCGTTGGTATATTGAGGTCCAAAGAAGAACAATACACTGTTTTCAAACGATTCTGTGAACGTCAAAATGTTTGCAATCTTTAAAATCTTGTTAAAATGTCTATAAAACTAGGATTATTTTCAATGAAGATTGACAAAACAAGTTAAGAGATCAATGATGTTGGTATATTGAGGTCCAAAGAAGAAAAATACAAAGTTTTCAAGCGATTATGTGAAAGTCAAAATGTTCGCAATCTTTAAAATCTTGTAAAAATGTCTAGAAAACTAGGATTATTTTCAATGATGGTTGACGAAACAAGTTAAGAAATCAATGATGTTGGTATATTTAGGTCCAAAGAAGAACAATACAAAGTTTTCAAGCGATTCTGTGAAAGTCAAAATGTTCGCAATCTTTAAAATCTTTTTAAAAAGCTTAGAAAACGAGATTTATTTTCAAAGTAAATTGAAGAAACAAGTTAAGAAATCAATGTCGTTGGTATATTGAGGTCCAAAGAAGAACAATACACTGTTTTCAAACGATTCTGTGAACGTCAAAATGTTCGCAATCTTTAAAATCTTGTTAAAATGTCTATAAAACTAGGATGATTTTCTCTGAAGATTGACGAAACAAGTTAAGAGATCAATGTCGTTGGTATATTAAGGTCCACAAAAGAATAATACAAAGTTTTCAAACGATTTTGGGAACGTCAAAAACTTCACAATTTTTAAAATCTTGTTAAAAAGCTTAGAAAACGAGATTTATATTCAATGTAAATTGAAGAAACAAGTTAAGAGATCAATGTCGTTGGTATATTGAGGACCAAAGAAGAACAATACAAAGTTTTCAAGCTATTCTGTGAACGTCAAAATGTTCGCAATCTTTAAAATCTTGATAAAAAGCTTAGAAAACGAGATTTATATTCAATGTAAATTGCAGAAACAAGTTAAGAGATCAATGTCGTTGGTATATTGAGGTCCAAAGAAGAACAATACACTGTTTTCAAACGATTCTGTGAACGTCAAAATGTTCGCAATCTTTAAAATCTTGTAAAAATGTCTAGAAAACTAGGATTATTTTCAATGAAGGTTGACGAAACAAGTTAAGAAATCAATGATGTTGGTATATTTAGGTCCAAAGAAGAACAATACAAAGTTTTCAAGCGATTCTGTGAAAGTCAAAATGTTCGCAATCTTTAAAATCTTTTTAAAAAGCTTAGAAAACGAGATTTATTTTCAAAGTAAATTGAAGAAACAAGTTAAGAAATCAATGTCGTTGGTATATTGAGGTCCAAAGAAGAACAATACACTGTTTTCAAACGATTCTATGAACGTCAAAATGTTCGCAATCTTTAAAATCTTGTTAAAATGTCTATAAAACTAGGATTATTTTCAATGAAGATTGACAAAACAAGTTAAGAGATCAATGATGTTGGTATATTGAGGTCCAAAGAAGAAAAATACAAAGTTTTCAAGCGATTATGTGAAAGTCAAAATGTTCGCAATTTTTAAAATCAATGATGTTGGTATATTCAGGTCCAAAGAAGAACAATACAAAGTTTTCAAGCGATTCTGTGAATGTCAAAACGTTCACAATCTTTAAAATCTTGTTAAAAAGCTTAGAAAACGAGATTTATATTCAATGTAAATTGAAGAAACAAGCTAAGAGATCAATGTCGTTGGTATATTGAGCTCCAAAGAAGAACAATACACTGTTTTCAAACGATTCTGTGAACGCCAAAATGTTCGTAATTTTTAAATCTTGTTAAAATGTCTAGAAAACTAGGATTATTTTCAATGGAGATTGATGAAACAAGTTAAGAGATCAATGTTGTTGGTATATTTAGGTCCACAAAAGAACAATACAAAGTTTTCAAACGATTTTGTGAACGTCAAAAACTTCACAATTTTTAAAATCTTGTTAAAAAGCTTAGAAAACGAGATTTATTTTCAATTGAGATTGACGAAACAAGTTAAGAGATCAATGTCGTTGGTATATTGGGGACCAAAGAAGAACAATACAAAATTTTCAAGCAATTCTGTGAACGTCAAAATGTTCGCAATCTTTAAAATCTTGTTAAAAAACTTAGAAAACGAGATTTATATTCAATGTAAATTGAAGAAACAAGTTAAGAGATCAATGTCGTTGGTATATTGAGGTCCAAAGAAGAACAATACACTGTTTTCAAACGATTCTGTGAATGTCAAAATGTTCGCAATCTTTAAAATCTTGTTAAAATGTCTAGAAAACTAGGATAATTTTCACTGAAGATTGACGAAACAAGTTAAGAGATCAATATCGTTGGTATATTCAGGTCCACAAAAGAACAATACCAAGTTTTCAAACAATTTTGTAAACGTTAAAAACTACACAATTTTTCAAATCTTGTTAAAAAGCTTAGAAAACGAGATTTATTTTCAGTTGAGATTGACGAAAAAGTTAAGAGATCAATGTCGATGGTATATTCAGGTCCACAAAAGAACAATACAAAGTTTTCAAGCGATTCTGTGAACGTCAAAACGTTCACAATCTTTAAAATCTTGTTAAAAAGCTTAGGAAACGAGATTTATTTTCAAAGTAAATTGAAGAAACAAGTTAAGAGATCAATGTCGTTGGTATATTGAGGACCAAAGAAGAACAATACACTGTTTTCAAACGATTCTGTGAACGACAAAACGTTCACAATCTTTAAAATCTTGTTAAAAAGCATAGAAAACGAGATTTAGTTTCAAAGTAAATTGAAGAAACAAGTTAAGAGATCAATGTCGTTGGTATATTGATGTCCAAAGAAGAACGATACACTGTTTTCAAACGATTCTGTGAACGTCAAAACGTTCATAATCTTTAAAATCTAGTTAAAAACTAAGAAAACGAGATTTATATTCAAAGTAAATTGAAGAAACAAGTTAAGAGATCAATGTCGTTGGTATATTGAGGACCAAAGAAGAACAATACAAAGTTTTCAAGCGATTCTGTGAAGGTCAAAATGTTCGCAATCTTTAAAATTTTGTTAAAAAGCTTAGAAAAAGAGATTTATATTTAAAGTAAATTCAAGAAACAAGTTAAGAGATCTATGTCGTTGGTATATTGAGGTCCAAAGAAGAACAATACACTGTTTTCAAACGATTCTGTGAACGTCAAAACGTTCACAATCTTAAAAATCTTGTTAAAAAGCATAGAAAACGAGATTTAGTTTCAAAGTAAATTGAAGAAACAAGTTAAGAGATCAATGTCGTTGGTATATTGATGTCCAAAGAAGAACGATACACTGTTTTCAAACGATTCTGTGAACGTCAAAACGTTCATAATCTTTAAAATCTAGTTAAAAAGCTAAGAAAACGAGATTTATATTCAAAGTAAATTGAAGAAACAAGTTAAGAGATCAATGTCGTTGGTATATTGAGGACCAAAGAAGAACAATACAAAGTTTTCAAGCGATTCTGTGAACGTCAAAACGTTCGCAATCTTTAAAATCTTGTTAAAAAGCTTAGAAAAAGAGATTTATATTTAAAGTAAATTCAAGAAACAAGTTAAGAGATCTATGTCGTTGGTATATTGAGGTCCAAAGAAGAACAATACACTGTTTTCAAACGATTCTGTGAACGACAAAACGTTCACAATCTTTAAAATCTTGTTAAAAAGCATAGAAAACGAGATTTAGTTTCAAAGTAAATTGAAGAAACAAGTTAAGAGATCAATGTCGTTGGTATATTGATGTCCAAAGAAGAACGATACACTGTTTTCAAACGATTCTGTGAACGTCAAAACGTTCATAATCTTTAAAATCTAGTTAAAAAGCTAAGAAAACGAGATTTATATTCAAAGTAAATTGAAGAAACAAGTTAAGAGATCAATGTCGTTGGTATATTGAGGACCAAAGAAGAACAATACAAAGTTTTCAAGCGATTCTGTGAAGGTCAAAATGTTCGCAATCTTTAAAATCTTGTTAAAAAGCTTAGAAAAAGAGATTTATAATTAAAGTAAATTCAAGAAACAAGTTAAGAGATCTATGTCGTTGGTATATTGAGGTCCAAAGAAGAACAATACACTGTTTTCAAACGATTCTGTGAACGTCAAAACGTTCACAATCTTTAAAATCTTGTTAAAAAGCATAGAAAACGAGATTTAGTTTCAAAGTAAATTGAAGAAACAAGTTAAGAGATCAATGTCGTTGGTATATTGATGTCCAAAGAAGAACGATACACTGTTTTCAAACGATTCTGTGAACGTCAAAACGTTCATAATCTTTAAAATCTAGTTAAAAAGCTAAGAAAACGAGATTTATATTCAAAGTAAATTGAAGAAACAAGTTAAGAGATCAATGTCGTTGGTATATTGAGGACCAAAGAAGAACAATACAAAGTTTTCAAGCGATTCTGTGAACGTCAAAACGTTCGCAATCTTTAAAATCTTGTTAAAAAGCTTAGAAAAAGAGATTTATAATTAAAGTAAATTCAAGAAACAAGTTAAGAGATCTATGTCGTTGGTATATTGAGGTCCAAAGAAGAACAATACACTGTTTTCAAACGATTCTGTGAACGTCAAAACGTTCACAATCTTTAAAATCTTGTTAAAAAGCATAGAAAACGAGATTTAGTTTCAAAGTAAATTGAAGAAACAAGTTAAGAGATCAATGTCGTTGGTATATTGATGTCCAAAGAAGAACGATACACTGTTTTCAAACGATTCTGTGAACGTCAAAACGTTCATAATCTTTAAAATCTAGTTAAAAAGCTAAGAAAACGAGATTTATATTCAAAGTAAATTGAAGAAACAAGTTAAGAGATCAATGTCGTTGGTATATTGAGGACCAAAGAAGAACAATACAAAGTTTTCAAGCGATTCTGTGAACGTCAAAACGTTCGCAATCTTTAAAATCTTGTTAAAAAGCTTAGAAAAAGAGATTTATATTTAAAGTAAATTCAAGAAACAAGTTAAGAGATCTATATCGTTGGTATATTGAGGTCAAAGAAGAACAATACACTGTTTTCAAACGATTCTGTGAACGTCAAAATGTTCGCAATCTTTAAAATCTTGTTAAAATGTCTATAAAACTAGGATTATTTTCAATGAAGATTGACAAAACAAGTTAAGAGATCAATGATGTTGGTATATTGAGGTCCCAAGAAGAAAAATACAAAGTTTTCAAGCGATTATGTTAAAGTCAAAATGTTCGCAATTTTTAAAATCAATGATGTTGGTATATTCAGGTCCAAAGAAGAACAATACAAAGTTTTCAAGCGATTCTGTGAATGTCAAAACGTTCACAATCTTTAAAATCTTGTTAAAAAGCTTAGAAAACGAGATTTATATTCAATGTAAATTGAAGAAACAAGCTAAGAGATCAATGTCGTTGGTATATTGAGCTCCAAAGAAGAACAATACACTGTTTTCAAACGATTCTGTGAACGTCAAAATGTTCGTAATTTTTAAATCTTGTTAAAATGTCTAGAAAACTAGGATTATTTTCAATGGAGATTGATGAAACAAGTTAAGAGATCAATGTTGTTGGTATATTTAGGTCCACAAAAGAACAATACAAAGTTTTCAAACGATTTTGTGAACGTCAAAAACTTCACAATTTTTAAAATCTTGTTAAAAAGCTTAGAAAACGAGATTTATTTTCAATTGAGATTGACGAAACAAGTTAAGAGATCAATGTCGTTGGTATATTGGGGACCAAAGTAGAACAATACAAAATTTTCAAGCAATTCTGTGAACGTCAAAATGTTCGCAATCTTTAAAATCTTGTTAAAAAGCTTAGAAAACGAGATTTATATTCAATGTAAATTGAAGAAACAAGTTAAGAGATCAATGTCGTTGGTATATTGAGGTCCAAAGAAGAACAATACACTGTTTTCAAACGATTCTGTGAATGTCAAAATGTTCGCAATCTTTAAAATCTTGTTAAAATATCTAGAAAACTAGGATAATTTTCACTGAAGATTGACGAAACAAGTTAAGAGATCAATATCGTTGGTATATTCAGGTCCACAAAAGAACAATACCAAGTTTTCAAACAATTTTGTAAACGTTAAAAACTACACAATTTTTCAAATCTTGTTAAAAAGCTTAGAAAACGAGATTTATTTTCAGTTGAGATTGACGAAAAAGTTAAGAGATCAATGTCGATGGTATATTCAGGTCCATAAAAGAACAATACAAAGTTTTCAAGCGATTCTGTGAACGTCAAAACGTTCACAATCTTTAAAATCTTGTTAAAAAGCTTAGGAAACGAGATTTATTTTCAAAGTAAATTGAAGAAACAAGTTAAGAGATCAATGTCGTTGGTATATTGAGGACCAAAGAAGAACAATACAAAGTTTTCAAGCGATTCTGTGAACGTTAAAATGTTCGCAATCTTTAAAAACTTGTTAAAAAGCTTAGAAAACGAGATTTATATTCAATGTAAATTGAAGAAACAAGTTAAGAGATCAATGTCGTTGGTATATTAAGGTCCACAAAAGAACAATACAAAGTTTTCAAACGATTTTGGGAACGTCAAAAACTTCACAATTTTTAAAATCTTGTTAAAAAGCTAAGAAAACGAGATTTATATTCAAAGTAAATTGAAGAAACAAGTTAAGAGATCAATGTCGTTGGTATATTGAGGACCAAAGAAGAACAATACAAAGTTTTCAAGCGATTCTGTGAAGGTCAAAATGTTCGCAATCTTTAAAATCTTGTTAAAAAGCTTAGAAAAAGAGATTTATATTTAAAGTAAATTCAAGAAACAAGTTAAGAGATCTATGTCGTTGGTATATTCAGGTCCACAAAAGAACAATACAAAGTTTTCAAACGATTTTGGGAACGTCAAAAACTTCACAATTTTTAAAATCTTGTTAAAAAGCTTAGAAAACGAGATTTATATTCAATGCAAATTGAAGAAACAAGTTAAGAGATCAATGTCGTTGGTATATTGAGGACCAAAGAAGAACAATACAAAGTTTTCAAGCGATTCTGTGAACGTTAAAATGTTCGCAATCTTTAAAATCTTGTTAAAAAGCTTAGAAAACGAGATTTATATTCAATGTAAATTGAAGAAACAAGTTAAGAGATCAATGTCGTTGGTATATTAAGGTCCACAAAAGAACAATACAAAGTTTTCAAACGATTTTGGGAACGTCAAAAACTTCACAATTTTTAAAATCTTGTTAAAAAGCTTAGAAAACGAGATTTATATTCAATGTAAATTGAAGAAACAAGTTAAGAGATCAATGTCGTTGGTATATTAAGGTCCACAAAAGAACAATACAAAGTTTTCAAACGATTTTGGGAACGTCAAAAACTTCACAATTTTTAAAATCTTGTTAAAAAGCTTAGAAAACGAGATTTATATTCAATGTAAATTGAAGAAACAAGTTAAGAGATCAATGTCGTTGGTATATTAAGGACCAAAGAAGAACAATACAAAGTTTTCAAGCGATTCTGTGAACGTTAAAATGTTCGCAATCTTTAAAATCTTGTTAAAAAGCTTAGAAAACGAGATTTATATTCAATGTAAATTGAAGAAACAAGTTAAGAGATCAATGTCGTTGGTATATTAAGGTCCACAAAAGAACAATACAAAGTTTTCAAACGATTTTGGGAACGTCAAAAACTTCACAATTTTTAAAATCTTGTTAAAAAGCTTAGAAAACGAGATTTATATTCAATGTAAATTGAAGAAACAAGTTAAGAGATCAATGTCGTTGGTATATTAAGGTCCACAAAAGAACAATACAAAGTTTTCAAACGATTTTGGGAACGTCAAAAACTTCACAATTTTTAAAATCTTGTTAAAAATCTTAGAAAACGAGATTTATATTCAATGTAAATTGAAGAAACAAGTTAAGAGATCAATGTCGTTGGTATATTGAGGTCCAAAGAAGAACAGTACACTGTTTTCAAACGATTCTGTGAACGTCAAAATGTTCGCAATCTTTAAAATCTTGTAAAAATGTCTAGAAAACGAGAATTATTTTCAATGAAGGTTGACGAAACAAGTTAAGAAATCAATGATGTTGGTATATTTAGGTCCAAAGAAAAACAATACAAAGTTTTATATTGCGATTCTGTGAAAGTCAAAATGTTCGCAATCTTTAAAATCTTTTTAAAAAGCTTAGAAAACGAGAT
The DNA here is from genome assembly GCA_951800085.1 of Comarum palustre. Lineage (NCBI taxonomy): Eukaryota > Viridiplantae > Streptophyta > Magnoliopsida > Rosales > Rosaceae > Comarum > Comarum palustre. Next base: position 8,879,363 of record OX637579.1, on the reverse strand, counting down.
TTATTTTCAAAGTAAATTGAAGAAACAAGTTAAGAGATCAATGTCGTTGGTATATTGAGGTCCAAAGAAGAACAATACACTGTTTTCAAACGATTCTGTGAACGTCAAAATGTTCGCAATCTTTAAAATCTTGTTAAAATGTCTATAAAACTAGGATTATTTTCAATGAAGATTGACAAAACAAGTTAAGAGATCAATGATGTTGGTATATTGAGGTCCAAAGAAGAAAAATACAAAGTTTTCAAGCGATTATGTGAAAGTCAAAATGTTCGCAATTTTTAAAATCTTGTTATAAAAAGCTTAGAAAACGAGATTTATATTCAAAGTAAATTGAAGAAACAAGTTAAGAGATCAATGTCGTTGGTATATTGAGGTCCAAAGAAGAACAATACACTGTTTTCAAACGATTCTGTGAACGTCCAAATGTTCGTAATTTTTAAAATCTTGTTAAAATGTCTAGCAAACTAGGATTATTTTCAAGGGAGATTGATGACACAAGTTAAGAGATCAATGTCGTTGGTATATTGAGGACCAAAGAAGAACAATACAAAGTTTTCAAGCGATTCTGTGAACGTTAAAATGTTCGCAATCTTTAAAATCTTTTTAAAAAGCTTAGAAAACGAGATTTATATTCAATGTAAATTGAAGAAACAAGTTAAGAGATCAATGTCGTTGGTATATTGGGGACCAAAGAAGAACAATACAAAGTTTTCAAGCAATTCTGTGAACGTCAAAATGTTCGCAATCTTTAAAATCTTATTAAAAAGGTTAGAAAACGAGATTTATATTCAATGTAAATTGAAGAAACAAGTTAAGAGATCAATGTCGTTGGTATATTGGGGACCAAAGAAGAACAATACAAAGTATTCAAGCAATTCTGTGAACGTCAAAATGTTCGCAAACTTTAAAATCTTATTAAAAAGCTTAGAAAACGAGATTTATATTCAATGTAAATTGAAGAAACAAGTTAAGAGATCAATGTCGTTGGTAAATTGGGGACCAAAGAAGAACAATACAAAGTTTTCAAGCAATTCTGTGAACGTCAAAATGTTCGCAATCTTTAAAATCTTATTAAAAAGCTTAGAAAACGAGATTTATTTTCAATTGAGATTGACGAAAAAGTTAAGAGATCAATGTCGATGGTATATTCAGGTCCACAAAAGAACAATACAAAGTTTTCAAGCGATTCTGTGAACGTCAAAACGTTCACAATCTTTAAAATCTTGTTAAAAAGCTTAGGAAACGAGATTTATTTTCAAAGTAAATTGAAGAAACAAGTTAAGAGATCAATGTCGTTGGTATATTAAGGTCCAAGGAAAAACAATACACTGTTTTCAAACGATTCTGTGAACGTCAAAATGTTCTCAATCTTTAAAATCTTGTTAAAATGTCTAGAAAACTAGGATTATTTTCACTGAAGATTGACGAAACAAGTTAAGAGACTATTGTCGTTGGTATATTCAGGTCCACAAAAGAACAATACAAAGTTTTCAAACGATTTTGTGAATGTCAAAACGTTCACAATCTTTAAAATCTTGTTAAAAAGCTTAGAAAACGAGATTTATATTCATTGTAAATTGAAGAAACAAGTTAAGAGATCAATGTCATTGGTATATTGAGGACCAAAGAAGAACAATACAAAGTTTTCAAGCGATTCTGTGAACGTCAAAAATCTTTAAAATCTTTTTAAAAAACTTAGAAAACGAGATTCATATTCAATGTAAATTGAAGAAACAAGTTAAGAGATCAATGTCGTTGGTATATTGATCTCCAAAGAAGAACAATACAATGTTTTCAAACGATTATGTGAACGTCAAAATGTTCATAATTTTTAAAATCTTGTTAAAAGCTTAGAAAACGAGATTTATTTTCAATTGAGATTGACGAAACAAGTTAAGAGATCAATGTCGATGGTATATTCAGGTCCACAAAAGAACAATACAAAGTTTTCAAGAGATTCTGTATACGTCAAAACGTTCACAATCTTTAAAATCTTATTAAAAAGCTTAGTAAACGAGATTTAAGAGTTAAGAGTTCAATGTTGTTGGTATATTAAGGTCCAAAGAAAAACAATACAAAGTTTTCAAGCGATTCTGTGAACGTCAAAATGTTCGCAATTTTTAAAATCTTGTTAAAAAGCTTAGAAAACGAGATTTAGTTTCAAAGTAAATTGAAGAAACAAGTTAAGAGATCAATGTCATTGGTATATTGAGGACCAAAGAAGAACAATACACTGTTTTCAAACGATTCTGTGAACGACAAAACGTTCACAATCTTTAAAATCTTGTTAAAAAGCATAGAAAACGAGATTTAGTTTCAAAGTAAATTGAAGAAACAAGTTAAGAGATCAATGTCGTTGGTATATTGATGTCCAAAGAAGAACGATACACTGTTTTCAAACGATTCTGTGAACGTCAAAACGTTCATAATCTTTAAAATCTAGTTAAAAAGCTAAGAAAACGTGATTTATATTCAAAGTAAATTGAAGAAACAAGTTAAGAGATCAATGTCGTTGGTATATTGAGGACCAAAGAAGAACAATACAAAGTTTTCAAGCGATTCTGTGAAGGTCAAAATGTTCGCAATCTTTAAAATCTTGTTAAAAAGCTTAGAAAAAGAGATTTATATTTAAAGTAAATTCAAGAAACAAGTTAAGAGATCTATGTCGTTGGTATATTGAGGTCCAAAGAAGAACAATACACTGTTTTCAAACGATTCTGTGAACGTCAAAACGTTCACAATCTTAAAAATCTTGTTAAAAAGCATAGAAAACGAGATTTAGTTTCAAAGTAAATTGAAGAAACAAGTTAAGAGATCAATGTCGTTGGTATATTGATGTCCAAAGAAGAACGATACACTGTTTTCAAACGATTCTGTGAACGTCAAAACGTTCATAATCTTTAAAATCTAGTTAAAAAGCTAAGAAAACGAGATTTATATTCAAAGTAAATTGAAGAAACAAGTTAAGAGATCAATGTCGTTGGTATATTGAGGACCAAAAAAGAACAATACAAAGTTTTCAAGCGATTCTGTGAAGGTCAAAATGTTCGCAATCTTTAAAATCTTGTTAAAAAGCTTAGAAAAAGAGATTTATATTTAAAGTAAATTCAAGAAACAAGTTAAGAGATCTATGTCGTTGGTATATTGAGGTCCAAAGAAGAACAATACACTGTTTTCAAACGATTCTGTGAACGTCAAAATGTTCGCAATCTTTAAAATCTTGTTAAAAAGCTTAGAAAAAGAGATTTATATTTAAAGTAAATTCAAGAAACAAGTTAAGAGATCTATGTCGTTGGTATATTGAGGTCCAAAGAAGAACAATACACTGTTTTCAAACGATTCTGTGAACGTCAAAATGTTCGCAATCTTTAAAATCTTGTTAAAAAGCTTAGAAAAAGAGATTTATATTTAAAGTAAATTCAAGAAACAAGTTAAGAGATCTATGTCGTTGGTATATTGAGGTCCAAAGAAGAACAATACACTGTTTTCAAACGATTCTGTGAACGTCAAAATGTTCGCAATCTTTAAAATCTTGTTAAAATGTCTAGAAAACTAGGATTATTTTCTCTGAAGATTGACGAAACAAGTTAAGAGATCAATGTCGTTGGTATATTAAGGTCCACAAAGAACAATACAAAGTTTTCAAACGATTTTGGGAACGTCAAAAACTTCACAATTTTTAAAATCTTGTTAAAAAGCTTAGAAAACGAGATTTATATTCAATGTAAATTGAAGAAACAAGTTAAGAGATCAATGTCGTTGGTATATTGAGGACCAAAGAAGAACAATACAAAGTTTTCAAGCGATTCTGTGAACGTTAAAATGTTCGCAATCTTTAAAATCTTGTTAAAAAGCTTAGAAAACGAGATTTATATTCAATGTAAATTGAAGAAACAAGTTAAGAGATCAATGTCGTTGGTATATTAAGGTCCACAAAAGAACAATACAAAGTTTTCAAACGATTTTGGGAACGTCAAAAACTTCACAATTTTTAAAATCTTGTTAAAAAGCTTAGAAAACGAGATTTATATTCAATGTAAATTGAAGAAACAAGTTAAGAGATCAATGTCGTTGGTATATTAAGGTCCACAAAAGAACAATACAAAGTTTTCAAACGATTTTGGGAACGTCAAAAACTTCACAATTTTTAAAATCTTGTTAAAAAGCTTAGAAAACGAGATTTATATTCAATGTAAATTGAAGAAACAAGTTAAGAGATCAATGTCGTTGGTATATTAAGGACCAAAGAAGAACAATACAAAGTTTTCAAGCGATTCTGTGAACGTTAAAATGTTCGCAATCTTTAAAATCTTGTTAAAAAGCTTAGAAAACGAGATTTATATTCAATGTAAATTGAAGAAACAAGTTAAGAGATCAATGTCGTTGGTATATTAAGGTCCACAAAAGAACAATACAAAGTTTTCAAACGATTTTGGGAACGTCAAAAACTTCACAATTTTTAAAATCTTGTTAAAAAGCTTAGAAAACGAGATTTATATTCAATGTAAATTGAAGAAACAAGTTAAGAGATCAATGTCGTTGGTATATTAAGGTCCACAAAAGAACAATACAAAGTTTTCAAACGATTTTGGGAACGTCAAAAACTTCACAATTTTTAAAATCTTGTTAAAAAGCTTAGAAAACGAGATTTATATTCAATGTAAATTGAAGAAACAAGTTAAGAGATCAATGTCGTTGGTATATTGAGGTCCAAAGAAGAACAGTACACTGTTTTCAAACGATTCTGTGAACGTCAAAATGTTCGCAATCTTTAAAATCTTGTAAAAATGTCTAGAAAACGAGAATTATTTTCAATGAAGGTTGACGAAACAAGTTAAGAAATCAATGATGTTGGTATATTTAGGTCCAAAGAAAAACAATACAAAGTTTTATATTGCGATTCTGTGAAAGTCAAAATGTTCGCAATCTTTAAAATCTTTTTAAAAAGCTTAGAAAACGAGATTTATTTTCAAAGTAAATTGAAGAAACAAGTTAAGAGATCAATGTCGTTGGTATATTGAGGTCCAAAGAAGAACAATACACTGTTTTCAAACGATTCTGTGAACGTCAAAATGTTCGCAATCTTTAAAATCTTGTTAAAATGTCTATAAAACTAGGATTATTTTCAATGAAGATTGACAAAACAAGTTAAGAGATCAATGATGTTGGTATATTGAGGTCCAAAGAAGAAAAATACAAAGTTTTCAAGCGATTATGTGAAAGTCAAAATGTTCGCAATTTTTAAAATCTTGTTATAAAAAGCTTAGAAAACGAGATTTATATTCAAAGTAAATTGAAGAAACAAGTTAAGAGATCAATGTCGTTGGTATATTGAGGTCCAAAGAAGAACAATACACTGTTTTCAAACGATTCTGTGAACGTCCAAATGTTCGTAATTTTTAAAATCTTGTTAAAATGTCTAGCAAACTAGGAAACAAGTTAAGAGATCAATGTCGTTGGTATATTGAGGACCAAAGAAGAACAATACAAAGTTTTCAAGCGATTCTGTGAACGTTAAAATGTTCGCAATCTTTAAAATCTTTTTAAAAAGCTTAGAAAACGAGATTTATATTCAATGTAAATTGAAGAAACAAGTTAAGAGATCAATGTCGTTGGTATATTGGGGACCAAAGAAGAACAATACAAAGTTTTCAAGCAATTCTGTGAACGTCAAAATGTTCGCAATCTTTAAAATCTTATTAAAAAGGTTAGAAAACGAGATTTATATTCAATGTAAATTGAAGAAACAAGTTAAGAGATCAATGTCGTTGGTATATTGGGGACCAAAGAAGAACAATACAAAGTATTCAAGCAATTCTGTGAACGTCAAAATGTTCGCAAACTTTAAAATCTTATTAAAAAGCTTAGAAAACGAGATTTATATTCAATGTAAATTGAAGAAACAAGTTAAGAGATCAATGTCGTTGGTAAATTGGGGACCAAAGAAGAACAATACAAAGTTTTCAAGCAATTCTGTGAACGTCAAAATGTTCGCAATCTTTAAAATCTTATTAAAAAGGTTAGAAAACGAGATTTATATTCAATGTAAATTGAAGAAACAAGTTAAGAGATCAATGTCGTTGGTATATTGGGGACCAAAGAAGAACAATACAAAGTATTCAAGCAATTCTGTGAACGTCAAAATGTTCGCAAACTTTAAAATCTTATTAAAAAGCTTAGAAAACGAGATTTATATTCAATGTAAATTGAAGAAACAAGTTAAGAGATCAATGTCGTTGGTAAATTGGGGACCAAAGAAGAACAATACAAAGTTTTCAAGCAATTCTGTGAACGTCAAAATGTTCGCAATCTTTAAAATCTTATTAAAAAGCTTAGAAAACGAGATTTATTTTCAATTGAGATTGACGAAAAAGTTAAGAGATCAATGTCGATGGTATATTCAGGTCCACAAAAGAACAATACAAAGTTTTCAAGCGATTCTGTGAACGTCAAAACGTTCACAATCTTTAAAATCTTGTTAAAAAGCTTAGGAAACGAGATTTATTTTCAAAGTAAATTGAAGAAACAAGTTAAGAGATCAATGTCGTTGGTATATTAAGGTCCAAGGAAAAACAATACACTGTTTTCAAACGATTCTGTGAACGTCAAAATGTTCTCAATCTTTAAAATCTTGTTAAAATGTCTAGAAAACTAGGATTATTTTCACTGAAGATTGACGAAACAAGTTAAGAGACTATTGTCGTTGGTATATTCAGGTCCACAAAAGAACAATACAAAGTTTTCAAACGATTTTGTGAATGTCAAAACGTTCACAATCTTTAAAATCTTGTTAAAAAGCTTAGAAAACGAGATTTATATTCAATGTAAATTGAAGAAACAAGTTAAGAGATCAATGTCGTTGGTATATTAAGGTCCACAAAAGAACAATACAAAGTTTTCAAACGATTTTGGGAACGTCAAAAACTTCACAATTTTTAAAATCTTGTTAAAAAGCTTAGAAAACGAGATTTATATTCAATGTAAATTGAAGAAACAAGTTAAGAGATCAATGTCGTTGGTATATTGAGGTCCAAAGAAGAACAATACACTGTTTTCAAACGATTCTGTGAATGTCAAAATGTTCGCAATCTTTAAAATCTTGTTAAAATATCTAGAAAACTAGGATAATTTTCACTGAAGATTGACGAAACAAGTTAAGAGATCAATATCGTTGGTATATTCAGGTCCACAAAAGAACAATACCAAGTTTTCAAACAATTTTGTAAACGTTAAAAACTACACAATTTTTCAAATCTTGTTAAAAAGCTTAGAAAACGAGATTTATTTTCAGTTGAGATTGACGAAAAAGTTAAGAGATCAATGTCGATGGTATATTCAGGTCCATAAAAGAACAATACAAAGTTTTCAAGCGATTCTGTGAACGTCAAAACGTTCACAATCTTTAAAATCTTGTTAAAAAGCTTAGGAAACGAGATTTATTTTCAAAGTAAATTGAAGAAACAAGTTAAGAGATCAATGTCGTTGGTATATTGAGGACCAAAGAAGAACAATACAAAGTTTTCAAGCGATTCTGTGAACGTTAAAAAATGTTCGCAATCTTTAAAAACTTGTTAAAAAGCTTAGAAAACGAGATTTATATTCAATGTAAATTGAAGAAACAAGTTAAGAGATCAATGTCGTTGGTATATTAAGGTCCACAAAAGAACAATACAAAGTTTTCAAACGATTTTGGGAACGTCAAAAACTTCACAATTTTTAAAATCTTGTTAAAAAGCTAAGAAAACGAGATTTATATTCAAAGTAAATTGAAGAAACAAGTTAAGAGATCAATGTCGTTGGTATATTGAGGACCAAAGAAGAACAATACAAAGTTTTCAAGCGATTCTGTGAAGGTCAAAATGTTCGCAATCTTTAAAATCTTGTTAAAAAGCTTAGAAAAAGAGATTTATATTTAAAGTAAATTCAAGAAACAAGTTAAGAGATCTATGTCGTTGGTATATTCAGGTCCACAAAAGAACAATACAAAGTTTTCAAACGATTTTGGGAACGTCAAAAACTTCACAATTTTTAAAATCTTGTTAAAAAGCTTAGAAAACGAGATTTATATTCAATGCAAATTGAAGAAACAAGTTAAGAGATCAATGTCGTTGGTATATTGAGGACCAAAGAAGAACAATACAAAGTTTTCAAGCGATTCTGTGAACGTTAAAATGTTCGCAATCTTTAAAATCTTGTTAAAAAGCTTAGAAAACGAGATTTATATTCAATGTAAATTGAAGAAACAAGTTAAGAGATCAATGTCGTTGGTATATTAAGGTCCACAAAAGAACAATACAAAGTTTTCAAACGATTTTGGGAACGTCAAAAACTTCACAATTTTTAAAATCTTGTTAAAAAGCTTAGAAAACGAGATTTATATTCAATGTAAATTGAAGAAACAAGTTAAGAGATCAATGTCGTTGGTATATTAAGGTCCACAAAAGAACAATACAAAGTTTTCAAACGATTTTGGGAACGTCAAAAACTTCACAATTTTTAAAATCTTGTTAAAAAGCTTAGAAAACGAGATTTATATTCAATGTAAATTGAAGAAACAAGTTAAGAGATCAATGTCGTTGGTATATTAAGGACCAAAGAAGAACAATACAAAGTTTTCAAGCGATTCTGTGAACGTTAAAATGTTCGCAATCTTTAAAATCTTGTTAAAAAGCTTAGAAAACGAGATTTATATTCAATGTAAATTGAAGAAACAAGTTAAGAGATCAATGTCGTTGGTATATTAAGGTCCACAAAAGAACAATACAAAGTTTTCAAACGATTTTGGGAACGTCAAAAACTTCACAATTTTTAAAATCTTGTTAAAAAGCTTAGAAAACGAGATTTATATTCAATGTAAATTGAAGAAACAAGTTAAGAGATCAATGTCGTTGGTATATTAAGGTCCACAAAAGAACAATACAAAGTTTTCAAACGATTTTGGGAACGTCAAAAACTTCACAATTTTTAAAATCTTGTTAAAAATCTTAGAAAACGAGATTTATATTCAATGTAAATTGAAGAAACAAGTTAAGAGATCAATGTCGTTGGTATATTGAGGTCCAAAGAAGAACAATACAAAGTTTTCAAGCAATTCTGTGAACGTCAAAATGTTCGCAATCTTTAAAATCTTATTAAAAAGCTTAGAAAACGAGATTTATTTTCAATTGAGATTGACGAAAAAGTTAAGAGATCAATGTCGATGGTATATTCAGGTCCACAAAAGAACAATACAAAGTTTTCAAGCGATTCTGTGAACGTCAAAACGTTCACAATCTTTAAAATCTTGTTAAAAAGCTTAGGAAACGAGATTTATTTTCAAAGTAAATTGAAGAAACAAGTTAAGAGATCAATGTCGTTGGTATATTGAGGTCCAAAGAAGAACAATACACTGTTTTCAAACGATTCTGTGAACGTCAAAATGTTCGCAATCTTTAAAATCTTGTTAAAATGTCTATAAAACTAGGATTATTTTCAATGAAGATTGACAAAACAAGTTAAGAGATCAATGATGTTGGTATATTGAGGTCCAAAGAAGAAAAATACAAAGTTTTCAAGCGATTATGTGAAAGTCAAAATGTTCGCAATTTTTAAAATCTTGTTATAAAAAGCTTAGAAAACGAGATTTATATTCAAAGTAAATTGAAGAAACAAGTTAAGAGATCAATGTCGTTGGTATATTGAGGTCCAAAGAAGAACAATACACTGTTTTCAAACGATTCTGTGAACGTCCAAATGTTCGTAATTTTTAAAATCTTGTTAAAATGTCTAGCAAACTAGGATTATTTTCAAGGGAGATTGATGACACAAGTTAAGAGATCAATGTCGTTGGTATATTGAGGACCAAAGAAGAACAATACAAAGTTTTCAAGCGATTCTGTGAACGTTAAAATGTTCGCAATCTTTAAAATCTTTTTAAAAAGCTTAGAAAACGAGATTTATATTCAATGTAAATTGAAGAAACAAGTTAAGAGATCAATGTCGTTGGTATATTGGGGACCAAAGAAGAACAATACAAAGTTTTCAAGCAATTCTGTGAACGTCAAAATGTTCGCAATCTTTAAAATCTTATTAAAAAGGTTAGAAAACGAGATTTATATTCAATGTAAATTGAAGAAACAAGTTAAGAGATCAATGTCGTTGGTATATTGGGGACCAAAGAAGAACAATACAAAGTATTCAAGCAATTCTGTGAACGTCAAAATGTTCGCAAACTTTAAAATCTTATTAAAAAGCTTAGAAAACGAGATTTATATTCAATGTAAATTGAAGAAACAAGTTAAGAGATCAATGTCGTTGGTAAATTGGGGACCAAAGAAGAACAATACAAAGTTTTCAAGCAATTCTGTGAACGTCAAAATGTTCGCAATCTTTAAAATCTTATTAAAAAGCTTAGAAAACGAGATTTATTTTCAATTGAGATTGACGAAAAAGTTAAGAGATCAATGTCGATGGTATATTCAGGTCCACAAAAGAACAATACAAAGTTTTCAAGCGATTCTGTGAACGTCAAAACGTTCACAATCTTTAAAATCTTGTTAAAAAGCTTAGGAAACGAGATTTATTTTCAAAGTAAATTGAAGAAACAAGTTAAGAGATCAATGTCGTTGGTATATTAAGGTCCAAGGAAAAACAATACACTGTTTTCAAACGATTCTGTGAACGTCAAAATGTTCTCAATCTTTAAAATCTTGTTAAAATGTCTAGAAAACTAGGATTATTTTCACTGAAGATTGACGAAACAAGTTAAGAGACTATTGTCGTTGGTATATTCAGGTCCACAAAAGAACAATACAAAGTTTTCAAACGATTTTGTGAATGTCAAAACGTTCACAATCTTTAAAATCTTGTTAAAAAGCTTAGAAAACGAGATTTATATTCATTGTAAATTGAAGAAACAAGTTAAGAGATCAATGTCATTGGTATATTGAGGACCAAAGAAGAACAATACAAAGTTTTCAAGCGATTCTGTGAACGTCAAAAATCTTTAAAATCTTTTTAAAAAACTTAGAAAACGAGATTCATATTCAATGTAAATTGAAGAAACAAGTTAAGAGATCAATGTCGTTGGTATATTGATCTCCAAAGAAGAACAATACAATGTTTTCAAACGATTATGTGAACGTCAAAATGTTCATAATTTTTAAAATCTTGTTAAAAGCTTAGAAAACGAGATTTATTTTCAATTGAGATTGACGAAACAAGTTAAGAGATCAATGTCGATGGTATATTCAGGTCCACAAAAGAACAATACAAAGTTTTCAAGAGATTCTGTATACGTCAAAACGTTCACAATCTTTAAAATCTTATTAAAAAGCTTAGTAAACGAGATTTAAGAGTTAAGAGTTCAATGTTGTTGGTATATTAAGGTCCAAAGAAAAACAATACAAAGTTTTCAAGCGATTCTGTGAACGTCAAAATGTTCGCAATTTTTAAAATCTTGTTAAAAAGCTTAGAAAACGAGATTTAGTTTCAAAGTAAATTGAAGAAACAAGTTAAGAGATCAATGTCATTGGTATATTGAGGACCAAAGAAGAACAATACACTGTTTTCAAACGATTCTGTGAACGACAAAACGTTCACAATCTTTAAAATCTTGTTAAAAAGCATAGAAAACGAGATTTAGTTTCAAAGTAAATTGAAGAAACAAGTTAAGAGATCAATGTCGTTGGTATATTGATGTCCAAAGAAGAACGATACACTGTTTTCAAACGATTCTGTGAACGTCAAAACGTTCATAATCTTTAAAATCTAGTTAAAAAGCTAAGAAAACGTGATTTATATTCAAAGTAAATTGAAGAAACAAGTTAAGAGATCAATGTCGTTGGTATATTGAGGACCAAAGAAGAACAATACAAAGTTTTCAAGCGATTCTGTGAAGGTCAAAATGTTCGCAATCTTTAAAATCTTGTTAAAAAGCTTAGAAAAAGAGATTTATATTTAAAGTAAATTCAAGAAACAAGTTAAGAGATCTATGTCGTTGGTATATTGAGGTCCAAAGAAGAACAATACACTGTTTTCAAACGATTCTGTGAACGTCAAAACGTTCACAATCTTAAAAATCTTGTTAAAAAGCATAGAAAACGAGATTTAGTTTCAAAGTAAATTGAAGAAACAAGTTAAGAGATCAATGTCGTTGGTATATTGATGTCCAAAGAAGAACGATACACTGTTTTCAAACGATTCTGTGAACGTCAAAACGTTCATAATCTTTAAAATCTAGTTAAAAAGCTAAGAAAACGAGATTTATATTCAAAGTAAATTGAAGAAACAAGTTAAGAGATCAATGTCGTTGGTATATTGAGGACCAAAAAAGAACAATACAAAGTTTTCAAGCGATTCTGTGAAGGTCAAAATGTTCGCAATCTTTAAAATCTTGTTAAAAAGCTTAGAAAAAGAGATTTATATTTAAAGTAAATTCAAGAAACAAGTTAAGAGATCTATGTCGTTGGTATATTGAGGTCCAAAGAAGAACAATACACTGTTTTCAAACGATTCTGTGAACGTCAAAATGTTCGCAATCTTTAAAATCTTGTTAAAAAGCTTAGAAAAAGAGATTTATATTTAAAGTAAATTCAAGAAACAAGTTAAGAGATCTATGTCGTTGGTATATTGAGGTCCAAAGAAGAACAATACACTGTTTTCAAACGATTCTGTGAACGTCAAAATGTTCGCAATCTTTAAAATCTTGTTAAAAAGCTTAGAAAAAGAGATTTATATTTAAAGTAAATTCAAGAAACAAGTTAAGAGATCTATGTCGTTGGTATATTGAGGTCCAAAGAAGAACAATACACTGTTTTCAAACGATTCTGTGAACGTCAAAATGTTCGCAATCTTTAAAATCTTGTTAAAATGTCTAGAAAACTAGGATTATTTTCTCTGAAGATTGACGAAACAAGTTAAGAGATCAATGTCGTTGGTATATTAAGGTCCACAAAGAACAATACAAAGTTTTCAAACGATTTTGGGAACGTCAAAAACTTCACAATTTTTAAAATCTTGTTAAAAAGCTTAGAAAACGAGATTTATATTCAATGTAAATTGAAGAAACAAGTTAAGAGATCAATGTCGTTGGTATATTGAGGACCAAAGAAGAACAATACAAAGTTTTCAAGCGATTCTGTGAACGTTAAAATGTTCGCAATCTTTAAAATCTTGTTAAAAAGCTTAGAAAACGAGATTTATATTCAATGTAAATTGAAGAAACAAGTTAAGAGATCAATGTCGTTGGTATATTAAGGTCCACAAAAGAACAATACAAAGTTTTCAAACGATTTTGGGAACGTCAAAAACTTCACAATTTTTAAAATCTTGTTAAAAAGCTTAGAAAACGAGATTTATATTCAATGTAAATTGAAGAAACAAGTTAAGAGATCAATGTCGTTGGTATATTAAGGTCCACAAAAGAACAATACAAAGTTTTCAAACGATTTTGGGAACGTCAAAAACTTCACAATTTTTAAAATCTTGTTAAAAAGCTTAGAAAACGAGATTTATATTCAATGTAAATTGAAGAAACAAGTTAAGAGATCAATGTCGTTGGTATATTAAGGACCAAAGAAGAACAATACAAAGTTTTCAAGCGATTCTGTGAACGTTAAAATGTTCGCAATCTTTAAAATCTTGTTAAAAAGCTTAGAAAACGAGATTTATATTCAATGTAAATTGAAGAAACAAGTTAAGAGATCAATGTCGTTGGTATATTAAGGTCCACAAAAGAACAATACAAAGTTTTCAAACGATTTTGGGAACGTCAAAAACTTCACAATTTTTAAAATCTTGTTAAAAAGCTTAGAAAACGAGATTTATATTCAATGTAAATTGAAGAAACAAGTTAAGAGATCAATGTCGTTGGTATATTAAGGTCCACAAAAGAACAATACAAAGTTTTCAAACGATTTTGGGAACGTCAAAAACTTCACAATTTTTAAAATCTTGTTAAAAAGCTTAGAAAACGAGATTTATATTCAATGTAAATTGAAGAAACAAGTTAAGAGATCAATGTCGTTGGTATATTGAGGTCCAAAGAAGAACAGTACACTGTTTTCAAACGATTCTGTGAACGTCAAAATGTTCGCAATCTTTAAAATCTTGTAAAAATGTCTAGAAAACGAGAATTATTTTCAATGAAGGTTGACGAAACAAGTTAAGAAATCAATGATGTTGGTATATTTAGGTCCAAAGAAAAACAATACAAAGTTTTATATTGCGATTCTGTGAAAGTCAAAATGTTCGCAATCTTTAAAATCTTTTTAAAAAGCTTAGAAAACGAGATTTATTTTCAAAGTAAATTGAAGAAACAAGTTAAGAGATCAATGTCGTTGGTATATTGAGGTCCAAAGAAGAACAATACACTGTTTTCAAACGATTCTGTGAACGTCAAAATGTTCGCAATCTTTAAAATCTTGTTAAAATGTCTATAAAACTAGGATTATTTTCAATGAAGATTGACAAAACAAGTTAAGAGATCAATGATGTTGGTATATTGAGGTCCAAAGAAGAAAAATACAAAGTTTTCAAGCGATTATGTGAAAGTCAAAATGTTCGCAATTTTTAAAATCTTGTTATAAAAAGCTTAGAAAACGAGATTTATATTCAAAGTAAATTGAAGAAACAAGTTAAGAGATCAATGTCGTTGGTATATTGAGGTCCAAAGAAGAACAATACACTGTTTTCAAACGATTCTGTGAACGTCCAAATGTTCGTAATTTTTAAAATCTTGTTAAAATGTCTAGCAAACTAGGAAACAAGTTAAGAGATCAATGTCGTTGGTATATTGAGGACCAAAGAAGAACAATACAAAGTTTTCAAGCGATTCTGTGAACGTTAAAATGTTCGCAATCTTTAAAATCTTTTTAAAAAGCTTAGAAAACGAGATTTATATTCAATGTAAATTGAAGAAACAAGTTAAGAGATCAATGTCGTTGGTATATTGGGGACCAAAGAAGAACAATACAAAGTTTTCAAGCAATTCTGTGAACGTCAAAATGTTCGCAATCTTTAAAATCTTATTAAAAAGGTTAGAAAACGAGATTTATATTCAATGTAAATTGAAGAAACAAGTTAAGAGATCAATGTCGTTGGTATATTGGGGACCAAAGAAGAACAATACAAAGTATTCAAGCAATTCTGTGAACGTCAAAATGTTCGCAAACTTTAAAATCTTATTAAAAAGCTTAGAAAACGAGATTTATATTCAATGTAAATTGAAGAAACAAGTTAAGAGATCAATGTCGTTGGTAAATTGGGGACCAAAGAAGAACAATACAAAGTTTTCAAGCAATTCTGTGAACGTCAAAATGTTCGCAATCTTTAAAATCTTATTAAAAAGCTTAGAAAACGAGATTTATTTTCAATTGAGATTGACGAAAAAGTTAAGAGATCAATGTCGATGGTATATTCAGGTCCACAAAAGAACAATACAAAGTTTTCAAGCGATTCTGTGAACGTCAAAACGTTCACAATCTTTAAAATCTTGTTAAAAAGCTTAGGAAACGAGATTTATTTTCAAAGTAAATTGAAGAAACAAGTTAAGAGATCAATGTCGTTGGTATATTAAGGTCCAAGGAAAAACAATACACTGTTTTCAAACGATTCTGTGAACGTCAAAATGTTCTCAATCTTTAAAATCTTGTTAAAATGTCTAGAAAACTAGGATTATTTTCACTGAAGATTGACGAAACAAGTTAAGAGACTATTGTCGTTGGTATATTCAGGTCCACAAAAGAACAATACAAAGTTTTCAAACGATTTTGTGAATGTCAAAACGTTCACAATCTTTAAAATCTTGTTAAAAAGCTTAGAAAACGAGATTTATATTCATTGTAAATTGAAGAAACAAGTTAAGAGATCAATGTCATTGGTATATTGAGGACCAAAGAAGAACAATACAAAGTTTTCAAGCGATTCTGTGAACGTCAAAAATCTTTAAAATCTTTTTAAAAAACTTAGAAAACGAGATTCATATTCAATGTAAATTGAAGAAACAAGTTAAGAGATCAATGTCGTTGGTATATTGATCTCCAAAGAAGAACAATACAATGTTTTCAAACGATTATGTGAACGTCAAAATGTTCATAATTTTTAAAATCTTGTTAAAAGCTTAGAAAACGAGATTTATTTTCAATTGAGATTGACGAAACAAGTTAAGAGATCAATGTCGATGGTATATTGATCTTCAAAGAAGAACAATACAATGTTTTCAAGCGATTCTGTGAACGTCAAAACGTTCACAATCTTTAAAATCTTGTTAAAAAGCTTAGGAAACGAGATTTATTTTCAAAGTAAATTGAAGAAACAAGTTAAGAGATCAATGTCGTTGGTATATTAAGGTCCAAGGAAAAACAATACACTGTTTTCAAACGATTCTGTGAACGTCAAAATGTTCTCAATCTTTAAAATCTTGTTAAAATGTCTAGAAAACTAGGATTATTTTCACTGAAGATTGACGAAACAAGTTAAGAGACTATTGTCGTTGGTATATTCAGGTCCACAAAAGAACAATACAAAGTTTTCAAACGATTTTGTGAATGTCAAAACGTTCACAATCTTTAAAATCTTGTTAAAAAGCTTAGAAAACGAGATTTATATTCATTGTAAATTGAAGAAACAAGTTAAGAGATCAATGTCATTGGTATATTGAGGACCAAAGAAGAACAATACAAAGTTTTCAAGCGATTCTGTGAACGTCAAAAATCTTTAAAATCTTTTTAAAAAACTTAGAAAACGAGATTCATATTCAATGTAAATTGAAGAAACAAGTTAAGAGATCAATGTCGTTGGTATATTGATCTCCAAAGAAGAACAATACAATGTTTTCAAGCGATTCTGTAAACGTCAAAATGTTCACAATCTTTAAAATCTTGTTAAAAAGCATAGAAAACGAGATTTAGTTTCAAAGTAAATTGAAGAAACAAGTTAAGAGATCAATGTCATTGGTATATTGAGGACCAAAGAAGAACAATACAAAGTTTTCAAGCGATTCTGTGAACGTCAAAAATCTTTAAAATCTTTTTAAAAAACTTAGAAAACGAGATTTATATTCAATGTAAATTGAAGAAACAAGTTAAGAGATCAATGTCGTGGGTATATTGATCTCCAAAGAAGAACAATACAATGTTTTCAAACGATTATGTGAACGTCAAAATGTTCATAATTTTTAAAATCTTGTTAAAAGCTTAGAAAACGAGATTTATTTTCAATTGAGATTGACGAAACAAGTTAAGAGATCAATGTCGATGGTATATTCAGGTCCACAAAAGAACAATACAAAGTTTTCAAGAGATTCTGTATACGTCAAAACGTTCACAATCTTTAAAATCTTATTAAAAAGCTTAGTAAACGAGATTTAAGAGTTAAGAGTTCAATGTTGTTGGTATATTAAGGTCCAAAGAAAAACAATACAAAGTTTTCAAGCGATTCTGTGAACGTCAAAATGTTCACAATTTTTAAAATCTTGTTAAAAAGCTTAGAAAACGAGATTTAGTTTCAAAGTAAATTGAAGAAACAAGTTAAGAGATCAATGTCATTGGTATATTGAGGACCAAAGAAGAACAATACAAAGTTTTCAAGCGATTCTGTGAACGTCAAAAATCTTTAAAATCTTTTTTAAAAACTTAGAAAACGAGATTTATATTCAATGTAAATTGAAGAAACAAGTTAAGAGATCAATGTCATTGGTATATTGAGGACCAAAGAAGAACAATACAAAGTTTTCAAGCGATTCTGTGAACGTCAAAAATCTTTAAAATCTTTTTAAAAAACTTAGAAAACGAGATTTATATTCAATGTAAATTGAAGAAACAAGTTAAGAGATCAATGTCGTTGGTATATTGATCTCCAAAGAAGAACAATACAATGTTTTCAAACGATTATGTGAACGTCAAAATGTTCATAATTTTTAAAATCTTGTTAAAAGCTTAGAAAACGAGATTTATTTTCAATTGAGATTGACGAAACAAGTTAAGAGATCAATGTCGATGGTATATTCAGGTCCACAAAAGAACAATACAAAGTTTTCAAACGATTTTGTGAACGTCAAAATGTTCGCAATCTTTAAAATCTTTTTAAAAAGCTTAGAAAACGAGATTTATATTCAATGTAAATAGAAGAAACAAGTTAAGAGATCCATGTCGTTGGTATATTGAGCTCCAAAGAAGAACAATACACTGTTTTCAAACAATTATGTGAACGTCAAAATGTTCATAATTTTTAAAATCTTGTTAAAAGCTTAGAAAACGAGATTTATTTTCAATTGAGATTGACGAAACAAGTTAAGAGATCAATGGTATATTCAGGCCACAAAAGAACTATACAAAGTTTTCAAGCGATTCTGTATACGTCAAAATGTTCACAATCTTTAAAATCTTGTTATAAAGCATAGAAAACGAGATTTATTTTCAATTGAGATTGACGAAACAAGTTAAGAGATCAATGTCGATGGTATATTCAGGTCCACAAAAGAACAATACAAAGTTTTCAAGAGATTCTGTAT
Organism: Comarum palustre; assembly: GCA_951800085.1. Lineage (NCBI taxonomy): Eukaryota > Viridiplantae > Streptophyta > Magnoliopsida > Rosales > Rosaceae > Comarum > Comarum palustre. The sequence continues at coordinate 8,860,873 of OX637579.1, read as the reverse complement.
ACGTCAAAACGTTCACAATCTTTAAAATATTATTAAAAAGCTTAGTAAACGAGATTTAAGAGTTAAGAGTTCAATGATGTTGGTATATTAAGGTCCAAAGAAAAACAATACAAAGTTTTCAAGCGATTCTGTGAACGTCAAAATGTTCGCAATTTTTAAAATCTTGTTAAAAAGCTTAGAAAACGTGATTTATATTCAATGTAAATTGCAGAAACATGTTATGAGATCAATGTCGTTGGTATATTCAGGTCCAAAGAAGAACAATACACTGTTTTCAAACGATTTTGTGAACGTCAAAATGTTCGCAATCTTTAAAATCTTGTTAAAAAGCTTAGAAAACGAGATTTATATTCAATGTAAATTGAAGAAACAAGTTAAGAGATCAATGTCGTTGGTATATTGAGCTCCAAAGAAGAACAATACACTGTTTTCAAACGATTCTGTGAATGTCCAAATGTTCGTAATTTTTAAAATCTTGTTAAAATGTCTAGCAAACTAGGATTATTTTCAAGGGAGATTGATGAAACAAGTTAAGAGATCAATGTCGTTGGTATATTGAGGACCAAAGAAGAACAATACAAAGTTTTCAAGCGATTCTGTGAACGTTAAAATGTTCGCAATCTTTAAAATCTTGTTAAAAAGCTTAGAAAACGAGATTTATATTCAATGTAAATTGAAGAAACAAGTTAAGAGATCAATGTCGTTGGTATATTGAGGTCTAAAGAAGAACAATACACTGTTTTCAAGCGATTCTGTGAACGTCAAAAATCTTTAAAATCTTTTAAAAAGCTTAGAAAACGAGATTTATATTCAATGTAAATTGAAGAAACAAGTTAAGAGATCAATGTCGTTGGTATATTGATCTCCAAAGAAGAACAATACAATGTTTTCAAGCGATTCTGTAAACATCAAAATGTTCACAATCTTTAAAATCTTGTTAAAAAGCATAGAAAACGAGATTTAGTTTCAAAGTAAATTGAAGAAACAAGTTAAGAGATCAATGTCATTGGTATATTGAGGACCAAAGAAGAACAATACAAAGTTTTCAAGCGATTCTGTAAACATCAAAATGTTCACAATCTTTAAAATCTTGTTAAAAAGCATAGAAAACGAGATTTAGTTTCAAAGTAAATTGAAGAAACAAGTTAAGAGATCAATGTCATTGGTATATTGAGGACCAAAGAAGAACAATACAAAGTTTTCAAGCGATTCTGTGAACGTCAAAAATCTTTAAAATCTTTTTAAAAAACTTAGAAAACGAGATTTATATTCAATGTAAATTGAAGAAACAAGTTAAGAGATCAATGTCGTTGGTATATTGATCTCCAAAGAAGAACAATACAATGTTTTCAAACGATTATGTGAACGTCAAAATGTTCATAATTTTTAAAATCTTGTTAAAAGCTTAGAAAACGAGATTTATTTTCAATTGAGATTGACGAAACAAGTTAAGAGATCAATGTCGATGGTATATTCAGGTCCACAAAAGAACAATACAAAGTTTTCAAGAGATTCTGTATACGTCAAAACGTTCACAATCTTTAAAATCTTATTAAAAAGCTTAGTAAACGAGATTTAAGAGTTAAGAGTTCAATGTTGTTGGTATATTAAGGTCCAAAGAAAAACAATACAAAGTTTTCAAGCGATTTTGTGAACGTTAAAACGTTCGCAATCTTTAAAATCTTGTTAAAAAGCTTAGAAAACGAGATTTATATTGAATGTAAATTGCAGAAACAAGTTAAGAGATCAATGTCGTTGGTATATTGAGGTCTAAAGAAGAACAATACACTGTTTTCAAGCGATTCTGTGAACGTCAAAAATCTTTAAAATCTTTTAAAAAGCTTAGAAAACGAGATTTATATTCAATGTAAATTGAAGAAACAAGTTAAGAGATCAATGTCGTTGGTATATTGATCTCCAAAGAAGAACAATACAATGTTTTCAAGCGATTCTGTAAACGTCAAAATGTTCACAATCTTTAAAATCTTGTTAAAAAGCATAGAAAACGAGATTTAGTTTCAAAGTAAATTGAAGAAACAAGTTAAGAGATCAATGTCATTGGTATATTGAGGACCAAAGAAGAACAATACAAAGTTTTCAAGCGATTCTGTGAACGTCAAAAATCTTTAAAATCTTTTTAAAAAACTTAGAAAACGAGATTTATATTCAATGTAAATTGAAGAAACAAGTTAAGAGATCAATGTCGTTGGTATATTGATCTCCAAAGAAGAACAATACAATGTTTTCAAACGATTATGTGAACGTCAAAATGTTCATAATTTTTAAAATCTTGTTAAAAGCTTAGAAAACGAGATTTATTTTCAATTGAGATTGACGAAACAAGTTAAGAGATCAATGTCAATGGTATATTCAGGTCCACAAAAGAACTATACAAAGTTTTCAAGCGATTCTGTATACGTCAAAATGTTCACAATCTTTAAAATCTTGTTATAAAGCATAGAAAACGAGATTTATTTTCAATTGAGATTGACGAAACAAGTTAAGAGATCAATGTCGATGGTATATTCAGGTCCACAAAAGAACAATACAAAGTTTTCAAACGATTTTGTGAACGTCAAAATGTTCGCAATCTTTAATATCTTTTTAAAAAGCTTAGAAAACGTGATTTATATTCAATGTAAATAGAAGAAACAAGTTAAGAGATCCATGTCGTTGGTATATTGAGCTCCAAAGAAGAACAATTCACTGTTTTCAAACAATTATGTGAACGTCAAAATGTTCATAATTTTTAAAATCTTGTTAAAAGCTTAGAAAACGAGATTTATTTTCAATTGAGATTGACGAAACAAGTTAAGAGATCAATGTCAATGGTATATTCAGGTCCACAAAAGAACTATACAAAGTTTTCAAGCGATTCTGTATACGTCAAAATGTTCACAATCTTTAAAATCTTGTTATAAAGCATAGAAAACGAGATTTATTTTCAATTGAGATTGACGAAACAAGTTAAGAGATCAATGTCGATGGTATATTCAGGTCCACAAAAGAACAATACAAAGTTTTCAAGAGATTCTGTATACGTCAAAACGTTCACAATCTTTAAAATCTTATTAAAAAGCTTAGTAAACGAGATTTAAGAGTTAAGAGTTCAATGATGTTGGTATATTAAGGTCCAAAGAAAAACAATACAAAGTTTTCAAGCGATTCTGTGAACGTCAAAATGTTCGCAATTTTTAAAATCTTGTTAAAAAGCTTAGAAAACGAGATTTAGTTTCAAAGTAAATTGAAGAAACAAGTTAAGAGATCAATGTCATTGGTATATTGAGGACCAAAGAAGAACAATACAAAGTTTTCAAGCGATTCTGTGAACGTCAAAAATCTTTAAAATCTTTTTAAAAAACTTAGAAAACGAGATTTATATTCAATGTAAATTGAAGAAACAAGTTAAGAGATCAATGTCGTTGGTATATTGATCTCCAAAGAAGAACAATACAATGTTTTCAAGCGATTCTGTAAACGTCAAAATGTTCACAATCTTTAAAATCTTGTTAAAAAGCATAGAAAACGAGATTTATATTTAAAGTAAATTCAAGAAACAAGTTAAGAGATCTATGTCGTTGGTATATTGAGGTCCAAAGAAGAACAATACACTGTTTTCAAACGATTCTGTGAACGTCAAAATGTTCGCAATCTTTAAAATCTTGTTAAAAAGCTTAGAAAACGAGATTTATATTCAATGTACATTGCAGAAACAAGTTAAGAGATCAATGTCGTTGGTATATTGAGGTCCAAAGAAGAACAATACACTGTTTTCAAACGATTCTGTGAACGTCAAAATGTTCGCAATCTTTAAAATCTTGTTAAAATGTCTAGAAAACTATGATTATTTTCAATGATGATTGACAAAACAAGTTAAGAGATCAATGATGTTGGTATATTGAGGTCCAAAGAAGAACAATACAAAATTTTCAAGCGATTATGTGAACGTCAAAACGTTCACAATATACCAAAGAACAACAATACAAAGTTTTCAAGCGATTTTGTGAACGTTAAAACGTTCGCAATCTTTAAAATCTTGTTAAAAAGCTTAGAAAACGAGATTTATATTGAATGTAAATTGCAGAAACAAGTTAAGAGATCAATGTCGTTGGTATATTGAGGTCTAAAGAAGAACAATACACTGTTTTCAAGCGATTCTGTGAACGTCAAAAATCTTTAAAATCTTTTAAAAAGCTTAGAAAACGAGATTTATATTTAATGTAAATTGAAGAAACAAGTTAAGAGATCAATGTCGTTGGTATATTGATCTCCAAAGAAGAACAATACAATGTTTTCAAGCGATTCTGTAAACGTCAAAATGTTCACAATCTTTAAAATCTTGTTAAAATGCATAGAAAACGAGATTTAGTTTCAAAGTAAATTGAAGAAACAAGTTAAGAGATCAATGTCATTGGTATATTGAGGACCAAAGAAGAACAATACAAAGTTTTCAAGCGATTCTGTGAACGTCAAAAATCTTTAAAATCTTTTTAAAAAACTTAGAAAACGAGATTTATATTCAATGTAAATTGAAGAAACAAGTTAAGAGATCAATGTCGTTGGTATATTGATCTCCAAAGAAGAACAATACAATGTTTTCATGCGATTCTGTAAACGTCAAAATGTTCACAATCTTTAAAATCTTGTTAAAAAGCATAGAAAACGAGATTTAGTTTCAAAGTAAATTGAAGAAACAAGTTAAGAGATCAATGTCATTGGTATATTGAGGACCAAAGAAGAACAATACAAAGTTTTCAAGCGATTCTGTGAACGTCAAAAATCTTTAAAATCTTTTTAAAAAACTTAGAAAACGAGATTTATATTCAATGTAAATTGAAGAAACAAGTTAAGAGATCAATGTCGTTGGTATATTGATCTCCAAAGAAGAACAATACAATGTTTTCAAACGATTATGTGAACGTCAAAATGTTCATAATTTTTAAAATCTTGCTAAAAGCTTAGAAAACGAGATTTATTTTCAATTGAGATTGACGAAACAAGTTAAGAGATCAATGTCGATGGTATATTCAGGTCCACAAAAGAACAATACAAAGTTTTCAAACGATTTTGTGAACGTCAAAATGTTCGCAATCTTTAAAATCTTTTTAAAAAGCTTAGAAAACGAGATTTATATTCAATGTAAATAGAAGAAACAAGTTAAGAGATCCATGTCGTTGGTATATTGAGCTCCAAAGAAGAACAATACACTGTTTTCAAACAATTATGTGAACGTCAAAATGTTCATAATTTTTAAAATCTTGTTAAAAGCTTAGAAAACGAGATTTATTTTCAATTGAGATTGACGAAACAAGTTAAGAGATCAATGGTATATTCAGGCCACAAAAGAACTATACAAAGTTTTCAAGCGATTCTGTATACGTCAAAATGTTCACAATCTTTAAAATCTTGTTATAAAGCATAGAAAACGAGATTTATTTTCAATTGAGATTGACGAAACAAGTTAAGAGATCAATGTCGATGGTATATTCAGGTCCACAAAAGAACAATACAAAGTTTTCAAGAGATTCTGTATACGTCAAAACGTTCACAATCTTTAAAATCTTATTAAAAAGCTTAGTAAACGAGATTTAAGAGTTAAGAGTTCAATGATGTTGGTATATTAAGGTCCAAAGAAAAACAATACAAAGTTTTCAAGCGATTCTGTGAACGTCAAAATGTTCGCAATTTTTAAAATCTTGTTAAAAAGCTTAGAAAACGTGATTTATATTCAATGTAAATTGCAGAAACATGTTATGAGATCAATGTCGTTGGTATATTCAGGTCCAAAGAAGAACAATACACTGTTTTCAAACGATTTTGTGAACGTCAAAATGTTCGCAATCTTTAAAATCATGTTAAAAAGCTTAGAAAACGAGATTTATATTCAATGTAAATTGAAGAAACAAGTTAAGAGATCAATGTCGTTGGTATATTGAGCTCCAAAGAAGAACAATACACTGTTTTCAAACGATTCTGTGAACGTCCAAATGTTCGTAATTTTTAAAATCTTGTTAAAATGTCTAGCAAACTAGGATTATTTTCAAGGGAGATTGATGAAACAAGTTAAGAGATCAATGTCGTTGGTATATTGAGGACCAAAGAAGAACAATACAAAGTTTTCAAGCGATTCTGTGAACGTTAAAATGTTCGCAATCTTTAAAATCTTGTTAAAAAGCTTAGAAAACGAGATTTATATTCAATGTAAATTGAAGAAACAAGTTAAGAGATCAATGTCGTTGGTATATTGGGGACCAAAGAAGAACAATACAAAGTATTCAAGCAATTCTGTGAACGTCAAAATGTTCGCAAACTTTAAAATCTTATTAAAAAGCTTAGAAAACGAGATTTATATTCAATGTAAATTGAAGAAACAAGTTAAGAGATCAATGTCGTTGGTATATTGGGGACCAAAGAAGAACAATACAAAGTTTTCAAGCAATTCTGTGAACGTCAAAATGTTCGCAATCTTTAAAATCTTATTAAAATGCTTAGAAAACGAGATTTACATTCAATGTAAATTGAAGAAACAAGTTAAGAGATCAATGTCGTTGGTATACTGGGGACCAAAGAAGAACAATACAAAGTTTTCAAGCAATTCTGTGAACGTCAAAATGTTCGCAATCTTTAAAATCTTATTAAAATGCTTAGAAAACGAGATTTACATTCAATGTAAATTGAAGAAACAAGTTAAGAGATCAATGTCGTTGGTATACTGGGGACCAAAGAAGAACAATACAAAGTTTTCAAGCAATTCTGTGAATGTCAAAATGTTCGCAATCTTTAAAATCTTGTTAAAAAGCTTAGAAATCGAGATTTATATTCAATGTAAATTGAAGAAACAAGTTAAGAGATCAATGTCGTTGGTATATTGGAGACCAAAGAAGAACAATACAAAGTTTTCAAGCAATTCTGTGAACGTCAAAATGTTCACAATTTTTAAAATCTTGTTAAAAAGCTTAGAAAACGAGATTTATATTCAAAGTAAATTTAATTAGCAAGTTAAGAGATCAATGTCGTTGGTATAATGAGGTCCAAAGAAGAACAATATTAAGTTTTCAAGCGATTCTGTGAACGTCAAAATGTTCGAAATCATTAAAATCTTGTTAAAATGTCTAGAAAACTATGATTATTTTCAATGATGATTGACAAAACAAGTTAAGAGATCAATGATGTTGGTATATTGAGGTCCAAAGAAGAACAATACAAAGTTTTCAAGCTATTCTGTGAACGTCAAAACGTTCACAATATACCAAAGAACAACAATACAAAGTTTTCAAGCGATTTTGTGAACGTTAAAACGTTCAAAATCTTTAAAATCTTGTTATAAAGCTTAGAAAACGAGTTTTATTTTCAATTGAGATTGACGAAACAAGTTAAGAGATCAATGTCGATGGTATATTCAGGTCCACAAAAGAACAGTACAAAGTTTTCAAGCGATTTTGTGAACGTCAAAACGTTCACAATCTTTAAAATCTTGTTAAAAAGCTTAGAAAACGAGATTTATTTTCAAAGTAAATTTAAGAAACAAGTTAAGAGATCAATGTCGTTGGTATATTGAGCTCCAAAGAAGAACAATACACTATTTTCAAACGATTCTGTGAACGTTAAAATGTTCGTAATCTTTAAAATCTTGTTAAAATGTCTAGAAAACTAGGATTATTTTCAATGGAGATTGACGAAACAAGTTAAGAGATCAATGTCGTTGGTATATTCAGGTCTAAAGAAGAACAATACAAAGTTTGCAAGCGATTCTGTGAACGTCAAAATGTTGGCAATCTTTAAAATCTTGTAAAAAGCTTAGAAAAACGAGATTTATATTCAATGTAAATTGCAGAAACAAGTTAAGAGATCAATGTCGCTGATATATTCAGGTCCAAAGAAGAACAATACACTGTTTGCAAACTATTCTGTGAACGTCAAAATGTTCGCAATCTTTAAAATCTTGTTAAAATGTCAAGAAAACTAGGATTATTTTCAATGAAGATTGACAAAACAAGTTAAGAGATCAATGATGTTGGTATATTGAGGTCCAAAGAAGAACAATACAAAGTTTTTAAGCGATTTTGTGAACGTCAAAATGTTGGCAATCTTTAAAATCTTGTTAAAAAGCTTAGAAAACGAGATTTATATTCAATGTAAATTGCAGAAACAAGTTAAAAGATCAATGTCGTTGGTATATTCAGGTCCAAAGAAGAACAATACACTGTTTTCAAACGATTCTGTGAACGTCAAAATGTTCGCAATCTTTAAAATCTTGTTAAAATGTCTACAAAACAAGTTAAGAGATCAATGTTGTTGGTATATTGAGGTCCAAAGAAAAACAATACAAAGTTTTGAAGTGATTCTGTGAACGTCAAAATGTTCACAATCTTTAAAATCTAGTTAAAAATCTTAGAAAACGAGATTTATATTCAAAGTAAATTGAAGAAACAAGTTAAGAGATCAATGTCGTTGGTATATTGAGGTCCAAAGAAGAACAATACAAAGTTTTCAAGCGATTATGTGAACGTCAAAATGTTTGCAATCTTTAAAATCTTGTTAAAAAGCTTAGAAAAAGATATTTATATTCAATGTAAATTGAAGAAACAAGTTAAGAGATCAATGTCGTTGGTATATTGAGGTCCACAGAAAAACAATACAAAGTTTGGGAAAGTGAGACAACTTCTCCATGCATAGAACAAAAAGATAAGGGGATAAGGGATCGCCTTGTCTAATTCCCCTAGAACCAGAGAAAGATTGGGAAATCTCCCCATTTATAATAACCTGAAAAGAGGCAGTAGTCACACAGCTTATGATGATCTTGATAAACTGACTAGGGAGCTTAATCTCATTCAAGACTTCCTCAATGAAGTTCTAGCTCAATCTATCATAGGCTTTAGATAGGTCTACTTTCCAGGCCATGACACCGTTTTTATCCTTAGAAATTTTGCATTGATGCATCAATTCTTGAGCAATTATTATATTGTCTACAATTTGTCTTCCAAGCACAAAACTGACCTGATTAGGACTTATCCACCTCTTTAGCAGAGGTCTTTGTCCACAATGAGTTTGGAAATGATCTTATAAACAGTGCAGCAAAGACTAATGGCCTGAAAAGATGCATATGTTGGGGATTAGGGGTTTTAGGAACTAAAGTGAGCAAAATATGATTCAATCCAGAGGGAATACAACCAGTAGAAAAGGCTTGCATCACAACATCAGTGATTTCAGGAGCACTTAAATTCAATGATGCTGAAAAAATAAGGCTGGGAAGCCATCCACTCCAGGAGCCTTCAGCTTTCCAATTCTGAATAAAGCATCTCAGGACTCTAAACCTCAGCCTTGAATAAATCACTAAAAAAATCAACAACAATTAGGTGCATGGAGCTCAGATCGTCACACCAATTCCCATTCACATCAAATAAACCTTCAATTTTGTTCCTTCTTCTTCTTCTTCTAATAATAGTGGTCAGATGGAAAAACTTAGTGTTTCTGTCCCCCACACAAAGCCATTTGTCTCTGGATTTCTGTTTCCAAAAGACAGCCTCAGCATCTTTGATTTTTCATAATCAGCAATGAGCTTCTTCTCTAGATCTTGCAGAAAAACATTTGGCCTCCTTCCTAGACTCTTCTGAATACCACAGATTCTAGCATTTAGAATCCGTTTCTGCTTAAAAATATTCCCAAAAACATCTCTATTCCAGACAGAAAGAGCCTCAGCCAACTTACTGGACTTATGCATTAAATTCCCCTGAGACTTGTTCCACTGATCAGACACCATTTCAAGGAACTTATCATGTTTAATCCACATAGCTTAAAACCTAAAAGGAGGATTTTCCCTAGACCCCTTTTGACTAGGGTGAAGCTTGACCAAAATGGGACAGTGGTCAGAATTCATTCTTGCTAAATGAAACACACAAGCATCAGGGAATAAAACTCTCCAATCAGCATCACAGAAACTCCTATCTAGCCTTTCCTTCACATAGCCATTAGACCAAGTATAATCAGCTCCCCTAAAACCTAGATCAACAAGACCATTCTTGCACACCCACTCTTGCATACCTCTAAACCTAGTGCTTAGAGCCTTTAACTTTATCAACAAAAAAACAGCTCATTAAAATCACCCACAAGCATCCATGGCAGCCCAACTTTCTGATAAATGGAATCCAAATAACTCCATAAATTATTTCTAGAAGTATTGCAAGGGCTAGCATACACTCCAGACAGAAGCCAAGGACTAGACCCCCTCCAGGCAACTTTGACAGAAACAGCCTGAAAATGAGAATCCACAGAAACAACATTATTGTTTCACAGCAGCCAAATACCTCCAGCATAACCAGCAGCTTCATTAACCTCAAAGTTAGTAAACCCCAGACCAAGGAAAAATTTCTTGGCCTTTTGAAAACTGAATCTTAGGCTCACAAATGATCAGAAGATCAACTTTATTCATCTTAACAAGATCTTCAATAGTAGACCTAAATTTTTTGCTTCCTGCTCCTCTAGAGTTCCAGAATAAAATGTTACCCATAAAAACAAAGAGAGGGGGAAGGATGAACTCCTAAATCAGGCATTAACCATTTCATCCTCACAAAAGGAGATGTTAGAATCATCAGCAAACATGCTGTTATTAGCAGACATTATCAACAAAACAAGCAGAATACTTATCAGCAGTAGAAGAGCTCTTGGACCGAGGCTTGCTCTCCTCTGGGGGACAATGGCCAAAGAAACCACTAAAATTACTACTGCTAGTTAAACCCTCCATATTACCAAATGAAAGCATCTTAGAGGCAGTACGCAATTTTTTTGGATTTAGTAGTACCTTTATTCTTCATGTGGCCCTTAACAGTACTTTATGGAAGCCACCCATAGAAGCATTGGAGAGATCATTCAAGGGGAACCTAGAACCAGACAGTGGCAGCCACAAAAGACTTATTTAAACTCATAGGCTTAAGGCTTGAAGAACCAGCATTAGGCATGATCAAAACATTAGAAGAGTCAAAAGCATTCTGCACATTCTTTTTCCTCTCCTGGAAACTAGACCACAATTTTAAAATTGAAAGAGCAGTCTTAGGCTTATCAGCAACATTAACTTCCTCCTCAATAACATCCCCTTCCTCAGGCTCCAACACCGCAAATCTAGAACCCTCAACAGAAACTTTCCCACCACCCCCAGACTTAAGAACCTTCTTTTTGTTCCTATAGTTCATCAACATCCAAGGCCCCATATCTTCCTTAATGACAGCAGAAGAATCAGCACTAGCATCCATCTTTTGGCCAACATTCTCCTGCACATTCATACTCCCAGACACATCAGAGCTACTACCCGGTAATAGATTAATGTCGTAGGTATATATAGGTCCAAAGAACAATACAAAGTTTACAGGCAATTCTGTGAACGTCAAAAAGTTCACAATCTTTAAAATCTTGTTAAAATGTCTAGAACAATACAAAGTTTTCAAGCGATTCTGTGAACAAGAGAGAGAGAGAGTTGATTCTTGTTAAAATGAATGGTGAATATATTTTCAATTATATTCACTTGATATAAGGACACGGCAACAAAATCTGAAAATACAACCGTGCAAAACATGAAGTTACAGTGTATTTCAACATTTTTAATTTTCGGAAGGGGCTACAAATCCAAAAAGGCTACAATGGTTTGGCGTTTCCGAAAATAATGAACTGGAGAGAGAGAGAGAGAGAGAAAATCAAGAATGATTAAATAAGGTGAAATTAATTTTGTCTCATGTCTAATACCAACTCTACAGTCTTTTTCAATGTAAAATCACTTTTGAGTGGAATTGTATCATTATAAATCGCAATCACATAACTTTGACATGGTAATTACAGAACACTTTCCAAATGCACATCAACGAACATTGGAAGAACACCTGAGAACAAAAATTCATGCAAAATGCTTCAAGGATTGATGGAGCCAAACAGCCAAGAACCAATGACGGCACTAAAATCCCAGAAGCAGGTGATAATGTGACCTGTGTTTGATGGGAAGGCGTGAAACATCAAGGCATTTTCTTAACTCCAATTGCTTGTGTTTCAACTTTCAACTCTGCTGTGAAAGTTAAGTTTGCCTTATTTTGATCCACAAAACCAATCCTCAAACCATATATGTCATGCTAACCTGCATTAGATGTGAATGAGGTACACTCAAATTTGCAATCCCCCTCGCAATTTTTTCTTAAGGCATAAAAGTAATTTATGATCAGCTTCTTGATAAACCAGAGGAATCTTTTCTGGCCCTAATATCCCCATGGCCAAGAAGGTAGACAACCCCAGATTCTTTTGCCTTGTGAATAAAAGAGAGTTCCCTCTCAATACTCTGATCAGCATCAGAAATTTCTGGATCAGTATGAGGCACTGACCTCACCTCATCAGATGTACTAGCTTCTGAGATTGGCTTACTCGACTCCTTGTGCTCAGCCAGGAGAGGAACACCAAGTGAGTAAACACTTCCAGTAGGAGCTATAAGAACTCTTGAGCAAGAGGACTCATCTTCCGAATCTGTATCCCCATCACTCTCCAATGACCGCTCCTGAGCTTCCCGACGAATAAATTTCTCAAGGCTTTCAATAAATAACTGTTCAAATGTCTGGTGACTTTCCTTCCTAACATCCTTGTAGCCATACCTATTGAAGTAATAACATCAGACATCTAAACAAATCGTGACGAGAAACAAAAAGGAAAAATACAAAAAAAGAGACCTTAATACAGCAATGACTTCCCCACATCTATAAGAACAATTTTACTGAGGCTGCACTTTGTTTTGTGTGCTATCAGGGTTCAGCATTAAATTAGGGACATCTCAAAAGAAACAATAATCAGAAGATACAAGTATATTCATTTACACTTTGCCCCATAAATTTATACTGAATGTAATGAGAGAACTGGTGGGCCTTGATATTTTTCTTTTTCTCTACAGTTCCTACTGTAAGAAATAAGGGTCAATCTTTGGTATTTTGAAACTTTAACGAAAACTGATAGTTACAATGGATAGATTCCAAAACTTGAGCGTTGATCCTTTCAATTTCATATTTGATATCTTCAGCTATATCGATAAGCTTTTGGTCATGTAAAATGGTGTAAGAATAAATAAATAAAATAAAAAACCAGACAATTACAGAGCATCAGGTAGAACAAAAACAGTGAAAATATTGTAAACAGATGGTTAAAGGATTACAAGATTTATAGGAAGTATTTTTCAGAGTGACCAATAAGATGGGTTGATCCTTTCAATTTCATATTTGATATCTTCAGCTATATCGGTAAGCTTTTGGTCATGTAAAATGGTGTAAAAATAATAAATAAAATAAAAAACCAGACAATTACAGGTAGAACAAAAACAGTGAAAATAGGTAAACAGATGGTTAAAGGATTACAAGATTTATAGGAAGTATTTTTCAGAGTGACCAATAAGATGGGTGGTAATGATTCTCAAAATTTATATTTTAAATTATGGATGTCTGCAAATTTTTAATGCAAGGTACCTGAGAGAATGGAATTAATTGCGATCACTATCTGCATAGAACCAACACTGAGGACAATCAGAACAAAACCAACATTGAGAACTCAGATTATCATCCTCAATCAAACAACCGGTATCAACACTTATTAGACAAAAACAAAAACTAATCATGCATCCAAATCAATCAAATGTCTGGTAATAATTTGCAACAATCTTTCCAATTTGTCAAAATGAGGCAGAGGGTTTAGATCCCTGCACTATAATGAATATAGAGTTGGTGAGCTTAAGTTACTATGCAGTTGTCCTGTGGCTTTTCAGAAGCGAGTGGAGACACATAAGGTCACTAACCTATGAAGGTGTACCGAGTAGATCCTATTGTGTGGAGTAGATTAAATGTTGCAAAAATATTTACAACGGAAGTACAGCCGCAGAATCAGGATTCAACTATTTCCTTCACCTTAGGTTTCATCAACAAGCATTTGAAAGATATTGCCTTAATTCTCGACTAGAAAGGGAATCCCATCCATTTTATTTCTCTGGTTACTTTTTAGACACCAATAATGAATATCAAACTGATTTTGGCTAGAGTATTCAAAAAGGCTTCTTAATGTGACACCGCTTTTTCCTTTTCGAGATTCTTTGCTGATTTTGGCTAGAATCTCGTCCTGGATCACAAACTATGTTAATAATATCAGTTATGCAAACCTAAACAAAGTGGAGTGCCAAAATCACTCCCCTACAGAAAATTATTAGTGTCAATGTTTCATAATCTAACGTAACAGTTATATCCGCTTTGCACAGAGGTGTAACCAACATTTAAAATCAGACTTGCGTAATTTACAGGGTCATATATAAGAATAACAAAGCATCAACACAAGCAAAAGTTTCAAGATTCGTTACCAGTTTGATAAGAGCATAAAATGCTACGTTTTTAATGTGTTTCTATCCCTATTCATACTTTGTTTAACTCTTAATTTTGCAGATTTGAGTTGTTAGATTGAACCATGATTGTTTGGTGGAGAACAAGTGAAAACGTGCTTAAATAGAAGAAAATGTGGAGTTTTAGCAGAATCCTAATCAAACTAGGAATCCTAATCACACTAGGAATGTAAAGTCAATTTCGAAATTTTCAGAAGTTCATTGAAATGGGAATCCTTATTTAACTAGGAAACAAAGTTGAGTTAGGAATCCTTATTTAACAAGGAAACTAAGTTGAACTAGGAAACCTTATTGAATTAGGATTGTTAAGCTCTATATATACCATTGTTGTGGACTAACAATTATTTCTCTCTCATTTACAGAAATATTCCAACATGTCAAAGAGAGAAATTGTGTTCGAATTAAAGAAGGAAGTGGCAGCCGAATTAACTTCAAGAGGAGGAGGTTGCAGCTGAGTTGAATTCCAAGAAAAGAGAGTTTGCAGCCGAATTGAAGTTAAAAGGAGTTGGAATTCGAATGCAGCTGAATTAAAGGCCTAAACTAACAAGAAAAGAAGCAATCCTTAACCCAAAAGGAAAAGGAATGAAGCCAAGAGCCCAACCCACAAAGGGAGTTGAAAAACCCTACTTCCTCCCTATAAATAGATGCAGCAGCTGAAGCGAATGGGGTTGACCTCTTTACACAAAAAAAAGCAGTCTCTCTCTCTCACCACAAAATCTCGTCCTCTCCTTCCTTCACAACATACAGCCGCCCCCCTCCTTCATCCTCCACAAGCAGCCGCTCCTCCCTCTTCCACAAGCCAATACAGCCGCCCTCCATTTCTCCTTCTATACAGCAGCTCCGCTTCTCCTTCCTCCACAACACACAGCCACTCTCCTCTCTTCCTCCTACACAGCCGCCTTCATCTCTTCCACAACAGCAGCAGCAGCCGCCTCCTCTCTCTTCCTCCTACACAGCCGCATCCTCTCCCTCATACAGCCACATCATCTCGTCCTCATCTCTTCCACAACACAGCAGCTGCTCCCAAACCAAGCATCGTTCTCCACACCTAAGTCAGTCCAAGATTCATGGTTATCCTTGTTTATGTTTCACATTCAGTATTTATATTCAATGTTATTTCTGAATTTTGTAACAAACTATCGATGTTCTTATGTGATATGATGAATTCTTTGGATTTCCTTATGTGTTTTGATTGTTGTTTGGTTTAATTCTCTACATATGCATGTGATAATTTGAATTGAAGACTTAGGGCAGTAGATATTAATTGAATTGATGATCTTGTTTGGTTTATTTGCAGAGTTTGTGCACACAACAAATCATATGCATGAGGGCAGCCTTGGCCATGGCTGTTCCTTGTGTATAGATTTCATATGCTTATTGAATGTAAGTTGAATCATACGCGAAGTTGGTTCAATTTGTGTTCATTTTAAGAGCTAGAATAATTCTGTAAATTTACATGTCGATGTGAGATGAGGTGACGTCATACTTGCTAACATGTTTCCAATTCGACTTACTGTGCTTATGTGCTTTTTGTGTTTAATTTCTACGCGAAGTGTCTTTAAACCGATTAGTACTATGTTTGGAAGACTATGGCACATGAAGGGAACCAAACTCCAGTTTCCATCTGCTTACCATCCGCAAATGGATGGGCAAACTGAAGTGGTGAACAGAAGCTTGGGAAATGTGCTGCAATTGTTAGTTGGTGATTATATCAGGTCTTGGGATTAGGTTTTACCAATTCCAGAGTTTGCATATAATAATTCTGTCAACCGAACTATAGGCATGAGTCCTTTTGAAGCTGCCTACGGTCACAAGCCTAGGGCTCCCCTAGATCTCATTCCCATGACAGTCGTCACAGTCAGCCAGTGAGTTTGCAAATCATATTCATGAGTTGCATGCTGAGATTAATCGTCGAAATAATGAAAGAAATAAGCAATACAAGAGAGCAGCTGATGTGCACCGAGCCTTTAAGGAGTTTTTCGTGGGGGACTTTGTAATGGTTCGGGTTCGACCTGAACGTTTCAAAAAGGGCAAGGCAAAGAAGTTGCAAGCTCGAAGTATGGGACCTTTTAAAATTATGCAACGGGCTGGACCCAATGCATACGTGTTAGAGCTCCCACCAGAAACGGGCATCAGTTCAACTTTTAATGTGGAAGAATTACTTCCCTATCAAGAACCTGTGATGCCTTCACTCCCTTTTTCTTCTGAGTTTTCACCTATCGTTCCACCTCAGCGCCGTGCCAAAGCTCCCAAGAGAGATGTGATTGAAAAAATTATGGATGAACAAGTGGTTTCCACAAGAAGAGGTGGCTACCAGAAGTATTTAATTAAATGGAAGGACAGACCAGACTCTGACAACACTTGGGTGACTAAAGAAGAGTTACAGCGCATTGATCCGGATATCTTGGAAAGATACTACAGCTTTATCTCGTCAGAGGCGAGCTCTTCTCGGTCGGGAAGAATTGATGAGGACATCACAGTTAAACCTTTCAAGGTTTATGAGGAATAAATGGAAGAGAGCATCTAATCATTCCCTTTCCATACGGTTTGATTAATTGCTCTCGATATAATTCCCCAACTTGGTTCTAGTCTCTGTGTGTCTTTCGTATTTCCATTTCAGTTTAGAAGTCTTAAGGTCTCTTAATTGTATCAGTTTCAGTATGAGTCTTAAATGTTTTAGTTTTAGAGTTATAACTTTTGATGTTTCAACAGTCTTTTAATATGAGCTCCCTGCTCAGGTATAAATAAGTGCAAGGGCCTATTGCCCAGGTATGCTATGTTTTATGAATAAAAATATTAGTGTTTCTGAGTTTTCGTGAGATAGGATTGGCGTGAAGTCTAGTTTTGGGTGAGAAGCCTAGATTTGGTGAGAAACCAGGGAGAGATTCCCAAAATTAGAGTGTTCTATGTGTGTTTAAACCCCTAAGCCTTAGCTTGTTGGTCCTGATGTCTTAGCAGCAGGCGTGCTGCATCACACACACACACACTTGATCTGCACCCAGAAACACAAAGGAGTACTAAAAGCTTAAGATAGTAGTTAAATCAAAGCAGCTCAATTAGATTTAGGATGAAGAAACAAGATGGCGGATGAGAGTGATATATATATATATAGAGAGAGAGAGAGAGAGAGATTTGGAAGAAAAAAAAGGTCCAACAGTTGGCCATTTAAAAAGGCTGTTTACATGAAATGAGGAATGCCCGACTTGTACATGCTATAGAACTATCTATATTTAGAAGCATGTTGTACTAATAAAAGTATTTAATAATTAAAACTAAATAAAAAGTACAATAGCCATAAGGAGAAGGAAAGAGAACAAAAATTAAATAAAATTCTCAAATTAATCTAGTTACACTTAAACCATAAAGCTGGAGCACTATGTCAGATCATATAAGGCATACTTTACATTGACAACCAAATAATACACTCATTTCTAAAGTTGTTTCCCTAAAAAATCGCTAGGTCAACAAGTTAATAACTTATACCTTATGTATAATAAAAGTACTCAAAATAACTGTGGAAGATAGTCAATTTAAGGATTATAATATTTCTTCCATTATTCTTAACTGGGAAGCAGTTATAGTATAAGCCCCTAAGATTTGATTTTCACTAAAAGATGAGCTGCTATGCCTTTATCCCTAGGTACCCTCATTAGTTATTTAAAGCGGACTCCTTATCCACCTCCTTGTACTTTGTTTTTTGTTCTTAAAAGAAAATTGAAAATAAATAAATAAAACTAAACTGTAATTTTTTAAAACCAAACTGTATGTATTCTGAAATCTGAATGTCTATGCTAAGCACACTGCAGGCCATACCATCTCCAAGGTAAAAATCTAACATGTATAATGTAACGTGCCAACTGTATACAAATCCAAAATAACAAATAAATAAAACAAAAGGAAAGTCAAAAATGCATGAGTTTTTTAGATTTCCTTTACAGATTAAAGAGTACCTTGATTAATTGCCTCTACTCCAACCTTTAGACCACCAACAGCTGAAACTACTGCATAGAGAAAAGCAAGTAAGCGAAGATCAATGATTGTATTAGAAAGCATTACAACAATCATGCAAAATCCACCAAAAGAAACATGAGATCCAAAGCAACCACAAAAGTAGTTCCTCTTGTCATCAAATCATTAGAAGATTGATCATCAGCAACAAGAACAAAATAATAAACTGAGAAAATACAGGACATTGCTGGTGTAACAGTGCCATCAGCTATCACCATAGAAGTACCAGCAAGCACTAACATGAGAAGAAGCTTCTTCAGAGTCGGAGAAGTTTCAAGCCTTTCCTTTATTTTCAAAGATCTCTCAAGTTCAAGCGATGCCACCTTTAGCCTGAAGCTTGATATGCGGGCATCTGACGGGAGCTCAATGAGTACAAAGCAAAAGTACCACCTGGAACAGTTAAAATCAGGATATTTGAAGTGCATCAGAGAGAGAAAGAGAAGCAACATACATACCTTCACCTAGGTCTCATCATTTGGCCCTTCAACCCTAGCCAGCCCTAAAACCCGCCCTACCCTCTAGGGCCGGCCCTAGCCCTTCTTGAGTAGGGTAGGGTAAGGGTTGAGCAAATGAAACCCAACCCTACTCTACGACCCTACCCTAATGAGCCCTTTAGGGCCGAACCCGGCCCGACCCTAAAACCCCGCCCTTTAGGCCCTAATAATTTCTTATTTTTTTGTATTGTTTTAATATGTTTCTTATTTTTTAGATACAATACAACTAATCTTCTATTTTGTTGTTGATTTGCTAGCTTTGTTCATTTGATTTTCTTTTCTTTTGTTGATTAACGATTGTATTTTGATGATTTAGAGCATTAGTTCGTGAGATATATGAGTATAATCACTTAGTTTATAGATAGATGTCTTAAATTAAGTATAATGTGTATGCATACATGTTAAATATAACATAAAAAATAAGGTTCATTACATATAATTCTAAAGCTAAATTGTGAGAAAAAAATAACAAGCCCTGTTTAGCCATTTTTGAAGGGCCGGCCCTACCCGACCCTATTAGCCCTAACGAAATGGGCCGCTAGGGCGGGCTAGGGCATACATATTCAAGCCTTGGCCCTACCCTATCCGGCCCTAAATTTTGTTGACTTTGACCGAGCCCTACCCTACCCTAAGCCCTAAAATTTAGAGTCGGGCCGGCCCTAACCCGGCCCATGATGAGGCCTACCTTCCCTGTCATCATTAGCCCAAAGAACAACGAGAACATACTTAAGCAAGGGGATCAATATTAAGGTATAGAGGACTAGTGACAAAGCGCCCAGAACATCTTCATTTCCATTAATAGGTGCCTTGCTAAACATGACACCGAATGTATACAAGGGACGTGTTCCAACATCACCAAATACAACCCCTTGGGTCTGGAAAGCTATTACTAATTTCCTTCCAAGACTGTAATCCTGCAGTTATTATTTCAAGTTTCAACATACCATCACACAAGATCTACTCTATCAGTTACCTCTAGAACAACCTAATTGATGACACAGCATGCAAGATTATATGTATGTATGTAGAGGAGGAAGCAAACCCTCGTATTCGTTTCGGAGAGCGCCGGGGACCTCGAGGGCTTCGACATCGAATGAGTCGATGCGAGGGCCAGTGCGGATCAGTCGTCATCGTCCTCCGAATCCATGACGGTGATGCTCTGCGTCGTCCTCGTCCTCATCCTGAAACACCCACCGGGACTCGATAGAGTCCATGGATCCTACTCCGCCGTTCATCTCCTCGTCACCCATCAAATGCCAACTCACCAACCCCTCCAATTTTCAGTCGTGGCTTCCTTAAATTTGAGATTATAACTTCCAATATTCAGTGTTGATAAAAAAGGGGCCTCCAAATTTTCAAGGATAAAAAAAAGCCTATAACTTTTTAAAATGATAATTTAGTGTTATCTTAAAGCGTTGTCTATAAAATTAAAAGTAATTACGTTTTGTGTCACTGAAACAGTTACGTCCGTTAGTAACGGAGCGTTTCCTTCTTCTCCAGTCGCTCTCTAAACCGTGGCTCTCTTCTCTTTCTCACTCGACCCATCGCTCTCTTCCTTTTCTCTATCAACCAATCTCCGACCACGCCTCTTCAACGTCGCATCCACCTGCGACCAGCCAACCACGTTAACGCCAAGGTCCGCGAGCTTGACCTCGCTTAGTCGCGCGTCAACTCCACGCTCCTCCGCCTCGACGCCATCGTCGAGCGTACGAACTGGATCGACATCGTCAAACAACCTCTCAAGTCCCAAGACTACGAGAAGCCAGGTTTACTTCGTACTCTCTCTCTATATATATATATCACTCCCTCAGCTTCAATTTTGAGTTTCAATTTGATTTGGGAATGAAACCGATCAACTCCCTCTGAGTAGCTGGTTTTGTAATTGAATTTAAATTTAGATGTTTGTGTTGTTTGCTTGATTGATTAGTTGGTTTCGAGTCAGATGATTGAGGATTGTAAATGCATGTTTGCTTGGGATAATCGATGTTATGGTATTTGGGTATGCACCCCACATGTTTGATGAAATGTCTGTTAATGAAATAACGTGCTTATGCTCTATGAGATCAAAGTGGAGCTTGATGTGCTAGCAAGTGCTGACCTTCTCATGAAGGTAATCGGGATACCAATTTTTTATCGGATTTTTGCATTTGAATGATGAGATAGACAGATGGTGTATTTAAACTAGTAGCTTCAATTGCCTAGAGTTCTAGTAATCATGAATTGATGGAGGAGATAGTTCTATCAGTTTTGGCTTGGAATTGTTTGAATTTTCAATGAGATAGTTATATAAAAGTCAAAAATTATAGTAAGTCAAAATTTTTGTTTATTCTGGGACTGAAATCCATCACTAACTATTCCTTGCTGTAATGACAGGATGAACTCTCATCAAGCAAAGTTGCAGGAGAACGTGATGCGGCTAAGTGTATTGAAACTGATGCTATTCCTACTCTTGAGAAACTTCAGAAGGTAATGTTTTGCGTTCTTTTTGTGGCTATTCATTTTAAGAATGCTTAATCATTAGCGGTTCAGAAGCAATTTACCAGTGAACTTTATTTAGTCTGGTGTTCATGCAAAAAATGATGTGTGCTGCAGAAGGAAAGGGTGCAAATTTTAAGGTGCTGGAATTACAAGTTCATGTCACGGCCGTAGGCCTATCAACTACACATTTGTATCATATCGGATTGTTTATGGGTACTGTGTAAAATACTCTGTAGAGATTGCTATTATTGATGATCAATAAATGTTTGTGTATTATATGAAAAAAAACTAAATTAAACTTCTGCCATAAACATGTAAACATAAGAGCCTTCTCAGCTCCGACTAATCATCATCGCCCTAGCCATTCCTAGGTATCCATTCCTGATCTCATATCATGAGTACCAAATAGCAATGGATGTAACTATCAATATAACTATCCAGATATAGTTACATAGATAGTTACATAAAAAGTTATATAAATTGGTTAGGTAGAATGGATGTAACTATCAATATAACTATCCATATGATATGTAACTATCAATGTAACAATCCACAATAGTTACATTGATAGTTACACAGACAGTAATATAAATTGGTTAGGCAGAATAGATGTAACTATCAATGTAACTTGTAACTATCAATGTAACTATCCAGATATAGTTACATAGATAGTTACATTGAAAGTTATATAAATTGGTTAGGCAGAATAGATGTAACTATTAATGTAACTATCCAAATATAGTTACATAGATAGTTACATCGATAGTTAAATACATAGTTACATAGATAGTTATATATCTATGGTACACAATATTTGCAGCGTGCCGCTGCATCGCAAAAGCAACGTTCCGCTACTTTGATATTTGTAGCATGCCGCAAATATATAAATTGGTTAGGCAGAATAGATATAACTATCAATGTAACGATCCAGATATATATATACATAGATAGTTACATGGATGTAACTACCAATGTAACGATCCAGATATAGTTACATAGATAGTTACATGGATGTAACTATCAATGAAACTATCCAGCTATAGTTACATGGGCAGTTACATAGACAGTTATATAGTTACATAGGCAGAATGGATGTAATTATCAATGTAACTATCCATATATTGTTACATAGATAGTTACATCATACATAGTTACATAGACAGTTATATATCTATGGTACACAATATTTGTAGCGTGCCACTACACCGCAAAAGCAGCGGACGCTGCTTTGATATTTGTAGCGTGCCGTAAATATATAAATTGGTTAGACAGAATGGATGTAACTATCCGGATATAGTTACATAGATAGTTACATGGATGTAATTATCAATGTAACTATCCACATATAGTTAAGACCTTGCATCAGACCCATAACTTGCAGATGTGACAATCTTTCTATTCAATAAATTAGTGATTGTGCCAAGGCTGATATTATATCTTCACACGCTTACATGTCAGCCATATATAATACAGCACTCCAATGATTGAAAGCCTAAAATTGTAAATAAATAACAGCATTAGCATCACAGCTTAGTTGAATCAGAGACAATAATTTAGAACATATGAAAAAAAGACAGATGTTCTCTTAACAAATTATGTGGAAGAGCATGCTTGATAGTGCTGAAGTAAATTATTTTCTCATTTTACAACAAATGAAGTTACTGATTGGAGTAACCTAGAGCATACATAAATGTAGGTGTAGACCCAATTCAATTTTACAACATTCCTATGTTCTCATTTGCATTTTGTTTAAGGTTTTTCGATTCCTGACACATTAGTTGATGAAGATGCAATCCTAACAAGGAAGAAACTTAAATAGCACAGAATTATTGAATCATGCTAGCTACAAGGAAACGAGAATGCACATTTGAAAAGCATCTAGAACATGCACGGTACATTGTGAAACTTAAGAAATTCTGATTTGATAACATTAATAGAATTGTAAAGATTGGACGCAGGGCGCAACTTCTGCAAAACTAGCTGCTACCATGGAGTTAGTGTGGCATCAAACACCAATCTACCCAAAACATCATACATCCAGCACATTAAGTTCCCATTCATACACACTCATCATATTAGGCACTTGGCTGAGATATCTGGTCACGAACCTCTTCAAGAATCGCTTCTCTGTCGGCAACACCGCATAAGCCAGACTCATGTTTTCATCTACCAATCCATCATTCATCAAAACTCTGATAACTGAACACCTCGGGATGATCCTATTCTTCAAAATGAAACACAAAATGATTGGGAAAGTGGGAATCATAGCTGCAGGCCATCCCATTTTATTCACCAGAAAATCTATTGTCTCCATAAGTTTCTTCTCAGACAAAATCATACACTGAGGGCTCTTCCTAAAAGCAGAGAGAACATCATCATCAGACAAAATCATACACATAAATGCGCTTTCCAGAAGTACTTTCGGATTTCAAAACAAAGATCTGAGCTGAAAGATATGATGCCTCAAAGTAGGTAAGAAAAGTCAGTTTTTCTGCATAATTTATGGAAATTTCCACAAAAACTTGATTTTGGAGCTATAGTTCCAATTTTGGAGCAAGAATGGAGTTCTGAAGCTTCAAAGACAGAAAATGAACAATACCAGACAACAAAAACATCAGAAAACACAAACAACCTTTGAATCAAAACACCCAAGATTTAATTCTTGGGAACAATTCACATACAGTCCAAAACCTGCTTTAAATAATCCACATTCCACTGGCCAAGTTATTTCTAATTCTGTTGTGCCTATATGCAAGTCACTATCTAGTCAACAACCATCTTTTTGGATCCACCAGCATGTCATATTGCTAACCTCTTCATTTCTCAGCAAAAACTAAAGGACTAAATCTGTTCCAAGCCTTCATTAATTGTAATTTTTGTTCGAGTCTTAAGAATCTTCAGTGAATTTCTAAATTTCTGAAACAAAAATTTCCATTAGGGCTTTAATTAGTTTGTTTCGTAGACATTATTCCAAGAGCTGGGAACAATGGGAGTAGCGCAGATAAATCAAATTCAAAAATAATTTGAACACGAATCATGAAACGAAAACTGCAGCAGCATTGCAACTGAGAGAGTAACCATTATATAAAAGCAAAGAAATTGAATCATACCTTAGGCGGCGAGATCCAGAGTGAGTTATCGTTGGGGACTTCGACGGCTTGATCTTCGTCCACCGTTGAATTAAGAAAGGAGATGCGAGAGAAAAGAGAGACGACATCGGACTTACAGACGAGATGAGAAAGAAGAGAACGACGGCGTCGGCGTCGACGTCGGACTAGGAGTTATGGCCTGAGCGTTCATCTTGAAGACCTAGGAGGCTTTCTGGAGGCTTGAGAGGTGCTCGAGTTCAGACAGAGAGGTAGAAGACGTTAGTAGCTGCATTAGTAAGAAAATAAACATAAGGTATAACGGGAGCGGAAAAAAGTTAAAATAGCCCTTTATTAACATAAAGAATTATGTAGGAGCACCTTTTGATCATATTGTATTTAAAAAACATCCCTGTTTTAGAAAGTTAAAAACTAGGGGACCTTTTTTATCATTAGGGTGCTCAAGCTGTCCTTTATTAACATTATCTGTTCACTAAATCCTTCTTTTTCTTTTTCATAAACAAACCACACTTTTTAGACTCGAGGCCCCTCCTTTTTTTGGTGTAAATGATTTTTTTTTTCGGAAAACGGAAAATTTTTAATAATAATACATTAATTTTGGGTCACTTTTTAAAATAATATTTTTTTAAGAATCTAAAATAACATATTAGTATATGAAATAATAAACCCGACGACATTTTCGTATATGACGTAAAGTTTTCTATAACAGTGTTAAATATATAAGGATAAAATAATATTTTGATACTGTAACTATTTTTATATATATATTATTGTTTTGTATTAAAATTTAAAATGACATTTAATGCTTGTATTTATTATTGTGGACGGTTATTGTAGTTTTGAAATTATGACGTGACTATATATGAATAAATAGAAGACATGAATAGTTGAACGAACCAATGTGTCCTTTAAAATATGATATTTAACATACCACATAACGGAAAACTTAACGGTGTATACAAATATAATGTCAGATTTGTTAGGATTTTGAAAAGTTGAGAACCTTTAAATTATTAGTAGCGCAAAGTTTATGTATTGTTTTTAAAATTTTCCCTAAATATAAGTTCTGACAACTTGAACATAGTAAATTATTAATATTTTTATATATTTACAATGCATAATAAATACTAAAAATATGAAATAAATTCATATATTACCAAAACTTAAAGCAATTTATAAAAATTATTTCAAACAAAGCCAAATGTAAGTGATATAAAACTAAAGAGCATTGTTAGTAAGGTCTAAAAATTGTGGTTTTAATCATATGCGGCATGTTATGTCATCGATATACATCATCCAAGAAGGTTAATTAAGATTGTATTTTTTAGGATAAATTTTTAAATCTTCAAAGAGGACCACGTGACAATCTAAGGTTGTCCTCCGTGACCAATTAAATTTTGACATGTTGATGTATTACAACTAAATTATAAATTAATGTTTTATATACTTTGTGAAATGACTATCATGAGTCTTTTGTGTGTTTGGACTAGGGTTTAGGGGATAGGGTATATGATATGTGGTCATGGTATAGGGTTTACACTACCAGAATAACTATCATAGCCGACGAAAAAAAATTAACAGGCCGACGAAATATTTTTCGTCGGCTAAAGTCTATTTTAGCCGACGAAAAAAATATCGTCGGCCAAGTGAATTTTTCGTCGGCTAAAGTAGAGTTTTAGCCGACAAAATTGTTTTTCGTCGGCTAAAATGGTGTTTTTCGTCGGCTAAGTTTGTGGTGCTATATATAGGTACGTATATGTGTATATATCTTGTTTTTGAGTTGATTTAAGAGTTTTATTTTCGTTATGCATTGATTTTGAGTTTTAATTAGAGTTGATTATATTTTATTTTGAGTGTGATTGAGTTGATCGATTTGGGTTTGATAATATATATGAAGTTGTTGTTATATATATGTATATATATATTAATTAGTAATTATTATATATATGTATGTATATATATATATATATATATATATTAATTAATTGTACGTTAACTGTAGATAGAATATTGAATGATTTGTAAATTTAATTAATTAATTAATTAATTAACGTTTATACATATATATATATATATTATGTTATCTTCTAAGAATATGGATAAGAGTTGGATTTCGTTTCCAAAATGGGACAAAAGATATGCTAAAGGAGTTGTTAGTTTTATTGAATATGTGATGGATAATGCTAAAGGGAATACAATTTTCTATTGTATGTGCACTAAATGTCAGTGTCGCAGCGATATGCATCGATTTGCAATTGATAAGGTTTGACAGCACCTTAAAAGTAATGGGTTTTGGGAGAAGTACACATGTTGGATGTATCACGGTGAAACATCATCAGGGGGTCCGCATGATCATGGGCAATTTTCTGAGACGGGCAGTGCATCGAACGATCCAACAACGGCCTTCATCAACGATATGTTTCCTTATGAGAGCGGTGTATGCTCTGAAGGACCGTATATGTCTGAGCCGGTGCAGCCCTTCCCTAGAGTTGTCAACATTGCTGGTATTGACAGGTACAACAAACTACTTGTTTTCCAACAGATCACTGTGTACCCCGGTTGTCAGAAGACGGTTCTTGAAAGTGTGATGGACGTTATGAAGATTAAAGTTGAGACAAAATCGACTGTGAAGGCTGTTGATGACTATCTACAGTACACTGCTTCGATGCTGCCCCACGGTCATTGTCTTCCTACCACTCATCATAAGGTCCGATGTATACTAAAAGATCTTTGGCTTTCCTACATCAAGATCCATGCATGCAGATATGATTGTGTTCTCTTCTGGGGTAAAGATCCAGAAGGGAATGACCTTGGTGACCTTGACACATGTCCAGTATGTCAGAGTGACAGGTATAAGCTGACTCCTGCATGCAATAGGAAACCTGTGAATGTACTTCGGTATTTCCCGTTGAGGGATAGGCTAGAACGGTTGTACATGTCATCACACACGGCCAAAGCTATGAGATGACACACTGATAGGAAATTGCATGGCGAAGATACCCTTATACACCCTGCTAACGGGGAGGCTTGGAAGCATATAGACCGTGAGTTTGCTCATTTTGCGTCAGAGGTCCGAAATGTGAGGCTCAGGCTCTCATCCGACGGGTTCAATCCTTTTGGCAACATGAGTCTTCAATACAGTCTTTGGCCGGTGATTTTGGTACCATACAACCTTCCTCCATGGATGTGCATAAAGAAGGAATACAATATGTTGAGTATGTTGATTCCAGGGCCCGATTATCCAGGAAAGTGTCTCGATGTGTATTTGAGACCTTTGATTGAAGAGCTTAAGTTTTTTTAGGACGTTGGTCATCCCACTTATGATAAGTTCATGCACGAGATGTTCCAGATGCATGCTATGGTTGTTGGTACCATTAGTGATTTTCCTGCCCGTGGGATGTTGTCGGGCAAAGTTATTAGGGGATATAAGGCTTGTCCAGAGTGCCTAAGCGATGAAGGGAGCAGTAGTCATTGCAACAAGATATGCAGATTAGGTCACCGTACTCTCCTTCCGTATGATCACGAATGGCAGTTCGATGACAAAGCATTTGATGGGACTGTAGAACTTGGTGTGCCTCCTAGAAGATGGATGGGGAAAGAAATTTTAGCAGTGCTTAATGAGTATGATTTTGGGCAGCTCAGCAATCATCCCAATATAGTGGCGGCAATACCTGACAGACCCGACATGTATAAATTTTGGACACATAAGAGCATATTCTGGGAACTCCCATACTGGAGTAAGTTGTTGATCAGGCACTACCTAGATGTGATGCACATAGAAAAGAATGTGAGTGACAGTGTGGTGGGAACCGTGCTGAACTTGGAGGGAAAGACGAAAGACGGTCCGAAGACATGCATTGATCTTAAAAAAATGGAGATACGAAGACATTTGTGGTTGAAAGAAGGGAAGAAAAAAATGCCTCAAGCTCCATACACCGTGAACCTGACCAGAAGAACGTAATTTTCAGGTGGTTGAGTTCTGTGAAGTATCCTTCAGGCTACGCAGGAAATATAGCCCGGTGTGTAAACATTCAGGACAATAAAATGTACGGGTTAAAGAGTCATGACTGTCATATTCTGCTACAACGTCTCTTCCCTAATTTCATTCGACCGTTCCTTCCCCGTCAGGTGGTGGAGCCGTTAGTAG
This sequence comes from Comarum palustre, assembly GCA_951800085.1. Taxonomy (NCBI): domain Eukaryota; kingdom Viridiplantae; phylum Streptophyta; class Magnoliopsida; order Rosales; family Rosaceae; genus Comarum; species Comarum palustre. The sequence goes on along the minus strand of OX637579.1, from coordinate 8,832,244 downwards.
CGTTGTCAAGATTCTTCCAGAAGTTATGTACAAGGGAAGTGACAAAATCTGATCTCCGGGAAATGCAACAGGACATTATTTATATCATGTGTAAATTTGAGAGGATATTTCCTCCAAATTTTTTTGGCATCATGCCGCATCTGATGATCCATCTTCCCGAGCAATTGTTGTTTACCGGTCCAGTACACTATACTTGGATGTATCCTATGGAAAGGTATGTTTTTTACACCTCATGTTTTTATTGTACATGTTCAATGTATAATCGTAACATATGACAACAAATTTATTTATATGTAGACAACTTGGAGACTACAAAGCTTATGTGGCTAACAAATCCGCGCCTGAAGGATGTATAGCTGAAGCATATTTTGCGCACGAGTGCGTCACGTACATGAAGTTGTATCTAGGAGCGTTGAAGGAAACTCCACAAACCATACCGGTTAATGAACCGAAGTTTAACCTTTCCATAGTCTCTAATGATGTTGAAGTTTATGGAATTTTACCAGAGTCCTACAAGTTGCAACCACATGAGCTAGTCATAGCCTATTGGTGGGTATTGATTAACTGTCCAGAAGTTGAATACTGGAAAGACATCCATTTTATGGAGAAAGAATTTTGGAATTTTGCTGCTCCATTTCCTCTTTTATAATCGCCATAAATTCTCTTAATCCTTGTGGGAATAGGTTTCTTTGCTTCATGTGGAATCCCTGTCACAAAAGGAAAGAAAGTTTTCAAAATAAATTAGGAAAGTCAGAATAGGAAAGATTCAAAGATAGTTAGTTTCCCAAATCAAATAAGGAAAGTTTCTCTAATCAAATTAGGTAAGTTTTCCAAAATGAAATAGGTAACTTTTCCCTTTTCAAAATAGGAAAGTTTCCTAAACTACTTATCCTCGACTTTTGCGACTCATTGAGTTTCCTAGTTAAATAAGGATTTTGCTAAAACTCCACATTTTCTTCTATTTAAGCACATTTTCACTTGTTCTCCACCAAACAATCATGGTTCACTCCAACGACTCAAATCTGTAAAATTAAGAGTTAAACAAAGCATAAATAGGGATAGAAACACATTAAAAACATAGCATTTTATGCTCTTATCAACTGTCCAGACATTCAAGGTGATCTCGACTACCACAACAAGGAGTTCGCGAACTATTTTGGCGGCTAGGTATGTAATTCTTTATTTTTGTTCATGACTCATTCATTGCATAATTAATCATATTTACAATACATTGAATATTTGGTTGCAGATGAACCATATTCAATTTGATGATCACCCAAATTGGTCTCACGAACTAAGACTTCTAGCTATGAAGCCGATAATGTCAAGAGTTTACCCGATGTGCAAGGTGAATGACGTGCAATTTATATGTGAACAGAGAGACAACAGACGGAGAACATAGAACTCTGGGGTGATGACGCATGGTGGGCGGAATGGAGTTGATTATTACGGTGTTCATGATTCAGTGGTGGAACTCATTTATGGGCAAGGCATGACAGTGCACCTGTTCAAGTGTAGATAGTTTGATACTAGAAGCTCACAGAGCATGAAGATTGATCAGTACGAGATTTTATTGGTGAACACTGCTACAAGCTGTTACGAAGATGACCCGTTTGTGTTTGCGACATCAATGAAACAAGTGTTTTATCTTGATGACCTTGTTAAGGATGACACGTGGAAAGTCGTCAATCTTGTGCACCCTCGAAACATTTACCGGGCGGCTACACTTAGAGAGGCCGAAGACGAGGAAGAAGATGTTGTGTATCAAGAACAAAGTGCAATAGGTATTCCTGACTCCTCTACAATTAATTCGCCTTAATAATTTTAAAGCGGGTCGTTCGGTTCGAATTCGTGATTTAGACGCTCGGCTTATTGATGTGGATCCAAATCAAGAAACAGACGACGACTCTTGTGATGAAGAAATGCATAGATTGCCAGAAATTAATTCTGACACCGAAGAAGACTCATCGGATGATTCCGATTACGAGCCTTCTTAGTTTGAATTTGTAATACAAATTGACGTGTGTTTTATATGCTACAAGCCGTTGAATTCATAATGCATCTTAATGTTGGTTATATATGCAGGAAATTGGTATGCCTACGGTTAAACCACCTATTTTTTTTTCTATTTGACAGTTTTAACCGACGAAATACAACATATTTTATCGGCTAAAACTGTCTTAGCGGACGAATACCCTAATTGTCCGTCGGCTAAACTGTAAACCCTAACCCCTATAATATAGCCGACGAATACCCTAATTATTCGTCGGCTAAAGTTAAATGAATAAAATAATAATTTATACCACTAGTTGCGTCTCCTTGATATGAAACTATTTGTAGTTGAAGGTCCGGACAGAATACGTAATTTAGGCGGTCAAATCATCATTTGTTTGTGTTTAGGGGTTTGACTAACGAGATTGACCGTGCGGATCGAGTCCTTAAGTTTGTCTGATGCTGCTGAAAATTTACCCCCACACATGTTTCAACACTATGATGATATCGGACGGTCGGTTTTTCGTTTCACAAGATTGATCGTCACCATCAAAATATGCATACTAATGTTGTATAACTAATTTACCAAGTATGAAGTAAATGTTCCGTTTTAAAACAAACTATACGAAGAAGCTTCAAACGAAAAAAAGTCGTGAGATAAGATATGACCGGAACAATGAAATATGTCTATGGTTGAAAAATCACGTAATTCCGATAAGTTTCGGTGCCAATACTTGCCGTCATTGCATTTTTTTCATTCGTTCTCCATAGAGGACGCCCTATCTCCGACGGTTATTTTTCTTAAAACTTTTATACCACTAGTTGTGTTTCCTCGATTTGAAACTATTTGTAGTTGAAGGTCCAGGCATAATACGTAATTTAGGCGGTCAAATCACTGTTTGTTTGTGTTTAGGGGTTTGACTAACCGGATTGACCGTGCAGATCGTGTGTGTCTGATGATGCTGAAAATTTACCCCCACACATGTTTCAACATAATGATGATATCTGACGGTCGGTTTTTCGTTTCACAAGATAAAACATGTAAATTGTACATGAACTTACTAAATAATTATAAAATGTACTTTAGCCGACGAATTTACTAAACATTCGTAGTAATTTCGTCAGCTAAAAGTGGGACTATAGCCGACGAAGTTTTTTAGTAATCTCGTCGGCTATAGTACCACTTTAGCCGACGAATTTAGGGTTTTTTCGTCGGCTAAAGTTGGACTATAGCCGATGAATTTTTTATTTCGTCGGCTATACTTCTTATATTCGGACCCAGCGACAGAACCCTATTTTCTTCTCCTTTCTCTTCTCGGCCGCACGGTTTCTCCCTCTCCTCTCGATTTTCTTTCTTTTTTTTCGACGAATTCCGGCCTCCACGCCGCCTCCCCCATCTCCCAAACAAATAAGGTATGCAATTTCATATTTATATTGTATTTATCAATATATTGAATTATATGATAATTAGGGTTTGTGATAATGTTGTTTGTGATAATATTGTTGGTAATAATGTTGAATTATATTGAATTATTTCAATTAATTGGTATAATTTAATATATTTGGGTATATTAAGTAAATTAGTGATTTTTAATATATTTGGGTATATTTAGTGAATTTGGTATATTTAGTAAATTGGGTGTATTTGGTATATTTAGTAAATTGAGTGTATTAAGTAAATTGGTAATTTTTAATATATTTGGGGTATATTTAGTGAATTTGGTTTACTTAGTATATTTAGTCAATTTGGTATATTTAGCAAATTGGGTGTATTAATTGGTATATTAAATATATTTGTGATAGCGGTATAGTGACGACGTCACATGCGGTTGGTAAGGACAATTGTTGGTGTTTGTTTGGCTAAACGCGTAGGGATAGGAGGTTGGTTACTGGTCCAAGTTTTTGCGTGGTGCAGTTGGATTTTCAAAGATATGGTTATAATCCGGTTTAGGCAACATGGAATTGTTGCCAAAGGAAGTTTGCAGTGAATGACAGAATTTGTCATCTTTTCGTGAAAAACATTAGTGACTTTCGCGAGGGTTACAGTTGGTGGATCAGTGATAGACAGAGTAGTATTCCACCTCATAAACGAGATGGAGTACAGTAAGAATTTGGTGATTCAGTTGATCAAGGATTCAAGAGAAAATCATTGCGATTCACGGTAAGTCTGCAGATGCTTTAGTTTTGACCCGAGAAGAGTGGTCGGGTGTCAGAAAATGAGGGAGTATTGGAGGTTATCATCCACGTAGGAAGGAGTGCTACGTTGGTTAAATGTGACAGTAGAGTCAGGTTAATCAAAAGGTAGATGTCCGGTGTCAGAGATAGATGGAAATGTGACAAGGTTATATGAGTTTGAGGAAATGTTGGGTATCCTTGGGGTTATAATGGATGCCTAGTGTCACGTATGTCCATGTTACGTAAATAAGTTTACTACCTTACATCCTATGTCAATAGACTTCTGGCTAGTAGTGGAAATTGGCTTATAAGGAGGATAAGTAAGGACGTTGGTCGTAAAAGGCAGGTGTTTAGGGTTTTGACAATGCTTTTCGTGAGGCGACTCAGAAGAGTTCTTAGAAGGAAGTAGACATTGGAGAATAATATCATTATTTAAGTGGTACTATTCCCCACTGTGTTGGACTTCGAGTATAAAAATTTCGAGGACGAAATTTTTATAAGGTGGGGAGAATTGTCACACCCCGAATCTTTTGAAGTTAATAAAAAGTTATCTTCTCCGTTTACTATTAGAAATTACCGTACCTACTTTGGAAAAGTGTCGGTAATTAAATTCTCAGAGAGTAGATTTTGAGAAGATAATTAGAAAATTTCGGAGGATTTTATTCGGGTTGACGACTTCTTATTTCTAAGAAGAAAGAAAAAAAATGGTAGAGGAGTTAGAAAAGTTTCTGTTTCAGGAAACTTTCCATTTTCCTTTTCTTTCCTCTTATTTCTTTCCTTTTCTTCGGTTTCTTTTCTTTCTCTTTCTCTTTCTCTTTCTCTCTCCTTCTTTTCTTCTTCTTCCTCCTCGCGCGCGACTGCCTCTCCCCTTCCAGCACTGTGCTCATCCCTGTTCTCCCTCCACCGGCCACCGTTCGACGCGCAACCGGTCCCGGTCGACTCGCCTCCACCTCCGCCGTCGATCTGGGCGGCCATCCGTGGCAGAGGAACGCTGGAGAGGGAGAGGAAGACTGCAACAGTGACTGCTACAGTTGGAGCTCACCTGGGTCGCCCTCCTCCGCCATTCGGGCCGAGTTTGGTGGGTAAGGGAAGGACCGCCGCCCTCCCTAGCAGCTCTAATTGCAAGGAAACAGCCTCTAATGAGCCAGGTAAGGAGATCGAGCTCTGAGTACGATTTTTCAAGTTTTTACTGTTCATGGTTGATTTGTGATAGTTAGGCCTTGATTCGAGTTGAATTGTGGTTAGAGAAGTTGTTGTGGAAGAGGAGGCGGTGCCGGTGATGGCCGGAGATCGTCGGTCGGAGGCTTGCCGGCGACTGTGTTTGCACAGTGAAAGGGGTATTTTGGTCATTTTACCCATGATTTTTGAATATTTGTTATTTAATTACTGTTGTGGTAAAAGTGGTTTTATTTGGGGTAAAAGGTATGTTTGGAAAGGGATTGGAAAGCTTTGGTAAAGAAATTGGAATGACCGGTAATTAGGGTTACCCCGGTAATTGTCGTTCGGTATAGGCTATATTAAGGTTGGACTTGAGTATAAGCTGAGTTATTGGTTAAGTTGGTAAAGTGTTATGGTTATCGAAAATAAATGATAACTGGAAATCCTGGAGAATGTCGGGTCGGTAATTGGGAATTAAATCTAATTGTTGAAAAGTTGTTAAAAGAAAGGAACTTGGTCAACACGTGGTCAAATAGGATTTCCTGGTCAAACTAGGAAAAAGACCAAGTCAACGTTGGTATGACTAATATAATGGTTTGTCTGTACAGTCTCTGGTTGAACGTGAGACGGGCTCGACTACGCGGTTAGTTCGAGGGTTTCGCTCGAGGAGCTTTCCGAGCGGGAAGGTCGCAATAGTACTGTGAGTGGACATATTATTTTAAATGAATGCATGCCTTAATTATTGATTTTATTGCAGGGTTTTTATGATTGTTTCGAGAATTAAATTTTCCTCGGGTTCTTGAATGTTTTATTTGGATTTATGCATATATGTCGAGGAATGGTTTTACTTATTTGTTTTGGGAAGAGTATTTGAGTTAAGTATTGTTATGAATTTTTATTAAGGGTTGTCCAATGAATATGCTAGCTAGAGTAGCGTGAGGGCGCTACTAGAGCTCTTAGCTCCGACCCTAGCCTGAGAGGTCAGGCAAACTACGTAGTGCACTATGAGGGTTGTCCATTATCATTTTACCTAGAGCTCTTAGCTCCGACCCTGGTCTGAGAGGACAGACAAGCCTGAGAGGTCAGGTTAATATTATAAGGGTTGTCCATTATCATTTCACCTAGAGCTCTTAGCTCCGACCCTGGTCTGAGAGGACAGACAAGCCTGAGAGGTCAGGTTAATATATTATAAGGGTTGTCCGTTATTATTTTATATTGCTAGCATAGCGTGAGGGCGCAACTAGAGCTCTTAGCTCCGACCCTAGTCTGAGAGGTCAGACTTATTATGTTTGTGAACATTTCTCTTCCCATAAACCTTACTTGTTTATCTTATCATGCAGTTGTGGGAAATTTAGTATTTGTGGGCATGCATAAATGATATTTAAATCTCTAAATTTTTGGGAGAGCATAAAAAGGAAGTAGAGTTTTTATATTTGATTTTCGTCCACTCACTCTAACAGTTTTCAATGTTTCTCCCCTGGGCCCTTCGTTTTTAAATGCCCAGTGATGCAGTGTTCTTGAGATGAGGTCGAGCGCGTACGAGAGTCGAGGCATAGTCGATCAATCTGTTGCTGCCGCAATTTCTTAGGGTAATCATCTTTGTAGACTGCTCTGACTAACCCAGTTTAGCTAGTTTTGTAGGAAGGGTTGGCCATTTCAAGGGGGTTTCGGTAAGAAGTTCTCTTGAGGTGGTCCCCGCAGGATTTACTCCGGGTTAAAGGGGTTTAACCCGGGGTGGGTCCTGACACGGAGGCCCCTCGCTCCTCCAGGCAGCCGAGCGTGCCTCACTCCTCTCGGCAGTTGTGACCTCCGACTCAGGCGGAGGTGTCTGCACCACGTATGTCTGAGATACACAGGGCACCGACTTCAGACCCTACTGTTTCGGAGGGTGGGTCTTCGGGGGTACAGATGCCGCCGCCTCTTCTCTACCTTCCGCGCTTGATACCGGCATTACCTGCAGTCGATGACTCAAGGGCGCCGATTTATCCACTACCCCCGTAGGTGACCCCATCAGCGGTGTACCTGTTCGTGCCGTTTGATACAGATTTAATTTCTGCGAGGGTATCATCATCAGCGAAAGAGTCGGAGTCCGTCGCATCCGCCCCAACGCCCTCAGGTAATGATTTTATAAATAAGTTGTTATGTTATAATGTTATAATAAAAATAATTTATTAATAATCAACTTATAATAGGCACCGTCGGAGCCAAGCCGACAAGGAAGAAGAGAGGTCCCGTCACAGGGAAGGCTCTCGAGAAGACAGGGAGTACCTCGGGAAGGATCGTCATTGATACTGACGGGGATGGGGACGTAGTATCGGGCGGCAAGACGAGGATGTACTCCGGCCGCGTGGGAGCGCTTTTTAGGGATAGAGTCCCTATGTTGTGGTCAGACTGGGGCGAGGTTCCACAGGTGGTTAAGGACATGGTCCACAACGCAATGTCGGTAAATATAACAAAATTCACATTTAACATTATTTAGTACATTGTAGATTTATGAACGCCTAAACTAATAAATGTTTTAATGCAGGTGTGGTTTGACGTTCCCCAGTACCTGAGGAACACCTAGGCGGATGTTGTGCATGGAGGAAGGTACGTTGCAAAGTTAATGACAAAAAAATATGTATAATTAATAATATTTATATTTTTTTAGCGTATTACAGGTACAAGAAGTGGAAGAACGAGTTACGGACCCACTGGACTACACATGAGAACGAACGTTTTGGCACCCCCCTTGAGTTCCAGTTCAGGGAATACGAGTGGCGTTGGCTTCTGATATCGGAATTCAACAACCCACATAAACAGGTAATTAAAAATAATAATGTATTATATTGAATTATATTTAATACGTTTTAAAATATTTTACTAATTTTTTTCCTTTGTAGGCCGTTTCCCGGGTGAACGCTCAGAACCGTCAACGCAACACAAGGAACCATCATGCCGGTTCTAGACCGTTAGCATCATTGATGGAGGAGGCGGCCAGGGAACCTCCAGAGGTCAACCAATATGTCTATACGTACGAGAAGACATATCCTGACGCTCAGGAGGATATTGTAAGTCGTTTTACGTTTTCAAATTTAGTAAATTATATATATATATATATATATATATATATATATATATATATATATTTCAAAATGTTAATTAATTATTTTTTCCTATCAAATTAGGCGAGGGTGAGGCAGGCTAGTGACGAGGTGATGGCTGCTATAATCAGGGAGACATGGCCTGACACGCAAGAGGAAGACATGTCCGAAGCCATGTCCCGGATCGACACTTCAGATCTCAGCGTTGGGGCGAGGATCATGTGCACAACATTCCCACCACGAGGAAATAACTTCTACTGTCGGGGTTTAGGAAAGAAGGGCGAGGGGGTACTGAAGACCACTCCCGGATTTCAGAAAAAAAGGAGCCTCGACCAGCAACAGAATGACTCAGCTTGAGGCGGAAGTTCAGATGTTACGGGAACAGCAAGCCGCCCAGACAGCATATACTGCCGCTTTACAGGAGTATAATGCAGCAGTATATGCCACCCAGTAGGCACAGCAGCAGCAGCAGATGTTCCAGTACATGCAAGATTTTTCAGCTGCACAGCTTCACGGACTTTCGCTTCCACTCATGCCCACGCCTATTCCCTTACCTCAACCGCCGCAACCTCCCCAGCAACCTCATCCTGGCGCAGATATTGATTTAGACGATATCGACTTTATTTAGTTTTTTAGATTTATGAACAATTTATAAATTCAAAATTTAATGCAAAATGTTTATGTTACTTTTGATGGTGTTTGTTGTTGGTTATCAAATTGTTTGTGTAATTTGTAGCTTGCTTGGATGGTAATTTAGAAATTTTGTAGTTTTTTTAGTATAAAAAGTATTATAGTCGACGAAATTTACCATAATTCGTCGGCTATAGTAATTTTTTTTTTCAATGTTTAGCCGACGAACTTTACCATATTTCGTCGGCTAAAGTTGTAGTTACGTCGATGAAATGTACAATATTTCGCCGGCTTTTCTCCATTTAATTTTTAATTTTTTAAAATATTTAGCCGACGAAATATAGTATATTCGTCGGCTAAAGTATTTTAAGTTGGCCAACGAAATATTAATATTTCGTCCGCTAAAGTAAGAGTTTGGCCGACGAATTTTTTGAAATTATGTCGTCGGCTAAGTTTACACTTAGCCGACGAGTTATAGCCGACGACTTCTTAGCCGACGAATTGTTGAAACAGGCCGACGAAAATATTTCGTCGGCTAAAGTGCTTATCCTGATAGTGTTAGGGTTTTTAGGGTGCAAGTGTAGGAGGTTTTAGGATTAAAAAATCAAAAAAAGCCTAAAACGGTCTTTGACAAAATCATCAAAATAGTTTTTTATCATCAAAAGCCACATGTCAAACATTAAATGGAATTGAGGACCACATCAGACTACCACGAGATCCTCCGGAAGGACTGAAAGATTCCTCCTAAAAATACAATCTTAACCTTCTTGAATCCACCGTCCTAGATTATTTTGCTTTTAATATATACAAAAAAAATATTTTTGAATCCATCTTTTTCCTTACGTTCATGATTAAGTTTAAATTTTAACGGAATATAATGTAATATATATATATATATAATTATACTTGTTCAAAAATATTAATCCATTTGCATGTATATATACATATACATAGTTTTGATGAAAAAATAATTCATACATATATACAAACATATATTCGTCTAAAAATAATTATAAATAATTCATCCAAATGAAATTCGATTTGAGATTTTCTATTTTATATAATAACCTTGAATTTCGATGGAGATTTCTGAACAAAAAAAATCGATACGGGAAATATATTGACATTTTGTGCTGATAACCCGTAAATTTAAGGAAAAATAATGACGAGTAAAAATTTCTAAAACTAAATTTTGATTGACAAAACAATAGAAATTTTTCATTAATATCGTAATTGTGAGTTTGTGACCCTAAAATGTGTTAAATTATTATAATATTAGACTCAATTAATAAATACATTTAATATAGCATTATAGCTCATGTAAGGTAAAAAAATCATCTCGATAAAAAAATAATTTAATATTAGATGAAAAAACAGATATTATTATTATTATTATTATTATTATTATTATTATTATTTTGGTTACAAAAGGGGCACTAAAGCCCAATGAAGAGAAAAGAGAAACGTAAACTAAGGAACATCAGTTCTAGTTCTTATAGGCCTAACTATACCAATAAGATCATCAAGATAAGCAGCAACAACATGAGTAAGGAGCTCTACAAAGATGATAAGACCAGGGCTCACCCCAGGTTAACCCATTAAACCCTAAGTAAATCCTACGAAGACCATCTCAAGGGAAATTTTACCAAAAATTTCAGCATAACTTCCCTTGAAAATGACAAACTCTACCTGCAAGCTAAACCACACTTCTCTAACTTTAATATACAACCCTAAACACTTGGAGCCACCCTGCTCCCAAAACTAATCACAACATCTCCCACAAAGTTCAGAGCATATCTAGAGGAGTAAGGAAAACCTTAATGACAACGGAAACAGAAATACAATGATGACTATGCCTCTTCTCATGTAGGCCCGACCTCTGCTAAGCTGACTTGTAAAGGCATTTAAAACGAAAGGCCTAGGGGAATGTATTTTAAAACACGTTAGAGTGAGTGGACAAAATAACTGATTTACATAATTGAAAACATATCTTTATACCTTCCCAAAAGTATGTGCATTAAAAACCTTAAATGCATGTATAATATAACAATTTCCAAAACGATAGTTTAAAATAGAATAATCACGTCAATCTCATGGCTTAAAAAATCGATATATAAATAAAGAAGGGAGAAAATATGAAACAAAGTCGTAAACCAATCTCATTGGTTAAAAAATACGACAAAAGTAGGGGAAGATGTTTCATCATACGAGGAGCCTTCTAGGCTAGGATCGGAACCTTACTACTACTTCCATATCACTCCACCTAAGAGGCTCTGTACCGTCCAACTCTAATAAGGGCTGGCTAGAAATAATATACATGCCAACCTTTTTATGGTGAAATAAAACAAAACCGAAATCCATAAAAGTCTCTTCCCACCACTAAAATAGTGCATCCCATGCATCATGTACAATTCCCCAACCGTACTCAGAATATAAAAGTCATAATCAAAAAATTTCTCAATATAATTATGAATTTCCCCCATGTCCCACATGTTAAACAATAATTGAAAATAAATTTCAGAAATTCACGTAAAATTCTCGGGAAAGGTAAAACCCTCTTTCCGCCCCCTTTGTCTAAATAAAGTAACAAAACTCGGGATCATATCAAATCATATTTCCTAGGAGCCCAAAGCGTATATACACTCAATAAAATTCTTAAATCTCATACTTGAAATTCAAAGCTTAAAAACAATGATCCCTTTGTCCACGATAAAAGTTATAACATAATATGACCATATAAAATTTTAATACGAAATCCGTCGAAAATCTCATTTTCAAAAACTTCCCAAATAACGAGGTTTCCTTCTGAAAATAAGTTCGTAGAAAATAATTCATAAAAGGGAAAATCAATTTCATCATTTAAGATTCTCGAAGATTAAATCATGAAATTTAGAATAAAAACACTACATGCATTAATTCAAAACAAAGGTCCACTCACAGTACTTAATGCAATCTTTTCATTGCTCGGAATACTCCTCGAGTGCCGCCTCATAATATCTTCAAGTCAATCCGCGTCTGACGATAAACTTTAAAACAGATTGATCAGACCAGACTCCACAATAAATATTGACTAGATTTTTCCCTTGTTCAACTAGGAAATTCTAGTTTGACCCAGAGTTGACCAAACTCATTCCTTTTAACGACTTATCAACAAATATAATTAATTCAGATTATCGACTCGAAGTTTAGTCTCCGATTCCACAACCTTAACACATCAGCTTTCCTTAATATTGACTAGATTTTTCCCTTGTTCAACTAGGAAATTCTAGTTTGACCCAGAGTTGACCAAACTCATTCCTTTTAACGACTTATCAACAAATATAATTAATTCAGATTATCGACTCGAAGTTTAGTCTCCGATTCCACAACCTTAACACATCAGCTTTCCTTAAATTAATTTTCTTCCTGATTATTGATCCAACGTTTAGTTATCGACAACCACACTTGATACTTAGACTTCATTTAAATAACTTATCAGGTGTCGAGTTATCGTATAATTATTCATGAAATTAATATGAACGTCATACTCTAATTTTAGCTTGAGTTGGCATAATTATGAAACTTTGATACTTTGCAAATACGGAAACTCAAATATTATTTTTTCCAATAACATCAATTAGGACTTCTCCAGTCGACCATTTCCTCAATTTTGACCGAGATCTGTGAGTTGACCAAATTTCCAATTAAGTATTTGATTGACTTATTTTATCCGGTTGCCATGATTGACTTTTTACCGGTCAACTTTTCAAAAATAGAAAATTTCCATACGTTCAAAAAATGGAAAGTGGAAACTTTCTATTTCTGGTTTTTTTGAAGTTCCAATTTATTATTTAATGATAACTCTTCGACTTCAAAATTAACGAGGGAATCGATTCCTGCCTCTTCGGCTCTCTGCCGAAAACTTGTCTAACCGGAACCTTCACCAGTTTCTGGTGACTTATCAGAAATTCGCCATAATCTCCTTACTTGCTCCAAATCCCAAGTTCTCGACCAACAAAAACAGGAGAACACTCAGTTAATACCAAAACAACTCAGTCATCACAACATAGTAGCACAATAACAATCACATAACAATTCTAACATACCACTTGCCTCTATTCTGACCAAATCCAACAAACGCAGCATCAACACATTAAAACACCTAACATTATAGCTCAAAAGCACACTCCCTCACCTTTGATAACCAACAGACGACAAGGTGGTGCCATGGCAGTCCTCAGCTGAGCACTCAAGCTCTGCTTCTCTTTCTAACCACAGCCGTTGTTCACGTACAAACCACCAGTCAAGCTCACGACCTCAAATACAACAACAATAACAAGAATAGTTCAAAACGTCTCTTACCTCTTATCTGCACTAGTCTAGGAGACCAACAGCTCCTCCTTCAATCAAACTCATCAAGAAAAACCTCTAATAGTCCTAGACGCAGCCTCAGTCACAGTTGTCACATCCCGAATCTTATTTAGTTACTTTGATTATTTTACGTGAGTTTTACCACTTCGGAAACAATCTTTACCATTCAAGAACTCTAGTGTTAACTCTTGGTTGGGTGATCATTTTGGAAGAGTTCTGTAAGGAAAGTTATTAAGGACACTACTACGTTGATGCTGGTAAGTAATTTCTTGGAGTTGGTATTAAAATTTTAACTTTTTAATCATTTTTTTCTTTACCTTGAGTAATTAGGGGTTTTACCTAAACTAGTATAAGAGGAAAAAAATGAAATCTGGAAGTTTCCAAATCGGGAAACTTCGGTTTAAAGAAGAAAAGAACAGTATATCTCTCAGTCTGGCACAGACCGACTCGGTCTCGACCCCGACATCATCTCTCTGCAGCGGTGGAGCTCGATCGCTCCCTCCGCCTCAGGCCGCCTCTCGGCACACCGGAGATAGCCCTGACTTCGCCTCGTCGTCCCCGACCTCTCTGTGGTTTCGATTTGAAGAGATGGGCTTCGGGGAGAGAGAAAAGGAGGAGAGAAGGTGACCGAGTTTTCGATCCGGGTTACGACGGCAAGCAAAATTGGTGTGTGTAGCTTCACCTCGAGTTTGTGGACCTAGCTGTGGTGTTGGTTTCGTCAAAGGAGGCTTGAGGAGGGAGATTCGAAGAGATGAAGCTCAAGGAGTTCTCGTCCATGGTTCTGTGTCTTCCGGTCACCGGCGAAGGAAAGTGAGGTATGAAAGATGATCTACTCTTCGTGTTCTACCTCTTTATATAATTGAATTCAAGTTTGGTTGAGTTTTGAGGAAATTGGATTTTAGGCAGTGTTTGCAGCTTCTGTATAAGGCGGCGGTGGTGGTGGTTTGCTATTGTTGGCTAATTTCAAGTCATTAGGAATCTTATAGCACGATTTGGGACTGTTAGATATATTGGAATTGCAGGGACTAAGAATGGGATGATGTTGGGTGCTGGGGCAGTATTGTTCGACGGCAGCAGTAGTGGCTGCTGTGCTCGACGATGGAAGTGGCGGTGATAGTGGTGCTTAACATATTTGGGTTTGGTTTCTATTTTAGAGTTGGGGGTTGAGGTCATTATGGATGCAGTAGAAGATTTAGTTTATGTCGCAGGCTATTTGATTTGAACAGAGAGGTATGGGATTCTGATGAGCAAGATGGGGTGTCCAGTAATGGATAGGCGATGAAGACTAGAATGAAGAGTGGGAGTATTTTTGGTTGTGAAATTGGAGTCCAGCATGCAAGTTACATTATACTTGAATTTGGATTTATTATAATGATTAAGCGAAATTGGTGAGTCTAGATACGAAGCTAGTGATCAAAGGAGTGAGCCTTGAAGTATGATTATATTAGTGATGGGGGAATGGTGGTGACAAGATATGGGTCGTTGATGTTGAATTGATGCTTGTTGAAGTGTGAGATGGGTGTCCTTAGCAATTTGAAGATTTGAATAGATGGACTGAAGGTGATATGTCGACGTTCTCATAATAAAAGATTTGGTTTGAAGTTCGAGTGCTTGCTATCTGTTTCACAAGCGGCAGGGTAAAGGCTTTCAGAAGCAAGTTGCTGACTTACTAATTTTATCTAGCGTCGGAACTAACACTCGGATTCCAAGGACTAGTTACTCGAGAAGCGTAAAGCTCGTGAATATCGGACTGTGGGTGGAAAGCTTTGGCTATTTTGGGGCAATGCATGAGAAGTTTTCCGAGTCTTGTGAAACTTAAGCCTAATAGGTGAGTGGACGTTTGTTTTAAATTAAATTTATATGCATCGTTCATCTTATGAGATTTTCTAATTTACTGGATTATTTTATTATTCATTTTTATCCGGTATTTCTTTTGATTTTGAGGATTATGGGATTTTCATTGGTGAATTATTTGGTCACATGCATATGCATATTTTTTTTATATACATGTTGTGATGAAAATATATTATATTCGTACCGGGAGTATACTCCGCCATAATGTTATATTAAATATTTAACGACCGTCATTATGAGCGTGACGTGAGCGCGAGGCGCAAGCGTCGTAGCCCCGTATGAGTATACATATATTAATATATATATATATACAGAGTCAAATCATGAGCATATATAATATTCTTATCGGGAGTATACTCCGTCATCATGATGTGGTCATTCCTGCCACCATTATAGCGTGACGTGAGCACAAGGCACGAGCGTCGTAGCCTGGTTTGGATATACATGTGTGGTCATGTGTTTGAGCGAGGCTCACTTTACTTCATGGTTTAATTAGCGAGGCTAGTTACGTATATGATCACATTTTCAATATTTTATCCAGCAAGGCTAGTCGATGTTTGTTGATTTTCACCCTTAGGCATGCATTACGTAATTTTCTTGTAAATAAATTGAGAAAACATGAACTCTTGTTTAATTAACTACTTATTTATTTCTGTCCACTCACTAACATGTTTTCAAAATATTTTTCCCCCTTCAGTTTTAAATGCCCAGTTTGCAAGTTAGCTTAGTTGTGTTCGGACGTACGTGGAACGAGGTACAGTCAACTCTCTTCCATTTATTTGTATTTATTTATGTTTTCATTTGTCACCATTAGAGTTGCTCTAAACCTTTGTTAGTTGTGAGATAGTTTTAGATCGTTTTGCAAATTTGGGAGGTATTGTGGATTTGGGGAGCACGTAGGGCTCCAGGAGTTATAAGGTTAGAGTTGTTTTTAGAAGTGTTGCAGGTTTTGATTAGGAAGGGTTATCCACTCTTAAGGGAGGTGCTGCCGAAATTCCGGTAGAATCTTCTTTGAAGGTGATCCCCGTAAGACTCACCTCGGTAATTAGGGTAAAAATCAGGGAAAGTCTTGACAACCCTCGGCTGCAAAAAACATGAACCAAAAACCTAAAATTAAACCCAAAAATCACGGTAAACAAGTTGTAGTCGCAAAAACACTTGACCAAATACCCCAAAGCCACTGCCTCCCTTTTGAAACAGTAGCAGCTACCTCAAAACCTCCTTAAATGCGTGTCTGGGAGAGAGTGGGAGAGAGTCAATAATGATTAAATAAGGTGAAATTAATTTTGTCTCATGTCTAATACCAACTCTACAGTCTTTTTCAATGTAAAATGACTTTTGAGTGGAATTGCATAACTTTGACATGGTAATTACAGAACACTTAACACCTGAGAACAAAACTTCATGCAAAATGCTTCAAGGATTGATGGAGCCAAACATCCAAGAACCAATGACGGCACTAAAATCCCAGAAGCGGGTGATAATGTGACCTGTGTTTGATGGGAAGGCGTGCAACATCAAGGCATTTTCTTAACTCCAATTGCTTGTGTTTCAACTCTGCTGTGAAAGTTAAGTTTGCCTTATTTTGATCCACAAAACCAATCCTCAAACCATATATGTCATGCCAACCTGCATTAGATGTGAATGAGGTACACTCAAATTTGCAATCCCCCTCGCAATTTTTTCTCAAGGCATAAAAGTAATTTATGATCAGCTTCTTGATAAACCAGAGGAATCTTTTCTGGCCCTAATATCCCCATGGCCAAGACGGTAGACAACCCCAGATTCTTTTGCCTTGTGAATAAAAGAGAGTTCCCTCTCAATACTCTGATCAGCATCAGAAATTTCTGGATCATTATGAGGCACTGACCTCACCTCATCAGATGTACTAGCTTCTGAGATTGGCTTACTCGACTCCTTGTGCTCAGCCAGGAGAGGAACACCAAGTGAGTAAACACTTCCAGTAGGAGCTATAAGAACTCTTGAGCAAGAGGACTCATCTTCCGAATCTGTATCCCCATCACTCTCCAATGACCGCTCCTGAGCTTCCTGACGAATAAATTTCTCAAGGCTTTCAATTAATAACTGTTCAAATGTCTGGTGACTTTCCTTCCTAACATCCTTGTAGCCATACCTATTGAAGTAAATAACATCAGACATCTAAACAAATCGTGACGAGAAACAAAAAGGAAAAATACAAAACAAGAGACCTTAATACAGCAATGACTTCCCCACATCTATTAGAACAATTTTACTGAGGCTGCACTTTGTTTCGTGTGCTATCAGGGTTCAGCATTAAATTAGGGACATCTCAAAAGAAACAATAATCAGAAGATATAAGTATATTCATTTACACTGCCCCATAATTTTATACTGAATGTAATATGAGAGAAGTAACTGGTGGGCTTTGATATTTTTCTTTTTCTCTATAGTTCCTGCTGTAAGAAAATAAGGATCAATCTTTGGTATTTTGAAACTTTAAGAACAAAAACAGTGAAAATAGGTAAACAGATGGTTAAAGGATTACAAGATTTATAGGAAGTATTTTTCAGAGTGACCAATAAGATGGATGGTAATGATTCTCAAAATTTATATTTTAAATTATGGATGTCTGCAAATTTTTAATGCAAGGTTAACCCTTCTAGTGGTTAAGGCTTGCACACACACAGAAATCTACATACATATCTATATAGACAATTCTGCACAAGATTACCAAAGGCCATTAGATAGGTTTTGTAAGAGGAAACAAACTGCAACCACAGTTGAAACATTTTTAAAAAGGTTTCAAAACAGCACCTAAATATCAAACCCAAGAACACCAATTGCAAAGCAAAACAGAAACATAACGAAAACACAGTCAAAGGAAGAACCCAAAATTTTCCCCTCAATTAAAAAGATGATTTCATGGTTATCAAGATGCAGAAAAGAAACCATAGGAAAAAAACAGACCAATAAAGCAAAATTGGATATGATCAGAATCATAGAAATCAAGTAATATATCCAACTATGAGCCAACCTTAAAAGCGGAAGAACAGGTTTAAATGAAACCAAAACCGAAACCCCGCAACGGCCAACTTATGTTGGTATGCTCAATGATAGTAGATGCCTAAACTTTAACTGAGAAAACTAATATGTATGAATCTTATATTTTTTTGCCAGTCTTCACTATCAAAACTAAAAGGCCAGGACTTGGGGGTCTGTTTGCATTTGTAGCTTGTCACTTCCACACAGATAACTCTTCCTAATTTCTAGAACATTAAATACCAATCCGTAATAACCAAAAAGAGGAAAATCCAATATGTAATTTGGTTTGGGATTTACAGCAGCAAATCCCAAACCAAATTAGGTATTCCATTTACTAAATTGAAAACTAACACTGCATACCAGTTGAAACATGCCCATGTTGTCATTAATTTCACAAAATACAGAAGTCATTAATTTCACTAAATTCATTCCTACTTGCTAAAACCCAAGCCTCAGTACAGTGTAAAAGCCTAGGAAAGTTCATTTCTCTTGATTGCCAAAAATGAGGGTATTGAACTGGATGATATAGACGATTCAAAGGTAAGAAGCAAATAAAAACTAAATATACACAAGATTAATTCTTACCTTAATGTAGTCAGTTTGATTCCTACAAAGAACCTAAAGGCCTCTTTAGATACAATACAACAAAATCCAAGGTTGTCATCAGTTCATTGATAAACAGACAACATAAATGTCCACAGTAACTTGCTTGATTTTCAAAAAATCTATCTTTACAATTACTATCCAAATTGGGAGGTATCCACCAAAATTTGAAACTCTGCACCACAACAAAGCGATGCATTAGAGGAAACATAAATAAAGAAACTAACAACAAAATCAAAGAAAAAAAATACATGATCAATATGAAAACATAACCTCACATGATCATCTGAATCTCATCATTGTAGTCTACCTTCTTCACCTTCTCTGCATTCATAGAAATTCAACCAAGAATTCATATAAATTCAACCAATAAGATACAGATCATGTATTGTTATCAACTTCTACCAAAGATTGAGGGAGATTGAGGTAGCGATAACATTCTGCTATCAACTTGTAGAGAGGTTGATGGAGAGGAAAAAATCTAGGTCGAGAGAGAGGAAGAAGAATCTAGAGAGTTAGAGGGAGATGAAGAAACTTCGGGCAGGAGGGAATTGTCTCGCCCCTTTTATCCTCAGCACTCGTCTCTTCTCCCCCATTGCCTTCTCTGCGTCAATCAAATGATCAAAACAAAAGAATGAAGCGGTGAAGTGGGACAGGCGTTCGTTTTGGGAGCAAACACGCAGAGACTGGGGGAAAGCTAGTAAATCAACAAAAGAGGGAAGGGCAAAAGCGACCACAGAACGTAACAAGCCTGAATCTTTAGAGCTATTGTAAAATTCATTAATCAGTAAAACAACGTAACAAGCAATCAGTAGAAAAACTAATGACTGTATAACAACAAAAAGAAGAGTAAACTTTCTGCATTCATCATGTATGCAATATTCTGTATAAACTTTTTGGTTGTTGTCTGGAACATAGTTATGAAATCAAGGTTAGCTAAACACAAATTTGAGTACAATCAAACATTAGAATATATGTGATCGAAGATTATCAGTGCCAAGCCATTAAATGACAAAAACAATTCATGACGCAAACATCCGCTCCTAAACCCTTGCACCACCGAACCCCAGAATCAGTAATACAAAAACGTGAAAGGCCCAAATTCATTTGCAAAGCAAAATTGAACTACATGCACCAAATTTGAAAACCAATTAGCCAAAAGAAGCTTACCATGCCAATACATAAGACATAAGATCATAAAATGGTTCTGTTCACATTGCATATATCTTGTAGTAGACATAAATTGGGTTTTGATTTACTAAAACAATCGTTTAATTTATACTCGGCAATTTGGTAATTTACCAAATACAATTTCAGTTTGTCTGCCTTGGGCTTTGACATAAGAACAGTGTTAATTCCTTCAAAAGACTTGTAGTAGACACATAAAAGAAACTCTGAGACTTGGAATCATCTTAAAACGATTTTTCTTGAATTACTTATGAATTTTCAAAGTTCAGTTACAGAGACAGGTTTTGCTGAAAATTCCTAAACTTAGAATCTAAAAGCAAATAAGAAACTCTATGTGGCACAAAACTTCAACCTACTAAACAACTAAAAACAATGTTTTAAAAAGAAGAAAACACACAAAGTTTACAATGTAAAGGACTAATCATCATTACAACACAACTAAACAAGTAATAAGTAAGGGTAGTTCTAAATCTTATAGCTAGCTCTAAGCACCTCAACCTTTGGCTCCACCTTCAATTTCAGAAACTAATGACACATTTAGGAACCTTATAATCTAATCATTAGATATGTACAATTTCATATCAAAACAACAACTCAAAAGCAAAGAATCCAACTAAAAACAGAAATCTGAAAATCACAACAAAATCCTGACTTTCTGACCAGCAGACTATTTTGGCTAAAAACAGTATAGTTCGGCTAAAAAATTGAGGCTAGTGTCTTCATGACATTTGTAGTAGACAGCCTAATGATCACTTGAGAACTGGAATCGCAGCAAAATCATTTTTCTACAATTACTTATGATTTTTGGAAGTTGAAGACTTGAACCGGCAACATCAGCAGTATCAACAAACAACGTCCTCCTTACCTCTGATATTCCCAGACGACTTTAAGCCTGTGTTTCAACCCCAGCCGCCACAGCAGCTCCTCTCCTCCTAGTTATCGTCCACACTTAGCCACATTTGAGGTGTCAACCTGCAGCCCTTAGCCTAGAATCAGAACATCCAAAGTTGCTTCAATAGCTCCTCCATGGCTTCTCGATCTTCGCCTCAACCTTTCTAGGGACATAAGATACTCGCCTGAGCTTACAAAAGTTGCTGGAACGCAAGATAGGGTTCAAAACCAAAAAACACAGATTTAGGGCTTTTCAAATTTGAGTTCAATCTCATGAAATAAGAACATAAAATGGAAGAGGAAGGAAGTAGGAAAAGAACCCCACCATTTATTGCCTGCGTTGGCGTCGAACTCACTGTGAATCGATGAGCACGCCGCGGACCACCATGATCGTTCTCTCTTTGGAAGTAGAGAGAGTGGCCGAGGAGAGAGTGGGTCGGGGATAGTGCCTGCAGAGAGAAATGGAGGGGCAGAGAAATCAGGGGAAGAGGTAAGATCAGTAAAGATTCAAGAGGTGGCGATCAAGGGAAAGGGTGAGAAGGGAGGGCAAAGGCGGAATGTTCAACACGGAGGCCCAACATGAAAGAAAAGATAAAGCAAGATCTGGGAAAAAGAGACATGAAGAAAGATCGAGATCGAGAAAGAGAGAAATCGAGTGAAGCTTACTGTTGTTAGGGAACCAATGGTGATGATCTGATGGCTAAGATACCAAAAACAGTGGCGGCTCAGCGATGGTGGCTTCGGTGAACAGGACCGGGCTCGCTGAGGAGGGGTTGTGGCTATAGTGAAAAGGTTGGAGCACAATTGTTATATAGGGGAAATGAGAGCAATATGATCCTAGTGTGCGATAAACTTCCTTAAACCCTGAAACATTTGTATATATTTGAAAGAGCAAAAGAATGCACAAGAAATTAGTACAAAAAGAATTTTGATGGAAGAGGAGATTAATGAGAGAAGAAAATGACCTAGACCTAAGAGAGATGCAGCGTGAGGAGATGGAGATAGAGTTCGTACTCTTTTGTATATTGAGTCTTAGTTTTAGAAAATATTTTCCCTTCTTTTCTAAAAATGAAAATGTGAAAACGATAATTTGACGTTTTTCCATTTTACATGTAAAATTGAAAACCAATTTTCAAAAATAATTTTCTACATTTTTGAAAATATGCTAACGAACATGTTTTAAAGTCATTTTCATTTTACAAACCGAAAAAGAGAAAACATTACCAAACGCCACCTTATATGGTTTATCCAGATGTGCACAGCCTCAACCAAGTAGATACTGATGATGTAATTTGTTTTGAACATAGGTAGTTCATCACAATTGTCAATTAAAGTATATAATATTTGGAATTATTTCATTCTTTCAAGTTTTAATTTTCCTTGATAAAAAGGTTTGATCAAGTGAGATGCATGTGTAAATTTTGAAGAATAAAAGAATATAAATTTAATAAACTGTATTTCCTATATTTGTGACCGCGGAAAAAATAACAATGTTCTGACTTTGAGGACTAGGAGTTTAGGACCATAACAAGATATGTTGTAAACCAAGAGATGGTAACTTTCTCCATCACGAAACAGAGTATGATTTCCAAAAAAATACAGGTTTAAAGTTAAAAACATAACAAAAACCCAGAAACAATGGACTTAGAACAGTGAAAGAAAAATCTTACAAAAGGGGAAAAATAGAAAGTTTTAAGAAAAAATATACAGAAAAAGAGGCAATGGTGCAATAGAGGAAAAGAATCCTCAAACAAGAGAACTCAATAGCACTAGAACTTGAAGAAAACAACATTTATCAACTCACTGCAACTTTTTGGTTTAGTAATGAGTAATGAGGCTGATAGCTAGTAGTTTCTGATCTCTAAGGAGACCAAAAATTTGTTCATTAAAAAATGATATGATTTCAAAATGCAATTGTTTTATAGTGTGGTGCCACAATTTGTAACCAAACAACTGACGAAGTACAATCCAAAAAGAAACCAATTCATTAAGTTCAAAGTGAAGAGGACATCACAATCAAACCTTTCAAAGTTTATGAGCGAATGAGATGGAAAACGAGTGCTCAATCATTCCCTTTCCATATTGCCTGTTAATTGCTCTCGATACAATATCTGCAGCTTGCAGGGAAAGCTGAGTATGATTCTAGAAGTCCCCAAGTTTCGTATCCTCACAAATTTCTGCCTTGTGTCTTTTAAGCTTTCCATTTCAGTTTAGAACTTTCAAGATTTCTTTTATTAGGTCTTTTATGCTTCAGTTTGGATATTTAAGAGTCCTAATGAGTCTTTAATGTTAATTAATGTCTCGGTTATCTTCTCTAGTATAAATAAGTGCAAGTGCCCATTGGCTAGCCAATGTTATATGATATGAATAATATTATCAGAGCCTTTGAATTTACCTGTGATGGATTCGCATGAAGCCTAGTTTTGGAAGAGAAACCTGGGAGTGGTTCCTAGATCACAGTGTTCTGTATGAGTTTAAAGGCCTAAGCTCTAGAGTTTGTCGATCCTGGTATCTAGGCAGTAGGTTTGCTGCATCATATAGTAATATCCAACTAATGAGACATTTTGCAACTATACCTTTAAATGGAGCAAACCTTAACAGGATAGTCAGGTGTGTAAAAAGCAGTGAGTACTAGTAAGTGAGAGAAAGTAAAACAGTTGCTCCGATTTTAAACAATACTTAACAATGCATTTATGCAAAAGCTTGTTTGAGTAAATTCTCTAGAGTAACCCAGAATATTGAATTAAGGATTAAAAATGAATAACAGAGCTGAACAAAAAAAAGATTAAGTATTTTGGAGCATAATGAGTATTACCATATGCATTTCCAATCTCATCAAAGCTTGAAATGGAGCAGATTGACACCAGGCAAACCACCAGCAAAAACCAATTCACAACAGGGATATAAATCTGCCCCATAAATTTTCGGGAGGTATGAAAATGTGGCTGTTGTCATTGCACGACTAGCAATCAATGCAGCAATATTAGCAATTAGGAATACATGCCAAAAAGAACCACCTGCAGCCAAAGACATCTCAATAATTAATTTGATACTAATGAGAGAACACAGAGACCAACAGACCACAGCAACCTAGCTAACAAAGCTAGAACTAGCTCTACAACTAGCTAAACCATCAATGTCATCAAGGATCACATTTTTAACAAACACAGGAGTATCCAAAACACAAAGACCATGAGAGTTCCCCAAGCTATGCTTAGCCAAAGAATCAGCAGCCATATTCTTCTCCCGGTGCACATGCCTCACAGACACAGAATCCAACTGCTGCAATAACACTTTGCAATTCACAATGATAGTACCAAGAGGATGGAGACCAGCATGTCACTTTGCAACAAGGTTACAAGAACTGCAGAATCAGACTCTACCTCCAGCTTTTTAAACTTGAGATGAATAGCCAGCTGCAAACCATAAAACAAACCCCAAGCTTCAGCTTGCAGCACAGACCCAACTCCAATATTAGCCATGAAACCACCCTGCCAAACCCCAAAGTGATCCCTGAAAATACCTCCAGCACCAATGAAACCCTGCCTATCCCTGGAACCATCCACATTCAACTTCACAGCTCCCAACTCAGGTTTAGACCAAGACAGCATCTTATGGTGAACTTCAGCCTGCATTTTAAGCTTCCTAGAGGCCCTATCCCAATCAACAGCCTAATCCATGATAATATCAGCAACATTATGGGGGTAAATAAAATCTTCCTCAAAAGCACTCTTGCACCTCCACTTCCAAATAAACCAACAACAGAACACAAAGAAAACCCTCCATTCCAAATTATTTGAGAAACAAGCAGATTGACTAAGATTGGCAAACAACCAGCCATTCCAATCCAAAGAAAAAGAAGCAGCCATATTGAGAGGCACATTGAAAGAACTCCAAATATACTTAGCTCTAGGACACTCTCTGAAAAGGTGAAGCATAGTTTCAGGGGTCTCAGTACAGAGCTGACAAGGAGAATTGGTCATTTTCCGATGAGCCCTTTGCACATTAGTCAACATTTTCCCAGCAACAAAAGTCCAGAGGAAAATTTTCAACTTGGGAGGAATATTTAAAGACCAATTTTTTAACCAAACATACCTTTCCTCTTCATGACCATCACCAGTCAACAGATAGGCAGACTTCACTGAAAAAACTCCATTAGAAGAGTTTCCCCAAATCAAGGTGTCAGGCAAATCAGCAACAGAAAAAGGGATGGCACAGATGATATCTACAACCTCCAAAGGCAGAAGACAAAGCAGCAGATCCCTGTTCCAAATCTGACAGTCCCAAAAATCTTTGACAACAGCGTTTATATCAATCAGATCCTGGTCTAAGGCCAAGTCCTTCAACACACCACAAGACACCCAATTATCAGTCCAGAACTTAACCCTTTCACCATTTCCAATTTTCCACTGTAAACCCTTCCTAAGCAGCTCCACACCAAACAAGATACTAGCCCAAGTACTAGAACAAGGGTTAGGCCGTTTATAACATCTCAATAATTAATGATCAGCTATTACATATGCAAGCAATACAAAGTTCAAACCGCAAACGTAAAGATAATTTGACTTAGTGAAATATCTTTTATGACTTCATAGTTAATAAAATATAGAAGCACTAATGAACGAAACAGGCACCAACACCTGAAAATACATACAGTCAAAGAAGGAGACAACGGGGCTTACTTGGAATTGAAGAAAAGAAAGTTTGATCAGCCCCACTGGAATTCTTAGTTTTTCATTCTTTACCTGGACTGATCGCACAGAAAAGTAGAAAAGATCCACAAACATTGCCTCAGAACCTGAAACATACTACATGCCATCAGTAACACGTGTTAAAAGTCGATGACGTACTTCTTTGACTATCTGCCCATGGTTGGGGGATCGTATTACCACTTGGGAGAGCGATCAAATTTTAACCAATGTTAACTTTCTTTGAAGTATCTGGTGTATTGGACTACTTATCCATAATTTGATCTATGAAATAATTTGATGTTTTATTTAGAAGTTCATAAATGCTAGTCATTTTCCATTCTCATTTCCCCACATTCTAAAGGCAAAGCCCTTTGATGTCCACTGAAACACATAAAACCCCAAATTTTTGATTGCTTGTACTTTTCTTACAAGTTCTTTAACCAAATACAACTTTATCCAACTAATTTGTTGATCATATTCCCCAGACAATAGTTGGAAATAATCAACATCTGCAATTGTAGATATAGGAGCTATCCCAAAATCCTTGTGGTAAACCTTTAATTTCCTCATGAGACTATTGACAATCTTTCTCATAAAATTGCTGAGCAACTGCTCTTCTTGATTACAAATGATACTTGTCACAGACCACAAATTTTAAATGTCACTTAACTGATCATCATCTTTAATATATATATACCTTTTACATATGTAGATTCCTCACACCAACTTTTACAAACATGAAAGTTTGCCTCATATTTCTTTAACCCCTATAGTTGCTTGAACTGTCTCAAAATCAATAAGTTTAGCCTTCTTAATGGTACTTCACTATATCTATAATAACTCAATGAGATTCTTCATGCCTTCAGGGTTAGCTCAAGTAATGATCAGGATAGGAATTGGATGCATTAAGGATTCAACCCCTCCCTATAAAATCCAGTCCGAGTAGTTATAAAGAGGGTTCCTCCGCAAAGTTCGTCCATGGCGGGTGTGTTCAAAGAAAGTGAACCATTTCAAAGTGCTTTTGACAAACTAATGCAGTCATCTTGGCACCAGTGTTGGGTCCTCCAGACTTCAAAACCTTTTAACTTCCACATAAATGCATCTGATCATGCAACTGAGAGGGGGGAGATTGAGAAAGAGGGTCACCGAGTTTCATCATCTGATCATATTCACGTTACTATAATCAAAATCATCCAGTATCCATAGGCATTTGATATTTTTCCCTTCCAAATACAAAAGGTGGTGTAACTACCTTTCCATTATATACATGACTGAAATTTTATCCTATAGTGTTAAGGCCACTAATTTGCAACGATCTTTCCAATTTGTCAAAATGAGGGAGAGGGTTTAGATCCCTGCACTATAATGAATATAGAGTTGGTGAGCCGAAGTTACCAACTGCAGTTGTCCTGGAAAGCTATAAGGTCACTAACCTATGAAGGTGTACCGAGTAGATCCTATTGTATGGAGTAGATTAAATGTTGCAAAAATATTTACAACGGAAGTACAAGCAGATTCAGGATTCAACTATTTCCTTCACCTTAGGTTTCATCGACAAGCATTGAAAGATATTGCCTTAATTCTCGACTAGAAAGGGAATCCTATCCATTTTATTTCTCTGCTTACTTTTTAGACACCAATAATGAATATCAAACTGATTTTGGCTAGAGTATTCAAAAAGGCTTCTTAATGTGACACCGCTTCTTTCTTTTCGAGATTTTTTGCTGATTTTGGCTAGAATCTCTTTCTGCATCACAAACTATGTTAATAATACCAGTTATGGAAACCTAAACAAAGTGGAGTGTCAAAATCACTCCCCTACAGCAAATTATTAGTGTCAATGTTTCATAATCTAACATGTAACAGTTATATCCGCTTTGCACAGAGGTGTAACCAACATTTAAAATCAGACTTGCGTAATTTACAGGGACATATATAAGAATAACAAAGCATCAACACAAGCAAAAGTTTCAAGATTCGTTACAGTTGCGCATAGAAGACAACCCCCAACAGAATATCAGGCTTTAGTTGAGTTCCTCTTGAAGAAGTAATAGACGTGAATAGGATTGAAGGCCCTCAAGACACTGCTGTCATACTGAACAATGTAAATACCAATACCCTCAAGGGAACAAGACCATATGAATAAGGCAGGGCCTACAGCAAGTCCCACTTTACTTGTCCCAAATATCTGTACACTGAACAAGATTACAAGATACGCAACTGAAATCATCACCACTTGATCTGCACCCAGAAACACAAAGGAGTACTAAAAGCTTAAGATAGTTAAATCAAAGCAGCTCAATTAGATTTAGGATGAAGAAACAAGAGGGCAGATGAGAGAGTGACACACACACACACTGATGAGGACATCACAGTTAAACCCTTCAAGGTTTATGAAATGGAAGAAGAGAGCATCTAATCATTCCCTTTCCATATGGTTTGATTAATTGCTCTCGATATAATTCCCCAGCTTGGTTCTAGTCTCTGTGTGTCTTTCGTATTTCCATTTCAGTTTAGAAGTCTTAAGGTCTCTTAAATGCATCAGTTTCAGTATGAGTCTTCAATGTTTCAGTTTTAGAGGAGTTATAACTTTTAATGTTTCAGTTTCAGTAGTCTTAGAGTCTTTTAATGTTTCAGCTCCCTGCTCAGGTATAAATAAGTGCAAGGGCCTATTGCCCAGGTATGCTATGTTTTATGAATAAAAAAATTAGAGCGTTTCTGAGTTTTCCTGAGATAGGATTGGCGTGAAGCCTAGTTTTGGGTGAGAAGTCTAGATTTGGTGAGAAACCAGGGAGAGATTCCCAAAATTAGAGTGTTCTGTGTGTGTTCAAACCCCTAAGCCTAAGAGCTTATTAGTCCTGGTGTCTTAGCAGTATGCGTGCTGCATCATTTTGGTATCAGAGCTGGACAAGCTCCAGCAAAAGTCCAAGCTCCAGCCAAGAAACCCCATTTAGCCATGGATCTTGAAACCTTGGCTAAAACAATAGAAGCCTTGGCCGTTCAAATTGGCCATCTTGAGACCAGAATTCAAGATCAAGCAACTGCTTCTGACCAAAGATTGGCTGCAATCGAAGCTTCTATCAACAACGATGTCAGGTGCCTATTCAGTTTTTATCTTACAAGGATACTGTTTGGTGTGATGTGGTGCCGATGGATGTGGGACACATTCTCCTGGGCAGACCTTGGTTGTACGATCTTGATGTAACCATTTCAGGCCGTGCCAATTCGTGCTCCTTTATCCATGAAGGAAAGCACATCAAATTGCAGCCTATTCAGCCCAGGCCACTGCCGCAGCCCATGCCTAGCAAGGGAGATCAGCAGCCAAAATCCCTCAACATTATCAGTCCAAAAGACTTTGAGAGGGGGACAACTGTGATTCTGATATATTTGTGTTATTTGCAAAGGAAACTTACCCCGCAACTAGTTGTGAGGTGCCCCTGGATGTGAAAATAGTCCTTGAACAGTTCAGTGATGTGTTTTCCAAGGATCTTCCGGATGAACTTCCTCCCCTCCGGGATATTCAACATGCTATTGATCTGGTTCCAGGAGCCACATTACCAAATTTACCACATTATCGGATGAATCCGACCGAGCATGCAGAATTGAAGAGGCAAGTGGATGAGCTTCTTGCGAAAGGATTCATTCGAGAGAGTCTCAGCCCCTGTGCTGTTCCTGCCCTGCTCACACCAAAGAAGGATGGTTCCTGGAGAATGTGTGTTGACAGCAGAGCCATAAACAGAATCACAGTCAAATATCGGTTTCCCATACCGAGACTTGATGACATGCTGGACATGATGGTAGGAGCTATAATCTTTTCTAAGATAGATTTGAAGAGTGGTTATCACCAGATCCGCATCAGACCAGGTGATGAATGGAAAACTGCCTTCAAAACAAAGGATGGTTTGTATGAATGGTTAGTCATGCCATTTGGGCAAACTAACTCACCCAGCACATTCATGAGAGTTATGACACACGTTTTAAGGCCATACATGGGTAAGTTCCTGGTTGTCTATTTTGATGATATCCTCATTTATAGTAAATCCCAAGAAGAGCACCTTGATCACTTGCAGCAAGTCTGCTCAGTTCTTAGAACAGAGAAGTTGTTTGCCAACCTCAAGAAGTGCTCATTTATGTGCAATGAAGTTGTGTTTTTGGGATTTGTTGTGTCCTAAAAAGGAGTTAAAGCTGATCCGGAGAAGGTCAAAGCTATTGTTGAATGGCCTGAACCGAAAAACATTGATGAGGTGCGTAGTTTTCATGGATTGGCTACATTTTATCGCCGATTCATTGCTGGATTTAGTTCTATCGTGGCTCCAATTACTGATTGTTTGAAGGGGAGTTTCGGTGGACAAATGCAGCTGCAAAGGCATTTCATGTACTCAAAACCAGAATGAGTAATGCCCCTGTTATGCAGCTGCCTGATTTTACCAAACCTTTTGAGGTCTCATGTGATGCTTCCAGGTGTGGGAAGTGGAGTTCTGAGTCAAGAGAGGCACCCTATTCTTTACTTCAGTGAGAAATTGAATGAAGCCAAGCACAAGTACTCTACATATGACAAAGAATTTTTTGCAGTGGTTCAATCCTTGTGTTATTGGAGACATAGAATTTTTTGCAGTGGTTCAATCTTTGCGTTATTGGAGACATTATTTGCTGCCACAAGAGTTTGTCATATTTTCTGATCATGAGGCTCTGCGTTATCTCAATTCTCAGAAGAAATTAAACCCAAGACATGCAAAGTGGGCTGAATTTATTTAGGAGTACACTTTTGTGTTGAAGCATAAGTCTGGAGTGGAGAATAAGGTAGCAGATGCTCTTAGCCGTAGGAATTCACTTTTACACACAATGAGTGTGCAAGTGGCTGGTTTCGATTATCTGAAAGAAGAATATTTGAGTTGTCCGGATTTTGGGAGTGTATATGCAGCTCTCTTGGAAAAGCAATCCAAAAACACTGAGTTTGTTCTTCAAGATGGGTTTCTTTTTAAAGGAACCAAACTTTGTATTCCTCGCACGTCAGTGAGATAATTTTTGATCCTAGAGCTGCATGCTGGTGGGGTTGCTGGGCATTTTGGGAGAGACAAAACTATTAGTCTTGTGGAGGATCAATTCTTTTGGCCTATTCTTAAGCACGATGTGGCTAAAATTGTTAAACGTTGCCGTACGTGTCAACTGGCAAAGCACAGGAGGCAAAGCACAGGGTTATACACCCGTTAACTGTACCACATACCCTTTGGCAAGATATTAGCATGGATTTTGTGCTTGGGCTGCCTAAGACTGTACTGGAACATGATTCCATATTTGTGGCTGTGGACCGGTTTTCAAATGGCTCACTTTCTTCCTTGTTCTAAGACATTTGATGCATCTGAGGTGGCCAAGCTTTTCCTAGATGAGGTTGTTCGGTTGCATGGTTTGCCTAAAACTATTGTGTCTAATCGTGATGTTCGATTCATGAGTTATTTTTGGAAGACTCTATGGCACATGATGGGAACCAAACTCCAGTTTTCATCTGCTTATCATCCGCAAACGGATGGGCAAACTGAGGTGGTGAACAGAAGCTTGGGAAATGTGCTGCAATGTTTAGTTGGTGAGCATATCAGGTCTTGGGATTCAGTTTTACCAATTGCAGAGAGTTTGCATATAATAATTCGGTCAACCGAACTATAGGCATGAGCCCTTTTGAAGCTGCCTACGGTCACAAGCCTAGGGCTCCCCTAGATCTCATTCCCATGACAGTCGTCACAGTCAGCCAGTGAGTTTGCAAATCATATTTATGAGTTGCATGCTGAGATTAATCGTCGAATTAATGAAAGAAATAAGCAATACAAGAGAGCAGCTGATGTGCACCGAGCCTTTAAGGAGTTTTTCGTGGGGGACTTTGTAATGGTTCGGGCTCGACCTGAACGTTTCAAAAAGGGCAAGGCAAAGAAGTTGCAAGCTCGAAGTATGGGACCTTTTAAAATTATGCAACGGGCTGGACCCAATGCATACGTGGTAGAGCTCCCACCAGAAACGGGCATCAGTTCGACTTTTAATGTGGAAGAATTACTTCCCTATCAAGAACCTGTGATGCCTTCACTGCCTTTTTCTTCTGAGTTTTCACCTATCGTTCCACCTCAACCCCGTGCCAAAGCTCCCAAGAGAGATGTGGTTGAAAACATTATGGATGAACAAGTAGTTTCCACAAGAGGTGGCTACCAGAAGTATTTAATTAAATGGAAGGACAGACCAGACTCTGACAACACTTGGGTGACTAAAGAATAGTTACAGCGCATTGATCCGGATATCTTGGAAAGATACTACGGCTTTATCTCGTCGGAGGCGAGCTCTTCTCGGTCGGGAAGAATTGATGAGGACATCAGTTAAACTTTCAAGGTTTATGAGGAATAAATGGAAGAAGAGAGCATCTAATCATTCCCTTTCCATATGGTTTGATTAATTGCTCTCGATATAATTCCCGAGCTTGGTTCTAGTCTCCGTGTCTTTCGTATTTCCATTTCAGTTTAGAAGTCTTAAGGTCTCTTAAATGCGTCAGTTTCAGTACCGAGTGTTAAATGTTTCAGTTTTAGAGGAGTTATAACTTTTAATGTTTCAGTTTCAGTAGTCTTAGAGTCTTTTAATATGAGCTCCTTGCTCAGGTATAAATAAGTGCAAGGGCCTATTGCCTAGGTATGCTATGTTTTATGAATAAAAATATCAGTGTTTCTGAGTTTTCTTGAGATAGGATTGGCGTGAAGCCTAGTTTTGGGTGAGAAGCCTAGAATTGGTGAGAAACCAGGGAGAGGTTCCCAAAATTAGAGTGTTCTGTGTGTGTTTAAACCCCTAATCCTTAGAGCTTGTTGGTCCTGGTGTCTTAGCAGTAGGCGTGCTGCATCATGTTGTCTGTTCCAGGCAACAACAGTCACCACAATGCCTTTCCACTTGGTCAACATTTCGCATGAGTAATAGAAAGTATCAGAATCACCAGTACCAACAATGCAGGCAATACAGTGGCTCCCTCCAGGATCAACAAAGACTATGTATTGAATGCTGCCTGGGACGACCAGCACAGGATCAAAGTCTAGAGATCAACACCAAAACACACACACATCATGCATTGCTCAATCACACACACATAACAAACCAACTCAACCAAATCGAAGAATCAAAATTTCCTAACTAAAGCCCATCACAAACTAAGCTCAAGCTAATCTAAATCAATCAAGTTCTCCTAAGCATTAGATCAAAATTCATAGCAAATTATAGCTTTTGTGATCATGTATGTTTAAATTTTCAGGAATTGAAAGCCAGAACGGAATTAGAAACGTACCGTACGAATCGCGGACACCGAAATCGTGCCGAGCAAGGCGACGAATTGGGAGCTGGATGTTGAGGAAGACTAGAAGAGGATTCAAGGCCGACCAAGGCGGCGACGAATTAGGAGCTCGACGGTGAGGGATCGAGCAGAAGACGCTGACCGGAGGGAAGTCCATGAAGAACACGATCTGATCTAGCGGCCCTTGGAAATCGCCGCCGTGCTTCATTGGAAGTTGCTGATCACCGTCCAGCCTCAATCTCCATCGCGGCTTCTTGCCTTTCTGGAGAGAGATGGAAATTCGAACCAACCGATCAACCAACATGGAGCTCGACCTTGATGTCACTGGCTCTAGAATGGCTCGGCGTCCTCGACGACATCGCCCACTTTTCTCTGTTTAGACCGACGGTGTCGTGGTCGGAGGCGGAGGCTTGCGGTGTGGAGATCGGAGGTGGAGCGATCGGCGAGCTCAGCCTTGATGTTGCAGGCTCTAGAATGGGAGCATCGAAAGCGGAATTCGGACGGTGACGGGCCGAGATGAAGCGACATTCGACGAGCTCGTCGGAGAGAGACAGAGTTGAGGGCAAAATCGTACTTTCTCTATTATAAATTGGAACACGAGTGAGATAAGGTTGAGAATTAAGATTAGAAAATATAATATTAATATATATATGTAATAAAATAAATAAATGGATATAAATTATGTGCTAGGCTTTTTGTCAGCATAATCGCAGCGCGGGTGTTTTCTTTGAAAAAGCCGAAGCTGCTCGACCGTAGCTTTTAGAAGCCAAAAGCCGAAGCGGCTACCGATCCCGTCGCGATCGATCGGGACCCTACCGACCCCGTCGCCGCGAAGAACTCTGGTCACTACCTCGACACTGCTGTTCCGATTCGGAACGTCAGCTATGGCGGTTACTTGACGCAGGTATCGTCGGCGGGGAACGAATCGAATGAATCGGTAGTTTGCTTCTTCTTCATTGTCTCTGGGCGTTTGGGGAGTGATGGTGTTTGCTTATATAAGTTGAAGAGTTGTGAAGTTCGGGTTTCTGGGTCATCGGGTCTGGTCGAGTTGGTGGGTCGCATGGAAAGGGTGGTCATGCTGAGGCAGCTCATCAATCAACTTCAGGAGTTCGTCCAAGTATACGGCTCTCCACCACCTCAGCCTCTTCCGGAGCTTCCTTTGCTCAACCAACCCAGGTTTCTCTCTCCCTAGATCGAAAAGCTGTCTTCTTTATCACTTCAGTTACTTGTTCAATCTTTCATTATGTTTCATTATATTCATTGTCTGATTGTAAAGTTCGAGACTTTGTTTGATTTTCCAGCTGGGTTTGGTGAAATTGGGTCTTTTTGGACTGTGTAGGACTTTTTGGTGTTTCAATGTGTGCCTTTTATGCGTTTCTATGCATATTGTGTTGCTGTTGCTGTGTATAGTCTCATTGTTTGACTCGGTGCTTATATTTCTGCTTGATTGACTCAGTGCTTGAAAATTGGCTACGGATCTGTGCCTTTTATGAAGTTTGATCAACTTCCCATAAGCTAGAAAATCTGAAATGTTATCGAGTGTATTTTCTGGTTTAAGAGAACCTCGCATGGCTTCTGGGGAAAAGCATTATGCCTCTTGTTATTGTGCAGTGACACGTTGTCCTAGTGTATTCACTCCATGACTGATCTTCATGAAAAATTACTACAACTGTTGAATCCTGTTCTTTTGGGTGAAGCCTTGAAAATTGAATGTCATAGGTCTTACTGCAAGACCCCTCCTTTCTTTCAAGCTAGACTCATAAAGTTTTTTTTCCTTTCTCTTATTGCCTGTCAACTGCATGCTCTATAGCTTTGCTTATTTTCTGTAAATATTTACCAATGCTTGACTAATCTATGAGAAGCTGGATGAGGTTATTTTCCAAGGTTGTATTGTATGGTTACAAATTTGAACATATATGTGCTGCATCGTAGCTATCTGGGGGCTGCAGAAAAGTTGCTTCTAGTAATTTTGACCTGTTCTGGAGCAAGTTGACCTGAAGTAATTATTTAAGAACAAAAATAATGTACCACACCTATTACCTTGTAGTACTGCTCTCCACCTTCTCATGACTGGTCTAGTTTTTTTTGTTTTTTTGTAACAACCCTGATTGGTTTAGTTTGAAATATTTGAACTCAATAGTTCAGAACTTGGTACATATTGGGCTTTTTTGATAGTCATGTGCTTTCAATTGGCTTGTTCTTTTAATGCTTAGTGACACTGCAAGGTGAATATTAGTCCATTACTATATTGTGTTGGCTGGCCAGAGTTCAATGTGTATCATTTTTCCTGCATTTTGGTTTGAAGGATGAAGATAACCGTAGTTTGATTTACAAGTTTAAAGATAAACTAATCCATTGTTGTGATAATGTCAAAACAAATTGCATGCTAGCTGAAGGAAAAAGTGTAGTTCCATAGCTGGAAAAAAACAATCTCTTGTAAGTTGTAGGGGAACTAACCGTACTTGAATCTAAGAACTCTGGACTAGGTTTGCAATCTTTTGTCTTGGTTACTTAGTGCAATTAGTTGGACAGTTTAAAACGAATAGGAGCACCACTCTATCAGAGCACAAGCACCAATGGTCTCTCTACGTTAGTATATAGAAGTAGGAGTACCACAATGCTCCATGCTTGCCGAATAACTAGCCTTGAGGGTCTCGTTCTGGATTTTACATTTCATAGGCTTCTGAGTTTTCATGAATGTATGATTTATTGATACTTCATGTAGTCGTAGTTTCATATGATAGGATTCTTCTTTTTTTCCCGGCAATTGTTGGACATTTTAGTATTTAGACTTTACATTGGGCATCGGAAGGTGGGTAGAGTATAGGCATATATGATAATGAATTAATGATGCAAGATGTGTTATAAGATTTGGCCTTTTATGCAGGTTTGGTCAAGTTGATGATGCAAGATGGCATTTCTGGTTATTTGAGAAGAATATTTGCGCAGAAACTATGCAGCTTCTATTACGTATTAAAGCTCATATTGTCAATACTAACAAGGCTAGGAAGGTTAAAGACTGGGCTGGGGTTTTGAGAGAAAGCACTTTGTGTATTGAAGCTGGAGTTGATGCATCAAACCAGGTAGTTTGAAAAGACTTCAAGTTTTTATGGCTTGAAACATGTAACTTGGTTTACATTTACTTGTATGATTATGTCCTATGTAACTCAAAGCACTTTTAAAAAACTAATTTACCAAACAGTTTGTCTTTGCTTCTATTATTCACAACACTTATAAAAAGCCAATTTACCAAACACTTAGCAGCTTTGCTTGTCAGCTGTTTATTCTCAGAATAAGCCACAACCAGCTTATTTTTAAAGTCACAGCTGTACAAAACAGACCCTATGTCGGGTAGATATACGATTGTGCATATAAGAATTTTTAGATAAAATCACACTATTATAAATTAAAATAGGATTTTGACATTTTATTTCATTAGTTAAGGCTATAAATTCAGTTTTTATGTAAATGGGTGTTCTGTAATAATAGTTCTTCTCGAATTTGCCTATTGTGTCGATATTGCATTGTGCAACTAAAACATTGTTGCCCATTGTGTCGGCAACTCACTGTCGAAGATTTTATGGGTGACGGTTACAATACCTTCACAAGATTGCATATTTGACACTTAATCCTATTCTGCAAAGTGATTTATTGGTTTCTGTTTGTAACTTGTCAGCTCCTCCATAGTCAGAAAAAGAGATGTTTGACTTTGTATTAGTAAAATCATGCTCCTTTCCATCTTCCATCAGAATTGGGATGCTTTTCCCCCACACTCTTGTCCATCATAATATTGGAAACTCTGTTAGTTTTAGTGCCTGCTGATCTTTTATATCTTCGTTCCTGTTCAAATGAAAACTTGTATCTCAGGAACAACGAATTTGCCATAACCCCTACAGAACTCAAGCCCATGAGAGCTCCAGCAATTGACGGAGTCAGTATGGTCCCAGTTACAGGCAATAATACTCCAGCAGCAATTGGAAGTCCAACCTGTAAGAAACTTAGAAGCATAAGCCAGGCACTGCTGCTGAAAGGAGCAGGCACATACTATCTTGGAAAGGAAATGCTCAAATGAGAGAAACAAAAACAGATACAAGCACCAAATACGCTGTTGTGGATAGGAAATCAAAACACCACACTACACCAAGAGACACAGACAAGAACACAAACAGAAAATGCCTGTGGATGCAACCTAGGAGAAATGTTTGAAACAAAATCCCATGACAATGAGTGAATACATGGAATCTATTATTTCCACAGGATGATTTTATCACAGTTAAATATTGAGCAGTAAACTTTTTGCAACAGGAGTGGGCGTTTGTTTAATTTTATGTTTCCATATTGGCTTCTTGATTTTATGTTTCCATTTCGAACACATCAGCATGCTACGGTTTCTCATCAAATAGCAAATGCCTAGTTGAGACAAATGTAAACACAGGTTAGATTCACACAAGGAGTTGTATCAACACCCAGGCACCACGCCTTGAGGCCTGCTATATTAGATACTGCTCGCAACAATAGCAATGGAAAGATAAAACAATAAACCAAGATAAAACAGAAAAGCACAGACGATTTTTAGTCAAAGAAATCCTCCGTACATCCATTCACTTCACTAAGGGAGAATAGAGTTTTGCAATCACGACTCTGCGAGATCTAATCCCAATTGAATGCCCCTTGAGACCCACTGTCAAATCCTAGAAGTAAATTACATTACAACCTGCCTTCTCTTTCTCCTCAGTATAAAGACTGAGTTGAAGACTACCATCTGCTGTCTTTCTTCTCAACAGTATATGTACTTATGAATGACTCCAGGAGTTTCTAATAACACAAATAATTAATTGGCTTCTCTTTGAATTGATATAC
Source organism: Comarum palustre (assembly GCA_951800085.1). Lineage (NCBI taxonomy): Eukaryota > Viridiplantae > Streptophyta > Magnoliopsida > Rosales > Rosaceae > Comarum > Comarum palustre. The sequence goes on along the minus strand of OX637579.1, from coordinate 8,794,436 downwards.
GCTGAAGTTTATGGTTCACTCAATGATCCAAATAGAATGATCTCTTTCCTATGTGCTTTTTTTTATTTTAACTCCTGCTGGGAGGAAAAGAAAAAGAAAAGAGGGAAAAAAGAGATAGAAAGAATGGAGTACAGATATGATAATTGGCGAGTTATACATCATGTAACACACAGTATTTAGGCAAAAGAACAGACTGATAAATTTTCAGACAAAATTGAGTAACTTACAATGTTGTATGCGAAAGCCCACCAAAGATTTTGCTTCACAGTCTTCATGGTTAGCCTGCTCAACTCCAAAGCATCAACCAACTGCACGAAGTTATATGGATCATATACCTTCATTATGGTTACCAACTACTGTATATTTACACAATTTTTTTAATACATTTAACTTTGTTTATTTATTTAATTTTTATTTTGTTGCCAAGGTGACGTTCCTGAAGTTTGCTCATGTTTACTTCAACAAGTTGAAGGCAGAAAGTTCCAGGTTTTAACTCACCACCATGGAGACGGTTGTGTTGTGGTTTATCAAAAGTCAACATAGATTCATAGAATACTAAACAAAATCAGCTTTGGGTAAGAAAGAATGTTGCGTGCTGATTTTTGCCAAAGTATAAATCAATAAAAAAACAAGGTCACGAAAAGGGGACTACATCCTACAATAACGCAAAAGGTTAATAATACTAAAATGATTTATTGGAATATATATGATACAAATTCATGCATATTCAAAAAATATAGTTATCAAATACATATGCCAAATCGATGATCTGGCTGTCACCTGTCTTGGCGTATCTGAATGATTTTAATACTTTTTATATGAAGCAAAAGGTGCATCATCTGAAAAACAAAACCTCAGTCTAATTCAAAAACATAATGTTTTCTGATTGCAACAAGTAGTTCATTGTTGACTACCAAAGTTAAATATTGATGAGTACCTGTGAAAGTCTATTGCCCAATAGAACAATAGAGGAGACCTCACTAGCAGCTCCAACACCACCACCCATGGCAATCCCAACATGCGATGAAGCTAAGGCGGCAGCATCATTGATTCCATCACCAACCATGGCAACAATATTCTGATCATTCTGAAGTTCAGTTATGAAGTTCTTCTTTTCCCTTGGTTTAACACCAGATATTACCTGCAATCAACAGCATGCATTTTATATTATTTGATAGGGAAATAATAGCAAACTTCAGCTTGTCCGTAGATGTAAATGCTACATGGGAAGATGTACTCCAAAAACATTGCATAATGCTCTTCTTGTTATATATGGAAATGCATAACTGTCGTTGGATACCAACAATCACCATATTGTTCAGTGTTTGCCTCCCAAATTCTCAAAAAGCAACTTACACAGCTTTGGAGTAAGAATACCGAACCATATGAAGGGCTTTTGGACAGGGCAGACCAAAACATAAATGATTCTCAGATCTCTTCAATACTCATCTCTGAATACTCTCAGAAACCTAAATACTGATTGAAACAACTACAATAATTTACGTAGGGACTCTTTGATATTTTGGTGGTTTTGTTCTTTACAATGCCAGCAGAACTCCTGAGTTAAGGTTCAGAGATGGGCTGCAAAATGTTATTTCAAGAGCTTTTGTCCTTCTCTTTCTTTTTCACAAATTCTGACCTGTCCTAATTGGGGATTTTATACTCCATAAATAATAACACCGATGGTAATACATCCATAGAACTTGTTATATTGAAAGCCACAGTAGCCCTAATTGGGTATTTTATACTCCATAAATAACAAGCACCGACGGTAATTACATCCATAGAACTTGTTATATTGAAAGCCACAGCTGAGAACTACTCCTTCAAAACCACTTCTTTCAAAATCTCTCCTTTCGCAATCACCAGATTAACTGCAATGACTTTTATTTTCTTCAATGTAAGGCTCAGTTATCCAGCCTAGTTTACAAATTAAGAGTCATTTTCGGGAGGGAAATATGGTTTGTATCGTCTCAATCCTAATTAGCACCAGTGTGTAGTCATGTACAGATTCTGTTAGGAGGAAGTAAATGAAAATCTCTGACCTTTTCATTTGGAATACCAACTACAGATGCAACGTACTCTGCATTTTCTCTTTTGTCCCCAGATAGCATGTATACATTAATCCCTTGGCTAGATAAGGATTTAACAACTTGTCCAGCATCATCCCTTATCTGATCCTCAAAATAAATAAGACCCGCAAGAGTACTATCAATGGCAACATACACAACAGATTGACTTTTATGGGCCTCAACTTCTTCAAATGGATTCTTGTTGACTCCATGCCTGCAAATATAACAAACAACCAAAATAAAGGATGCTGAAAACACTACAAATAAGAAAAATGGGATTGGGTGTGACAAAAAACTGATTGAGCAAAATATACAGCCAATAAATCCAGTGCTGGGCAGTGACAGAGATGATTCTGTTAGCTTAGAACTATCTGAGAGACGAGATTAAGTGTAAGTTTACAATGTTGCAGTGGTACTAATAAGAAGGGCCATTGAGGTAGTAGTACAGATAAGAAAGGCCATTGAGGTAAGTTTACAATGTTGCAGTAGTACAGATAAGAAGGGCCATTGAGGTGGCAACAGATTACGCCTGGTGCATCAGAAATCAAAAGGGTTACTATTAGACAGGATACATCATTGGCAGCAATCAAGCCTTGACCCTAGCACTCTGATTCTGATTTGCTTTATAATTGCACCTTGATTGTATCCGTTTAGATCTGATATATATTTGTTGTAAATGCAATTAACTCTCCTAGTGTAAACAGCAGCATATCTACTGCTATATATAGATGTATTCTTGTTCAAACAAATCAATGGAAAATTATTCTCTACATGGTATCAGCCTAAACATCGATCCTTGTGATTCCACCTTCTTCCTTCCTCCTTTCGTTTGCCATTCTTGTGTGTGGATTTTCTAATTCTTCCTAAAACTTTCTTTTTATTTTCTTCTTCCTTCCAACATTCTGTCTTTTTATTTTCTTCATCCGTCCACTATTCTTTTGTTCTTCTTCTATCTCTTACTCAACACCAACTCTAGAAATCTCTGCCATATTAACCAAAAAACCACAATTCCTTCTTCACCATCTCCAATGGCTGCCAATAACTTCAGTGTGTTCCCTTCATACTTTCCACACTGGCAACCTGTCGCATCTCCGTGCTTACTACAACAGCAACACGATGCGTCTAGTATCTTTTACCGTCCATATCACCAATGTACCATGCCCTTTGCTGGTTTCCATTCAGTTGTTGACCCGACCTGGTACCCAGGCGCAACCCAACACATGACGGCTTTACCCGTCCAAAATCCACGACCATATACTGAGCCTCACAATGTGTATATGGGAAATGGAGACACTCCATGTCCATTTCTCATACTGGTAATCTCCCCATATCATTGGGTTCTTCCACTTTCTTCAAAATGTCTTTCGTATTCCGACAATACAGAAAAACCTCCTCTCTGTCGCTCGTTTTACTAAAGATAATCTTGTATTCTTCCTTTTTTCCCCTGATTATTATCAAGTAGTACTGGTCGTCTTCTATTCCAGGGCCCATGTCAAGATGGACTTTACCCACTTCATTTGTCTTCCTAGTCTACCGTCCCTCAAGCATTATCAACTATCATTCGTCTCTTTGGCATAATCGCTTAGGTCACCCTTCTCCTTCTGTTCTTGCTCGTTTAAGTTCTGTTATTGGATCCAAACTCTCTTTTAACTCTTTTTGCAATAATTGTGCCCTAGGCAAATCACATAAACTACCTTTTCCATCTCATCATAATTCTGCTTCTTCTCTTTTTGATATTATTCATAGTGATGTGTCGCAGGCCCCCCCATTTCATCCTTCACTCGCTTCAAGTATTATGTGCTCTTTACGGATGAGTACTCTCGGTATACTTCCAATGCGTAGAAAAAATGAAGTCCTCACTCATTTTCAAACCTTGGTTGCCATGATCCGAAATATTTTTAATAGTTCGGTCAAATGTCTCCAAAGTGACAACGACACTGAATATGTCAACCATGCTTTTGCACACTATTGTGCGTCTTTGGGCATCCAACAACGTTTTTCTTGTGCTCATACTCCGCAACAAAATGGAATAGCCGAAAGAAAGCATCGTCATATTGCTACTAGGCCCGCATCTTGCTTCTTACCTCTAGCGTTCCTCAAAATCTTTGGGTTGAAGCAATCACCACCTCTATTTATCTCATCAATCTCCTCCCTACCCCAACCCTAGATTGGGAAACACCCCACACTCGCCTCTATGGCACTTCTCCTTCCTATTCTTCTCTTTGTGTTTTTGGATGTTCGTGTTTTCCATATCTTGGTGATTATGTGTCCAACAAATTGTCTCCTCCTAGTCTTGAATGTGTATTTATCGGTTATAGTCCTCGTCATATGGGTTATCGGTGTCTTCATCCCTCTACTAATAATCGTGTCTATATTTCACGTTATGTCTTATTTAACGAAAGTTATTTTCTGTATAAAGATTTGCAGGTCCCAACAACCACTCGTGAATCTGGCTCATTCAAATTTATTCTTTTATCAAATTCGGCCCCAACACCACCTCCGCAAGCCCACCTGCCGAGCCCAATCATATTGCCCTCAGGCCCAACCCCAGGTCAACTTACATCTTCACCTTTGCCTCAGCCCCCATCGCATTCTCCACAAACCCAAACACCACCAGTTGAGTTGCCTGATTCGTTCTCCTCCAACCAGTCCAACGCCGACCCATCATCGGCTACTGCAAACCTACCTTTAGATGCTGTCGTTCCTCCCCTACCCGACATCGACCAGTCACCTACAGTTTTGCCTCAAACATCAACACAAGCCATGTCGGACGTCATCCCAATCATTCAATACAGTCGCCGCCTTCCTCCTCGAACGTCGACGCTGCCTCTGTTCCCCACCCACAATTTACTGCTTCTCCGGTTGTGCTTCCATCCGCGCCCCTTGTGCTCCCTGACGTGCTCACGCACACTGATGCACCCCTAGTGCTCCCTGCTCCTCAACACCCGGCTCCCGCTACTCAATCCAATCATCCCATGACTACACGTCTTCAGGATGGTATTGTTCTGCCTCGTATCCGAACCGATGGAATTGCAAAGTACCCCATTCCTCGAGCTCTTCTTTCAGTTATTGCTAACATGGAACCAACTTGTAATACCCAGGCATCCAAAGATGAAAAATGGTCAGCTGCCATGACAGATGAAATAAATGCTCCGTTAAAGAATGGAACATGGTCTCTCGTTCCTCCTCCTTCCCAACATATTGTGGGCTGTAAATGGGTTTTTCGAATTAAGCGTAATTTTGATGGTTCGGTGGAAAGGTACAAGGCACGTCTGGTAGCTAAGGGATTTCACCAATAACAAGGAATCGACTATGGTGAAACTTATAGTCCTGTTATCAAGCCAGCCACTATTCGTACAGTTATATGTCTTGCTGTTTCTTGGCGTTGGCCACTTCGTCAACTTAATGTCAAGAATGCATTTCTTCATGGCTATCTCCAAGAAGATGTGTACATGACACAACCACCTGGATTTACTGATCCTTCTCGGCCATCTTATGTTTGCAAGCTCCATAAAGCACATGAGTTCGTTTCTGTTATCCAATGGATTCCGTCTCAGTAAGGCTGATTCTTCCCTATTTATCTATCACCATGGATGCCATACCATATATTTTCTACTATATGTTGATGATATTGTGCTCGCGGGAAGTAATGATCAGCTTCTGCAACACTTCATTGATGCCTTAGGTAGTGCATTTGATATCAAAGATCTTGGTTCTGTGCATTACTTCCTTGGTTTACAGGTTACCCCTCATTCTAATGGAGATCACTTACACCAAGTTAAGTATGCTCATGATATCCTAGTCAAGCATGACTTGTTACTCAGCAAACCTGTTAGAACAACCATGTCTGCCAAGTCTATTCTCAGCACTGATGATGGCGTTTTACTTGATAATCCTACTGTGTTCCGTGAAATGGTTGGCTCCTTACAGTATCTCACCATCACTCATCTTGACATTGCTTTTGCCGTCAATTCAATGTCACAATTTATGAGCAAGCCTCGTGTTCCTCATCTCATTGCCGCCAAACGTATCCTCCGTTACATCAAAGGCACATTGGATCATGGTTTGTCTCAGTCCCCAACGACAACCGGTCCATCTCTCTGCCTATTCGGATGTTGACTGGGCTGGTTGTCCCGACTCTCGTCGCTCCACTTCTGGCTTCTCATTTATCTTGGCAGCAATTTAGTTTCCTGGTGCTCCAAAAAGCATCCGACCATTGCTCGTTCAAGTGCGGAATCTGAATATCGGTCCCTTGCGCATGCTTGCGCCGAAACAACTTGGTTAGGCTACTTACTCTATGAACTTGGTGCTCTAATTCAATTCCCTATCATTCTTCATTGTGACAACCTTAGTGCAACCTACATGGCATCCAATCCTGTCTCCCATGCCCGCACAAAACATATTGAATTCGATTATCATTTTGTCCGGGAAAAAGTTTCACTTGGCAGCCATCGTGTTCATTATATCCCCTCTGTGGATCAACCTGCTGATCTCCTCACCAAACCACTGCATAAGCATGGCCATCTTCTACTCCGTACCAAACTTGTGTCCGGAACCACCCAGTTTGAAGGGGGGTATTAGACAAGATACATCATTGGTAACAATCAAGCCTTGACCCTAGCACTCTGATTCTGATTTGCTTTATAATTACACCTTGATTGTATCCGTTTAGATCTGATATATATTTGTTGTAAATGCAATTAACTCTCCTAGTGTAAACAACAGCATATCTACAGCTATATATAGATGTATTCTTGTTCAAACAAATCAATGGAAAATTATTCTCTACAGATACAATGGAAGGAGAAGAAGGCCTGATGAGATATACGTAATAAAGCGGGTGAAGACTAGGGACTTTTTAAGGATCAAAATAGTTATGGTGAGGGCAAGGAGTTCAAAAAGTAAAAAGCAATAAGTTGAAAGGAAATCTAAGCTAAGTCATTTCATTCATACCCCAAACTGGGAGCATGATACAGATCCAAAAGAAACTTGTAAGGGATTCCCTTAGAAAAAGGACAGCAGTGTATGCCCTTGTATAGCTGATGAGACAAGGTCGATAGGTTTGCCATAATCTTGGGCATCAAGAACCCAATTGAGTGGTTGACTCTAACAGAGGGTCTCAAGATATGTCTTGGGAGCACAATGTTCTGATATAAGGATGGATGCTACAGAACAAGAGGATGTTCTTGTATGACAATATGCCGAAATAAGTGGAATGCAGTAGTCAAATAATAAACAATGCAACATGCAAAAGATGTAAGCCTGTAGAAGTGCGAGAATTCCAAATGTGACTTACCGTCGGACCCAATCCAATGTCCCAACAGAAACCTGTTTATCTTCAACAATTGCTACAGCACCTAAGCCAGGTTCTTCTATAAATGTTCCATCTGCAACCTACAAAAAAAATAGCCTTTATTTCTTTGCAATTACTGTAAATGTGCTATAAAACATCACAGATGCAGGTACAGTCATTTAGTCAATAACTTATGCTCTGTTTCAGAACCAGGATATATCATCCATGTACTGGCTTGCAATACTCATGTCCCTCCATGTGAGGCCAGCTCACCTAAGGGACTGTTTTTAAAGGACTGAGGGACAAATGATTCTGAAGGCTTAAAGTAAATGCACAGTTTTACATGTTTTAATTTCAGATGCATTTTGAACTGTCCATTATGTGAGCAAGACATTCCCAATGTAATACCTTTATATTCTGACAATTAACAGCCCGAGCAGCTTCCACAATAGCTTTCCCAACAGGATGGATTGTATTTGACTCTACTCCAGCAGCAAATTTCAGAACCTCAAGGTCTGACCAAGTGTGTTTCGACTTTTTTCTGTTAAAAAATCGACAATAATAAAAACATTAAAAAATTAAAAAACAAAAATATATTCCAAAATAAATTTATCTCATTTTTAAGATAATTGATCTATTTATCATAACTCAAGAACAATATTAGCTATTAAATAAACTTGTGCCTCTCACAGTTCCTGTGAGGACAAAAATTAAAAGTCATACGATTGTTCTGGATTCTTGAAACCTGCCTAAATTCAAACAGATCGAAGGAATTGACAGTATTCACGTTCAGAAAGGCATTTGGGCCTTTAATCCAATGGATATATATTTGCAATAAAAACAATTGAAACCCATAAAGAAACAACTTCAAATATTTAATCAACACAAATTGCAACCAAGCAATAGAAAAGTTAGGATCAAAGACATCAATTATGGCTTTGAAGCATGCTAAACCATTATCTATACAACAAAAACTATGGATGCATTTCCAAATTTAGAAGGACAATTAGGGTAAATTTAAAATTGTGACTTTAAAGAATTAGTTATCCAATGCTTAAAAAGTTATCCTGTAAGATCAAAAAGTTCTGTCGGTACTCAACTGTAAGTCGGTAAGTTCTGCATGCTCCGGAGTCAAAATCTTTGTCACAACTGGCTTGCCCATTGTCAGAGTCCCTGTTTTATCAAATACCACAGTGTTGACCATCGAAAACTTCTCTAAAACGTTTCCACCACGCAAAAGCAGTCCTCTTTTAGCTCCTAAGGAAGTTCCTACCTGGAATCACATGAAGGTGAACATAAATTTGAATGCATACACACAAGTCTAAAAAACAAAACAACTAGAAGGAAATAAAAGAATGCATAGAGTTTACTATTGATGTGCCAACGTCAAAAACAGACATGTCTAAGTCTGATCCAAAATAGATGAGAAAATAAGAGATCTTGGGGTATGGGAATATGTTTCTTTAGAATGCTCCAAACATATAGTGCAGCATATTATTTGCAAGCTTTTCAGATATTGTATCGTTACGACTAATGCCACATTTCAGTCAATAACTATACGCGGCAACTAGTGTTTTAAAAGCCAAGTTCGAGGCACAAATTAAGGTGTGAATCAAACAAAATCAGAAGACGTAACATCAATTTGCTTACACAAATACGACAAAGGACTATACCAAAGAAAAAAAGATAAAGGACTACCTTGGGCCCATGCAACATTGTTCAGCTTAGCACCAAATAAAAGCAGATAAGGGGCCCCTCAATTTTTTTGGACAAATAATGAGACTATGTTCAAAATCATTAAGGGCTACTTCTTTAGTTACCAGCACACCAAGCAAAGTCAACATCTCTGATTTTTATTTACTGTTTACTATAAAAATTTTGTTTAGATGTAATGTTATACTTCTGGAGTGCTGAATAAGAATCAGGTGCATGAGAAGGCAATCACTTGATAGAGCAAAAATTCAATGTATGACTGAGAGTAGTATTTCCAGGAGATTACCAGTACAGCTGTAGGTGTAGCCAGCCCAAGGGCACACGGACAAGCAACAACCTGCACATAGAAAATATGCTCAGTACGATGAACAAACCAGCAAACAATAAATAAAGACACAAACTTTTTCAAAACGTAGAAGGTTAGGAGCTTATACTACAGCTGCTTTCCAGTGAATAACGGAAGAAAGATTAAAATCCTTAAAATCCTTAGAAGTAGAAGCCCATAGGGATGCCCAGAACTTAAGTCTCTCCCACAGGTCTTATCACCAGCCTGCCATAGGTTTGAAAGAAATGTTTTATGTCTTTCCATCCACACCACTCAAACTACAGCAAGAACCCAGCAACCCCAACCTCAAAGGATTCTGGCCTGTTTCCCTTTAAAGGATTTTCATTTAGCAAGTCAGTCCTCTCTAATGGAGTTGTCCAGTGACTTCAGTCCACTCTTGCCTCCCTAAATAACGTCTTGCATTTGAAACTTGCGACTTCACAGTATACAAAGACATGATCAACGCAGCATATGAAATATAATTACTGAAAAAGTACAATAACATGACTTAAATGCCAAAGTATCCTGTGAGGTTTATGCAGATTTAAGGGTTGGGTAAAGAGTTTCCACACTGGAAACTACAACCTTGCCTAAGAGTTTAAAAGGAATTGGCTTTCCCACCATTGTCACGTGGTTGTGGGCGAGATACTTGGTTTATTAAAAAAAACTTTTAAATTCAAGGAGATTCTTAATTGCTCATACCAGAACACTACAAGAGAGTTGCAATGCTAAAGAAACTGAATTTCCTCCTTGAAGAACACCAGGTAAAATATTTCCACCAATCAAACTCCAGAACAAAAATGTAGCCACAGAGAGCCCCATTACACCATATGTAAAATGCCCAGATACCTAGTAAAGCAAGCCAAACAAAAGATTAGTTCAGCCATTTCAGTAAATCAGATTATCAAATTATATCACAACAGTCACTGGAGAGGTGATACATTTCAATTTATATTTTCTTCAGATCCCTCACTCCTGATCGAGAAAAAGAACATAGAAGAAGTTTAGCAAAAACATATCCTGATTCCTGCTAGTTTGCATGAGTGTGAATGTAAATGAACCAGAGCACCTTTGATGTAGTTTAAAATGTAGGGAGCTTGCAGGTTGGTCATAAATCACTCATAACACTCATCTCATATGAGATATATGGTCCAGTGATGGCCAACTGGCTAAGTAATATTATCCTTTACCAACGCTATGTACCATCTTCGGGCAACAGTTTCATTTGTCAGCCCTCTTTGTAGGTGTAGCACCAGTTTTCAATCCATCATAGTTTTTAGCTCTGTGAATGTCAACAGCATTATAACTAGTTTTCAATGTTTTAAACACTAAGGTGTAACAGGGACATCTTTGGGAGAGCATTGGCATAAAGCGCATACGGCGTAAGCCTTATGATATAATTAAGTATATACAAGTATTAGGAAAAAAAACTTATTTCTATATTGCTAAACTTCTTTAGCTTCAAGTAACGACTTAATTGCTATAGGAAAAAAACAAAAACAAATTCTGCGTGTCGGCACAATGCGCCTTACGATGCGCCTTCTCCGCCTTTTTGAGCATCAAGTCAGGCATGCCTTCCAATTCATTACTCAGAATAACCAAAAACCTTAGTTCAGTATTCCATCATGTTAACCAAACATGTAGAAAAGATTACCTTAGCCCTCACCAATGATGTTCAGGCAACGGTAACCAATCTAAATGTCTTTCCCCCGTCATAATAAAAATTTATATCCGTACATACAATCAAAATAATAATAATAAGCAGGATTGATCAAGTGTTCCTTAAAAGACAGCTCAATGTTGTTATGGATTAGCAGTCCTTTTTCCACCTTACTTTCTAGGCGGAAGGGTGAGAAAGGACTGCCACAGAACCCCAACAAAAGCACAAAACTATCTTACATCTTTTACGGATAAACGTAAGTTTGTCTGACCGAAAATATTCTAGTCAAAGCTACAACTGTAAGAACCCAGTACCCCTTGCAACCAAAAAAAACAAATAGCAGTTATTCCAGTAAGAAAAGCCTAGCCCACTTGACATGGGCATCTTACTTTTTATTTTTGCACAAATTGAAGATACAGTATGGAAAACAGGATAAGTGGGTAGGCAGTAATGTTGTTCAGACAAAAAAAAGGTTGTGACTGTAGGTCCTTTGATTTTTTCCCTCATATTTTATATTTTTCGTATATTGTCCCATACAATTTTAATTTGAAGTTGGTTAGGGTTTTAAATGTTCACCAGAGTCAAGTTTTCAATATATATACCACTGCTGTGTAAACATAACTGCAGAGTAATGTTTATTCAATTGCTTTATGAAAGAATGATGACCTTGTCAGCCAGACGCTGGACTGGAGCCTCCTGATTCTGTGTTTCTTCTACTAGACGAACAATGTCTGCCATAGCAGTCTCACCACCTGGTCTCTGCACTACAATCGTAAGACTTCCATTGAGATTTATGCTTCCAGCTTGAACTTGACTCTGGCATAAGAAAAAGAATCATATATTAAATAGCTTCAAAAAAATTAACCAAATGAAGTAAATAATGTATAGAGGAGAGGCCCATTCTCAGCAAGCACATATATACCCCAGGTAATTTGGTCACAGGCAATGGCTCTCCAGTAAAACTTGATTCATCAATGGTACTTCTGCCAGCTTTAACAATTCCATCTACTGGAACACGGTCCTAATGGGAAAAGTGAATTAAACTCACGAAAGCTGGTATTCTAAACAAGATTTTATAATTTACAAACTACTATTTTTAGCGCCACAAGTTGGCAGCTATCTAAAAGATAGAAGAAAGAGGTAGTAATAGAAGTGGCATCCCACAGAATAAGAACAATCTCCTAAAAGCAAAATTCAATCTAAGTATAAGTGGGAAAGCTACACATAGTTTATATTCAAGGGAAGGTACAAACAAATAATACATACTCCAGGTAGTACAACAACATGATCTCCTACACAGAGGCTGTTAGATGGAACTTCCACTACTGTTTCCGACTCTTTAACACCACCATTGACAAGAAGACGAGCTTTTGCCGGTAAAAAACTAAGAAGCTCAGTCATATCACTGCTTGCTTTGATTTTAGCTCTTTGTTCAAGATTCCTTCCCAGCAGTACGAATGCTATCAACATAATTGGTTCTTCAAAGAAAGTTTTCCAACCCTGCATCGAGAAGCTTCCATTAAGCATCGCAAAAGACGCAACAAGAAGAGTAGATATATGTTCCTAGGCATCTGTATTAATTAAGTACACAAAAAGGTAATATAGTGAATTAAAAATATGGAATCAATGAAATAAAAAGATAAAGTCGCAATTTAAATGTGAACAAGTCAAACTATTGTATCTACACCAGCCAAAATTTTTCCATCACAGCACATCTCCGAATATTCTCATTCATATCACCATTATAGCAACACATACGATTAATGCACCTCATATTTTAGTTGTATGGGCCTTAACATAAAAGATGTCAAGTACCAGAAAAAAACACCACCAACTGATAAAATAATAAAAAACACCATTTTTTCACCCGCATCACAACCGCTGAAGCTTTTTAGAATAGAAGTAAACAAATAAACTTTAAAATGGAACAACTTAGGGTGTTAGGAGATCCCCCAACTTGAATACTTGCAATTGCTTCCTATATATAAGTTTAACTCCACATGTCGGAGAGACCAACACATGGATGGGAATCCCATGTTATTTTACAAAATGGGGAGGAGAAGGGGGTGGGGGTAAGATTTATCAGGAGTCTTAGGAAAGCAAAACAATTATCTTAACAATTAGGAATCCAAATTTTATTTTATTTTATTTTTTTGGTAAGGGTTTGGAACAGGAATCCAATTTTTTCATCCAGCATTAATAATCAGAACTGTGTAAACAGACAAGATCCATAATGAAGATGATTAGAACCAACCAGTTTTGGTATAAAGGCAGCTAATGAACTGACTGTAAATGAAGATAAAGCGCCAAGACCAACTAAAGTGTTCATGTTTGGAGCCCCTTTAACAAGACTCTTCAAACCATCAAGGATAAGGCGACGCCCAGGACCAACCAATGTGAATAAAGATAGAGACATATGGAATCCTGTTGAATGAAAAGCATGGATCCACGAAGCCATAGGTCCAAAGAAATGAGAAAGATGACCAACTAGGCAGACAGCACAAAGAGCCCAAGAGAAAGCGAGCTCATGACCTAACCAACAAAAAAACAAGACAAATAGCAATTAGATGCACCAAGCAATGCATAAAAATGAAAGTAAAAGTAAAAGAATAAATATAATTTTTTTATATAACATCAGTAGTAAGAGCTTTGAAGCAGTGTAGAAGTGAGCCGGACAAACCGAAATAATTCTATTAAGTACACTAGAGATGCTCACTACTTAGAGATGTCTACCACTTTCTTTGAGGCGTCTGTGCTTATCTTCCATTTTCCCTCTGAAAATTTTAAGAAAACTGTTTCTTCCTGAATCTGCACATAAGGAATAACCAATTAGTACAGACATTGAAGATAGTTCATAAGGATGCAGATGATTGAAAAAAAAGTCTACGAGCAGTGGAAATCAAAGAACTCGGTACACACAAAAAACCTACGTCACGATCGCACAAAGAAAACCTAGACAAAAACTGTTTTATCAGGACTCCTTAAAAAGGCTACAAATTGCAGGCTCACAGATTCATGGCATATTTGATGAATTGTAAACCAAATAATAATCAAACTAAGTGCTGAATAGGAATAACGAATGAGTTTACATTACGTAGTTGAAATTTGGTTTCCATAAGTGCCATTAATTTACAGATAGAGAGAGTGAGAGAGATGCAAAAGATTGGCGTGCAGTTTAGAAAAGTTAGAAATATATACATATATATATATTGTTTTTCTTAGGTAAGAATGTCCTTACCTTGAGTTTGGTTAGAATTTCTTGATTTGGCCAACTTTTAGATCATATTTTCTCATCTTAACCGTTCAGTTTTTAGATATATATGAGTAGATAATCTTTGCAAATTTCCAGCTCGTTAGGGCACTCAAAACTGCGATTTACAGAGAAAACCACGAACGGTTCCGGTTGAATAGATTTGGTTCGTTCATTGTATTTGTACGTTTTCAAGGCCTTAAGCAAATCAGCTGAAATTTTACAGAGATGATCTATACATATATATTTAGATTCTAAACGGTTAAGATGAGAAAATTTGATCGAAAAGTGGGTCAAATTAAGGAAATCCGCACCAAATTTATGGTAAGGACATCCTTAGCCAAGAAAGCCTGTATATATACATACATATACAACCCCCTTCCAATGGGGATCCCTTTTTTGACATATATGAGGGATAAGGGTTTATACCAACTTTTTGATCACAAAATCTAATCTCCACCGTCTAATATATAGTTCTATATGAGTAGATCACTTATACAAAATTTCATCCAAATTCGTAATCGTTAACGTGCTCAAACTACGAGTTAAAAGTTAAAGCATGAACGATTCAGGTTTAATAGATTTGATTGGTCAATTGATTTCAATTAGTTCAAAGCTTTAATGATCATCAAATTAGATAAAATTTTAGAGAGATAATCTACATATATGCATCTAAATATTGAAGATGTTGATTTGTGATCAAAAAGTTGGTATAATCTCAAATCTCTCATATGTCAAAAAAGCAGATCTCTTAGTGGAAGGGTCCTCTATATATATATAGTCTCTATCCAGAGCGGAACCCCGCTCTGAAATCAAAAAGTTGGGCTCCTTATTTGGCTTACTTTTGGGATCAGATTTTCACAACTATATATATAGGCCGGATCAAAGATGGAGGCGAGCGTCCGCACTCCGGCTTAAAGTGCGGACGTCGGCCATTCTCTGCTATTTCACGCCGACGACGGCTTCTCTCCTTCCCGAACGACAACACAGCCTCTCAAGACCATTTCCCTCCTTCCAGAACTCGCCGGCGACGAGTTTCCAGCCAAGTTTGATCAAACATGGTGTTTTTCCATCTAGAGCTTCATTCCGGTCGGAAAACTTGTCGTTGGCTAGTCCTGAAATGAGGGAAACTGTCCTAGGAGGCCGTGGTGTCGTTCAGGAAGGAGAGAAACCGTCGCCGGAGTGAAACGACGGAGAACAGACGACGTCTGCACTTTAAACCAGAGTGCAGACATCCACTCTCAAACGGCTCCGTGTGTGTGTATATATATATAGGACCCGATTCCCTTTTTTGATATATGTGGGATTAGAGATTACATCAACTTTTTGATCACAAATCAACATCTCTATCGTTCAATATTTAGATGTATATATAGGACCCGGGTTCCCTTTTTTGACATATGAGGGATTGGTGATTACATCAACTTTTTGATCACAAATCATCATCTCCACCATTCAATATTTAGATGCATAAATGCAGATCATCTTTGCAAAATTTCATCTAATTTGGTGAACGTTAAAGGTTCGAAATAACTAAAATCAATTGACGGATCAAATCTGCCAAACCTGAACAGTTCACGCTATAACTTTTAATTCGTAGTTTTGAGCAACTTGACGATTACAAATTTAGATGAAATTTTACATAAGTGATTTAATCATATATAACAACATATTGAATGTGATTTTGTGATCAAAAAGTGATCTACTCATATATGTCAAAAAGGGACCTCTAATTGAAAGGGGCTATGTATATATATATATACATATATGCCCTAAACCCTAAACCCCAATTTTTGAGTATTTGAGGAATCACAAGTAGGACTCACAATTTAATCTCGTTGCTATGATCTAAAATGTGCATTTTTAAGGTTTTGGCTTGTAGATCACCTCTGCAAATATCAACCAAATGGGAGGTCACTTAATGCACATACCATAAAGTATCATGATCACGTATTCAACTGTGTTCGTCTATTTGTTTGATCTGTTTCCAACTGGGATCCTTCTTTACTTTCAATTGGATCTAACAAATGAACGATTTGCCTCGTCAAACAGGGATGGACAAAAAGGGATGGACAAAAAGATGTCTGGACCAGAATTTTTCTAGTGAATCTCCTACGTTAACAAAAGATTATCCCTATAAGAAAAAGATGGATTTTCGTAATGTACCGAAACCCCATCAGAGTTGCTATCCAACTAAATTCTTTGGATGACGACAACTATGATCTTGGTAGATGCAGTAAAATTAGGCAGTGAGAAAGGAGGCTCCAAAGGAGTTGCCAAAACAAACTCAAGCTTGGAACTTCAGAAGTGAATAAGTGATGGAACCAAGCTTGAGGTTCTAAAGATCGGGGCAAAATCTTTCATCTTTTCTTGTTTCTTAGATGGCTTTATAGCTAGAAGGTGTAGCTATACCTAGAGCATTCTCTAAAACAAAGTGCTGACTAAATATCGCATGGAAGAGAAGATACTATGTCTTAGATATTTGTGGACAAAAAACAAAGAGTATATTCCAAGATCAACTATGACTGGACAAACAATAAGTCTAAATCTCAAATACATAATACAACAAATTATTTGAAAATATGGAGCCCTATATTCCTAATGACAACTAAGAGATCTCTAAGATCAAGTGGAGCTGCACATTCTCCAAAACAAATGGGTGCTCTGCCAAAGAATTGCTCTCAAACTAATCCACCAAACAGTTGAGACTACCTAAAGAAGCAAATAATTTGTATCAATAACAAAGTTTAAGCGTCTATGTTTACATCTAAAAAAATTGGAGAAGTAAAACATTATTTGCATATACGTATCACGGAAATTAAATCCAATGATATGAGGACATACCATAAAGAATTATGGTTGATCCTGAAAAGAAATGTTTTGGTTCTATGGTGATCTATCTCCTTGTGTAGCTCCCTGACCTGCCACTTAACCCAGAACACTTCACATAATCAATTAAGAACCCTAAACATATGATTATATCTACTTGATTAAGGTTTATGAGGGAAATAAATGGAAAAAGAGAGCTCGTTCCTTTTGCAGATGGCCTCATTAATTGCTATCAACATAATTTTCTCAGCTTGGAGGGAAGCGAAGTGTGATTCTAGAAGTCTCTACGCTTCTTCTGTCTTTTCACATTTCCATTCCATTTCAGTTTAGAAGTTTTAGGATTTCCTTATTAGGTCTTTTATCCTTCAGTTTGGATATATAACAGTTCTAATGAGTCTTCGATGCTAGTTAATGTCAGTTCTCTGCTCTAGTATAAGTAAGTGTAAGTGCCTAATGGCTGGTCATGTTATGTGAAATGAGTAATATTATCATAATGTTTCTGAGTTTTCCTGTAATGGGATTGGAGTGAGGCTAGTTTTGGGTGAGAAGCCTAGTTGTGGGTGATAATCTTAGACACTTAGTTTTGGGTGACAACCTAGTTTTGGGTGAGTAACCTAAGTCTTAATAATTACATTAATGGACCAATGTACATTATGTACACTGCATTGTATGTACATGACGTTCCTAAAACTTGAACCTCATTAATAATAATAATAATTGATAAAAAAACAAGGGAGCTGCATTGTTATGTGCATGAACTTACCTATGTCATGCCATCTGGGAACACTAACCATGAAACTTTTTACCATGCATACAATTTTTAAATAAATAAGATGAGATTCATACTCAGATATGAGCAACAGAAAATAAAAAAGAACCAATAAATTGTTGAGGGTAATGAAATTTGAAATGCTCACCACGGATGTTAGAATTGAAACCACAATTAGTCAAATGCTTTGCAAGTGTCTCTCCCAACTGCTGTTGCCAGTTTGGTGTAAGCTTGGCTTCAGACACAGGCCAGACAATTGCCACCTCTGTCGTAAGATTTACACTAGCAGAAGACACCTGTGGCTGCCATAAAATAAAAGAAGCTGTTCAGTTAGCAAAATAGGGCAAAAGCTGATGATCTAACCAAACTGGCATTCCCCAAAACCATCTAATGATAAGAAAAAGAGAACAACTTAGTTAGCTTCTTCTTCTTTTCTATATCTCTTTAAAATTGAGAAGAGCAACAACAACCAAAAGGAAAACCTGAAATCTAACATTACCCATCCTACTTGGTTAATTGGTCTATATCTCCATTTCATGCTCATTTCCTATATCATTTCACACAGAACACAGTCCATAACTCCACTACGAAACATGAATTTCTACGCAACATTCGATTAAACACTACATCATATAGAGCCCAACTTAAAGAGCATCAAACTAAACAGAAGAGGCATTTAAGAAAGAAAATGAAAAAGTGAAATCATTACTCACTTGGCTTTCTAGAATTCGCTTCACACTTGCTGCACATCCTCCGCATGTCATTCCCTATTGGAAATTGAGCACCTCCAAGAGTCAGAAATGGTATACAAACGAGCAATGAAAGAGAGAGGAATAAAATTGCATACTCCAACATCGAGCATTATGACGTCAGTCGAAACGGCCGAGGCCTCATCGCATCCAGAAGCAACGACATTCGACTTGGCATCGCCACCGTCGGAACCATCGCCGCCGCTGCCACCACTCTCTCCGCCAAAGCCGCCATTTCCACCGCCGGAAGCAAACGACGCGTGGTTGCTCGCAACGCACTGTAAACGACGCCGTGTGGGAGGATCAACGAGGCAGAGGCTCCTCTTCAGGGTGGATGAAGAGAGAGGAGGGCTCTGCCGCTGCCTTTGGAAGCCGGCGTAGTTGCAAGTGAGCCGGCGAGCTATCAATCGAGTCGCGAGGGGTTGAGTCGGAAAGATTTTGCAGAGCCGGTGGTTCAGGGCTTTGGTGACGGTGAGCAGAGCCATTGTGGTCGATGTGCTCGCGTTCAGTGTTGACTCCATTGCAGAGAGATGCGCAAATCTCTATCCTCTTATCTGCTTTATTATGAAAAAACAAAAAACAAAAAAAGAAACAAAAACAAAAACAGAGTTCTAGTACAACCATTACCATTTTTCTTTTGTGTAACTATCACTCATATAAAAAGACACATGACTGCTTAGGGACACAATTTAAAGAATAAAACGGGACGAAACGATTTTTAATGATTACATACGTCATTTGATTTTTTAATAAAATTGATTTTTAAACATTTATTTTTGTATTGTCTAAATTAGCAAAAATGAAAATCAATGAGATATCCAAATAGTAAGAGAGCATAAATCTTGTAGGATTCACACATTTAAAGGGAAAAATTCGTCCACAACACAACATTGACAAGTAGAGATCAGTCTAATCAATGCATCCTAGATAACATTTTTCTGCAACACAATTTAACCTCAACGAAAACCTCCCACCTGTAAAGAGGCTCGTTGCAACAAGGAAACAAACCTATGAGTTGCAAAGAAAAGGTTATCCAAAAACAAAGGAAAAGTAATTGCAGATTCAGAGTATTCTTTTATTTTCATCATTCAATTTCACCGAACTCAAACCATTTAAAGGGTTTAACCATTTAACCAACAGAATTTACGATTATGAACTTGATACTCCAAACAAATAAACAATCATAACTTAAAGAGCTTCCATACAAATTGCAATGATAATATTAGTCTCCTAAAAATCATAAATTCTACAGACACGTATACAACCGCTCTATTAGAGTGCACAACTACATGCTTTAGAATCTACCGTGCCTTTGATGAAGAAACAAAGACAATAGATTATCTTGGAGGCAGTTCACATCATTAAAAAAGTTGCACCTCCCCACATACAACAAACTCCATTATAAAAGCCACATAAAATATTCAGCAACTCCATTATAAACGCCATCTTAGCTCTCTTTTTCTTTCCCCGAAGAACGCGGACCCAAAACCTTAGATCAGTTCAGTGTTTCACAACCCCTAGTATGGTTGGTCAGGTTTCAGGACACTTCAGGAGGTCAGGATTCTCCATGTTCTTTCTTAAATTGGTTGAGAATGACCAGGTCATTTGCTTCCGCGACGGTGAAGGCCATTGAGATGAGAAAGGGTATTTTTATAAAAATTAAGTGTATTTAGAGTTTAAGGTATGTCAAAAAATGAGTCAGATGTGTACTTAGTATAAGAGGTGTATTCGAGCTCTCTTCAACCTGCTCATGGCTAGATCGATCGATTTCGGATCAAATAGGATGAACTAGAAGATTCCACTTCTGGAAAGTGCCAACACTTAATGGCTTAAGCCGCTGTTTCCATTTTCTCGCTGACCCATCATGCAAAAGGTATGTCGTTAGAGTGAGTGCACTTTAATAATATAAAGTGAGAGGTGTAGCTAGAACTTTCCAAAACAAAACAAAAATCGAAAACAAACCAAAAAACAAAAATTTAATTTTAGGTCCCTTTGTAACAAAAAATGGATATTGTGAATGTCCCTAATGGCGCTGTGATATAGCGTTGACAAATTATTTTGGATTGCTACTTTTTGAATGTATGAAAATTTCATTGATCAATCAAAGATCAAAACGACAATAACGGTTAAACATACATAGCTTGAATACCATACATCGCAGCTAACGACTACAAAAGAAAATACAAATACTAATAATTGTCAAACAGTCGAATTATTGACTAGCCTAAAAGGTACATTAAAAAAACAAGATAAAAATATAAACATCATTAGCCCAATATTGTCCCTAAATCGTCACAGTCGCTTGAATCTCTGGACGCTAAAGACTCATTGGTGTACGTTTCGAAATATCAAGCAGATTGTAGCGCCAACTCCAGGGAATAATCAAACCGAAGATGTTATAAGGCCCTCAACAAAAGCCCAAACCAAACCCAAATTGAGAAAGAACCCACTAGAACAATACCCAATGTGAGCTTGACCCAGTAGGCCCAAACTCTACCCATACTGGACTAGCCAGGCTTCATCGGGGCAACCCAATGGGCCTAGGGTTTAAAACCAGGCCCAGGCTCAAGAGCCCAGGTCCAAGCTCACCCTTTGACCTAAGGTCTCACCCCACCTGCAATCCTAACCTCCCTACTTGCCACCACCAAAGCAACGCCTACAGGGTCTGATTCCCTTTTTGATCTGGATAACCCCCAACGCCACAACTCATCATCAAGTTCAACCACCGCTAAATGGACTAACCTTTTAGATTCGACCAGACCTTGATCTGTAGCCTTACTAGCGCTCAACCGCTCTCCCAGCCTCAACACCACCAAACCAATATCGTACCAGAACAGATGTCAATTTTCATATCCCAACATCAGCCCCCTAACTTGATCTCCAACGAGATCACCCCATTTGCCGGCACAGAGCTACCGCCGAAGAAGTAACCTTAACACCATCCTTACCTAGAACGGCCATCAGATCTGCTCCATAATCATCAACACCAGCAACCAATGTCAGGACCCACCCCGGGTTAACCTCTTTAACTCGAAGTAAATTATGCGAGGTCCACCTCAAGAGAAATTTTTTACCGAAACCCCTTTGAAATGGACAACCCTTCCTGCAAACCAAATAAACACTTCCACAAATAATATAATCCAACCCCAACACCTGGACCCATCCTGCTTTCCCGAAATCTCATCGTACTTCACCAATCAAATTCAACTAAACTAAACTGGGATAATCAGAGCAATCTACATGGAAGCAATACATAAATAAACATACTAGCAACATCAGATTAATTGACTATAACTCGGCTCCTGTACACATGACCTCCTCTCAGCTATCCTTCAATTCTAGGCATTTAAAAACGAAGGGCTCAAGGGAAAAGCATTTAAAAAAATGTATGTTAGCATGAGTGGACAAAATAAATAATTTACTTATACGAAAATGTAACTTTATACTTTTCCAGAATCTTGTGCATTGAAAACCTCAAATACATGCATCGTAGCGATTTTTGAAAAGTCATTTACAAAACAAATAGTCATGTCAATCTCATTGCCTTAAAAATCAATAGTAAAAATGGGGAAAGAGGTAACACTATGACAATGAGCCTCCCAGGCAAGGGTCGGAGGCTTCTACGTCTACTATGTGACATAACAGCCCTTCATGGTGAAGAGATTCCACTATGACAATGAGCTCTCGGGCTAGGATCAGAGTCTTCTAAGGCTACTATTGCCTCGCTCCACTCCACTTCCTTAAGTGGCTATATATATATATATAATGACCTTTCATGATAAAGAAAACAAAACAAATTCAAAAAGTCATTAAAGACTCTTCTCTGATAATAAAAATGTATCTCATACATCAAGTACAGTTCTTCGGCCGTCTTCAAATAATGGTCATAAACAAAAAATTTCAAAATAAAATAAATATAACTTAAATTCTAGCCAACATAAACAATGAGTTTACTAGAGATGAGCAACCCACCTTCCCGGCCCACTGGTTCATTAAATTGAATAAAATCATGTTGATGCATGCATGGATCAAAATCAAAATCCATTCATAACTTTAGGCCTTAGCCTGAAGAACTCCGAATCGCCACTCCAGTACGGTATTCTTTAACTCTGGTACAAAAACCATGCTTTAAATTCAGAGTATAATAAATACCACTTTAAATAAAAACCGACCCTTTTCACTTATATCACGTCTCAACTTTTACAACATTTTATCTGACCTTCAACGTTAGCTTAGGGGACCTAAAAATATTTTATAAAGTTTAACGAACAATAATCGATGGCCAGATTAATATTTTCTTATCACTGTGATTACTAAACTTTGAAAATTCTAAAACCTAACCAAAACTGGTCAGTTTCACACCAATAAAGTCCTCTTATTGACCTAGAGCTTCTCTGGCCTTAACTCTGTCGTCCGGCCAGCAATCGATGACATACCGGAACCAATAAATCCCTCTTGCGATCGTCTACACGTTGGAGGCAGTAGCTAATCTAATAGTCAATCTAGGAATGTGATTTGACAACGGGGAGCCCTGTGTTTTTGGGTGGATTTTCTCTACTTTCTGGCGACTTCGCCGGCAGCTACTCAAGCTGCATGTGATTGGGTAAGAAACCTTTCATCTTGATTCAATTTGAAGACTTGTATTTTCTAGGTTTTTGGTTTGCTTGAGATTGAAAGAATTGAGATTTGTGGTTTCCTGTCTTGGTCGAGGTTATTGTGTGCATTAACGATTATAATGCTCTATGGTTTTTCGGTGAAGGCTCAACATGCCTACACTAATGAGTGCCTTTTTGAGCTAGAGTTGTTACTAATGGGTGGAGTTGAGGAACTAAGAGTTCGATTAGATGCTCTGTTTTTCATCCACAAAGCATAGCTTCTCTGTAAGCCAAGTTGGGTTTAATTAAGAGGAAAGTTAAGCTGAAGCTCTGTTTGAATTGGTTACTTGAAGATTTATAATAATTGAAGAGTTGCTGGTAATTGATAATGGTTATTATCAAGCAGAATTGGTGGAGAGGTAAAGGAAGGAAAATGGAAGGTCATTGTGGTAAAGGAGACCAATATCTTAGTGAACATCCATTGGTTTTATGATCAAAGAGGTAATGTCATTAGTACTGAATCAGAATTTGAAAGCATATTTTGATGCTTAATTATGGTGGTACTGAGATGCTTATGTCTTATACATTTAATTATATATGTGGTAGTGGTTAACTAATCGACTTGGTGAGCTTGCGTGTAAAAAGGGAATTTAATTGTGAATGGGGTTTTGTGGTATGTTATATGTAATATATGTCTGAGAGTGGAGATATGCTAAATGTGTTCGTAGCTGCATGTTTAGCTTTGATTATGGATAAAGTAGTGAAGTGTGTTGGCTAATCTTTTGTTGCCAGCAAAGTGTTAAGGGGAAACTAATATAGCTATTGCTTAATTTCAAAATAAAGTGGAACAGTATTGTTACAATTTTGGAATGATTGTAGTTGATATGTGAAACCATGATCAAAGTGTAGACATGGTTCTCATTTACTTATGTTGATAATTTGTAGATGGTGATTGTAACATCTCGTACCTAAAAGTTACCTTTTCACAGAGGTTTACGAGTTACCGAGGATTTTTAATTGCGATCGGTAATTTGTTAAGTTATCGCTCGAGTTAATTTTCAAGTTTTTCTAAACTCTCCAAATACCTGATTTAATGACTCGATGTTGTAGTACGTGTCGACACGAGTCTCCCAGTATTTTCAGAATATTTTTCGAAGCTTCGGTTTATTTTCTACGAATTTTCGAAGTTTCCGGTAACTTTTAATTATCAATCCGGTAAAAAGGAGTTATACCATTTTACCTTTTACTTTTTACCTTCTTTTAATTTGGACCGTCAGATCAATTAGGGGTTTGATCTGGGCCGTTGATTTGGGTATAAATAGGGGAAGAGAGAGTTGACCCGAGTCAAAACCCAACTCAGGCGTTGACCCGAGCCAATCTCTCTCTCTTTCTGCTCTCGACTCTCAGCTCCGCCACCCCATCACTGCCGCGTCCGGCCAACCCACACCGGCGCACCACCCTGGAAATACTCGCCTCACTCTCTTCTTCAAAACCCCCTTACCAATTCATTCCAGTTTCCAATTTGGGAGAAGATCGGCCGATGAAGAGCTCGACTGTGCTCATCGGAGTTGGGACAATTCAGGCAACCTCTTGGCTCGACAAGGGTAGATCTTCGTTCCCCTCCTCTTTTCCTTCATTCTTTTGCCTTGGGAGTCCGATTTGGAGCCCTAATCGAGAAATCCCCATCTCACTGTTTCCACTGTTTTCGGGTTTCTCCTGGGTTTCTCTTCTTCCTCCTCCGGCGACCTTTTCTGGTGAGCTTCTCAAGCTCAGGCGAGCTACAGGGCAGCTGGTGGTGGTTGGACAGAGGCAGAGGAGGAGGCACTGCTTGTAGAGGAAGTAGGCAGCAGGGAGGCTCTCTCGGCAGTGGGTAGTGGAAGTTGTGGCAGCCAGGCGTTTTGGGCTGTGAAGTTTGAGAGTTGGGGAGCAGAGGCAGAGGTCTGGTGTTTCTGCCTCAGATCGATTTTGGAAGTAAATTACTGTTCCCTAGGGCTACTGTGTTGTGGTTGGTGTAGTTGATGTTGTTGATTTATTGTTGATCATGTTTTGTTGTGTTTGTTACATGTTGTCGTAACTTAGTGATTCGAAGAAAACGGGGAAACTCTGCCGAAAATTCCGGTCAATCACCGGAATCTGGCAAAGCAACAGTTTTCCGTCAGAGGGCCGAAGAGGTAGAAATCAATTCCTTCGTTAAGCCATAAGTCCTAAAGTTTTTGCTAATTCGTAAATTGAGTATTTGCGGAAAACTTATCGTGAGTGAGAAGTTCCCATTTTGGGAAACTTTTCCTTTTTGGAAGGTTTCTATTTATGGAAAGTTGGCATTGGAATAGGAAAATTAGGAGTAAGGTTAGTGAAAAGGTGAATTTCAAGTTAAACGAATCGGAGTGTTAGTGAAGCATGAAAAATTATAAGTTTTTGGGACAACTTAGTTGAGAGGAAGATAATATCTACAATTAACAAAAATGTCTACTTAATCGTTGTAGATAATTTGGATAAAGAGCAGTGCGACTTATCGACTCATAATTAGTTTTACGGTTTGAACTGTAGTTTGGGTGTCCATAGTTATTCAACAAAATTACTATGTGATAACCTATCGTTAATTAAATAGTAAGGAAAGTCGTTACGCTGAGATTACGAAGTCGGATACCAAACTTCGAGTCGATATTCGGAAATTAAGCGTATTGTTGAAAAAGCTATTAAAAAGAAAGGAACTTGGTCAACACGTGGTCAAATAGGATTTCCTAGTCAAACTAGGAAAAGACCAAGTCAACTATAGAAAGACTAATGTATTGGTTTATCTGTACAGTCTCTGGTCGAACGTGAGACGGGCTCGACTACGCGGTTAGTTCGAGAGTTTCGCTCGAGGAGCTTTCGAGCAGGAAGAAGGTCGCAATAAGTACTGTGAGTGGACCTTTGCTTTTAAATTAAATTGCATGCCATAGACTTTAATTGGTTTCTTCTGCATATATGATTTCCTCCATTTATGTTTTACGGTGGTTTTTGGGAAAATGAGATTTAATACTTTTAAAGATAAATGAGCCGGGAAAGAGGTTCCTACCTTTCCCGGGGTTTTAAAGGATTTTTCCGGATTATGGTTTTAATTGTTATCACCGTTTTGGGATTATGGAGGGGGATGTTATTGCAGGGTATCGTTGTGTTCCTGATGGTGAAGACATAGCCAATTTAGAAACAACCTATTTGATCATAGATACCTTGTATTTGTGATCACCAACCAAAGCATTGTTTGGTATATTGGTGTAGAGTACTGCAGTTCCATTTGCATTTCCTTTCGTTTTTCTATAAGGATAAGATGAACCCAAGACAATAGTTCCATTTAGGTATCATGACACATTATGTATACCTTTCAATGACACTTCATTGGCCCTAAGCTAAGTCTAGCTACAAGTTCTTTGAAAATGTTATATTCGATGGAGTTCTTTGGGCTAAGTACAATATTACGCTTATTGCACTATAGAGAGAGATTTTCAATTCTCAACCCTTCTTTGTCATTTTCCTTTGGACTAAATGAATCTTCCTTTACATCCAAACATCGACCGATCATTGGGAGTGCTAACAGTTGCAATTTGTCCATGTAAATCGCATGAGAATCTTTTGGACACATGCAGACTGGTGGATTAGTATTCCAAAAACTCGGTATTAACCGAGTTTTCTAAGATTATTCATCTCAATCCGGATTTCATCTAGCTCGTGGTTTCTCTTATTACATCAAGAGTACATACAATGTTCCTATCATTGACATAAGAGCTATGATTGCAAATTCAAAACTTGTTTCTTTTATGAGTACGCAGGAGCATAGTTCATCATTTTGTATCCCTTTCCAACCAAGTAGTCACTTCTATAAAGTGATCATTTCAATTCCAATTGCAAACGCACTCCGTGGTTTAGAATTAATTGAGTTGGATCATTTAGGGTCATCAGACGCTTTTAGATACATCTCCCAATAAGATTCCTATAGAAATATGTAACTACATCTATTAGCTGCATTATAGGGAACATGTCCCCTTTTAGTCAATCTAGAGCGTTGTGAGAAACCTTGGCGCCACAAGGCGAGCCTTGTCCTTTAGGGCTTCATTCATCTCATTACGCTTTTTGAAAAAAAGTTATTTATGTTCTACAGGCTTTACACTTAGTATGATTAGTACTACCAAACCAAATACATGTCTCTTTGTTAGAGAATCTAACTCTTCCTGGACTGCACTTTTATGTAGGTCAATATACTCTTTGTTGACATTCTTCAACAGAGTGTGGTTCGATATGTCAAGACCCACCCCGAGTTAAACCCTTTTTAACCCGAAGTAAATCCTGCGGGGACCACCTCAAGGGAACTTCTTACCGAAACCCCCTTGAAATGGACAACCCTTCCTATATACCGACTCAGCACTTCCATGAGTATTTAAAAACAATCCCTAACTCATGAAGGCGTCTTGCTCCCTAACCTACTTAACTAGCTAAGCTGGATTAGTCAGAGCAGTCTACAAGGGAGATTACCCTAATGAATTGCAAGCAGCAACGAAATGATCGACTATGCCTCGACTCTTGTACGCGCGCGACCTCCGCTCTAGAACCCTGCACCACTGGACATTTGAAAACGAAGGGCCCAGGGGAGAAACATTGAAAACTGTTAGCGTGAGTGGACAAAAATCAAATATAAAAACTCTAATTTCCTTTAATGTTCTCCCTTAGAGTTTTCCAAGAAAACCTTATGCACCCACATCATAGACAATAAATAATTAAATCAATAAAACTCCCTTGGCTCATACATAAATAAATGTGTGGGGTATTAACCTCATCCACGAGAAAACCGACCTGCTCTATTCGGGAGGGTCTATTGACCAGCTACCACCGGAGAGGGTCCCCGACCTGCTCTATCCGGGAGGGTCTAATGACCAGCTACCACCGGAGAGGGTTCATGCTAGCATGCAATACTTATATCCTTTTCCTTTTAAAACAAAATCCTTTTAAAACCTTGTGGGAAAAATAATCCGAAAACCAAGTCAAATCTCCCAAGACTTTACCCCAAATACATTGGATTTAAAAACCTTTTCAAGAACCCAAAACCGGTTCTTTGCCTTTACTTTAAAACCCCTTTAAATCCAAGAGCCAAGTTTCCCCTTTTTAAAACATCCCCCTCCATAAATCCCTAAGCGGTGATAACCATAAAATCATATCCCGGGAAAATCCTTTAAAATCATGGGAAAGGTAGGAACCTCTTTCCCGGCTCATTTCTCTTTAAAATCATTAAATCACATTTTCTCAAAATCATCGTAAAACATATAAGGGAGGAAATCACATATACAGGAGAAACCAAATAAAGTCTATGGGCATGCAATTTAATTTAAAAACAAGGTCCACTCACAGTACTTATGGCGACCTTCTTCCTGCTCGGAAAACTCCTCGAGCGAAACCCTCGAACTAACCACATAGTCGAGCCCATCTCACGTTCGACCAGAGACTGTACAAATAAACCATTATATTAGTCTTTACATAGCTGACTTGGTCTTTTCCTAGTTTGACCAGGGAATCCTATTTGACCACGTGTTGACCAAGTTCCTTTCTTTTTAACAACTTTTTCAACAATACGCTTAATTCCGAATATCGACTCGAAGTTTGGTTTCCGACTTCGTAAACTCAGCGTATCGACTTTCCTTACTATTTTATTAACGGTAGGTTATCACATAGTAATTTTGTGGAATTACTATGGACACCCAATCAACCACTTTACCAATTACGGGTTATGAGTCGATATACCCGGTAAGACATTATCCGAATTATTTACAGCACCCAACTCGGAGACTAAGATTCCTGAGTTGCCTAGAATCTCACTTAAAGATCCGGTTGTCTTAACTTAACCGGTTACTACGATTGACCTTTCCCTTTTTACTTTTATCGGTCAAACTTCCTAAAATGGTAACCTTCCAAAAAGGGAAAGTTTCCCAAAATGGAAAATTTCCTAACATGGCAAGTGTTCTTTAACATGGGAAGTTTCCCAAAATGGAAACTTCCTAATTACGTCCAATTTCTCCGTAATTACTCAAATTAGGAATTAACCGTACTTTTTGACTAAAAGCTTAACAGGGATTCGATTTCTACCTCTTCGGCATTCTGCCGGTTTAACTGTAGTCCCGTAGCAGTCACCGGATTTCAGCAACTTTGCCGGAATCTTCGGCCGGATTCCGGTTAACTTGCCGGAATTTCGCCATAACTTCCTTGTTTCCTCCGATTCACCAAGTTATCGACCACATGTAAGAAAACAACACAAATTTAGCATACAAACTCCAAAACCTACAACTCTGGAATTTCATAGAACCACCTCACCTTTAATTTCGAATTCGGTAGCTCTCTAGCCGGACTCCTTCACAGGCAGGACCCCTACCTCTGTCTCTGTCTGACCTCCTCTAACGCCTACACTAGCCGAGACATACACACCCCTGTCTCGACCAAAACTAACGCTACAACGACCCAAATTTGTGCCTGGACTCAGATGCCACACCCACAAGCTCATCGGAGATCGAGGAATCCTCCAGAAGTCCGAGAACATGTCGCCTGCGGCTAGGGATCGAAACCCAGAAAAAATACAAAATAGGGGTTTCGATGTTAGGGTCGATTCTAGTGATTAAACACATGGAATTGAAGAAGAAGGTAGAAGGAGGAGGACCCTACCACTCGCAGTCGCCGTCGCTGTAAAACCTCGCCCTAAAATTGAAGAACATCGCCGCTCCTCCTCGGCGTCGATCTCCCTCTTGGGTTGATACCAAACTGGTTTGAGGGGTGGGTTAGGTAGAGGAGACAGAGGGGGTCACTTTAGAGGTGGTGCGCCAGTGGATGGTGGCCAGACGGCGGAACGCCGCTGTGGCCGAGTCAGGCAGAAGAGAGAAATCGAGAGCGAGAGGAGAGAGAGAAGTCAGGGGGAGGGTCTGACCCGAGTCAACCCTCTCCCAAATATTTATACTGAAATCGATGGCCAGGATTAAAACCCTAAACGATCTGACGGCCCAGATTAAAGAAGATAAAAAGTAAAAAGGTTAAATGGTAAAAACTATTTACCGGAATAGTAATTCAAAATTACCATAAACTTCAGAAATTCACAGAATTTGGAGAACTTTTAAAAACTCAAAAATTAACTCGAGCGATGACTTATCAAATTACCGATCGCAATTAAAAGCTCTCGGTAACTCGTAAACCTCTGTGAAAAGGTAACTTTTAGGTACGGGATGTTACAATCTCCTCAACTTATAAAATTTCGTCCTCGAAATTCCAATTACACCACTCGACACCTTCAACCACTAACCAACCTCCTATCCCTTCTCGTTTAACCAAATAAACACGAACAATTGTCCTACCAACCGCATGTGACGTCGTCACAATACCGCTAATAATCATTATGATTCAATAACCCCTCGCTTGCCGCGAGTAAGATTTCTTCAAGAATACTCGTATTCTTTCGTTGAACTTTAGATATCAGCTCACACATTCCCTAAGCAGGAAATGATTACCACGCCTGAGGAGTAGGGTTCGATGTCACTAATGGATTTAAATCCTCTGGTAACACAATACAACGTGGAGTCAAATCTAATGACAACAAGTCCACGAGAAAACCATGACGACTTGTGTTACACGAACCATCACCTCATTTGAACCAGGCTTCCTAATCTGGTTTACGCTTTCTAAAAACCATTCTGTCAAGTTGTCCTATTGTAGAGTAATTGTCTTCCCTTACTCTATCATTACTCAAACCACTTGCACTCACAGGATATGATTTGCCATGAATTTTAGCGTAAAACCAAAACCATAGCCTTTAAATCAGGGAGATCCAAAAGCTCCAGACATCGAGATCCAACAATACTTACTCCCCGCATGAAGACAAATTGTCAGACTTCACACTGCCTACAAAGCTATTCTGACAGGATAAATCTTGACTTTACCAACAAGCCGATCATTAGAGTCGCCAACTCGATTATCACTTTGTGGGGTTACAGCGTACTTTACCACGGGTAATACATCTCCGTACTACTCATAGGTGAGGTGCCACTGGCCTCTCTATCCCTTACCTTAGCCTGGAATGACGCATAGTGCAGAACTTGCACTTCAACCATAATTGTGCGTCTATTAAACATTATCCGCATCACAATCTGAAATAGACTTACCATTAAAAGAATCCCAGAGCCTTACCCGCTCAACAAGGATATTTCCTTCATAGATGCCTCCATTACCAAATCATCTGGTAATAACCGACAAATTTGGACATTTAACCTGATCGAACATCTACGTAAAATTTAGTGTCACTGGTGCACACCCAAATAACCCCTGATCAAAGCATCAAGAATTAATTCCACACCGAACTTAGCCACATTGATCATCAGGCATCAAGTCATCAAGGCACAATTTATCGATTGCCATCCCCGCACTGGGCGCGTAAACATCACAAAGTCAACTTGTACCACCAGACAGTTTCTAACAAAACTGTCCCCATGCTCTGCAAGTTTACCATCCACCGCATCCTCTATTTGGTAAGATTCAAAATTCACAACCACTTACCATTCTAATTGGAAAGGTAAAATAACTTCGTGCACAGGAAAACACAATACCACTTCAGATCCTATATTACAAGATCCACTGCCACACGTTAACATCCCCTTAGATCATAACTTAATCTGAACGTGGCTTAATCACACCACGATTTCCAATGGAGTGTTGCCCAACTTAGCAACATACCTTACCAAACTTAGACTCGTAACACTTTTTTGAGTCATCAAGGAAAACCTTTCCTAGTTCCACCGCATTTCATACTCACCGAAATGTTGACAATTTTGGGAGTCACCTCTAGTGATTTTTCTTGCTACTAGTCTACACTCGTGGCGCCAAGAATTGCCGCTAGGTCAATAATTCCTAACAAGTAGGGTCACTACTCAAATGACCCAAGACCATAGCAATGCCAACAGTTCCTTAATCCTCTCAGGATTTCATTAAATTACACCAAAATTTGATCTCCCAGATCTTAATCCTTATTCCCCCATATCAAAATTGAGAATATTGCCTGTCACTGCAGTGGATGTAACTTATGAACCCCAAACACGTCTAAGTACACCTTCGGTTACAATATTTGATTAAACCACAACCAGTGAGTGCACAAATTCTCATGCCATCAAGCTCAGTTAATCACCCTCGAAGAAACCAAGTGTCATAACGGACGACTTTGGTTGCAGATTGAAGCTTGAGCAACTACAAACATTCTCACTCAAATTCAATGATCCAGTAAACCTTGCCCCACTGCTGTCACTTCACCATTTCCGTGCATCTAACTCAGCATGTAATCAACCACCTACTAACGACATATAATAATCTCGCTAACCATCATAAAAGTCGGAGCCACTAACAATAACCCACTTCCGACCTGCACTTAAACGGTTAGACCATTTAATTGACGTTTTGCACAAAACTTCTAACCAAACGTCCTTAACCTCCGTTCTCAAAGTATAGAATTCTCACGATACATCCTCGAAAAATAAGACTGTATCACTTTGACCACACACAAATGCACAAAATAATTATGCCTTTCTAGCATGTTCTACCCAAATTTCAATTTACCACTTCCCTACACAGGAGGGTACACGTGCTCATGTGGGGTATACCCATGTACATCTTCAGCCGTCGAAACAGTGCCGTTTGCATAACGACCGGTTCCTACACCACAATAATACAAAGTCAGTCAAGAATCGTATCACTATCTTTGGTACCCCAAGCATCCTTGGTCCATGACCCGGTGGCTTGTTGCCACTTCCAACATGTTCCTTTAAATTTCAAAACCAATTACCTTTAATTACAACTAGTAACGCTCGCTCGATCTGTAAACCGAACTCTAACACAGCCAACCTGGAGACCCCTCCACAGGTGTACTAATTAAAATACTTTGACCACAGGTGGATAACTCACCTTATGGTTGACATGAGCCCCAAGATCTGGTGACACGATTTAATTTCTGCCTCCACGATAAATGACCCAATGATCATTGTCACCAACAATTCAAATCACGCTTGGACTCACTAACAATTCAAATCTTTCTAGTACCCCAATCATGGGTGGCTGGAGCGAAGAGAATCTGGTCGTAGCTGATGGCAGCATTATCAGCACCAAAGGTGACCCAAGCCATTAGTTTCAGTGGCTATCCCATAAAGCATCAAGTGACCGAACCAGCCTTTACTTCCTTAACATTCTCCAGTAGTGTCACATCATGGACTCGTCACCAGAAACAAGTCCATTGATCACAAAATGACTACACTCAAATTTTCTTGAGTCATTCTACATTAACTCATTCGCCAGTTTCTCTGAAACCAAACTAAAGACGAACATCAACATAGGGTTAAACCCAGAAAAAATACAAAATAGGGGTTTCGATGTTAGGGTCGATTCTAGTGATTAAACACATGGAATTGAAGAAGAAGGTAGAAGGAGGAGGACCCTACCACTCGCAGTCGCCGTCGCTGTCAAACCTCGCCCTAAAATTGAAGAACACCGCCGCTCCTCCTCGGCGTCGATCTCCTTCTTGGGTTGATACCAGACTGGTTTGAGGGGTGGGTTAGGTAGAGGAGACAGAGGGGGTCACTTTAGAGGTGGTGCGCCAGTGGATGGTGGCCAGACGGCGGAACGCCGCTGTGGCCGAGTCAGGCAGAAGAGAGAAATCGAGAGCGAGAGGAGAGAGAGAAGTCAGGGGGAGGGTCTGACCCGAGTCAACCCTCTCCCAAATATTTATACTGAAATCGATGGCCAGGATTAAAACCCTAAACGATCTGACGGCCCAGATTAAATAAGGTAAAAAGTAAAAAGGTTAAATGGTAAAAACTATTTACCGGAATAGTAATTAAAAATTACCATAAACTTCAGAAATTCACAGAAAATAGCCGGAAGCTCTGAAAAATATTCTGAAAATACCGGGAGACTCATGTCGACACGTACTACAACATCGAGTCATTAAATCAGGTATTTGGAGAACTTTTTAAAACTCAAAAATTAACTCGAGCGATGACTTATCAAATTACCGATCGCAATTAAAAGCTCTCGGTAACTCGTAAACCTCTGTGAAAAGGTAACTTTTAGGTACGGAATGTTACACGATACCTTCGTGTTCTATAATTCCTTGAGCAATAATGTACATCATCAATGTGTATGTTCTCTCGTAATCCGTTGAGATTTTGTTTTTGAAATCATTTTAAACATTAGAGCATCCTCCTGTATTGATTCATGGACATAATTGTAATCAGAGACAATCTCATGAGAGAGAATCTTTACATTGATGATGTTGTGCCTTACTCTCCCAATTCCTTTAGGAAAGTATTGATCGAACCATATGGCCTCTCCCTATTCCCTTAAGGAGCCACGACCTCAACCATACCTCCACTATGTGTGGTTGCGTCACTTTAATCTGCGGCAACATGCCCCTTATTGGGGACTTTTAATCTTTGCAGACATTTGCAGCTAGTATGTATGATCTCGTCACTTTAGAAATATATTTAAACGCATCAGGCATCGAAACTGTTACGTTCTAGATATCGATTATGTGAGGATCAGGATGAGACAAAGTGGGGCAACCACGATAATTCTTGTCGTTCCCTTAGATTTTTTTTATCTCCCCTAACGACGGAAAGACTGTCTCATCTAAGTGACACTCCATAATTCTTAGTGGTAAAGAGATCGTCTGCAAAGGGTTTCGAGTGCGGATGATTATTAGAGGTATGTATCCAACATAAATACATATTCGTTTCTAAGAACTCATTTATGATGCCCTATGAGGGCGCAATAGACACATATGTTGCGTAACCAAATATGCGTAAATCTCAGGCTCATGTCTAGTCACTAACTGGTACGCATAAAATGGTTGGCTAACAATGAGCCTAAAAATGAATAAGCATGGTTGCATGCAATATTGCATAATCCTAAGAAGGCATATGTAGGTTGGTGTGCATAACTAATTCCTAGACATGGTGGCATATACAAAGCCATTTTATATATGTTTATAGGGTTCAAGATGTTATCTATATATTGATTCTTATACAATAATCATCAAGTCTTTATGATGTTAACTCTTAGCGTTGCCAATTCCTATAAATTTTATCTTCATGGTGGGTGGTGAGCCATAAGAACTTATAATGTTGCTAAGAGTGTTGCAGCATTTCTGGTGAACAATTATTCAACATGTGACCGGTGTCGAAACATCCCCTAAAACCATAAGTACTTTAATGGTCCACATTTATAGAGTCATAAGTCCACAATAATCATGTTATACAGTGGGTTTGCATATGATAATCTTTGGCACAAATATCAATGAGACTTAAACAATGTTCTATTAATGTGAGCAGTTCCACCATCAGCTAAACACTTGAATTCTCCTCGATACATTCCTTACAAGTATATGTGAGTGTATAAAATTTGAAAAATATACCCCATATTTTCTTTAGGGCATTTCGATTTAAGTAGAATAATATACTTTTCATTCTAATAGTTTCTCAATATATTTAATGGATGCATTACTTTGAATTTGTAGTGCTATTTTAAATCATGCATTCATTTGTATTTGAATTGAAAAAATTTAATGATTCATAATTAAATTCAAAATTCATTTAAGCCAACGATAATCAAATCAAAATCTTGTCGAGAGAATCTAATTCATAAAGACTGTTATTCATATATACTTTTAGGTCCAAATAATAGTCTATTTACAAATGAGGCATTATGCATTCTATAATTATCTTGGAAAATGTCGACGATTATCATTTCAGACAATCATTTGTTATTGATAATGATTACGGGAAGTGTAGTATTTTCTCACAACTTTAGTTTCCTCATCGAAAATGAAATGATGGTACTCAATTCTATCTGAGTCCAATATGTCAAAGTGTAAAATTAAGATCAAGATTAAATTTAAAATTGAACAATTACTTCTATATAAACAAAATTGAATTTATAATCACGTAGTCAGATGAAATCCACGTTTTATCAATTTCTAAGAAATGAATTAGATTTCAACACCAATATTTGTATACCATAATAGTCACAAATTTTTCGATGCTTTGTGAAAATGTTTTTTTCACTATAGGAGGTTTGTCATTTTCGATGTTATAAGTTTACTTTATCATAGCAACACGATTTATATGATATGCTAATGAAAAATATTTAATAAAATTTTACACGCATAACATATAACATTATAATATGTGATGATATTCGCAAAATTAATTTTCTCGTGTAATATGCATAATATTATGAGCAAAATTTCAGGGAAGTATCAAATATTTATAAACATAATTGTTGGTTTGCCAAATAAATTGCATGATTGACGTGGTTATTCTCGTCATGATTTCCCTCGCAAGTAACGTTTTGATCGGATTGCCACCATAATTGACTAGGGGTGGGCATAAATACCGACCCGGCATGGTACCGAACCGTCCCGACATGGTACCGGACCGAAAAGAGGGGTTTCAAACGGGTTCTTCGTTTTCTGTCCCGAACCGGAACCGTACCGGTTAGAACCGGTACGGGACCGGTCCTGAAATTTGAAAACCGGTAATCCCGGACCGGACCGAAGACTGTATATAGTGTACACATGTCATGTTTTAATTGGTCATAATAATGGGTTTTTTTGTTTTTGACTCAGTGTACGCACAGTCGCACACAACTTCATTCGCCAGTTCGCCACTTTCACTGGGTTTCACAACTTCATTCGAGCTCTCCGCCGTGAAAATCTTTCCGTTCAAATCCCTCCGATTTTCCCCAGTTTCTCCATCACTTCACCTTAAACTTCACAGTTCAAAAGTCCTCCATCTCTTCAACTCTCTGATTTCCGTCAATTTCATTCAACCCTCAAATTCCACCCGAAACCCTAAATCCCCAAATTGAAGCTCCAAAGCTTCAAAGCTTCCAATCAAAATGGTAATTATTCTCTATTCTCTATTCGATTTAGAAGTATTCTCTATTATCTATTCGATTATAAACCATGTTCATGATTTGGTGGTTCTCTAATTCATGTTTTCTGCTTTGAATGGCAGAAATCAAAATCGCAAGGCAATGCTAGTGGTAGTGGCGCCACCTGCTCAATGGTTTCCTCGTCTTCAATGGTTTCCTCGTCCTCTTTCCCAGTGGCGCAACCTGAAAACTTGATGCCTCCTCCACAAGCACCAACATCACAAACTGATCCAGTGGCGTCACCTGTTCCAGTGGTGACCAGGCGAACTCCAGTGGTGACCAACAACCTACCAACTGGTCCTGATATCCTACATGAACCACCACCAGGTTTGCAACGTGTTTTTAGAGCTGAAATTTGGGAACATGTTACTCCTTATTGGGTTAGACATAAGAAATATGATAAGGATTCACAAACACAGAAATTAGTAGAGGTAGTAACATGGAAAATGAGAGCTAAGTGTAAGTACTGTCCAAAAGGTCAAGGAGATTATGCTTGTGATAGTGGACCTAATGGGACGGGAGGGCCAAGAAAACATATATACAATAAGCAATGTAGGTTTTATCCAGGCAATGTAGACTTGAAAAAACAGAAAGTGTTAGCTCCAGGTGATTACAATCACTTGACAGCTAAGGCTTTTAATCAAAAGGAAACCATGGAGGCTTGTGTTGAGATGGTAGTTCTTGATAAGCTACCATTTAGCTTTGTTGAGAAGCAGGGGTTTAGGAGGTTTTGCAGTAAAGGGATGCCATTGTTTAAAGTGCCATCTAGGAGAACTCTTGTTAGAACATTCCTAGATATGTATGAAGATAGGAAAATGAAACTGAAAACAGATTTGAAGTCTTATAGGATCTGTCTAACCACGGATACTTGGACAAGTGTCTAGAATTACAATTATATGGTGTTGACTGCCCACTTCATAGATTCTGACTGGCAAATGCACAAAAGAGTGTTAAACTTTTGTGTGATTACCAATCATCAGGGCATAACCATAGCAGATCTTATAGAGCAGTGTTTGAGTGATTGGGGGATAGATAAAGTCTTGACAATTACAGTGGACAATGCTAGTGCTAATCAGACAGCTTTAGGGTTATTAAGGGAAAAGCTCAATGATTGTGATAGTCCACAGTCTATTTTGGAGGGGAAAAACATGCATATGAGATGTGTAGCCCATATTACAAATCTGATTGTGGGAAGTGGGTTGAAGAAGCTTAATTCTGGCATCTTATCTATTAGAAATGCTGTTAAGTTTGTTAGGAGTTCTCCAAATAGGCTTGAGTTGTTTAGGAAAGCAGTTGCAAGAGAGAAACTACCATTTAAGGGGCTGGTGTGTTTAGATATTCCCACAAGATGGAATTCAACATACTTAATGTTGGAATCAGCTTTGAGATTGAAGAGGGCATTCAAAAGAATGGAGCAAGACCCTACTGGTCCCTATGCAGCCTATTTCAATGAACCTGAAGAAGAATTTGATGATGATGGCAATGTGATAGTGGCAAGGAGGGGCAAGAAGAAGGTTGGGCCACCAGTTGAAGATGATTGGGAAAAGTGTGATGTATTTGTCAGTTTTCTTAGGATTTTCTATGAAGTAACCCTTAGGGTTAGTGCATCACTACGCCCTGCAATCCACACCACATTGCATGACATAATTGCAATTGAACAAGCTATGGATAGGTTGTTCACTCTTCCTAGTGTGCAAGATGATGATACATCATCCACAAATCATTTGATGGCTGAAATTGGGTCTCTAATGAAAACCAAGTATAACAAATACTTCGATGATTTCAAAAGGTTGAACCCTTTTGTCATTTTGGGGCTCGTTTTGGACCCAAGGTTCAAGCTTAGTCATGTGACTCATGTGTTGAGCACAGTCATGGAGTGGACTGACTACGAAGTGGATGACAAGAAATCAGAGATCAAAACCTTCATGTAGCTATGATGAGTATGTGGACAAATTGGAGGGTGGTAAGCATGTGAAGAAGAGGAATAGAGATGGCAGCAAAGCAAGCAATCTTAAAAGGCAAAAGGCAACATCTCTGCGTGGCAGCTCAAGCACAAATGTATTTGTGGTGGATTGGACTAAGCATGTGGAACAAACCAATGAAGCAGTGATCACACATGAGATAGATAGGTACCTCAAAGATCCCTTGGAATCTATAGGACGGAAACCTAATGAAGAAGATGAGGAAGATGACACTGCATTCAATGAAGAGGCAGTTGAAGAAGAATACAGAATGTTTGATGTGCTGCAGTGGTGGAAACTTGCATCTGTCAACTATCCTGTTTTAGCATCAATTGCTAGAGATGTCTTTGCTGTACAAGTTTCGACAGTTGCCTCTGAGAGTGCTTTTAGCACAGGTGGACGAGTGATTGATTCTTTTAGGAGCTCTTTAACTCCCACTTCAGTGGAGGCCTTAATATGTATGCAAAATTGGCTTAAAGGAGATGACATAATCACTCAGTTTGAAGATGAACCATGCATAGAAGAACTGGAATTTTATGAAGGCATTGAGACAGGTACTTGTTCTTGTTGTTTACTAGCTGCAAGTTTGCACAATTCCTTTTTCAATGCTTTATCTTGTTTATTAACTTGTTTTTTAATTCTGTTTCCAGTTCTTTAATTATGTTTTTTGTTGTATTATAGAGTTGGCAAATGCAAAAGCTGGAATTTCAGCCACCAATGCAGATGATGAAGATACAGAAAGTGAGAAAACTGATCTGTTTATGCAGCAATGATGCCAAAGTTCTCTTTTTGGTTGTGATTTGTGAAGTGTTTTGTTAAAATTTAGTTTATGTAACTTGAACTTTAGCTGCATTAAGTACTTGAGCTGTTTAATTTGGATTATGTGTTGAACTGTGTTGAAATTGTTTCATGAATGAATGTTGAATTTAGGGCTGCATTCATGAATTTACTTGAATTTGTTTGCTGTTGAACTATGTTGAAATTGTGTCATGAATGGATGTTGAATGTTGTTTGCTGCATTCAGTACTTGAGCATTGAGCTGTTTAATTTGGATTATGTGTTGGAATGGGTTGCTTTTTTCTTGAACCAAATAGGCATGGTTTTAGCATTGGTATGGCATGGTACCGTCCCTTTTGAAATGGGATGGTATTAACCGGTTCTAGGCCTCAAGACCGGACCGTACCGGACCTTTTAAATAGTGCCGGTCCGGAACCGGTTCTGGGAGGATCCCGGACCGTCACGGACCGTGCCCAGCCCTATAATTGACATTTTGGTCATCATATTGCAATATCCAAAAACAAAATTATATAATTAGTCACTTCTAATCATATATATTTGATTTAATTCACCATAAAGAATGAATAATATATTGTGTAATTGTAAATCCATAAGAAATCAAATTAGAATTTACATTTGTTGTTTACCATATAAAACAGTAAATAGGTAATAGTAAACATATTTTATTTTTTACCAGTTAACATAGTAAATAGTGAAATAGTAAACAGTAAATTCAATTTCACCAAAAGG
Organism: Comarum palustre; assembly: GCA_951800085.1. Taxonomy (NCBI): domain Eukaryota; kingdom Viridiplantae; phylum Streptophyta; class Magnoliopsida; order Rosales; family Rosaceae; genus Comarum; species Comarum palustre. The sequence continues at coordinate 8,753,719 of OX637579.1, read as the reverse complement.
CAACGTTCACAAATTATCTTGATAAATTTCCTGAATTACCAGAGGGGGTAAAATTCTTTTTACCTTCAGATTGGTAGAGGGTTGTCTGATCCGGATTGTACCCGGAAACCCGACCTGATCGGATTTCTTACTTCTGGCGACCGTTGATGGCGACACATACCCAGATCTCGTCCTCTCCTCCTTCTGCTCCTTCTTGTGGTGATAGATCGCTTCAGTTTGGGCCCATGATAGCAAATCGAAGTGGCCGAGACGTGGTTGCTGGACTCAGTCATTGTAGATTTGCCTGAACCTCGAGTGCTGGACACCTGAAGTGGGAGGGCCGCGAAGCTAGCGTGTGCGGTGTTAGGGCGATGGTGTAAGGCTGGGGCGGTGCTGCTGTGGCCTAGATCAGGGCCTGGTAAGGGGATGACGCCGGGGAGAGTGGCGCTAGGAAGGTGCACCGATCGAGTGTGGGGTGAGGGTCGAGTGCTTCGCTGGCCATATATCTGCATCATCTGAAAGTCATCCACCTTGAAACAAATCAATTGATTAGCCACATCAAAATAACTAATAATTGATCATGTGTAACAGAACAATTTTCTCTCAATGATCGATCTGATAAGAAACCACTAGCAAAACCAACGCTAGGAGCTAAAAAAATTATGGCTACCAAACTCAACGTTAGAGCAAAAGTACATAACGTGTTAAAGTAAAATGTGAATCCGAATTGGTCTCCACATTCTCATTAGATAACTCCCTTATATAAGAGATGAATACAACAGTTATAAATGGTAATTACAATATAATGAAACCTAATAGTGATTGATTGCTCAATTACATATAATCGCATGATTTACTATTCGTTAGTTATTTTGAAGAAGACACATCAATGTATTTTTCCTTCAACATGATTTATTTAATCAACCAAAATTTCTGGCATTGTCAAGCTTCTTTGAATTTCATTTCAGGTGTTACTTTTAGCATGAGTGATATTTTGATTCTGGATACACCACTAGTTCTAAGGGATCGTGATGGTAATTGGATTTTTGGCTATCATATAAACTTGGGAATTGGTGAAATCTTGGATGCTGAGCTTGGAGTCTTTTGTTTGGCTTAAAGATGGTTGCTAAATATCATTACTCTGATTTGGAAGCTGAATCTGTTGTTTTGGTTCAACTTTTGCAAAAGAACAATGTTGTTCTTCATCCTCTTGGTTCTCTTCTAGCTACATGTTCCTCCTTAATGTCAAAAATGTAAAATGCCAAACTCTCATATCTTTAGGGAATGCAATATTGGTTCTCTTCTAGCTACTTGTTCCTCCTTATTGTCAAAAATGTAAAATGTCAAACTCTCATATCTAGGGAATGCAATATGGGGGTGGATTCTTTAGTCAAGAATAGTATCACCCATGATCTTGGATTGGCTACTTTTGAAAACCCTCATGTCCATGCTGCTCAAGCATATAATTAGATGATCTTGTTGATGTAGTTAGTAGAAAGACTGGTATTAATGTCCCTCTTGTAATCAAGAAAAAACAAAACAAAAAGTCAAAAATGGTCAATAAGTTTTAACCCATTAATCATTTTACTCACTCACGTTTCAAAACCATAACTTAGTCATTTTTGATTCTGTCTTTCACTTAACTCATTAGCCTACCGTTAGAAACAATTAAAATTGAGGAAATATTTGTCTAACCACATAAAATGCATTTCTAAGTTATTAGATCATTCTCCAATTTTTTTCTTAAATTACTATGAAAAAGATTAACTTTAAAAAATTTGAAATTATTTTGAAAAAAATATATATATTATTTGTAGTTCTTTTCTTCGTAATAAAAATTTAACATAGAAATGCATACTTTTCTTATTTGAGAGTTATTAAATTATTTTCATATATATATATATATATATATATATTTAAAAATTATGGAATTTCTAATACAAAACAAATGTTTTAGAACTAAAATTTGATGAGGAAACAACTTTTTTAAAAAAATAATAATAAATCCTAGGGTGGTGTTATTAACACACTTTATTTTTCTATTCACACACGTCATTATGATGTGGACCAATCATAAATCAGCAATTTTGTAAATACAATCAAACTTTTAGTGTTAGAAAAGAGCGCAACTATTAAGACATCCAAATTTGCTCGGTATATTTCTTTCTATTGTGAATTATGACATATATATATATAAAGTTGATTTATTCTACACGATGACTATTACGAACAATAATTATACAAAGGAAAATATTATATTTATTCTTTCTAGGCTTTGCAATTCAATAATAATTGATTTCATTGTTTATTATTTTTCTTATATATTTTCTTTTTATTAAAGCTATATATATATAGTTCATAAGAAGTAAAACAATGATCAATATCGATAATGCGACATAAAATTTTGTATTATCATACATGTTGAACCATATACTCGCAAGGTGCATAAACATTTTTGCAAAAAATATATATCTATCAATTATAGAAAATATATATTTATTGAAATAATTTCTTATGAGGTACAAAATAGAGATCAATATATTCAAAAGAAAAAAAGAGAAAAAATAACAGTGCAAAACAGAAAACCAAAAGTTAAAAAGATAGAATAGTTCATGATAGAAAATTTTCTTGCATGAAAAAAAATATAAAAAAGGGTATTGACCATTCACTACAAAATCAGGAAAAATGCCTACTAGCTAGGTCTAAAAATGTTTGGCAGTGCTCATTCCAACTTTTCAAGCGCAAAATACTCGTATACCCTCATTCACTATTCAACAACCTTTGTCTCTTCTTCTCTTCTCACTTTCTCTGATTTTATAACTCTCTCTCCTTTTTTGATAATTGGGAATGACAGTGAGAGTTTATTAGGGGATAGTAAAGTTGGTTGTGACAACAAGAATGTGATTTAGGGGTTGAGTGAGAGTTTATTAGGGGGTAGTAAAGTTTGCTTGACCATAAAAATGTGGTCTAAGGGTTCAGTAAGAGTATTAGTGGATAGTAAAGTTGGTTGTGTAATATGAATGCGGTTTAGGGGTTCAGTGCGACTATTAGGGGTAGTAAATTTGGCTATGACAATATGAATGTGGTTTAGGGTTCAATGAGAGTTTATTATGAGGTAATAAAGTTGGCAGTGACAATAGGAATGCTGTTTAGGGGTTCAGTGGGAGTTTATTATGGGATAGTAAATTTGGTTGTGTAATAGGAATGCGGTTTAGGGGTTCAGTGGGACTATATTAGGGGTTAGTTAAGTTGGATGTGATAATATGAATATGGTTTAGTGGTTCAGTGGGAGTTTATTAGGAGACAATAAACTTGATTCCAGATTCTGGTGACTAAAATGAAGGTATGGATAATGGTTGTTAAAAAAACAAAGAATGAGAGGTCTATTGAGTGAATAAGAGGCAAAATAAGTAATTAATTGAAATATATATCAATAAATAACTAAGAGTATGTTAGGAATTTGAAATGAGATATAGTGAGCAAACTTATAATGAATAGTAAATGAGGTGTAGAGAGAATGAGAGGTATATTGAGCAAATTTGGAGGTCCCAATAGCCGCACTGGTCATAAAAATACATGGGTGTGTGAATAGAAAAATATGATGTGTGAAATTTACGACGTGCATGAATTTGGAAAAATTAAACGACGTAGCTGAAGTAAAGGTCTTAAATGTCATAACTAGTATCAATTTACGGCGTGTGTAAGAGACATGCCGAGTGTGACCCGCGTAAAATGAAAAAAGAATGTCCTAACCAAGTCGAGTGTGTTCTAAATCATTTTCATTTTTTTTTTCAAAATTAAATCTTCGTCTCAGATTCTTCTCTCACTCTCTTCGTCTCTCGCCCACAACCATCTCCACCATCGTCTCCAACAGCCCAAGTCTTCATCAGCACTGGTGCCGGCCTCACTCTCTAATCGTCCTCATCATCACTTCCTCCATCGGTACCGTAACCTTATTCTTTCTAGTCGTTCGATTCCCTTATGATGTTGATCTTGTGAGCTTGTTCTGAACCCTTCTTAACAAGGGTGTTGATACTGAAGTCAACTGCTTTCTTTGTAATCATCCTAATGGACACGGTGTCACCGTGCACTTGTTTTGCAATTGTCCCATTGCCAAGGAAGTCCTCTCTAAAATACCAGGTAATATCTGCAACACTGTATTGCCGTCTACGATGTTCAACGAATGGATGTTGGAACTTGTGGTTAATCATTCGCATATTTTTGACTCTGATGCTGAGTATTTGGGCGTTGTGAAGGAACAGAAATGATATGATATGGGAAAATAAATGGAAAACTGCAACCGACATCTTTGGGCACCATGACTTGGAGGAATTTCACCAATGACTTGGTTGGAGGAATTTCAGAAGGCTCGAAACACAGCCAAGCCTAGTATCACCAAACAAGTTGAATGATGGACAACACGTTCAACTGCTTCCAAGTTAAAAGATGGAGCTTATTTACCTTCTAATACTCATGGGAGACACAAGAATGGTGCATTCATTGCTGCCTTCAGTATACCTGTCCAACATGTATCCTCAGCTAAACATGTTGAACGTTATGCTATTCAAGCGGCTGGCCGGCTGTTGAGTTCATCCAACATCAGCAGCTCACCAACATTATTATTGACTGATTGTCTAGTGGCAGCTCAAGATATTCAACAAACCTGAGAAATTTAAGCATGCTGCACAATGTAGTGCTTGATATTCGAAGGCAGCTACAGAGTTTACAAGATGTAGATGTAAGTTTTGCTCCTAGGACTAGCAAACTTGGCTTATGAGTCTGTTCATGAGCAAGTGGTACCAACATCCACCCAATTGCATCATGGATGTACTAGAATTCAGACTGTAATCAGATTTAACTCAGTTGAATAAAATCAGTAGCTTTCCTTCAAAATATATAACTGGTCACAAAACTAAACCGGTGGAAACATAGGTACCGTGGCAATGAAGTGTATCTTGACCAGTGGCCTAATGACCCGACAGGATCTCCGGAAAAGGGTAAAATACTAGCCAATACCATAATATATATATAGGAAGTTGATCAGGAGCGGACGTTCGTTCCTTAGCTAAGGAACGGATTTCATTATTTGATCCACTTCTTGATCATATTTTCTCATCTTAACCGTTTAGATTCTAGGTATATATGTGTAGATCATCTCTACAAATTTTCAGCCAATTTGATAATCGTTAAGACATTCAAATCAATGAAACTTTACGAGCTGTTCATCTTGAACCATAACTCTAAATCACAGCTTTTGAATGCCTTAATGATTATCAATTTGACTAAAAATTTGTAGAGATAATCTAAACATATATATCTAAAATCTGAACGATTAAGATTAGAAAATATGATCGTAAAATGGGTTAAATAACGAAATTGATTCCTTAGCTAAGGAAAAAACGTCCGCATTTGAAACGGCCTATATATATATAATAATGTCATAAGACGAACATACATGATAAAAGGAAAACATATGAAAACAATCAGGGATACATAAACAGGAATAACTGCTGTCAGGGATTTATTTTTGATCCTCACTCATTCACGTTCAGAAATATTTGCCTTGCACACTGGACACATAAAGCCAACAGAATCATGTTGTACCTCATAATCCACAGCCTCATGTCTGAACGCTACTCCACACCAGACACAAGCAGTTGTAAGCTGATTGCTACCAGCCATGTTTAGCACGACTTCTTTTGGTTCAAACTCGACAGTGGAACCAACTGATCTCTGCATCTCTAAACTATTTATCATATCCATCGGTACCTCCTCCAGTGTAAGAGATTCTTGCACAGCAGCATAACCATGCTTCAGATGTTCTATCTCATGTTGTTGCAGATCCTCTTGACCCATTGCATTGTCATCTCTCTGGTCAACAAAAACAAGATGTTCGTCTCCCTGTCAAAAGAATAAACCAAGATAATAAAGTATAAATGACTGAATTGTCTCTAGTACCACTGCATGCTGCCATGTGTTCCATCTCTCATTTTCAATATGATGACTGAAGCAAATTCTCTTATGCTGTGATTGGATGAGACAATTATAAATTATCAAGAAATTTGACATGATGGAATCTACTTATTATACATCAATTAGTTTGCAACTCTCATTGTCAGGTTGTAACTATTTATAATTTAAAATGTGTAATAATAAAGAGTTTAAAACAAATCAAAATCTAACAAAAACAACTTTTTCTGGAAACTAAAAAAACAGATAGGAATAGACTTTTGCAAGAAATTCAAAGACAGGTTGATTGAAACTCAAGTGAGGAATTTGGACAATCAATTCCTTCAAATTCACAATTCCTTCAAATTCACAATTCCTTCTACCAAGTTTGGAACACAACTCCTGCTAAGGAATCCCCCATTTTCATTAGAGAGAGAGAGAAAAAAACAGTGTTTGTTAAATCAATGAAGATTTTTTTTTTGAAAACTTGATTTGGAGGTTATTTTTTTTGGATGAGAATGGGTGTGGAGAAGAGATTTAAAATTTTACAAAAGAGGCAAGATGTGTGTTAAACAAATTGAATTGTGTACATAAAATTACTCGATAATGTTTCACTTCTAAAGAAAATAATTATATGTACATGGGATTAAAATCATTCAATGTATTTAGGGATTTAGGCACATAAAGAAACAAAATATGGCAAATCATTGTTACCTTTTGCAGAATTGTATTGGATGTGGGAGGACAGTGTGAAGGTGTTACCAGTGACACTGAGGTGTCACAAATCCCAGTTTGTAGTTCATTTCTTTTAAACACATGAAATTCCAAGGAACAATTATTAGCTGGACAAGGTTGATTGAAGCTACCAATTGGTTCAGTATGCTTTTGTTTATTGACTTCAACTGGAGTGGGATGCTCTAATGCACTTGCACATTTTACATTGTCTGCAACATCACTAGCAGATTGATTATTTGAAGGAGCATGTACATGGTGACATACAGAAACATTCTCCTGCTTGGTGCCAGACATCTCTAATCCACCAGAGGTGGATGCAAAACCATTTTTCTCCATAGTACTTTCAGATGTCTTCCCGTTTTTCTCTTCAGCAGATAACTCAGCTTTAATTAAACAAGAATTCATCTGAACATCTTCTGCAGCATCAACAGCTTCCTCCATACTTCCATCAGTCATTGTATGATCACTCTCCAGCTCATCTTCATTAATTCCTTCAATCATAAGATCTTCCAGGTTGTGTTCTGTCAGTTTAGATTCTATATTCATTTCTCTATGACAAGGGGAAGCAGGAATTTCTGAACTAATATTGACGTATGGATCTGGTGTAGTACAACCTTTTAATTCCTTACTGGGTCCCGCTGTGGAGGTTTCAAGGATAGAGTTTTGAGCAATTTCAATCAAAGCATCCATTTTAGAGTTCCTTGATGGCAAATCTTCCCTTGTTGGAGACTCTATTTTCTCTTGAAGATTTGTTGGACCCGGCGACTCTTCAACTCTCCTTACATAATTTCGAACATGGATTCCTACATGCCCATTATAGCGACGCCTTTCCAGAAATACCTTATGGCAGAACTGGCACTCATATTTCCCATCCTTAATAATCACACCATCACCAACTGTCGAACCAAGTCTATACCTCCTTGTAGTCCTCTGGTGAAAGGACAATAGATGCTGCAAATATGAATCCTTATCGGCAAAAGTGATGCTGCATTTGTGACATTCAAAAAGGTTATGTATCTGAACCTCAGCAAGATTCTCCATTTCCGATACGCTAACATTTTTCTCAGGCTCTTTAGATTGCTCAATAGATATAGAAGACACCAGAAAACCAGAGTTAAAGCTCACATCTTGCTTTTTTTCTCCATCTTTATTAGCATGCTGCTGCACCCAAATAAAGCTTATTGAAGAATATTTGTTCCCAATGTATAAAAAAAAATTAAAAAAAAGTAATAAATGCACAAATAATACCCACATTTTCGGTGGCCACTATGCGGTCCTCCTGAATGTTCACGCCACCATCACCATCATGCCTATCAGCATTATTAAGACTGAAGAAGGGCTCCAAAAAAGAAGCGACTTCCTTACAGGACAGAAATTGTTGTCCAGTAGGGCTGGAGATTATCAAGTGACATGCAAGTAAGACAGAAAGAGGTTTATTACTAGAAAAAGGAAACATCAAAGTAGGCAGAATCAAACTATTTTATTTATTTGCAGCAGAAGAAAACATGAACAAGAAGTCTACCACTGAACAAAGAGAGATGGTAAAAGAACACAGTTTTAGAAGAGTCCTAATGAGTCTTTAATTCTTCAGTTTTAGAAGAGTTTTAAAGGAGTCTTTAATGCTGTTAATGTGGGCTATCTGCTCAAGTTTAAATAAGTGTAAGGGCCTAATGTCCACATATGCTATGATTTATGAATAAAATTATCAGGGTGTTTACGAGTTTTCTTGTGATAGGATTGGTGAGAAGCCTAGGTTGGGTGAGAAGCCTAGATTTGGTGAGAAACCAGGTAGTGATTCCCAAATAAAGTGTTTGTGTGTGTGTGTGTGTTTAAGCCCTAAGCCCTAGAGCTTGTTGGTCCTCGTGTCTTGGCAGTAGGTGTGCTGCATCATGACGCAGGACACACAAGACAAGCGACTCCAAAAACAGAGACAACAACCACCATGGGCGTAGGGAGATGGGGGCCAGAAGGGTCACTTGACCCTTTTCACATTTTCAAATTAATTGTTGATTCAATGTTAATCATAGTATTTACACGTAAATGACTCCTTAATTAATGTCTTACTATTCATGATAATGGTTTTTCAGTTTTATCTTTAATTGATTCAATAGGAGGGTACCTTATGTATTGCTTATAACTTATGATATTACATAGAGTACCTAAATAGGAGGGTACAGTATTAAGTAAAATTTAGTAAGGTTGAATACGCTGTGCATGCGCCTGAAGAGAAAAAGTGAGATCTCCCCCCTATCCAGCGGCGAGCTCCTTCGCCGTCGTCAAACAGGGCCTGGTCGCCTCCGCGTGAGGCTGGGCGGACATTGGATTCCTCGATCGTCCCTTTGATCGGGGGATTGTGGCGTCCGTGTGTGAGGTGAGAAGAGGGAGAGATCGTAGCGGCTGTCAAGAATGGTGGCGCTGCCTTCGTGGCGTGGAGGCCAACGGATCAGTGGCTGGGCATAATCCAATGACAGTTTCCAATCTAGGGAGGTGATTGTTCGGGATCCGAGCGGCACCAATTCGATCTGATCTTGACCAATCCAATTTTGAGTCGCCAACATTTGGATCTGGCTCCCTTTAGATCGGATTTGGCAAGATTGTGATGGTATTTTCTGGCATGAACATGATGTGAGAATGTGGGTGGCGGCAATTCGGTGCTTACAGCAAAGCAGGTTAGCGGTGGCCGTGGCTTGGTTAGCAGTGGTGATGTCTCCTCTCTTCTTGTGTTGGGCTTGGATTGGAGCTCTCTGTTTGGGTCCAGCCCGAGTTAAGGAAATTAACTCATTTAGGGCAATTATATTTGTCTTTTTATGTTATCTTCTCTTATCAGTTTATAGTTATTTACTGTTTTCAATAAGATGTGGGCTACGTTCCAGCTTACACGTCTTGCGTACGATGTATGCTTTAGATAGGTGGCGAGTTCCTTGTTTCATCAAACGGTCGCAGCCTACTAGTAACAAGATGAAATTGAGTGGTATGATCCAGTGGCAACGTGGTGGGAAAGCTGATAGTAATATGTACTAATGGCCTCGTTAAAATCTTTATTCGGATATTTTCCTCTATAACAAAATTCCGCCGGCTAAAATTGCAAAGAATCAATTGTAACATAAACCAACTAAACATTCAAAACAGGATTATGATTTTTGGGTCGGAAAGACAGATCAGCAATTATGTTATCCCACAATCTCTATTTTCTCAATGAAACAACTAAATTTTTGCCCCTTCTGATTCAAGTTTTTGGCTACGCCACTGACAACCACCTCACAAGTAATAGCAATTGTAATAGCTCCCACCAGCAAAAAATGCCTATTAAACATGTGTGTAAAATGTATTTGTTGAAATGTAAAGCAGTGAAGAGCATAAGTGAGAGTACCTAATGTATCGGCGGCAGTAAATCCAAGCGCGACGTTCCTTGCGCTTGAGGCCGAGCAAGAGCTTCCAACCGAGGGGAAGTGCATCCCCGAATTCAGTGGCGTCGACAATCTTCCTCTTCTTCCTCCTGCTTCCCCACTGGCCACCCAAGTCCCTCATGAAACCCAACAACTCCTCCTCACTCTCCAAACCCAAAGTCCTCCTCCTCAACTCATCCCCAAACGGGTTCTCCGAATTCTGCAGAGCCCAGATGTCGACTGCAGCGCCATTCTTGTTCAAAATGTGCATGCTCCCCAGCCCCTCACCACCACTCGACCCTTTCACTTTCGGCTTCCTCCCCCTCTTCCTCTTCCTCCCTCCCAATTCCGCGATACCTGAATTCTTGTCTAAAAACAAAGATGCTGTCGTCGGGCTGGGCTCCAAGTCGATTTGGTCGAATTTGGGATCCTGGGAAATGAAGCGCTTCAGGTGGCCGATGATGGCGTGGTTCTCGTTTCGTTCCGGGTCGTCATGCTGGACCGGGGGTGGTGATACTTTCGGGGTAGAGAGCAGGCCCGCCACGCGCCGCCGAGACTGGGGGCGCCGGACGCGAGAGTAGGTCTGGCGGCGGGATCCGGCACTCTCATTGAATTGAGATCGGTCGATTTTGGGGACCACCAGATCCTCGGTGGCGCCGATTGAGCGGGTCAAGGAGAGGAGAGAGAGGGCGTGGAGGTCCGACTGAGACAGGGTGCTTATGTCTATACGCGTTACACAGTCTAATGGAAGCCTTGTGCTTCCCTGAAGTAGCGCCATAGCGGCCATTGTGGTCTGTCAGTGTCTCCAAATGTTTGGACGATTTTGGTCTGGAAGCGAGGTTTCGTTTTTCTTTTGTTCAGGGTGTTATCTATTCATGCCTTCTATTTCAGTATTTAAACCTCCTCACAACGTTTTCTTTGGTTCGTGGAAAAGGAAGTATTTCCTTTATTTCAAAATATGAGATCATTGAAGAAAAGAAATCGGTTCCACAAACGACGAGATGATTGTATTAAAAAAAATGATAGATTTTGGTTTAAGATAAAACTAACATCAAAGAAACAACTTTATTAATTGTTCTCGATAAGATTTAAGATCTTGTTGAAAGGAAGAAGTTTTGACAGCTTCAATTTTTATGTCACAATCAAAATAATACTCATACTTACAAAACAACTAATATGATATTCAAACTTCATTTTTGCTACAAACAAAAAATCCGAGATCATTTTCTGTCACCTTACCGTCTTGCCTACACAACTAAATCTTATATTTTATGTGTGTCTTCATCAAAATAACCGATTAGAGCAAATTAGGAAGTTATTGATCAATTGATGTAACAGCTCAATTAGTCATATCAGTCATTATATACGTTGTTATTAGCATTAAATATCGTCATTATGTGCGAGTAAATATCGTTGTAATCGACATTTATAAAGAAGATTATTAATGAAATGAGTAGACAATTTTGATTCTCATTTCAACTATAACACTTTATCAGCACTATTAAGACCCACCTCGGGTTAACCTCTTTAACCTGAAGCAAATCCTACAGGGTTCATCTCAAGAGAAATTTTTATCGAAAACCCTTTGAAGTGGACAACCCTTATTGCAAACCAACTAAGCACTTCCACGAATAATATAAATCAACCCCCAACACCTGGAGTCATCTTACTCTCCAAATCACATCCACGCTTCACCAATCAATTCAACTAAACTAAGATGGGGGTAATCAGAGCAATCTACATGAAAACAATACCAAAATAAACATGCTAGTGATAGCAGATTAATTGACTATGCCTCGTATCCTGTACGCACGATCTCCTCTCAGCAACCCTGCAAAATTAGGCATTTGAAAACGAAGGGCCCAAGAGAAAACATTTAAATAACATGACGTTAGATTGAGTGGACAAAATAATATCCAAGCATGAGAAAATAGTCAATTTATAAGTTCTCCCTCTTATTATTCCAAAAATCATTCATGCACGTCGGGTTGGGAAAAATCCCCTAAATAGTCATTAGAAAACAAAATGAGTCGTGTCAATCTTATTGGATAAAAATCAATATTAAAAATAAGGGAAGAGGTTTTATCAAGACAGAGAGTCTCCCAGACTAGGGTCGGAACCTTTAAGGCTACTAAGTAATATGACCACCCTTCATGGTGAGGAGATTCCACCATGACGATGAGCCTCTCAGGCTAGGGTCGGAACCTTTAAGGCTACCAATTGGCCCACTCCATTTCCTTACATGGGGGTTGTGTGTGTGTGTGTGTATATATATATATGACGACCCTTCATGGTGAAGAAATTAAAACAGATATGAAAAGGCATTAAAGACACTTCTCTAGTAATAAAGTATGCATCTCATGCATAAGGTATGGTTTCCTGACCGTTCTCAAAACAATGGCCATAAGCAAACAATTTCCAAATATAATCAACATAACACAAATTTCAGCCGACTTAATAAAGGAGCTTCCGGAAGGGAAGCAAACCACCTTTCCGGCCCCACCAACTCATTAAATCAATAAAAATTATGTTGCTTATAAACTTTTATAAATATTGAAGCATGCATGGCTTAAAATCAAAAGTTCACTCATAGACTTAGGTCTTAGCCTGACAAAATCTAGATCGTTTCTCAAGCGAGAACTCTCCATCTCATATTCAACGAATAATATTAAATCTCAATTAAACGAATAATTATTTAAAATTAGCAATAACGATACCCTTGGCCAAAACCCTCAAACTTAATCAATAAAAATCCTCGACATTCATCAATAGCTTAAGAGTACTTAAAATATTTCTTAAAACTTAATCAGCAATAATTGATGGCCGAAATAATATTTTATTATCTGCCAATAATATTAAACTTGAAAAATTCTAAAAGCTAACCAAAACTCCTCCAAAAATTATAAACTTCACTCCATTAAACTCCTCTTATTTTATACTATTTAATTGCATAAAAAATGCCTAAAAAGTGGCAACTCCGCCACCGTGGGCGATCGGCTGGCAGAAATTTCAGCCAAACTCCGACCACCATCAATTGCCTCCAAATTTTAATAGAATGTTCATCTCATCAATCCGAACAACTTTCTAGTTCAACATTAAGCCTAATTCAGCCTCTAAACAACCCAATCGAATCAAAATCCAAAAATCCCAATTTATAAACTCTAGAATTTCAAATTTTTAATTCTCCCTACAAACTCCTAATCGAGCTACCAAATTTTAAAGGAATGTTGTACTAATCAAACCCAACAAAACCATACGAAGAACTCACCAAGAGGTGGCTTGAGGAGGGAGAAATCCGGCCAAAATCGATTGTGAACAATGCCACCTTTGGAGCTCGAGTTCTCCCACACGGCGGCGCCACTCCTTGAACCACCTACCTAGGAATGAAGTAGAAACGTCGACGGACGTTTTGGAACCGGTATTATCACCTGAGGTGGCCTGGATAGGAACCAGCGAGACCGAGAAGATCCGGCCATTTTTCTGCCATTTTCTAGGTTTTTTTTCGAAATTGGCTATTTATAGTATTTTTTGCGAAATTACTCATATACCCATAACTTCAGACCCTTATAACTTCTTCATACGAACTTCGATTTGAGCGTGGTATATGTCTACGAACTTGTATTAACGTCCTCTACGACTTTCCAGAAGGAAGTTTTCCAAATTCTCAACTTTAAAAAAAGTCAACTTTACGCCCCCTTACGATAAAACGGTTACTACAAATAGTAAAAGACCAAAGTAACCAACCATAAAATAATTCTAGAAATGGGATGTGACAATTCTCCCCACCTTATAAAAATTTTGTCCTCAAAATTTCTATACTTGCAGTCCAACACAGTTGGGGATACTACCAGTTAAAATAATCTTATTGTTCTCAAATATCAACTCTTTTATGAAAACTTTTTCGAATTGCCACGCGAATAGATTTTCAAAACTCTACACACCTCCTCCATATGAAAAAAAATCCTTACCAATTCCTCCTTATAAGTCAAATTCCAGTACAAACCGGAAGACTATTCACATATGATGTAAGGAAAAAATATATTCATGTAACATGAACATACGTGACACTAGGCATCCAATATATTCTGCAAACTTATGTAACCTAGTCAAATGTCATATTTATCTAGTGTAGCACTCCTTCCTACGTGGATAACCTCAAAAATACTCCATCACTTTCTTACACCCGACCACTATTTTCATGTTTACATTAAAGCGTCTGAAATCTTACCTCTGGTCCCAATGATCTTCTCCTTGAGTCATTGATTATACCGAATCATTGAATTCTTACTATACTCCAACCCTTTGTGAGGTAGGATACGATACTGCTTACCAATTTTCCACCATTTGTTATCTTCATGAAAATCACTACTATTTTCTATGAAAAAATTTGCAAACTCTGTCGTGCACTGAAAACATCATTTTGTAACAATTTCCTATTGTCTAAGCCGGATCATAGCAGCCATAGGCTTGTCCACACCTTTCCACTCGCTGAAAACAGCTGACCCGAATAAGAGCAAAGTTTGTTACCACCACCTGGTTCGAACTTCATGACGTCAATTAACAACTCGTCATCAAGCTACTCAATTCAATGTCCAATCCTACTTGTTATGACTCTACCGTCCACACATCGACACATGCTGATAGTGATTAGCTAACCTTCCAATAGAACCGATTGAGAATTCATAATCTGTAAAAACTGATGGAAGCCAAAATTCTTAATGGTAAAGTACATCACAGAATTTAAGCTCATGCTAGTCCACAAAGGAAATCATGGCTGAATTGAGACAGATGGACTCTTTCTCCTTCAAACTAGATCACATAATCTAGTACACGTTTTTTCAAGAATCTTTCATTGTATGAGTCTTATAAGAAATAATTTTCTTTCTGCACATGACCGCTAAAATGATCTCACTTGTAAACACCAGACAATATCCTAAGGATACGAAGCATAAAATCAGAGTTGCAATTTCTAAATCCAAGATGTCTGAATCTTTAGATATGAGAATCTGAAATACTTACTCCTCGAGAAAGTTTAACGCAAATCGACGTTAAACCCTTTTTAAACGTACGTTATAATAAAACAAGTCTGGATCCCTACTTCTCAAACAAAACCACAACAATAAGGCTCAATTGACGTCTTAGATCCAAGGACGATCAACTTATAAGGTCTCGAGAAGTCAATGATACTCATCCGACAGTCCGCTACTCTAATCAACCGCTCTAAAGAATTAAAGCATATTTATACTTGTTAGTAGCAAGTCACACAATCCCCATATAGGTGAGACACTATGAACTTTCTCGTTCCTTTTAGTAAACCTTAAGTAATGCATAGAAGCAAGTCTAAACACAATTCACAAATTTCGTGCACTATAGGAAACATCAGCCCCGTGACGTTTTAATGAGACCATCAATAACCTTTGCATCTAAAGCGCCCTAGCAACCAACCGAAGTTTCCACACTTCTGGTTCACCTTACAAAGACCCTTGCCACTAGACCTCTATACCGGACCACACACTTCTATTTCTATCACCAGTAATATTAATAAGTCTGACATCCGATTATGAATTGAAGTCAGATACTCAAATCACATACACCTCCCAGGTGTCACTATTTTCCCACAAAAATCCTTCTAACCAGAAAATCCCACCGCACTGCGAGTCTGATAAACACCTAGTCACTTTTCATAAGGCAAACAGTTTACATTCGGGAACTGTCACATCCCGGACCATCTCTGCCGTAGCACGATATTGTCCGCTTTGGGCCCGCCAGCCCTCACGGTTTTGTTTCCAGGAGCTCTCAGAGCAACTTCCCAGGGGGTCACCCATCATGGGATTGCTCTAAGCTTATCAAGCTTAACTTCAGAGTTCTCATCCCCTCCAAAGCCACTGAGCTCCTAAAAGGCCTCGTGCTAGATGGGTGTCACCGATGTACATATATGGTACATCACCCTCTCCGTTGGTCGATGTGGGATGTTACAGGAACCATCATCACAAACTAGATTTTGCCATCATCCAAGGTTGATACCTCGACAAAAGTCAAATTGCAGGTCCACTCTCAGCTCCAGCTCGAGAGGAAACCAAATTCTAACTTCAAACTCAAAAGTCCAGTACCTCGCCAACATTTTTTAAAAGTCTAATTGAAACAGTAACCAGGACCATACGCCAATATCATGATTCGGCCAATTGTCGTAACCCAGATTGATGACCATATTCGCAAACAACATTGACCTCACAAGTCATCCCTGGATCAGTATCGGATCCCACCACAATACGATCCCTAAAGAGATCTCTGCTCTATTTAGTAGTAAATTTGCCACCTTCAATACTAAATCTCTTAATGACCCTTGACTCATAACACTCATTGAGTCAATGATGAGGTCCGCTAAGTGACCTGCAATTTAAAACCCTATCATTGTAGTAACTGTAAGTAGGGATCGTTCTAGTTGGGGACACTAGGGAAGGATTATATCTGCATTTAAAAACATTAGTGATATTCACAAATACAAATATACAAGTATAAATCTGTCACATAATATATAAGTATAAATCAAGCATATGCACAAGTATGAAATCGACATACACAAATATTCACAAGTATAAATCTACAATAATCACATATTTACCGAATTATGATGGGGAAATATTGATTGGTTTTCTAAATTAACTCTACTCCTAGAACATAAACTAATATATACAATATTGGTCAATCAATCACCTAAGACACATAACATAGAAAGCACTGAAATAAACACATTATGATTTTATGCAAGTCTAAATTGTGATGTTCTTACTATCCTATGCCTTAGTTAATTTCAACCTTTTATGACTTCTCAAGTATTTTAAGAACTTCGAATACGCCTGAACCTAAAACATATATGTGTCACCTTTTTAAACTATCAAATATGCCTAACATAAACAAGATACACTTACGAACCAGAGTCTGTTGAAGACATGATCCTAGGTATGGTATCACTCATCCTATTAGCATACAAGTCACTCACCCTAACAACCCTTTGCAGCACCTAGAATCAAACTATCAAATATGCCTAATTTGATCCTAGATTACTACGGGTTATTAAACTCTCCCCTTAGAAATGTCTTGGCCTAGACTATCTTTAGGTTCGATTACATGATCAGGTGATGACTAATCAACTAACACATAATACACATAAGAACACACAACAACTTAAACTAAATCATGAACTTAAACACATGCTTAAGACGTTATACATCATACACGGTTTCAAGAAAGTCACAAAGAACTTAAAAACACATGCAACGTATAAAACCAAAAACCATAAAATAATTTATAATTAAGCATGAATAAACACAATAGATCATTACACAAAGCTTTTATAAACTCCATACCTAGACCTACCTATATAGGTCGACTAGGGTAGAGGGAAAGATCGGCGATAGAATGGTTGTAGTTCGATGGTGCTTGGTGTGGCGGCAGCTTGTGCAATTTTCTGTGTTAAGGGTTTTTAGGTAGAGCTTGGCTATACTATGGCTTAAACAAAGATTGACACCCAAAACTCAACTATTACATGTGTATTTATAGGGAGAAACCCTAGCAAATTCGGCAGCCCCTTGTCCAAATTGGATTGGGCTTCTTGCTTTTCCTTGTTGCACTAAACTTTGACTTCTTCAATGGTTGACTTGGATAATACTCCATGGATTTATTTCTGAATTTTGGACTCCCCTACATGTTAAGGGATCAATGAAGGACTCCTTTACACGTTTTGGGCTTCATAGGACAGCCGAATCCCATCCATAGGCTCGGTAGAACAAGTTATCCTATTTTGACCGAGATAACTTTCCTAGTTGTTGTTTTCGATTTCTGCTTGGTGATTTCTTCAATTCTTCTTCTTCTTCTAAAAAACTCCCATATCATCATTAAGCTCCTCATCAATCATTTGGCATGCTTGGGAAGGATTTTGGTGAAGAAACACACTCACGAACTCGGTAGACAACAATAGTAAAATCTGTCCTGTTTTCAGCAGACTGACCTCCGGCCATTGTTTCCATCATAACTCCTTCCTCAGAACTTGGATATATTCGATTCCAAACGAATTAGAAACTCGACATCCATAGCTTTCCATCCATATGTGGCACATTTCCTGGTCCCTCCTAGAGAAATTTTTGATGTTGAGTTATGGTTTCTGGAAATCCTCTGTTTTTGTTCCGATTTCATGCTTTTGGCCTCTTATCTTTCCATGCTTCTTTTGCTGTCTTCCATGAGTCCGATTCACATGATTCTTGTTTCATTAAGTCCATATACATGTCATCTAAACATTAAAGAAAATTAATTAAGTAATGACAATGTATAAATTCATAGAATCATAAGAAATATCACGATAACTTCATAAGTCAGCTTTTAACAATTTAGTGCATATTTTCTCTACTTTACGCACATTTTAGCCATTACTCTACAAAAAAAATCTTATGATAAATACATACAAATACTATACTAATAATGGATAAACAAAGCATAAATGAGGATAAAAACATATGAAGAACGTAGCATAAAATGCTCTTTTCAGTCAACCAAGAAATCAATTCCCCTGCTCTCGTAGTTCATACTCACTGTAATGCAGTCAATTAATAAGTTGAATCTTGAAACTCTCTCGATGCATTACAACTTGTGGCTCCAAGATTTGTTACTTAATCGGACCCCGATTCACATGGGGTCACCACTTAATTATCAATAACCTATAACTTTCACTTTACAGTCAAGTGTGCACTTTTCTCGGGTACCCAACAGCCATCCAGAAACTCAAATCTTCGAATTATGATGTCTGCACCTCTGCAATTCTCGTGACCACTCAATTCATGCATAGCCAATACCATACGTCCACATAATAGTTTATGTCAAGACCCACCCTGGGTTAACCCATTTAACCCGGAGTAAATTTTGCGGGGTCCACCTCAAGGGAAAGTTACTCTAGAAATTTCGACATAACCTCCCCATAAAATGGACAACCCTTAGCCTATAACAACCCAAATAAATGAACACTTCTAGAAAAACAACAACCACCCACAACTTCTGGAGCCATCCTGCTCCCAATTGCCAACATAAGCCACAAGCAACCATAAATCTCATGATCAATCTAAAATACAAATACATCATGTCATATTTAGGAGTGATAAGTCTCTACTACTAAGTTGGGATTAAACACACAACCGCAATATAACAAATTCCCCCATATAATTGTCAGAGCTCTAAAAACGATAGAAGAAAGCGAGAAAATTATACAAGTAGGTATACATGAACCTACTATAGAAAAATGGGAAGGCGGTAACTATGCCTTGCCTCCTAGTTATGGCCGAGCCGAACACTGCAATCTGGGCATTTTAAAATGAAGGGCGCAGGAGAGAAACATTTAAAACGTTAGAGTGAGTGGACAAAAATAATATTTAAGTGTAAAAATAACTTTAGTAATGTTCTCCATTTTTATCGTCTGAAAAATCATACACGCATGCCTCATTGGGGATACACTCCCAAATAATAATAAAAAATAACGCCAATCTCATTGGCTTAAAAAAACAAAACTTAAAGAAAATAGGGGAAGAGGTTTCACCATGACGGAGAGTCTCCCAGACTAGAGTCGGAGCCTTCAGGAGGCTACTAAGTAATGAACGACCTTTCATGGCGGAGAGATTCCACCATGACAATGAGTCTCTCAGGCTACAGTCGGAGAGAAAATAAGGCTACTATTGCACCGCTTCATTTCTAAAGTGGGGGAGGGGCGTATGGCTAGCTAGGAATGATAAGTCAATATATATATATATATATATATATACACACACCTTCATGGTGAATAAAACAAATAAATATGAAAAGTCAATAATATATGACTCCCTCGTAAATTAAAACATGCATCTCATGCATAAGACACGGTTCCCCGACCGCCCCCAAAATAATGGCTATGAACAAACCAATTCATTAACACAAACGTTCTAGCCGACAAACAAAGGATCACTACCAGGATAAGCACTTTAGCCGATGAAATATTTTCGTCGGCCTGTTCATCAGACTCGTCGGCTAAGATCATAGCCGACGACACGTCGTCGGCTAAGAATTCGTCGGGCCGACGAAATAAAATCCGTCGTCGGCTAAGTTTAATACTTAGCCGACGAAATAATTTAAAATAATTCGTCGGCCAAAATCTTACTTTAGCCGACGAAATATTAAGATTTCGTCGGTATAAACATAGCCAACTTAAAATACTTTAGCCGACGAATGTACTATATTTCGTCAGCTAAATATTTTTAAAAATTAAAAATTAAATGAAAAAAAACCGACGAAATATTGTACACTTCGTCGGCTTAACTACAACTTTAGCCGACGAAATGTGGTAAATTTCGTCGGCTAAACGTTGGAAAAAAACTACTATAGCCGACGACATAAGATAAATTAAATTTCGTCGGCTATAGTACTTTTTATACTAAAAAAATTACAAAATTTCTAAATTACCATCCAAGCAAGCTGCAAATTACACAAACAATTTCATAACCAACAACAAACACCATCAAAAGTAACATAAACATTTTGCATTAAATTTTGAATTTATAAATTGTTCATAAACCTAAAAAAGTAAATAAATAATTGTTCATAAACCTAAAAAACTAAATAAAGTCGATATCGTCTAAATCAATCTCTGCGCCAGGATGAGGTTGCTGGGGAGGTTGCGGCGGTTGAGGTAAGGGAATAGGCGTGGGCATGGGCGGAAGCGGAAGTCACTGAAGCTGTGCAGCTGAAAAATCTTGCATGTACTGGAACATCTGCTGCTGTTGTGCCTGCTAGGTGGCATATACTGCTGCATTATATGCTGCCTGGGCGGCTTGCTGTTCCCGTAACATCGGAACTTCCGTCTCAAGCTGAGTCGTTTTGTTGCTAGTCGAGGCTCTTTTTTTTCTGAAATCCGGGAGTGGTCTTCAGTACCCCCTCGCCCTTCATTCCTAGACCCTGACAGTAGAAGTTATTTTCTCGCGGTTGGAATGCTGTGCCCATGATCCTCGCCCCAACACTAAGATCCGAAGTGTCGATCTGGGACATGGCTTCGGACATGTCTTCCTCTTGCGTGTCAGGCCATGTCTCCCTGACTATAGCAGCCATCACCTCGTCACTAGCCTGCCTCACCGTCGCCTAATTTGATAGGAAAAATAATTAATTAACATTTTAAAAAATATATATATATATATATATATAAATATAATTTACTAATTTTAAAACGTAAAACGACTTACAATATCCTCTTGGGCGTCAGGATATGTCTTCTCGTACGTATAGACGTACCGGTTGACCTCTGGAAATTTCCTGGCCGCCTCCTCCATCAACGATGCGAATGGTCTAGAACCGGCAAGATGGTTCCTTGTGTTGCGTTGCCGGTTTTGAGCGTTCACCCGGGAAACGGCCTACAAAGAAATCAAATTAGTAAAATATTTTAAAACGTATTAAATATAATTCAATATAATAAATTATTATTTTTAATTACCTGTTTATGTGGGTTGTTGAATTCCGATATCAGAAGCCAACGCCACTCGTATTCCCTGAACTGGAACTCAAGGGGGGTGCCAGAACGTTCGTTCCCATGCGTAGTCCAGTGGGTCCGTAACTCGTTCTTCCACTCCTTGTACCTGTAATACGCCAAAAAATTATAAATATTATTAATTATACATAATTTTCTTTTGTCATTAACTTTGCAACGTACCTTCCCCCATGCACAACGTCCGCCCAGGTGTTCTTAAGGTACTGGGGAACGTCAAACCACACCTGCATTAAAACATTTATTAGTTTAGGCGTTCATAAATCTACAATGTAATAAATAATGTTAAATGTGAATTTTGTTATACTTACCGACATTGCGTTGTGGACCATGTCATTAACCTCCTATGGGACCTCGCCCCAGTCTGACCACAACATAGGGACTCTATCCCTAATAAGCGCTTCCACGCGGCCAGAGTACATCCTCGTCTTGCCGCCCGATACTACGTTTTCATCCCCGTCAGTATCAATGACGATCCTTCCCGAGATACTCACTGTCTTCTCGAGAGCCTTCCCTGTGACGGGACCTCTCTTTTTCCTTGTCGGCTTGGCTCCGACGGTGCCTATCATAAATTGATTATTAATAAATTATTTTTATTATAACATTATAACATAACAAATTATTTATATAATCATTACCTGAGGGCGTTGGGGCGGATGCGACGGACTCCGACTCTGTTGCCGATGATGATACCCTCGCAGAAATTAAATCCGTATCAAACGGCATGAACAGGTACACCGCTGATGGGGTCACTTGCGTGGGTAGTGGATAAATCGGCGCCTTTGAGTCATCGACAGCAGGTAATACCGGTATCAAACGCGGAAGACCCACCCTCCGAAACAGTAGGGCCCGGAGCCGGTGCCCTGTGTATCTCAGGCATACGTGGTGCAGACACCTCCGTCTGAGTCGGAGGTCACAGCTGCCTCGAGGAGTGAGGGACGCTAGGCTGCCTGGAGGAGCGAGGGGCGACTGGCTGCCTGGAGGAGGGAGCGGCATCCGGCTGCTTGGAGGAATGTGTGACCCCCAGCTGTCGCTATGTTGGCTCTAGAAGAGACGCCCGTCGGGCCGTCATTGGGCCTTGAAACGAACCCCGAGGGTTGCTAGACGTTCCCTCAGACGATTCATCCTAAATAATATAATTAATATTTTGTTAAATATATAGCATTATAAAAAATGAACAACATTATCATGATAAGAGCATAAAATGCTATGTTTTTAATGTATTTCCTACCCTATTTAGCTTTGTTATCTCCTTAATAACTTCATTTCTAACATGTTTTGTGTTTTAGAGTCAATAAAGGCAGGTTCACATGAAATAAGGCTAAAACAAGGGAAACAAGCGAATTCCTAATCAAAGAAGGATTCCTGGTGCAACTAGGAAACTCAATGAGTCGCAAAAGTCGAGGATAAGTAGTTTAGGAAACTTTCCTATTTTGAAAAGGGAAAAGTTACCTATTTCATTTTGGAAAACTTTCCCAATTTGATTAGAGAAACTTTCCTTATTTGATTTGGGAAACTAACTATCTTTGAACCTTTCCTATTCTGACTTTCCTACTTTATTTTGAAAACGTTCTTTCCTTTTGTGACAGGGATTCCACATGAAGCAAGGAAGTCAAATCCTACATGGATTAGGACTAGCTAAGTTGTGTCGCCATAAATCAAGGAGAATGATGGGGTTTCTTGCCAAATTTAAAAGGGCTTTTTAAGACAAGTTTTCATTGTCTAAATTAAGGGAGATAATTTGCAATTCAAATCTGAAATTTATGAAATTAATTCCTTAAATTTCTTTTGTCTAAAAGCCAAATTATTCTGATTTTATTCCTTTCCTTTTCAGAACATTAAATGGTGCACCAAAATTGGAAGAATGGAGTTAATTTTCGGCAAAACAAGGAAATGAACTAAAGGGGCTGATTTGTGTGGAGAACAAGCAATGAACCTAGCCTACAAATGCAGCCGAATTCATCACCTTTGTGCATAAGGAAATTCTGAAAATTTCCTAACAAGTTTTTATTAATTTGTTGGGTAATTTCCTTGACCGTTGGATCAAGATTAAATCAAGGGATGAGAGAACTTCAAGGGGGCGACATAACACTATAAAAGGAGGAGAAGAGAACCAAAAAGAGGTCGATCCCTTTACACACAAACACAGCAGCAGCTCGGCTCTCTCCTCTCTCCACATCTCGTCCTCCTCTCTCCCATACAGTAGCTCCGCCCCTCTCCTTCCTCTCACATACATCCACACCATCTCGTCCTCATCTCTTCCACAAGGCAGCCGCCCTCTCTCCTTCACCAACACAGCCGTTGCTCGCATCCAAGCATCGATCTCCACTCCTAAATCAGTCCAAGATTCATGGTTGTCTTTATATTTGTTTCAAATTCAGTATTTATATTCAATGTTATTTCTGAATTTTTTAACAAACTATAGATGTTCTTATGTGATTTGATGAATTCTTTGGATTTCCTTATGTGTTTGATTGTTGTTTGGTTTAATTCTCTACATATGCATGGATGATTTAAATTAAAGATTAAGGGTAGTAGTTATTAATTGAATTTATGATTTTGTTTGGTTTATTTGCAGAGTTTGTGCACACAACAAATCATATGCACAAGGGCAGCCTTGGCCATGGCTGTTCCTTGTGTATAGATTTCATATGCTTATCGAATATAAGTTGAATCATACGCGAAGTTGGTTCAATTTGTGTTCTTTTTAAGAGCTAGAATAATTCTGTAAATTTACATGTCGATGTGAGATGAGGTGACGCCATACTTGCTAACATGTTTCCAATTCGACTTATTGTGCTTATGTGCTTTTTGTGTTTAATTTCTACGCGAAGTGTCTTTAAACCGATTAGTACCATGTTTAGGATTATACGCGAAGTTAATTCTGAATAATTGTGAAGTCTTGAATAATTAGAATAACCGCGAAGGCTCTAATTAAATTGGAACTAAATTGGATTATGAAATTGGTTTGTAAACCTGCTGCCCTATTCCTTTGTTTGAGTTGTTACATGTTTAGAGAATTATGTGTTATGTGTGGAGTGGTTGATCAACTGTATATAATTAGTTTTTAGTTAAGTTTTAGTTTCTTTAGATGATAAACACTTATATCCCCCATATGTTTAATTAAGTATGTTAACATTTTCTGTTTTCGATTACCCTTCAATATCCCCGGACTGAACGATCCCTACTTATTCGCACTAACGATGACATTTTGCAGGGTTATAAAGTTGTGAGGTTTGATTTGATCACGTGTTTACATGTGTGAGGTGA
The DNA here is from genome assembly GCA_951800085.1 of Comarum palustre. Taxonomy (NCBI): domain Eukaryota; kingdom Viridiplantae; phylum Streptophyta; class Magnoliopsida; order Rosales; family Rosaceae; genus Comarum; species Comarum palustre. The sequence continues at coordinate 8,728,852 of OX637579.1, read as the reverse complement.
AAAACGCTCACCATATCACAAATTAATTTAATATACCCAAATATATTAAATATACCATTCAATATTTTAATATACCCAAATATATTAAAAATTTCTAATTTACTTTATACACCCAATTTACTAAATATACCAAATACACCTAATTTACTAAATATACCAAATTCAGTAAATATACCCAAATATATTAAAAATCACTAATTTACTTAATATACCCAAATATATTAAATTATACCAATTAATTGAAATAATTCAATATAATTCAACATTATTACCAACAATATTATCACAAACAACATTATCACAAACTCTAATTATCATATAATTCAATATATTGAAAAAAATTGAAAATAGTTCTATAATACAATATAAACATGAAATAGCATACCTTATTTGTTTGGGAGATAGGAGAGGCGGAGTGGAGGCCGGAATTCGTCGAAAAAGCGGAAGAAAATCGAGAGGAGAGGGAGAAACCGTGCGGCCGAGAAGAGAGAAAGGAGAAGAAATGGGGTTCTGTCGCTGGGTCCGAATATATAGGAAGAAGTATAGCCGACGAAATAAAAAATTCGTCGGCTATAGTCCCACTTTAGCCGACGAAAAAACCCTAAATTAGTCGGCTAAAGTGGTACTATAGCCGACGAAATTACTAAAAAACTTCGTCGGCTATAGTCCCACTTTTAGCCGACGAAATTACTACGAATGTTTAGTAATTTCGTCGGCTAAAGTACATTTTATAATTATTTAGTAAGTTCATGTACAATTTATATGTTTTATCTTGTGAAACTTAAAACCGACCGTCAGATATCATCATTATGTTGAAACATGTGTGAGGGTAAATTTTCAGCATCATCGGATGAACTTATGAACTCGATCCACACGGTCAATCCCGTTAGTCAAACCCCTAAACACAAATAAACGGTGATTTGACCGCCTAAATTACGTACAAGGTTCTAAAAGTCGCTAGTCGCTAGTCGGTCGGCCGAGCGGGGACTAGTGAGTAGAGGAGTAGTCGGGGGAGTAGTCGGGGAGTACTCGGTTTTTAATTTTTAGATTTATTTTTATTTTTAAAACATATAATTATATATAATTTTTTAAAAGGTATTATAATGTCCAAAATAATAAAAATAGTCAATAAAATGCCGAGTTTGGCCGATTTTTTCCGAGTTAGGCCGATTTTTTCCGAGTTGAACCGATTTTTTTACCGAGTTGGGCCGACTACTCAGCCGATTTTCTTCCGGCCGACTTTGTACTCCGATTTTCTAAAATTCGCCTCGGAAGGACGCCGAGTAGCGAGTACTCGGCCGACTAGGCCGAGTTTTAGAACACTGATTACGTATTCTGTCCGGACCTTCAACTACAAATAGTTTCAAATCGAGGAGACGCTACTAGTGGTATAAAAGTTATAAGAAAAATAACCGTCGGAGATAGGGCGTCCTCTATGGAGAACGAATAGAAAAAATGCAATGACGGCAAGTATTGGCACCGAAACTTATCGGAATTACGTGATTTTTCAACCGTAGACCTATTTCATCGTTCCGGACATATCTTATCTCACGACTTTTTTTTTCGTTTGAAGCTTCTTCGTATAGTTTGTTTTTAAAACGGAACATTTACTTCACACTTGGTAAATTAGTTATACAACATTAGTAGGCATATTTTGATGGTGACGATCAATCTTGTGAAACGAAAATCGACCGTCAGATATCATCATTATGTTGAAACAAGTGTGAGGATAAATTTTCAGCATCATCATTGTGACGAACTTATGAACTCGATCCGCACGGTCAATCCCGTTAGTCAAACCCCTAAACACAAACAAACGATGATTTGACCACTTAAATTACGTATTCTGTCCGGACCTTCAACTACAAATAGTTTCATATTGAGGAGACGCAACTAGCGGTATAAATTATTATTTTATTCATTTAACTTTAGCCGACGAATAATTAGGGTATTCGTCGGCTATATTATAGGGTTTAGGGGTTAGGGTTTACAGTTAAGCCGACGGACAATTAGGGTATTCGTCGGCTAAGAAGGTTTTAGCCGTCGAAATACAACATATTTCGTCGGCTAAGATACTTTTAGCCGACGAAATATGTTGTAGTTTGTCGGCTAAGATACTTTTAGCCGACAAAATATGTTGTATTTCGTCGGCTAAAACTATCAAACAGATAAAAAAAACAGGTGGTTTAACCGTAGGCAAACCAATTTCCTGCATATATAACCAACATTAAAATACATTATCAATTCAACGGCTTGTACCATATAAAACACACATCAATTTGTATTACAAATTCAAACTAAGAAGGCTCGTAATCGGAATCATCCGATGAGTCTTCTTCGGTGTCAGAATTAATTTCTGGCAATCTATGCATTTCTACATCACAAGAGTCGTCGTCTGTTTCTTGATTTGGATCCACATCAATAAGCCGAGCGTCTAAATCACGAATTCGAAACGAACGACCCGCTTTAAAATTATTAAGGCAAATTGTAGAGGAGTCAGGAATACCTATTGCACTGTGTTCTTGATACGCAACATCTTCTTCCTCGTCTTCGGCCTCTCCAAGTGTAGCCGCCCGGTAAATGTTTCGAGGGTGCACAAGATTGACGACTTTCCACGCGTCACCCTTAACAAGGTCATCAAGATAAAACACTTGTTTCACCGATGTCGCAAAAACAAACGGGTCATCTTCGTAACAGCTTGTAGCTTCGTTCACTGATAAAATCCCGTACTGATCAATCTTCATGCTCTGCGAGCTTCTAGTAACAGCTTAGCCGACGAATTTTTTTTTCGTCGGCTATGATACTTATTCTCGTAGTGAGCAACCCACCTTCCCGACCCCACCGGCTCAATAACAATTAAAAAATACGTTATGTACACATTTTTACAAATGTTGAAGCACGCACGGCTTTAAAAATAAAGTCCACTCACCGTACTGCTAGGTCTGACGGCGATCCCTAGACCTCTCAGCGGAAGTCTCCTCGCGTTCAATTTCAAGGAGAGATATATATATATATATATATATATATATACATAAATACTAGAGTTTCCATTTCTAAAATTATAAATAAATAGATAGGCCAAAACCGAGAAAAGTGTACTAGTTGCCCAACTAAGCCCAACCTCAACAAGTTCACTCACATCCCTTCAATTTTAGCGTAGGAAATCCCACGACCACTTCCCAACATGATTCTGAAACCCAAACTGAAGTCCAATTAATTAATTTTCCTCCGTAGTAGTATTAACTCATGAAAAATCCTAAAACTCCTCCGAAAATATAAACTTCACTCCAAAAGACCCTTCTTATTTTATAGGATTGAAAACTACCTAAAAGGTGGCAGCTCCGCCACCGGCGGTGGCTGTCGACAGGAAAATCCGGCCAAGCTTCGGCCACCACCAATCGACTCCAAATTTTCACAGTTTGTTCACCTCATCAATCTAAACAACTTTCTATTTCAACTTGAAGGCTAATTCCTAGCCTAACTAGGTCAATCGAAAAAAATGTGAAAATCCAAAATTTTTAAACTTCAAAACTTTAAATCTTCGATTCTCCATCCACACTTCAAATCAATCCATCAAACTTTAGGAGTGAGTAGTACTCCTAAAATCTATCCTATCCATATATATAACTCACCAATTGGTGGCCTACGGAGGGAGAAATTTGATCTAGAACTCCTACTGTTCACTCGGTGAACAAATCGAAATTTCTCCCAAAATACGGCGAGTTAGGTCGAAAAGATTACCTAGAAATGAAGTAGACTCGGAGGCAGTTCTTTTGGGACCGGTGCGACAGCTTGAGGTGGAGCAACGGCGGCGCTATGACGTTCGACAGGTGCGGCAAGAGAAAACACGACGGAGGAGGGAGAAAACTGATTTGGTAAGTTCTGATTTTTAACTTTTTACCTTCGGTAATTTTCCCTTTTTATAGATTTTCTTGAAATAGTAACTTTTTTTAAAACCATAACTTCTTCATACGATCTCCAATTAAGATGTATAGGATGTTTAGGGATTCGTATTAACGTCCTCTACAACTTTCATGAAAGAAAATCCTCGAAATAACGATCTTAGGAAAAAGTAAACTATATGACCTTCTACGGTAAAACAGTTACTTCAAATTGTTAAAGATTAAAGTAACCAAAAAAAATAGCCGACCGTAAATTGATTCTAGGACCGGGATGTGACATTTTTAGCCAATTACCCTAATACCGACTGATAGATACATACTTAAAACCTCTCAGGTAATACCGGTATCAAACGCGGAAGACCCACCCTCCGAAACAGTAGGGCCCGGAGCCGGTGCCCTGTGTATCTCAGGCATACGTGGTGCAGACACCTCCGTCTGAGTCGGAGGTCACAGCTGCCTCGAGGAGTGAGGGACGCTAGGCTGCCTGGAGGAGCGAGGGGCGACTGGCTGCCTGGAGGAGGGAGCGGCATCCGGCTGCTTGGAGGAATGTGTGACCCCCAGCTGTCGCTATGTTGGCTCTAGAAGAGACGCCCGTCGGGCCGTCATTGGGCCTTGAAACGAACCCCGAGGGTTGCTAGACGTTCCCTCAGACGATTCATCCTAAATAATATAATTAATATTTTGTTAAATATATAGCATTATAAAAAATGAACAACATTATCATGATAAGAGCATAAAATGCTATGTTTTTAATGTATTTCCTACCCTATTTAGCTTTGTTATCTCCTTAATAACTTCATTTCTAACATGTTTTGTGTTTTAGAGTCAATAAAGGCAGGTTCACATGAAATAAGGCTAAAACAAGGGAAACAAGCGAATTCCTAATCAAAGAAGGATTCCTGGTGCAACTAGGAAACTCAATGAGTCGCAAAAGTCGAGGATAAGTAGTTTAGGAAACTTTCCTATTTTGAAAAGGGAAAAGTTACCTATTTCATTTTGGAAAACTTTCCCAATTTGATTAGAGAAACTTTCCTTATTTGATTTGGGAAACTAACTATCTTTGAACCTTTCCTATTCTGACTTTCCTACTTTATTTTGAAAACGTTCTTTCCTTTTGTGACAGGGATTCCACATGAAGCAAGGAAGTCAAATCCTACATGGATTAGGACTAGCTAAGTTGTGTCGCCATAAATCAAGGAGAATGATGGGGTTTCTTGCCAAATTTAAAAGGGCTTTTTAAGACAAGTTTTCATTGTCTAAATTAAGGGAGATAATTTGCAATTCAAATCTGAAATTTATGAAATTAATTCCTTAAATTTCTTTTGTCTAAAAGCCAAATTATTCTGATTTTATTCCTTTCCTTTTCAGAACATTAAATGGTGCACCAAAATTGGAAGAATGGAGTTAATTTTCGGCAAAACAAGGAAATGAACTAAAGGGGCTGATTTGTGTGGAGAACAAGCAATGAACCTAGCCTACAAATGCAGCCGAATTCATCACCTTTGTGCATAAGGAAATTCTGAAAATTTCCTAACAAGTTTTTATTAATTTGTTGGGTAATTTCCTTGACCGTTGGATCAAGATTAAATCAAGGGATGAGAGAACTTCAAGGGGGCGACATAACACTATAAAAGGAGGAGAAGAGAACCAAAAAGAGGTCGATCCCTTTACACACAAACACAGCAGCAGCTCGGCTCTCTCCTCTCTCCACATCTCGTCCTCCTCTCTCCCATACAGTAGCTCCGCCCCTCTCCTTCCTCTCACATACATCCACACCATCTCGTCCTCATCTCTTCCACAAGGCAGCCGCCCTCTCTCCTTCACCAACACAGCCGTTGCTCGCATCCAAGCATCGATCTCCACTCCTAAATCAGTCCAAGATTCATGGTTGTCTTTATATTTGTTTCAAATTCAGTATTTATATTCAATGTTATTTCTGAATTTTTTAACAAACTATAGATGTTCTTATGTGATTTGATGAATTCTTTGGATTTCCTTATGTGTTTGATTGTTGTTTGGTTTAATTCTCTACATATGCATGGATGATTTAAATTAAAGATTAAGGGTAGTAGTTATTAATTGAATTTATGATTTTGTTTGGTTTATTTGCAGAGTTTGTGCACACAACAAATCATATGCACAAGGGCAGCCTTGGCCATGGCTGTTCCTTGTGTATAGATTTCATATGCTTATCGAATATAAGTTGAATCATACGCGAAGTTGGTTCAATTTGTGTTCTTTTTAAGAGCTAGAATAATTCTGTAAATTTACATGTCGATGTGAGATGAGGTGACGCCATACTTGCTAACATGTTTCCAATTCGACTTATTGTGCTTATGTGCTTTTTGTGTTTAATTTCTACGCGAAGTGTCTTTAAACCGATTAGTACCATGTTTAGGATTATACGCGAAGTTAATTCTGAATAATTGTGAAGTCTTGAATAATTAGAATAACCGCGAAGGCTCTAATTAAATTGGAACTAAATTGGATTATGAAATTGGTTTGTAAACCTGCTGCCCTATTCCTTTGTTTGAGTTGTTACATGTTTAGAGAATTATGTGTTATGTGTGGAGTGGTTGATCAACTGTATATAATTAGTTTTTAGTTAAGTTTTAGTTTCTTTAGATGATAAACACTTATATCCCCCATATGTTTAATTAAGTATGTTAACATTTTCTGTTTTCGATTACCCTTCAATATCCCCGGACTGAACGATCCCTACTTATTCGCACTAACGATGACATTTTGCAGGGTTATAAAGTTGTGAGGTTTGATTTGATCACGTGTTTACATGTGTGAGGTGAAAAACGCTCACCATATCACAAATTAATTTAATATACCCAAATATATTAAATATACCATTCAATATTTTAATATACCCAAATATATTAAAAATTTCTAATTTACTTTATACACCCAATTTACTAAATATACCAAATACACCTAATTTACTAAATATACCAAATTCAGTAAATATACCCAAATATATTAAAAATCACTAATTTACTTAATATACCCAAATATATTAAATTATACCAATTAATTGAAATAATTCAATATAATTCAACATTATTACCAACAATATTATCACAAACAACATTATCACAAACTCTAATTATCATATAATTCAATATATTGAAAAAAATTGAAAATAGTTCTATAATACAATATAAACATGAAATAGCATACCTTATTTGTTTGGGAGATAGGAGAGGCGGAGTGGAGGCCGGAATTCGTCGAAAAAGCGGAAGAAAATCGAGAGGAGAGGGAGAAACCGTGCGGCCGAGAAGAGAGAAAGGAGAAGAAATGGGGTTCTGTCGCTGGGTCCGAATATATAGGAAGAAGTATAGCCGACGAAATAAAAAATTCGTCGGCTATAGTCCCACTTTAGCCGACGAAAAAACCCTAAATTAGTCGGCTAAAGTGGTACTATAGCCGACGAAATTACTAAAAAACTTCGTCGGCTATAGTCCCACTTTTAGCCGACGAAATTACTACGAATGTTTAGTAATTTCGTCGGCTAAAGTACATTTTATAATTATTTAGTAAGTTCATGTACAATTTATATGTTTTATCTTGTGAAACTTAAAACCGACCGTCAGATATCATCATTATGTTGAAACATGTGTGAGGGTAAATTTTCAGCATCATCGGATGAACTTATGAACTCGATCCACACGGTCAATCCCGTTAGTCAAACCCCTAAACACAAACAAACGGTGATTTGACCGCCTAAATTACGTACAAGGTTCTAAAAGTCGCTAGTCGCTAGTCGGTCGGCCGAGCGGGGACTAGTGAGTAGAGGAGTAGTCGGGGGAGTAGTCGGGGAGTACTCGGTTTTTAATTTTTAGATTTATTTTTATTTTTAAAACATATAATTATATATAATTTTTTAAAAGGTATTATAATGTCCAAAATAATAAAAATAGTCAATAAAATGCCGAGTTTGGCCGATTTTTTCCGAGTTAGGCCGATTTTTTCCGAGTTGAACCGATTTTTTTACCGAGTTGGGCCGACTACTCAGCCGATTTTCTTCCGGCCGACTTTGTACTCCGATTTTCTAAAATTCGCCTCGGAAGGACGCCGAGTAGCGAGTACTCGGCCGACTAGGCCGAGTTTTAGAACACTGATTACGTATTCTGTCCGGACCTTCAACTACAAATAGTTTCAAATCGAGGAGACGCTACTAGTGGTATAAAAGTTATAAGAAAAATAACCGTCGGAGATAGGGCGTCCTCTATGGAGAACGAATAGAAAAAATGCAATGACGGCAAGTATTGGCACCGAAACTTATCGGAATTACGTGATTTTTCAACCGTAGACCTATTTCATCGTTCCGGACATATCTTATCTCACGACTTTTTTTTTCGTTTGAAGCTTCTTCGTATAGTTTGTTTTTAAAACGGAACATTTACTTCACACTTGGTAAATTAGTTATACAACATTAGTAGGCATATTTTGATGGTGACGATCAATCTTGTGAAACGAAAATCGACCGTCAGATATCATCATTATGTTGAAACAAGTGTGAGGATAAATTTTCAGCATCATCATTGTGACGAACTTATGAACTCGATCCGCACGGTCAATCCCGTTAGTCAAACCCCTAAACACAAACAAACGATGATTTGACCACTTAAATTACGTATTCTGTCCGGACCTTCAACTACAAATAGTTTCATATTGAGGAGACGCAACTAGCGGTATAAATTATTATTTTATTCATTTAACTTTAGCCGACGAATAATTAGGGTATTCGTCGGCTATATTATAGGGTTTAGGGGTTAGGGTTTACAGTTAAGCCGACGGACAATTAGGGTATTCGTCGGCTAAGAAGGTTTTAGCCGTCGAAATACAACATATTTCGTCGGCTAAGATACTTTTAGCCGACGAAATATGTTGTAGTTTGTCGGCTAAGATACTTTTAGCCGACAAAATATGTTGTATTTCGTCGGCTAAAACTATCAAACAGATAAAAAAAACAGGTGGTTTAACCGTAGGCAAACCAATTTCCTGCATATATAACCAACATTAAAATACATTATCAATTCAACGGCTTGTACCATATAAAACACACATCAATTTGTATTACAAATTCAAACTAAGAAGGCTCGTAATCGGAATCATCCGATGAGTCTTCTTCGGTGTCAGAATTAATTTCTGGCAATCTATGCATTTCTACATCACAAGAGTCGTCGTCTGTTTCTTGATTTGGATCCACATCAATAAGCCGAGCGTCTAAATCACGAATTCGAAACGAACGACCCGCTTTAAAATTATTAAGGCAAATTGTAGAGGAGTCAGGAATACCTATTGCACTGTGTTCTTGATACGCAACATCTTCTTCCTCGTCTTCGGCCTCTCCAAGTGTAGCCGCCCGGTAAATGTTTCGAGGGTGCACAAGATTGACGACTTTCCACGCGTCACCCTTAACAAGGTCATCAAGATAAAACACTTGTTTCACCGATGTCGCAAAAACAAACGGGTCATCTTCGTAACAGCTTGTAGCTTCGTTCACTGATAAAATCCCGTACTGATCAATCTTCATGCTCTGCGAGCTTCTAGTAACAGCTTAGCCGACGAATTTTTTTTTCGTCGGCTATGGTAGTGAGCAACCCACCTTCCCGACCCCACCAGCTCAATAACAATTAAAAAATACGTTATGTACACATTTTTACAAATGTTGAAGCACGCACGGCTTTAAAAATAAAGTCCACTCACCGTACTGCTAGGTCTGACGGCGATCCCTAGACCTCTCAGCGGAAGTCTCCTCGCGTTCAATTTCAAGGAGAGAGATATATATATATATATATATATATATATATATACATAAATACTAGAGTTTCCATTTCTAAAATTATAAATAAATAGATAGGCCAAAACCGAGAAAAGTGTACTAGTTGCCCAACTAAGCCCACCTCAACAAGTTCACTCACATCCCTTCAATTTTAGCGTAGGAAATCCCACGACCACTTCCCAACATGATTCTGAAACCCAAACTGAAGTCCAATTAATTAATTTTCCTCCGTAGTAGTATTAACTCATGAAAAATCCTAAAACTCCTCCGAAAATATAAACTTCACTCCAAAAGACCCTTCTTATTTTATAGGATTGAAAACTACCTAAAAGGTGGCAGCTCCGCCACCGGCGGTGGCTGTCGACAGGAAAATCCGGCCAAGCTTCGGCCACCACCAATCGACTCCAAATTTTCACAGTTTGTTCACCTCATCAATCTAAACAACTTTCTATTTCAACTTGAAGGCTAATTCCTAGCCTAACTAGGTCAATCGAAAAAAATGTGAAAATCCGAAATTTTTAAACTTCAAAACTTTAAATCTTCGATTCTCCATCCACACTTCAAATCAATCCATCAAACTTTAGGAGTGAGTAGTACTCCTAAAATCTATCCTATCCATATATATAACTCACCAATTGGTGGCCTACGGAGGGAGAAATTTGATCTAGAACTCCTACTGTTCACTCGGTGAACAAATCGAAATTTCTCCCAAAATACGGCGAGTTAGGTCGAAAAGATTACCTAGAAATGAAGTAGACTCGGAGGCAGTTCTTTTGGGACCGGTGCGACAGCTTGAGGTGGAGCAACGGCGGCGCTATGACGTTCGACAGGTGCGGCAAGAGAAAACACGACGGAGGAGGGAGAAAACTGATTTGGTAAGTTCTGATTTTTAACTTTTTACCTTCGGTAATTTTCCCTTTTTATAGATTTTCTTGAAATAGTAACTTTTTTTAAAACCATAACTTCTTCATACGATCTCCAATTAAGATGTATAGGATGTTTAGGGATTCGTATTAACGTCCTCTACAACTTTCATGAAAGAAAATCCTCGAAATAACGATCTTAGGAAAAAGTAAACTATATGACCTTCTACGGTAAAACAGTTACTTCAAATTGTTAAAGATTAAAGTAACCAAAAAAAATAGCCGACCGTAAATTGATTCTAGGACCGGGATGTGACATTTTTAGCCAATTACCCTAATACCGACTGATAGATACATACTTAAAACCTCTCAGGTCATACCGAGATTTGTAAGTGGTCTCACCACACAATGATATCTATAGGAATCATCACCCATTTTTAGCAATCTTCTTACGAATCACAAACCCTTAATGAAGAACTACTTCTCGCATCAACATGAAAACTCTTTTCTCAAAATCATCGTAAAACATACCGACCGTATTGCAACCATTTAGCAAACCACTTCTCGCGACTCTCTTACCATCACTCAATATTTGTGACTCTAACGTTAATCGCTAAATCACGCTTCAGCTTCCTGAGGAACCACTTGATTTATCCATGATTCTCGACCTAAACACAACCAATCATTTATTCATTCGCAGACCCGACAAATCTCACTTTCAAATTTTAGTCTGCACTCTAAAACTTCAACCACTGTGAAGGCTTTCCAAAACTGTAGCAACCACAATTTACGTAATCCAACACACGTGTCCACATGGACTTTAGTCTAATATGTCTGGTCAATAATATGATGGATGAACAAATCATCATCTTAATACATCACATTTAGTCTTTCATTACAAATAGAATAATATTTGTAATCAACCTCCATAAAAAATTCTAGGCTTATGGGAATAATCTCTTAGCAACACCGTCTGAAATAAAGATATTCTCGCTACTACTACATGATTCAGTGGCTTTGCTCCCCCAATGCCACATTCACTTTTTCATACATCTAACTCAAAATGCATTAAACCTGTCAGGACCCACCCCGGGTTAAAACCCCTTTAACCCTAAGTAAATTCTGCGGGGACCACCTCAAGGGAACTTCTTACCGAAACCCCCTTGAAATAGACAACCCTTCCTACAAACCAACTCAGCACTTCCATGAATAATTTAAATCACCCCCAACTCATGGAGCCATCCTGCTCCCTAAGTCACAACTACGCTTTACTATCTTATTCCACTAACATGGTTGGGGTAATCAGAGCAGTCTACATGGAAGTTATACCTAAAACACTAAGTGAGCAACAACGGATTAATTAGCTATGCCTCGACTTCGATACGCGCGACCTCCTCTCAAGAAGCCTGCAACACTGGACATTTGAAAACGAAGGGCCCAGGAAAAAACATTTAAAAACAATATTAGCCTGAGTGGACGAAAATCAAATATGAAAAGGTAAAAAAAATTTCATGCTTTCCCTTTGATTTTCCAAACTTCACATGCACGCAATCAATAAGAAGTGAATAAATAAATCCCTTGGCTCAAATCCATAATTAAAGATGTGGGGTATTAACCTCAACCACGAGAAAACAACCGACCCGCTCTACCACGAGAAGGTCTATTGACCAGCTTATCGAAGAGGGTCCTATGACCCGCTCTACTCGGGAGGGTCCAACCGACCAGCTACAACCGAAGAGGGTTCTAACCTTCTCTAACCGGGAGGGTCCTACTGATCAGCTACCAAAGAAGAGGGTCAAACCAGCTGCTATCCAGAGAGGGTACCATCTCCATCTGGAGAGGGTCCATGCTAGGATGCAATACATATAACCATATCCTTGAAAATCCTTTAAAAACCTCGTAGTAAAATAAATCGAAAACCAAGTCAAAACTCCCATGACTTTACCCCAAATACATTGAATTTAAAACATTTTCAGAAACCCGAAACCGGTTCTCTGACTTTACTTTAAAATCGTTAAATCCAAGAGCCAAGTTTCCCCTTTTAAAAATAATCCCCCTCCATAACCCAAAATGGTGATAACAATTAAAAACCATATTCTGGGAAAATCTTTAAAATCACGGGAAAGGTAGGAACATCTTCCCCGGCTCACTTATCTTTCAAAAGTGTTAAATTCCCATTTTCCCAAAATCACCATAAAACTTAAAATGGAGGAAATTCATATATAAAGGAGAAACTAAATAAAATCTATTGCATGCATTAATTTAAAATAAAAGTCCACTCACAGACTGTGGTCTTAGCCTGAAGAAAACCTGAATTCCGCTCAAGCCAAGTCTCCACAACATGAGCCTCTTCGCGTCATGTTCCATAATTAATATTAATTTTCTGGACGCAAGAATAATAATTAAATAGCATAAGCGTACACATTTAAAAGCGTACAGCTCGCTCATCGGCTCCACATTTTTCAAATTGTCAATTAAAAATCTCAGTCCTTCACCAATAACTTAGGAGTCCTTAAAATAATTCTTAAACCTTATCCGGCAATAATCGACGGTCGGAATAATATTTAATTATCTGCTAATAATACTAAACTAGAAAATTCCAAAACCTAACCAAAACTCCTCCAAAAATTACCAAATTTAAACCATAGACTCCTCACAATATATACTATTTAATGGCATGAAAAACTGCCAAAAAGGTGGCAGCACTGCCACAGCTCTGCCGCCGCTGGCGGACACCGGCAGAAATTCTGGCCAAAATTCCGGCGACCTCCGATCGCCACCAAATTTTACCAGTAGCTTCGTCTCATCATTTGGAAAAACTTCATAGTTCAACTCGAAGGCCAATTCGGCCTCAAACTAGGTCAATCGACAAAAATTCCCAAGAACCCGAAAAAATTCTATTCGAAACTTCAATCCTTCAATTCTCCCTATACACTTCGAATCAAGCTACCAAATTCTAGGGGATTATAGACTCCTAAAACTCATCCTAATCATATAAAGAACTCAACAAATGGTGATCTAGGGAGGGAGAAATTCGATCAAGAACAAACACTGTACACTTGAAGAACAAATCAGAATTTTTCCCGATTTACGGCGAGTTAGGTCGGAAAATTTACTAGGAATGAAGTAGACTCGGAGGCCGAGCTTTTGGGACCGGTGTGGCGGCGAGTGGTGGCCGGACGGTGGTGCTGTGGCGCGCGTAAAATCCGGCAGGATTTCTGTCGGGGGAGAGGAGAGAGAGGCCGGGTGAAAAATCTGATTTTTCACCCCGTAACTCCTATATATAGCCATTTTACGGCACAGTAACTTTACATTTTTGTTTATAACTTCCCCATACGAACTCCGATTTGAGCGTGCTACGTGTCCACGAACTCGTAACGACGCCCTCTACAACTTTCATTAACGAAAAGTCAACTTTACGATCATTGTACGGTTAAACGGTCACTTTAAATGGTAAAAGACCAAAGTAACCAACCGTAAAACAATTCTAGGATCGGAATATGACAATTCTCCCCATCTTATAAAAATTTCGGCCTCGAAATTTCTATACTCGAAGGCCAACACAGTGGGGGATAGTACCACTTAAAATAATAATATTGTTCTCAAATATCAACTTCTTTCTGAGAACTCTTCTGAATCGTCTCACGAATAGAATTGTCAAAACCCTAAACACCTGCCCTTGACGATCAACATCCTTACCGATCCTCCTTATAAGCCAATTTCCAGTACTAGTCGGAATGCTATTGACATAGGATGTAAGGAAATAAACTTATTCACGTAACAAGGACATACATGACACTAGGCATCCATTATAACTCCAAGGATACCCAACATATTCCTCAAACTCATGTAACCTTGTCACATGTCACATTTAACCAACGTAGAACTCCTTCTTACATGGATGATAACCTCCAATACTCCTTCATTTTCTGACACCCGACCACTCTTCTCGGGTCAAAACAAAAGCATTTGAAGTCTTACCATGGATCACAATGATTTTCTCTTGAATCATTGATCAACTGAATCACCGAATTCTTACTGTACTACATCTCATTTATGAGGTGGAATACGACACTGCCTATCCCTGATCCACCAACTGTAATCCTCACGAAAATCACTATTGTTTTTCACGAAAAGATAACAAATTCTGTCATGCGCTGAAAACATCATTTAGAAACAATTCCCTGTTGCCTAAGGCGGATTATAACCACTCAAAGGCTTGTCCACGTCTTTCCACTCGCTGGAAACAGCTAACCCAAATGAGAATAAAGTTCATTACCATCACCTGCTTCGAACCTCATGACGTCAAGCAACAACTCGTCCTCAAACTACTCAATAACTCGGCGTCAAAGCCAATCGTCAACACGCTATATCTCCAGTATTCACCCATACTTATAGCGATCAGCTAACCCTCCAATCGTACCGATTGAGGATTTTGTGCCCCGCAAACTGTAAGAACCTAAAATTCTAAATGATAAAATACTTCGCATGCAGAATCAAGGCTCACGATAATCCACGAAGAAATCCATAGCCAAATAGAATCACGTGAACTCTTTCTTCTTTCAAATATGTCATAAGATCCGATTCATGTTTTTCGTCGTACGAGCTTGATGAATAACAATATTCTTACTGCACATGACCGCTAAAACGATCTCTCTCGTCTACATCAAACTATATCTTAAAGATATGAAACATGAAAACAGCGCTGCAACTGCTGCATCTAGAATATCCAATTCTGCAGACATAAAGACCCAAAAGATTTACTTCTCCAAGAAAGTTAAACGCAAAACTACGTTAAACTCTCCTTAACCGTCTACTCTAATAAGACAAGTTAGGATCCCTCACTTCTCAAATAAGAACTACAACTCGTAAGACTTAGTTGATGTCTTAAATATAAGAACAATCAATTTATAAAGTCTCGAGAAGTTGATAATACTCCTTGTCACTACGCTACTCTTGCCCAACACATAAAGGAGTTATATTAACTTAAATGGGGCAATAGCGTCCACTCGATGAGACGCCACGAGTCTTATCGTTCTCTACGTTGAGCCTTGGGTGACGCACAACTGCGAAACCTAACTTAATTTAAAATCTCGATCCAGAGAAAACGTCAACAAGACCACATTTCCAACATGATTGTCAACTTTACCAGTATCACTGAGCCTGGACAACCACCAGCTTCCTTTTACTTCAAGCGACACTTTCTATAATCTCCAACGTCGTATCACTGACTGGAAGTCACAATTCCCATTCTACCTCTGTTACTATTCATAAGTCAGACCACTGACTAAGATTCGATGATAGATACTCGAATCATATACGCCTCTCAGGTGCCTCTACTTCCGGCAATAAAATTCTTGTTTGGAATTCTACCGCACTGCACGTGCGACAAACACCAAATCACCTTTTATTAGACAAATAGTTTCCACTTGGGGACAATCATCACCAACTATGTTTTGCCATCTTGCAAAACTGATACTTCAGGAAAATATCAAATTGCACGTTCACTCTCGGCTCCATCTCGAGAGGAAATCAAATTTCAACTTCCACTCAAAAGTCTTGTACCTCGCCGACAATTATTAATAGTCTAATTGAGGCAGTAACCAAAACCATACGTCAGCATCATGATTCGTCCAATTGCCGTAACCCAGAATGATGACCACAACCGCAAACAACAATGACCTCACAGGTCAATCCTGGATCAGTATGGGATTCTACCAAAATACGATCTGTATAAAGATTCCTGCTCTATCTATTAGAAAATTTGCCACATTCAATAATAAATCTCTTTATAACCCTTGACTCATGATACTTCTTGAGTCAATAAAGAAATCATTTTCCCTGCTCTCACAGTTCATACTCACTGTAAAGCAGACAATTAATAAACCGAACCTTGCACTCCTTGCTACATTAAAACACTTGTGGTTCCCAGAACTGTTACTCCCTCAAACCTCAATTCACATAGGGTTACCACTTAATTAACCATAACCTCTGACTTGCCCTCTGCAGTCAAGTCCACACTCTCCCAGGACACCAACAAACCAGCCACAAACTCAATCCAACATGTGACTAATACCATATGTCCATAGAATAGTTTCAGCCAATTACCTTAGCACTGGTTGATGAACACATACTCAACATGTGATGACCTCTCAGGTCATACAGAGATTAGCATGTGGTCTCACCACACCATGATATCTATTTAGGAACGTCGCCCATTTTTGACAATCTGCTCACCTAACACAAATTCTCACGAGAAATACTCTTTAAAACGACTGGGAAACTCCTTTTCCGAAATCATCACAAGACATTACCACCGTACTACAACCGATAGGTAAACCACTTCTCACGACTCTCTTGTCATCCGTCAAAACATGAGGCTTTAAGATTTGTCACCAAATCGAAACCAAGATCCAGTAGGGTCACTACTTAATCGACCCCTGACTACAAAACTAATATCGATTCTTCATTCCTCTTAGGTTTCTGATAAAATTATATCAGAACCTTATCCTCTAGACACCCAAGTCTGTACTCCACGAACTTGAAATTCGAGGATACAACCAATTACTACAGTGGGGATAACTTATGTATCCTTACACTCACCACATCGCAATACTTCGATCAAAGAATATAATCGATTATTTATTTCACAAACCCAGCAAACCAACCTCAAATTTCACTTCCAAATTATAGAGTTTACACTCCATATCTTCGATAACTGCGAAGGCTGTCCAAACTGTAGCAACAACAAGTTTCACATTCCCCAAAACACGTCCATCGAGGACTTTAGTCCAACTTTCTTAAACAGCAATAAAGTGGGTGGATAAATTTTAATCTACACATCACAGCTAGTCTTCCCTTTTCGAGAGAAATGAAAAAGAAATGATATCAATAACCCACTTCCACCACAAATTCAAGGCTTATAGAAATAATCCCTTAGCAATACCACCTGAAATAAATATGGTCTACTACTTGTCCATGATACAGTGGGCTTTGCTCCCCTGCTGTCCCTTCCTCGAATTCCGTGCATTTGACTCAACATGCACTAGATCAGTTGTTATTGACTTTCTTAAATTCTCATAACTTCATCTCAGTTCGGAATGGCCTCTACTGTCTAACTTCCAACCTACCACAAACATAAGGCTACATACCTTATGACCTTACCAAAACATCCAACAACACAGGAGTCTGACCTCCTAATCCAACTATCATGGAGATCTTACCATGACCTCATAATTAAAACGCTTATCCGACAAATGTCACTCTCGTCAATCAAAGATTGATCGAAAGTCAACACATGAGTGACACCTTGCAATTTCTGAAATTCCTTGATAGTGACTAAGCAATCAGCTCGTCACAATATTCATTTTCCAAAATGCTTTCACTATGCAAATTTCCACTATCTTTTGCATCAATGACCACACTACATCAAAAACATTCCCGCTCTTCACCTTTAAAGAGCAATATAGATTAATATTAACACATAATATCATATTTCCAAAATTTCCTCCTTTGATCAATCTATCTAACACCTCCAAGGCATGATCTAATATTTCAATTACCAAAATACACATCAAATGCCCAAACTTGCACTTAAATCAAGAACCAATCAAACAATGGATTCATGAGTCCTCAACTCATATCCTTCGTCTAGACATAAAGTTCTGGTCAGAGTTCAACAACTCAAAAGAAAAGTGTAGATAATTTACCTTTCCCTTAAGAGTACTTTGAGAGGTCGGTGTACTGAGGCATAGTTTTGAAGATTCAAATATTTATGGAACCACCTGGTCTATAACTCAACCAAGAAGTACTAACTCATATCCGTAATAAACACTAAGCGTCCAAAGCATAAAATGCTGATGGATCCGCCGCTGTCGGACCATCACTCTATAGACGCTAAGTGATACCAAATACATGAGGTAGTAACAGGAAATGACAACCTAATGCTCTGATACCAACTGTCAGGACCCACCCTAGGTTAAAACCCATTTAACCCAAAGTAAATCCTGCGGGGACCACCTCAAGGGAACTTCTTACCGAAACCCCTTTGAAATGGACAACCCTTCATACAAACCAACTCAGCACTTCCATGAATAATTTAAATCACCCCCAACTCCTGGAGCCATCCTGCTCCCCAAGTCACAACTACGCTTTACTATCATATTCGACTAACATGGTTAGGGTAATCAAAGCAGTCTACATGGAATTTATACCTAAAACACTAAGTGAGCAACAACGGATTAATTAGCTATGCCTCGACTTCGGTACGCGGGACCTCCTCTCAGGAACCTTGCAACACTGGACATTTGAAAATGAAGGTCCTAGGGGAAAACATTTAAAAACAATATTAGCGTGAGTGGACGAAAATCAAATATGAAAAGGTAAAAATATTTTAATGCTTTCCCTTTGATTTTCCAAACTTCACATGCACGCAACCAATAAGAAGTGAATAAATAAATCATAAAATAAATCTCTTGGCTCAAATCCATAATTAAAGATGTGGGGTATTAACCTCAACCACGAGAAAACACCCGACCCACTCTACCACGAGAGGGTCTATTGACCAGCTCATCGGAAAGGGTCCCATGACCCGCTCTACTCGGGAGAGTCCAACCGACCAGCTACCACCGAAGAGGGTCCTACTGACTAGCTACCACCGAAAAGGGTCAGACCAGCTGCTATCCAGAGAGGGTACCATCTCCATCTGGAGAGGGTCCATGCTAGCATGCAATACATATGACCATATCCTTGAAAATCCTTTAAAAACATCGTAGTAAAATAAATCGAAAACCAAGTCAAAACTCCCATGACTTTACCCCAAATACATTGAATTTAAAACATTTTCAGGAACTCGACACCTGTTCTCTGACTTTACTTTAAAATCGTTAAATCCAAGAGCCAAGTTTTCGCTTTTAAAAATAATCCCCTCCATAAACCAAAATGGTGATAACAATTAAAAACCATATTCCGGGAAAAACCTTTAAAATCACGGGAAAGGTAGGAACCTCTTCCCCGGCTCACTTATCTTTAAAAAGTAATAAATTCCCATTTTCCCAAAATCACCATAAAACTTAAAATGGAGGAAATTCATATATAAAGGAGAAACTAAATAAAATCTATTGCATGCATTAATTTAAAATAAAAGTCCACTCACAGATTGAGGCCTTAGCCTGACGAAAACCCGAATTCCGCTCAAGCCAAGTCTCCACAACACAAGCCTCTTCGCGTTCTGTTTCATAATTAATATTAATTTTTTGGATGCAAGAATAATAATTAAATAGCATAAGCGTACACATTTAAAAACGTACAGCTCGCTCATCGGCTCCACATTTCTCAAATTGTCAACTAAAAATCCCCGACCTTCACCAATAACTTAGGAGTCCTTAAAATAATTCTTAAACCTTATTCGGCAATAATCGATGGTCGGAATAATATTTAATTATCCGCCAATAATACTAAACTAGAAAATTCCAAAACCTAACCAAAACTCCTCCAAAAATTACCAAATTTAAACCATAGACTCCTCACAATATATACTATTTAATGGGCATGAAAAACTGCCAAAAAGGTGGCGGCACCGCCGGCAGAAATTCTGGCCAATATTCCGGCAACCTCCGATCACCACTAAATTTTACCAGTAGCTTCGTCTCATCATTTGGAACAACTTCCTAGTTCAACTTGAAGGCCAATTCGGCCTCTAACTAGGTCAATCGACAAAAATTCCCAAGAACCCGAAAAAATTCAATTCGAAACTTCAATCCTTCAATTCTCCCTACACACTTCGAATCAAGCTACCAAATTCTAGGGGATTATAGTACTCCTAAAACCCATCCTAATCATATAAAGAACTCAACAAATGGTGATCTAGGGAGGGAGAAATTCGATCAAGAACAAACACTGTACACTTGAAGAACAAATCAGAATTTTTCCCGATTTACGGCGAGTTAGGTCGGAAAACTTACCTAGGAATGAAGTAGACTCGGAGGCCGAGCTTTTGGGACCGGTGCGGCGGCGAGAGGTGGTCGGACGGCGGTGCTGTGACGCGCGCAAAATCCGGCAGGATTTCTGTCAGGGGAGAGGAGAGAGAGGCCGGGTGAAAAATCTAATTTTTCACGTCGGTAACTCCTATATATAGCCATTTTACCGCACTGTAACTTTACATTTTTGTTTATAACTTCCCCATACGAACTCCGATTTGAGCGTGCTATGTGTCCACGAACTCGTAACGATTCTCTCTACAACTTTCATTAACGAAGTTTTCCTAAATTCTTGACTGAACAAAAAGTCAACTTACAATCATTGTACGGTTAAACAATCACTTTAAATGGTAAAAGACCAAAGTAACCAACCGTAAAACAATTCTAGGATCGGGATGTGTCAAAACCACTCGCTATCGACTTTTTTTTTAAAATTCTTTTAACTGTCATAACAAGTCGGAATGACCATAATCATCTCACTTCCGACCTACCACATAAATCTCAAGGCTATATACTTTATTGCCTTACCAGAACATTTAACAACTCTAAAAGCCTGACCTCCAACTCTAACTATAATGGAGATCTCACCATGGCCTCATAATTAGTATTATTTAAATATCCCAAATTATAACTCAATAATCATATAATTTTTCTAAAATTCTATGCATTTAGTGACACAATTTTATCACTAAAATTCCTCATCCATACCACAACTTCTAGTTGGCCACACTACAAGGACCAACGACTTTTAATTATTCCAAAGCTTGAGGAATAAAAATATTAGAATTGATGTTCGACAACTTATGCAATTTCAATGTTTCTTCATAGTAGAAAATAATCAGCATTATTATAATTCATCGACTACTATTATATTTATCCACTCACTTCTCACTATATCCAACTTTTCATTGACCATTTGCATTTTACATTTTTGTCTCGACTTTCCATTCTCATGGACCACTTATATTAGTACCTGGATCGTTTTCAAAAATTTTCAACTCAAGCACTTTCTTCTTTTACCTATGGTCAAGACCAACTACTCCAGGGCACAATTATGTTATTAAAACACAACCAATAGGCATCAAATGTCCAACTTAACATTTCTACCATAGCCCAAATACATATCTCATAAACGAGTTCCCAACTCGTATTTCAATTCAAGATCTCGCTTAATCACTTAAAACTCATAAGAAAATGTGTATGAAACTTACTTTTCCATAACGAGAACTTAAACACTTTTAATATCCCTTCCAACTCTTCACTTCTAAGAGTCTCGTAACTATGATACCAAGGCCCCGTCTTAGGCTTCTCCAACTTCATCCTTGCTTACTTTCACAACAACCTCCCAGACAGGAATCAAATGTTTGACCCATGAGCATTTGCACAAGATGCCCAAACAACATTAAATAGTGGAGTTTTCCAACTCGAATTCTCAACTCGTATCTCTATTACAAATCTCAATTAATCATGCAAATGCACAAAAGGAAATCACCAATTACTTACATTTTTCCTTACGGAAACTCTCTGAGAGGTCGGCGTACTGAGACATAGTTTTTAAAATTCAAATATTTATGGGACCACCGGGTCCATAAACCATCCAAGAAGTACTAACTCATATCCTTAATAAACACTAAGCGTCTCAAATATAAAATGTTGATGGATCTGCCGCGGTCAGACCATCACTCTATAGACTTTAAGTGTTGTTCAGTACATGAGGTAGTAACAAGAAACGATAACCTAATGCTCTGATACCTGCTGTCAAGACCCACCCCGGGTTAATCTCTTTAACCTGAAGCAAATCTTGTAGGGTCCACCTCAAGGGAAATTTTTACCGAAAACCCTCTTGAAGTGGACAACCCTTACTGCAAACCAACTAAGCACTTCCATGAATAATATAAATCAACCCCTAACACCTGGAGCTATAATGCTCCCCAAATCACATCTACGCTTCACCAATCAATTTAATTAAACTAAGCTGGGGTAATTAGAGAAATCTACATGGAAGAAATACCTCAATAAATATGCTAGCGACAACAAATTAATTGACTATGTCTCGTCTTCTGTACGCACGACCTCCTCTCAACAACCCTGCAAAACTGGGTATTTGAACACAAAGGGCCCAGAGGAAAATAGAGGAAGAGGTTTCACCATGACAGAGAGTCTCCCAGACTAGGGTCAGAACCTTTAAGGAAAATAAGTAATGTGACTACCCTTCATGGTGAGGAGATTCCACCATGACGATGAGTCTCTCAAGCTAAGGTCGGAACCTTTAAGACTACTACTGTCCCGCTCCACTTCCTTAAGTGGGAGACCGTAAGGCTAGTTAGTATTTTTTGACCCTTCAAGGTGAATAAAACAAAACAAATATGAATAGTCATTAAAGACTCTTCTTGATAGGAGCATTTTATGCCACGTTCTTAATACGTTTTTACCCTCATTTATGCTTTGTTTATCCATTATTAATATAGTTTTAGTAGTTACTTAGCATAAGGGATTATTTGTAGAACATTGGCTAAAACATGTGTAAAATAGATATATTATGTGCAATATTGTTAAAAGCTGAAATTGGAAGTATTTGTGATGTTTTTCTTAAGTTTATGTAAACCAATACATTGTCACTACTTGATTATATCTTTTGAATGTTTAGGTGACATGTATATTGACATAACGAAATAAGAATCATGAGGATCGGACTTAGGAAAGGTCACAAAAGGAGCAGCAAAGGCAAAGAGTTCGAGAGCATGCACTCGGAACAAAAACAGAGAATTTCCAGAAACCATAACTCAATTTCAAAAATTTCCCTAGGACGATCCAGGAGGAACCAGGAAACGTGCCATATATGGATGGAAAGCTGTGGATGTCTAGTTTCTAAATTTTTTCGAATCGCAGAAATCCAAGTTCTGAGGAAGGAGTTATGATGGAAACAATAGCCGGAGGTCAGTCTGCTGGAAACAGGACAGATTTTGCTGAAGTTGTCTACCGAGTTCGTGAGTGTGTTTCTTCACCAAAATCCTTCCAAGCATGTCAAATGATTGATGAAGAGCTTAATGATGATATGGGAAGTTGTTTAGAAGAAGAAGAATCGAAGAAATCACCAAGGAGAAGCCGAAAACAGCAACTAGGAAAGTTATCCCGGTCAAAACAGGATAACTTGTTCTACCGAGACTTTGGAGGGAATTCGGTTGTCCTATGGAGCCCAAAACGTGTAAGGGGGTCCTTCATTGATCCCTTAACATGTAGGAGAGTCCATGATTCAGAAATATCACAATCCAAGTCAGCAACCAAAAGGGAGAGGCCGAATCCATCAAGGAGAAGGAAGTCCAACTCGGAAAGGACTTAGTTGCCTTAGTCGAATCTCTTAGGGTTTCTTTAGGAGTTTTCCTCTATAAATACACATGTAATACAACTGAAAAGGGGGTCATCAATTTTGTGAAAGCCTTAGCTAGCCAACTCTACCAAAATCCCTCAAACACAGCCGAGACACAAAGTCTACCGCCAACCTTCCCTTGCCTTAGCCGAACCTTTTGGGTAGGATTTGGTATGTATTCCTTCACGTCTTTGTATAATTCTACTGTGTGTAATTCAATGTTATATATATATTGGTATTTCGGTTTCTGGTTTTATGTTATGAACATGTTTGTTTGTTTTTCTTTGTGATCTACTTATGAATGTGTTTGTTAGCATAACATTTAGGATGCATGCTAGGTTTTGGATTTAGAATAGGTCGTGTATGTTTATGTTATTACTGTTTTGTAATTGATTAATCACATACCTGAACACGTAATCGAACCTAAGGGTAGTCTTGTGCACGGATGTTCCTAAGGGGGAGTTTAATATGCCGTAGTGTTCTAAGGTTAAGTTCACCGATTGGGATCTTGATTTTTAGGCATTGCTAAGGGTTGATAGGGTAAAGTGATTTAAATGCTAATAGGATGAGTGACGCCATACCTAGGATCATGGCTCCAATGACTCTCGCTCGTAAGTATATTTTGTATTAGTGTCAGACGATTGTAGGCACTAAACAAGATGACACATATATAAATTTAGGATCAGGCGATTGTAGGTCCTAAGTTTACATGAGAAGTCTAAATAGTTGGAATTAATTAGAATTCACGAAAACATATTTCATTGCATCTTGTTCATGTGTAAAACTTATGTGTTTTCTATTTGGTGTTAGCTATGTTTTGTGCTTAACAATTGATTGACCAATGTAAATATTAATTTAAGATTTACGAGTAGAAATAATTTAGAAAACAAATCTAAATCCCCATAATAAAACTTTGTAAACATGTAAATAATTTGTAAATAGTTTTTAGTTATATTTTGTATTTATTTTATACTTGTGCCGAAAATGTGTGTATATGTGTATATTTATGTGATAGTATTTACTTGTGTATTATGTGACAGATAATTGTTTATACTATCTATATCTATTTTGTATTTTTGTGAAAATTACTAACTTGTTTATAATACAGTAATAATCATTCCCTAGTGTCCCTGGCTTGAATGATCCCTACTTACAGTTAGTACAATGATAGGATTTAAATTGCAGGTGCTTTATCAATGAACCGATAACGGCACTCGTCACTTCTCCAGTAATAAAGTATGGATCTCATGCAAAATGTACGGTTTCCTGACCGTCCTCTAAACAATGGGCATAAGCAAATCATTTCTTAATATAATCAACATAGCATAAATTCCAGCCAACATAACAAAGGAGCTTCTAGAATGAGATCAACTCACCTTCCCGGTGTCATGACCCACCCCGAGTTAAACCTCTTTAACCCGAAGTAAGTCATGCGGGGACCACCTCCCAAAGAAGATTCTGCCGAAATTTTGACACAGTCTCCCTTGAAAAGTGGACAACCCTTAACCTGCAATAAACCCAAATGAACACTTCTATAAACCAACAACCATCCAAAAACTCCTGGAGCCATCCTGCTCCCAAAACCAACATCCTCCACAAGATACACATCTAATTAGTTTATAACAAATGTTATCACAACAATGTTACACCAACTCTAAATTTAAAACCTACCATGGGTTCTAGATCCCTAGGAGTTCACTGACAAGTATATTACAACTTGATGCGTATCAGAGCGACTAAGTAAAGTAGAAGCAGGGAAAAATTACAAGTAGGTTAACCCGAAACCTACTGTTGGTTTGGAAAATGGCGGTAACTATGCCTGGTCTCCACAAAGACTAATCGGATCGAGCACTGCAATCTAGGCATTTAAAACGAAGGGCCCAAGAGAGAAACATTTAAAAATATTAGCGTGAGTGGACAAAAATCAAATATAAAATGACTATTTTCTTTAACATCCTCCCTTGGAGTTTTCTAAGAAATACCTTATGCACGCAATTCATAGAAAATGAATAGATAAATGTTAAAGCAAATCTCTTGGCTCAAATCCATAATTTAAATGTGGGGTATTAACCTCAACCACGAGAAAACAACTGACCCGCTCTACCACGAGAGGGTCTATTGACCAGCTCAATCGAAGAGGGTCCCATGACCCGCTCTATTCGGGAGGGTCCAACCGACCAGCTACCACCGAAGAGGGTCCTGACCTGCTCTATCCGGGAGGGTCCTACTGACCAGCTACCACTGAAGAGGGTCAGACCAGCTACTATCCAGAGAGGGTACCATCTCCATCTGGAGAGGGTCCATGCTAGCATGCAATACATATAACCATATCCTTGAAAATCCTTTGAAAACCTTGTGGTAAAATAAATCGAAAACCAAGTCAAAATTCCCATGACTTTACCCTAAATATATTGGATTTAGAACATTTCCATGAACCTGGAACCGATTCTCTGACTTTACTTTAAAATCGTTAAATCCAAGAGCCAAGTTTCCCCTTTTTAAAAATCATCCCCCTCCATAACCCAAAATGGTGATAACAATTAAAAACAATATTCCTAGAAAATCCTTTAAAACCATGGGAAATGTAGGAACCTCTTCCCGACTCACTTATCTTTAAAAAGTATTAAATTCTCATTTTTCCAAAATCACCATAAAACTTAAAATGGAGGAAATTTATAAATAAAGGAGAAACTAAATAAAATTGCATGTATTAAATTTAAAATAAAAAGTCCACTCACAAGATGCTGCTAAGTCTGCCGGCTACCTGAAGGCTGCTCAGCTAGAGCTCCCCCACGTCTTGTTCAAAATACACAATTAGGTCTTAATCCCACAATCACAGTAAGGGCAACAACAATAAATCTCTACCCTTAACGTTCATCCTTAACCACATCTAGAAAAACGTGGGGAGTCGGCCGTAAATACCCCATTAGCGTAAAAATACCACATCTTCAAAAATACTAAACGTAACGAATAAATCTCCAGAAAATTAGAATTTGTCCTTCTATGGCATTCTCTTAATTTTTACAATTTAATAGGCAAGAAAAACTGCCCAAAAGGTGGCGGTCCCGCCGCCGGCAGAGGATTCCGGCCAAACTCTGGCCACCTCCAATCAACACCAAAATTTCACAGTTTGTTCCTCTCGTCAACACGAACAACTTCCTAGTTCAACTCGAAGGCCAAATCGGCCTCTAACTAGGTCAATCAACAAAATGTTCTAAAAAACCAAAAATTTCCACTTTAATCCTTCAATTCTTCTTCCACACTCCAAACCAAGCTATCAAATTCTAGGGGATTATAGTACTCCTAAAACCCATCATATCCATATAAAGAACTCAACAATTGGTGATCTAAGGAGGGAGAAATTCGAACAAAAACAACCACTGTACACTCGAAGAACAAATCGGAATTTCTCCCGATTTACGGCGAGTTAGGACGGAAAACTTACCTAGGAATGAAGTAGACTCGGAGGCCGAGCTTTTGGGACCGGTGCGGCTGCGAGTGGTGGCTGGATAGCGGCGCTGTGGTGCGCACAAGGTCCGATAGGGTTTCTGTCAGGGGAGAGGAGAGAGAGGGTTTGGTAAGTTTCTGATTTTTCACTTTCTAACTACAGTAACTTCCCCTTTTTTACAGGGTTTCTCGAAATAGTAACTTCCCGTTTTTAGACCGTAACTTTCACATACGAACTCCGATTAAAACACATATTGATAATGTTAGAGGCCAAGTGTTAGGACCCACCCCGAGTTAAATCCCTTTAACCCGAAGTAAATCCTGCGGGGACCACCTCAAGGGAACCTCTTACCGAAACCCCCTCGAGATGGCCAACCCTTCCTACATACCAACTCAGCACTTCCATGAGTATCTAACAACAATCCCTAACTCATGAAGGCATCCTGCTCCCTAACCTACTTAACTAGCTAAACTGGGTTAGTCAGAGCAGTCTACAAAGATGATTACCCTAAGGAATTGCAAGCCGCAACGGATTGATCGACTATGCCTCGACTCTTGTACGCGCACAACCTCCGCTCTAGAACCCTGCACCACTGGGCATTTGAAAACGAAGGGCCCAGGGGAGAAACATTGAAAACCGTTAGAGTGAGTGGACAAAAATCAAATATAAAAACCCTACATTCCGCTAATGTTCTCCCTTAGAGTTTTCTAAGAAAATCCGCATGCAACAAATCATGGACGTTAAATAAATAAATCATTCAATAAATCTCTTGGCTCAAATATAAACAATTTTGTGGGGTGTTAACCTCATCCACGAGAAAACCGACCTGCTCTATCCGGGAAGATCTAATGACCAGCTACCACCGGAGAGGGTCCCCGACCTGCTCTATCTGGGAAGGTCTAATGACCAGCTACCACCAGAGAGGGTCCCTGACCTGCTCTATTCGGGAAGGTCTAGTGACCAGCTACCACCGAAGAGGGTCCCCGACCTGCTTTATCCCGGAAGGTCTAATGACCAGCTACCACCGGAGAGGGTCCATGCTAGCATACAATCCTTATATCCTTTTCCCTTTTAAAAATCCCTTTTAAAACCTGTAAAACCTCGTGGGAATAATAAATCGAAAACCCCTTTAAATCCGTGAGCCAAGTTTCTCCTTTTAAAATCATCCCCCTCCATAATCCCAAAACGGTGATAATCATTAAAACCATACCCTGGGAAAATCCTTTAAAATCACGGGAAAGGTATGAACCTCTTTCCCGGCTTGTTTGCCTTTAAAACCCTTAAATCCCATTTTCCCAAATCACCGTAAAACATATAAATGGAGGAAATCATATATGCAGGAGAAACCAATTAAAGTATATGGCATGCAATTTAATTTAAAACAAAGGTCCACTCACAGTACTATTGCGACCTTCTTCCCGCTCGGAAAGCTCCTCGAGCGAAACCCTCGAACTAACCGCGTAGTCGAGCCCGTCTCACGTTCAACCAGAGACTGTACAAACAAATCATCATATTAGTCATTCCACAGTTGACTTGGTCTTTTCCTAGTTTGACCAGGAAATCCTATTTTACCACGTGTTGACCAAGTCCCTTTCTTTTTAACAACTTTTCAACAATACGCTTAAAACCGATTATCGACTCGAAGTTTGGTTTCCGTTTACGCCACCTTAGCACTTTTCTGACAACAAAAGATTAGCCAACACACTTCACTACTTTATCCATAATCAAAACTAAACATGCAGCTATGAACACATTTAGCATAACTCCACTCTCAGACATATATTACATACCACAAAACCCCAATCACATTTAAATTCCCTTCTTCCGCACAAGCTCACCAAGTTGATTAGCTAACCACTACCACATATATAATTAAACGTAAAAGACATAAGCATCTCAGTACCACCATACTTAAGCATCAAAATATGCTTTCAAATTCTGATTCAGTACTCAAGACATTACCTCTTTGTTCATAAAACCAATGGATGTTCACTAAGATATTGGCATCCTTTACGATAGGTAGTGAACACAGTGGCCTTCCATTTTCCTTCCTTTGCCTCTCCACCAATTCTGCTCGGTAATAACCATCATCAATTACCAGCCACTCTTCAATTATTACAAAACTTCAACTAACCAATTCAAACAGAGCTTCAGCTTACCTTTCCTATTAATTAAACCCAACTAGGCTTACAGAGAAGCTATGCTTTGTGGATGAACAACATAGCATCTAATCGAACTCTTAGTTCCTCAATTCCGCCCATTAGTAACAACTCCAACTCAACTAGGCACTCATTATCGTAGGCATGTTGAGCCTTCACCGAAGAACCGTGGAGCATTATAATCGCTGCTACACAATAACCTCGACCAAAACATGAAACCACAAATCCCAATTCTTTCAATCTCAACCAAACCAAAAACCTAGAAAGTACAAGTCTTCAAATTGAATCCAGATGAAAGGTTGCTTACCCAATCACATGCAGTCTGGGTAGCCGCAGGCGAAGTCGCCAGAAAGCAGAGAAAAATCCACCCAAAAACGCAGGGCTCCCCGTTGACTAATAGATAAGCTACCGCCTACAACGTGTAGACGATCACAAGAGGGATTTATTGGTTTCGGTAGGTCATTGATTGATGACCGGACGACAGAGTTAAGGCCAGAGAAACTCTAGGCCAATGTTTGGCTCCTTCTGGGTTTCATGAAGCATCGAGAAGAATAAAGAAGAAGAGGAAAGAGGGTCTGACCAAATAAATGACCACAAATCCTTTAAGTAAAAACAAACAGCCATCATATTTATTTCAAATTTTCCAAAACTAATTCCCATAGCTTTTTAACAATCGAAGTTCGTAAGACTAGCTCGGGTACCCGATGGCATTTCAGAAATTTTTTACGAACTCGTTGTAACACGTACTTCAACATCGAGGCTTCAAATGAGGAATTTGAAGAGTTTAGACAAACTCGAAAATTAACTTAAGCGACAACTTATCAAATTACCGATTGCAATTAAAAGCCCTCGGTAACTCGTAAACCTCTGTGAAAATGTAACTTTCAGGTACGGGATGTTACAATCTCCTCACCTTATGAAATTTCGTCCTCGAAATTCCAATTACACCACTCGACACCTTCGACCACTCTTCTCGGGTCAAAACTAAAGCATCTTAGGTCTTACCGTGGATCACAATGGTTTTCTCTTGAATAATTGATTAACTGAATCACCGAATTCGTATTGTACTTCATCTCATTTATGAGGTGGAATACGACACCGCCTATCACTGATCCACCATCTGTAATCCTCGCGAAAATCACTATTGCTTTTTCACGAAAAGATGATAAATTCTGTCATACGCTGAAAACATCCTTTGGCAACAATTCCCTGTTGCCTAAACCGGAGTATAACCATATCTTAGAAAATCCAACTGCACAACATAACAACTTCGACCAGTAACCAACCTCCTATCCCTTCTGGTTTAGCCAAATAACCACCAACAACTGTCCTTACCAACCACAAGTGACGTCGTCACAATACTGCTAATACTCATTCTGATTCAATCACCCCTCGCTTATCGCGAGAAAATTTTTTTCAAGAATACTCGTATTCTTTCGTTGAACTTTAAATATCAGCTCACACATTCCCTATGCAGGAAATGATTACCACACCTGAGGAGTAGGGTCCTATGTCACTAATGGATTTAAATCCTCTGGTAACACAATACAACGTGGGGTCAAAACCCATGACAACATGCCCACGAGAAAACCATGACAACTTGTGTTACACGAACCATCACCTCATTTGAACCAGGCTCCCTGATCTGGTTTACGCTTTCTATAAATTATCTTGTCAAGTTGTCCTGTTGTAGAGTAATTGTCTTCCCTTGATCTATCCTTACTCAAACCACTTGTACACCCAGGACACGAGTTGCCATGAATTTTAGCGTAAATCCAAAATCATAGCCTTTAAATCAGGGAGATCCAAAAGCTCAGACATCGAGATCCAACAATACTTACTCCTCGCATGAAGACAAATTGTCAGGCTTCACACTGCCTACAAAACTATTCTGACCGGATAAATCTTGATTTTTACCAACAAGCCGATCATTAGAATCGCCAACTCAATTATCACTTTGTGAGGTCACAGCGTACTTTTCAACTGGTAATACATCTCCGTACTACTCATAGGTGAGGTGCCACTGACCTCCCTATCTCTTACCTTAGCCTGGAATGACGCATAGTGCAGAACTTGCACTTCAACCATAACTGTGCGTCTAAAAAACTTTATCCGCATCACAATCTGAAATAGACTTTACCAATAAAAGAATTCCAGAACCTTACCCGCTCAACCAAGATATTTCCTTCATAAATACCTCCATTACCAAACCGTCTGGTAATAACTGACAAATTTGGACATTTAACCAGATCAGACATCTACATAAAATTTAGTGCCACTGGTGCACACCCAAAGGAACCCCTGATCAAAGCATCGGGAATTAATTCCACACCGAACTTAACCACTTTGATCACCAGGCATCTAGTTATTAAGGCACAATTTATCCAATACCACCACCGCACCGGGAGCGTAAGCATCACAGAGTCAACTCGTACAACTAGACAGTTTCTAAAACAACTGTCCCCCACGCTCTGCAAGTTTACCATCCACCGTATCCTCTATTTGGTAGGATTCAAGATTCCCAATCACTTACCGTTCTATTTAAAGAGGAGAAAATAACGGCGTTCATAGGAATCAAATTACCATTTCAGATCCTAGCTTACAAGATCGACTGCCACACGTTAACATCCTCTCAGATCATAACTTAATCTGAACATGGCTTAATCACTCCACGATTCCCAATGAAGTGTTGTTCAACTTAGCAACATACCTTACCAATCTCAGTAACAAATATTACCACCCTTAGACTCGTAACACCTTCGAGTCATCAAGAAAAACCTTTCCTAGTTCCACCGCATTTCACACTCACCGAAATGTTGACAATTTTGAGAGTCACCTCCAATGACCTTTCTTGCTACTACTCTACACTTGTGGCGCCAAGATCTGCCGCTATGTCAATAGTTCCTAACAAGTAGGGTCACTACTCAAATGACCAATGACCATAGCAATGCCAACTATACTTTAATCCTCTTAGGATTTCCTTAAATTAACATCAATAATTGATATTCCAGATCTAATCTTCATATCAATATTGAGAATATTTCCTGTCACTGCAGTGGGTGTAACTTATGAACCCCAAACACGACTAAGTACACCTTTGGTTACAATACTTGATTACACCACAGCCAGTGAATGCACAAATTCTCATGCCATCAAGCTCAGTTAATCACCCTCGAAGAAACCAAGTGTCATAACGGACGACTTTGGTTGCAGGTTAAAGCTTGAGCAACTACAAACATTCTCACTCATATTCAATGATCCAATAAACCTTGCCTCACTGCTGTCACTTCACCACTTCCGTGCTTTTATCTCAGAAAACATCCGACCACCTACTAACGACATTTAAAAATCTCGCAAACCATCATACAAGTCGGAGCGACTAACAATAACCCACTTCCGACATATACTTAAACGGTTAGACCATTTAATCGTCATTTTGCACAGAAACTTCTAACCAAACGTCCTTAATCTCCATTCTCAATAAATGGAACTCTCATGACACATTCTTAAAATGATGTCATCATCAGCCTAGTCACTTACCTGGTGTCATTTTGACCACACACAGCGGTACAAAATAATTATGCCTTACCAGCATGTGCTACCCAGATTTCAATTCGCCACTTCCCGACAAAGGAGGGTACACGTGCTCATATGGGGTATACCCATGTACATCTTCTACCGTCGATACAGTGCCGTTTGCACAATGACCGGTTTCTACACCACATTAATACAAAGTCAATCAAGACTCGTATCACTATCTCCGGTACCCTGAGCACTCTTGGTCTATGACCCGATGGCCTGTCGCCACTTCCAACATGTTCCTTTAAATTTCAAAACCAATTACCTTTAGCTACAACTGGTAACACTCGCTCGATCTGAAAATCAAACTCTAACACAGCCAACCTGGAGACCCCTCCACAGGTGCACTTACTGAAATACTTTGACCACAGGTGGATAACTCACCTTATGGTTGACATAAGCCCCAAGATCTGGTGACATGATTTAATTTCTGCCTCCATGATAAATGGTCCAATGACCATTGTACCCAACAATTTAAATCATGTTTGGACTCACTAACAATTCAAATCTTTCTA
Organism: Comarum palustre; assembly: GCA_951800085.1. NCBI lineage: Eukaryota > Viridiplantae > Streptophyta > Magnoliopsida > Rosales > Rosaceae > Comarum > Comarum palustre. The sequence goes on along the minus strand of OX637579.1, from coordinate 8,695,245 downwards.
GTACCCCACTCATGGGTGGCTGGAGCGAAGAAGATCTGGTCGTAGCTGACGACAACAATGTCAGCACCAAGGTGACCCAAACAATCAGTTTCAGTGGTTGTCCCATAAACATCAAGTGACCAATCAAACTATCCGTCAATATCAAACTTATGTCACACTCGGGACTCGTCACTAGATCCAGAACACAAAATAACAGCACTCAATTTCCTTGAGTCAATCCACTTTCATACGTCCGTTGGTTCCTTTGAAACCACACTAAAGACGAACCTCAACAAAATCTTGGCAATCGTCAAATCTCAATATTCATCCTCTCTGAATAATCGCGCTAGGCGACTTCAGCTCCTTTTTCCATCGCAGGATGCATCTTTCATTAACTCGTACGATTCTTCACTTTTAAGAGTCTCACAACTCGAACACCAAGGCCTCGCCTTAGGTTTCTGCAACATCCCTGTCAACAATGATAGGAGCATTTTACGCTACGTTCTTAACATGTTTTTACCCTCATTTATGCTTTGTTTATCCATTATTTGATTAGTATTAGTAGTTATTTAGCATAAGGGGTTATTTGTAGAACATTGGCTAAAACATGTGTAAAATAGATAAAGTATGTGCAATATCGTTAAAAGCTGAACTTGGAAGTGTTCGTGATTTTCTTAAGTTTCTGTAAACCAATACATTGTCACTACTTGATTATATCTTTTGAATGTGTAGGTGACATGTATGTGGACATAACAAAACAAGAATCGTGAGGATCGGACTTATGGAAGGTAGCAAAAGAAGCATGGAAAGACAAGAGGCCAAAAGCATGAACTCGGAACAAAAACAGAGGATTTCCAGAAACCATAACTCAACTTCAAAGATTTCCCTAGGACGATCCAGGAGGAACCAGGGAACGTGCCATATATGGATGGAAAGCTGTGGATGTCTAGTTTCTAAATCTTTTGGAATCGCAGCAATCCAAGTTCTGAGGAAGGAGTTATGCCGGAAACAATGGCCGGAGGTCAGTCTGCTGAAAACAGGACAGAATTTGCTGAAGTTGTCTACCGAGTTCGTGAGTGTGTTTCTTCAACAAAATCCTTCCCAAGCATGCCAAATGATTAATGAAGAGCTTAATGATGATATGGGAAGTTGTTTAGAAGAAGAAGAATCGAAGAAATCACCAAGGAGAAGCCGAAAATAACAACTACGAAAGTTATCCCGGTCAAAACAGGATAACTCGGTCTACCGAGATTATGGAACCTTTTCGGCTGTCCTAGGAGTCCATGAGCATAAAAGAGAGCCCAATGCCGACCCACACACATGAAGAAGAGTCCATGAAATCAGAAAAAGAAGTTTTTAAAGTATTTTCCAAGTCAGCAAATTAAAGAGAAGGAAGACAAATCCAACAAGGAAAGAAGAGAAACCTACCCGGTTTGGGACACAAGGGGCTGCCGATTTTCATTAGGTTTCTTTAGGGTTTTGTCTCTATAAATACACATGTAATACAGTAGAAAAAGTGTCTTTCAATTGCTCAAGCCTTAGTATAGCCAAGCTCTACCAAAAACCCTCCTTACACAGAAAAACACCAAGCCGCCGCCGCCAACCCTTGCTGCCAACTGCCCATCTTCCGCCGATCATCCTTTCACCCTTTGCCGATCTATATAGGTAGGTTAAGGATGAATAAATTCATGGTTTGTGCATGTATTTTCTGTGTAAAAACAGTTGGTTCTTTATATATACGTTTGTTTCGGTTTTTGGTTTTACGTTATAAACATGTTTGCTTGTTCTTCTTGGTGATTTTCATGTGATTGTGTTTATGATTGTAACGTGTAGAATTGCATGTTAGGATGACGATTTAGATTAAGTTGTTTGTGTTCATGTAAGTAATAACTTGAATTGATTAATCCTCACCTGTACACGTAATCGAACTCTAGGTTAGCTTGAATCATGACAAGTTAGCTATTAGGGGGGAGTTTCATATGCCGTAGTGTCTAAGGGTTGAGATCAGGCGATTGTAGGTCTTGATTCTTAGTCACTACCAAGGGTTGCTAGGGTGAGAGATTTGCATGATGAATAGGATGAGTGACGCCATACCTAGGACCATGTTTCCAATGACTCTCGTTCGATCAGTGTATTTTGTCTCAATGTCAGGCGATTGTAGGCATTGAACAGGATGACACATATACAAATTTAGTGTCAGGCGATTGTAGGCACTAAGTTTACATGAGAAGTCTAAATAGTTGGAATTAATTACAAGTTGTGAAAACATAAATACGACCTCTTAAACTTGCGAAATTTGTGACATGTCTTTCTTCACGGTGCTAAGTTGTTTTATGCTTGAGTATTGATTGACCATGTTTTGTAAATAAGTGTCTTTATTTTCTGCATTATTTTCAAACCATCTTTAAAACCCCCATAATATTTTGTGTATGTGTTTTATACTTGTATAGTTGTGACAGAATTATACTTGTATGTTTATTTTACATTTGTGAAAATACTAACGATTTGTTTTGCAGAATATAAATCATTTCCTAGTGTCCCCGGCTTGAACGATCCCTACTTACAGTTACTACAATGATAGGGTTTTTTAAATTGCACAGGTCAACTTTTGGCATGTCAATTTTTGGCGCCGTTGCCGGGGACGCTAAAAAGGATTTTTGTTTTGTGTATGTATATGTTTGTGAATTAACCTTGTTTTCTTGTAGGTGCCGAAGCATGTGTGTGTCAAAACACATATGTTTCGAATGTATATTGTGTATTGCAAATTTGTACATTGTCTATTTGTGTTTGTGCCGAATTTGTATATTTTCATGCCATATATGTTGTAATCATTGTAACTTAGTAAATATTTAGGATGTTTATTGTTTCATATGTGTTTGAAGTTTATTGTGGTTTTTAAAGTGTAACATGTAGGGAGAAGCCGCATTTGTTAATCTTAGCCTAAACCCTTCATGTTATTTGCGGATTTCATGAGGTTGAGGGCGGCTTTGATTAACACTTGTCGAGTGGTGTAGTGACCCGAGTTTGTTCCTAGCTGAGTAAGGGGCCGTTCTGTCATAGATATGGAATTCAGGTTTGTTCAATTGGATCTCAAGATCATGACTGACCACTCTTCTCGGTGAAGGGGTCGATAGGGGTCCGCCTCCTTGATCACAAATGAGTCCTGCCTGGTTCTTGTAGGGGGTTCGCCCCCCGTGACATTGACACTTGCCTTCTGAAACCACGGAACCCGCTCGAACTAGCCAAATGCTTGGGCCGAAGCATCACCACACTTTAAACGCTAGAATTTACTTAGACATGTATGACGCCATGAACTTCAAATTCATTTTCCTTTAATTTTTGAGGTATATCGGACGAAGCATAACACTACCTTGGGCTGTATCAGTCCATCACACAGTGGTCTTCCCTGCTCCACGTACCTTGAAAATTAGAAAGTTAATAAAATCAGATAGCAACTTTACTAGGTTGCCGACACTTTTTGTGCTTACATGACATTGAATTCGAAACTTATGCCATGACATGATGTTGCCGAAATTTTTATGCTAAGTTTTTCGAATTCTATCTAAGTTTTTAACAATGCTCACTTGATCTTTGTTCAATTGTGTCAGATTGGTTTTGCAGGTTCCCATAAATGACCAGTTCTGACGAGAAATTGTTTGGTGACGTTGGACGCAAGGAAGCCAAACCTGGTCATGATATCGTGCACAATGTTAACACAAAGTGAAGCAGAGCACGTTTCAAGAAGGCAACAAAGGATGGCGCCATCAGAAAGGAAGAAGAAGTCTAGGCTGACAGACTATAAACAATAAGCGCTGCATGAGAGGCAACTCATTTCAACCGTCGCAGTGGATGAGCCATCAACGAGAGTTTGCATTTTTCTAATCCCTTCACTTTTATGGTTGATATTTTGATTTATTTATGTGTTTATTATGTGACTTAGACACATGCTTAGGAAGTTATGACATGATTTTGGGTTTACATTGAGGACAATGTAATTTTCTAAGTGTGGGGTAGAGGTTACATAGTAACATATTTTTGTTTGGTGTGTTTTTCAAATTTTCTGAAATTTTTTTTTATTATTTTTTTTATTTTTGTCAAAATTTTTCAAATTTGTTTTAAATATTTTTAATTGTTTTTGAGTCTTAGGATATACCCTTAAAAGTCTATGATGAACTATATCTTTGAATGCATGATTGACGGTTTAACATTTCTCTTAAGAAATTGCGAGTTTCATGGATATTGTGAATTAGTATGAATATTTGAGACTTGATTGATAATGAAGTATGCATCTTTGATTAGATTGTTCCAACATAACCTATGTAAGAATGTGAGCCTAAAAACTTTCTTTCTTGAGTGAATTCTGTGCCGATTTTGTCTAATTTTTTTTCGAAATTTTCACTACATTTTCACTATATTTTGAAACCTCATCATTCTTTGCATATTCAATGACTATGTGCTATAGCTTTTTAATGGACTCTAGAATTTACTAAAACTTGCTTATGTGATTTTCGAAGCTTTATAATCATAACATGTCTTGATTTTGAATATGATTGAATTAAATCTCATTAGGATCACCACCAAAGCCAAATAAAGCATATGCCTATTTTGTGCCCGTCGTGGGACTCCTTAGTTAACCCCTTTGAGCCTACATTGAGCCTTTTATTTCATCACCTTTAAACAGAATTCTTTTGCTTATAATAGCTAAACCTTTACCTTGTTATCAAGACTTGGCAAAGTACTTCTGATGGAGCTGTATTGCGTGATGCTGTGAAGCAAGTGTGGGGTGAACAATGTAATAAAGAGCAAGTGTGGGGTAAAACACCATATGATTATAAATGTATGTGCCATGTATGAACAAAAAAAAAGAAAAAAAAGAAGAAGAAATATGTCCGAAAAAAAAAAAAAATCGGATAGAATTGAAGTTCAAGGCACAAATTCTTTCATGGTGTGTTGTAATGTTTTGTGAATTTGGAGTTAGTGATTATTTGAAGGTCTAAAAGTGTTTATATGACCTTTGTCCTGTTCACAATATGGGGAGAAGTCAAGAATGACGTATGGGTCCAACATGAAGAAATTCGACCCTTGAAGTGAAGACATGAGGAGGAGCGAGATTTTCTAAGTCTTGGTGATGCCTTATAGCACCACTTATCTAAAAGTTCCTACCTTATAAAACCAAGCCCCATTACAACCATTTTTATTGAGATTAATTCATGATTCTTAAGAGAGCTAAATTTGATTTGTGGAGATTTTCTCATAAGTTAAGCATATGGTTTTGGTCCATTATTGCACATCGTTGTTATATGAGGTTTTTCCATGAATTTCTATTCACAAAGTGCTTTTATTTGTTAAAATATGCAAGTTACTTGTTATCTTATCATCTTTTCTCTTGCATATACGATTGAGTGAATACCATGGATGAGTGAAAAGAAGAGAGTATGCCATTGTGAGGTGGAACGGTTATCATACATGTTTGTGCTATATGATCTCATATCTTAAGTGTTCATGCTATGATACATGCTTATGGAACTTTGCAATTACGCTTTTCATTCAAATGTTCAAACTTGAAAGTTATGCATGCTAAAGAATCTGAGACAAATCATTTAAGGGTATTAGTTGTTTAAGTGTTAGTTGTTTTTGTGTCGTTAGTGTTAGTAGAGTCTTATATTTAGTTTGCTAGGGACTAGCAAAGGATAAGTGTGGGGTAGTTGATAGGAGCATTTTACGCTACGTTCTTAACATGTTTTTACCCTCATTTATGCTTTGTTTATCCATTATTTGATTAGTATTAGTAGTTATTTAGCATAAGGGGTTATTTGTAGAACATTGGCTAAAACATGTGTAAAATAGATAAAGTATGTGCAATATCGTTAAAAGCTGAACTTGGAAGTGTTCGTGATTTTCTTAAGTTTCTGTAAACCAATACATTGTCACTACTTGATTATATCTTTTGAATGTGTAGGTGACATGTATGTGGACATAACAAAACAAGAATCGTGAGGATCGGACTTATGGAAGGTAGCAAAAGAAGCATGGAAAGACAAGAGGCCAAAAGCATGAACTCGGAACAAAAACAGAGGATTTCCAGAAACCATAACTCAACTTCAAAGATTTCCCTAGGACGATCCAGGAGGAACCAGGGAACGTGCCATATATGGATGGAAAGCTGTGGATGTCTTGTTTCTAAATCTTTTCGAATCGCAGCAATCCAAGTTCTGAGGAAGGAGTTATGCCGGAAACAATGGCCGGAGGTCAGTCTGCTGAAAACAGGACAGAATTTGCTGAAGTTGTCTACCGAGTTCGTGAGTGTGTTTCTTCAACAAAATCCTTCCCAAGCATGCCAAATGATTAATGAAGAGCTTAATGATGATATGGGAAGTTGTTTAGAAGAAGAAGAATCGAAGAAATCACCAAGGAGAAGCCGAAAATAACAACTACGAAAGTTATCCCGGTCAAAACAGGATAACTCGGTCTACCGAGATTATGGAACCTTTTCGGCTGTCCTAGGAGTCCATGAGCATAAAAGAGAGCCCAATGCCGACCCACACACATGAAGAAGAGTCCATGAAATCAGAAAAAGAAGTTTTTAAAGTATTTTCCAAGTCAGCAAATTAAAGAGAAGGAAGACAAATCCAACAAGGAAAGAAGAGAAACCTACCCGGTTTGGGACACAAGGGGCTGCCGATTTTCATTAGGTTTCTTTAGGGTTTTGTCTCTATAAATACACATGTAATACAGTAGAAAAAGTGTCTTTCAATTGCTCAAGCCTTAGTATAGCCAAGCTCTACCAAAAACCCTAAACACACAAGCTGCTGCCGCCGCCGCCGCACCAACCAATTGCTTCCATCCGCCGCCAATTTCACCTTCTTCCCTAGCCGATCTATATAGGTAGCCTAGGTATGAAGTTCATCAAGGTTGTGTGTAAAAATCTACTGTGGTTTATCAAGTTTTATTATAGATTATTCTATGGTTTTCGGTTTTATACATTGCATGTGTTCTTGAGTTCTTCTTTGTGATTTTCTTGAAACCATGTGTTTTGTATAACGTTCTAAGTATATTTTAGTTTCATGATTTAGATTAAGTTGCTGTATGTTCTTGTGTGTAGTATGTTCTAATTGATTAATCATCACCTGAGCATGTAATCGAACCTAAAGATAGTCTAGGCCAAGACGTTTCTAAGGGGGGAGTTTAATAAGCCGTAGTAATCTAGGATCAAGTTAGGCATATTTGATAGTTTGATTCTAAGTTGCTGCAAAGGGTTTTTAGGGTGAGTGATTTGCATGTTGAATAGGATGAGTGACGCCATACCTAGGACCATGTCTTCAACCGACTCCAGTTCGTAAGTGTATCTCGTTTAGGTTAGGCATATTTGATAGTTTAAACAAGGTGACACATATGTTTTAGGTTCAGGCATATTTGAAGTTCCTAAAAACACATGAGAAGTCATAAGAGGTTGAAATCAATGAAAACATATGATAGTGCGAGCATCACTATTTAATCTTACATGAAATTGTTATATGCTTATTTCGGTGTTTGTTATCTTGTGTGCTTGAGTATTGATTGACCGATGTATGTAAATATTTCTGTTTTCTTTTCTTTATGTTTCGAACACCTTATAAATCCCCCATTTAAAATCGTAAATATGTTAATACTTTTGCATTTGTGTATACTCGTATATTATGTGACAGATAATTGTGTATGCTATGTATTTGTGTATTTTTGTACAAAGTGTGTGAATATTACTAACGATTTGTTTTGCAGACTTAATCCTTCCCTAGTGTCCCCGGCTTGAACGATCCCTACTTACAGTTACTACACGATAGGGTTTTAAATTGCAGGTTGTTGAACAACGGCCTCGTCAAACAACCATGACAGCCTTTTAGGCATGAAACAAATGTTTCACCAGCGAGCACTAACACAAATGCTCCATCAACGTTAAATACCGTGAGTTTTCAACTCGATCCCCAACTCATATCTCAAATCTCAATAAATCCTTGGGGAACTCATAAAAGTAAATACGTAACGAGCTTACCTTGTTCCTTATAGGAACTCTCTTTGAGGTCGGCGTACTGAGGCATAGTCTTGAAGATTCCAATGTTTATAGGACCACTCGGTCCATAACTCAACCAGGAAGTACTACTCATATCCTTGATAAACACTGAGCGTCCAAAGCATAAAATGCCGATGGATCCGCCGCTGTCGGACCATCACTCTATAGACACTAAGTGATACCAAGTATATGAGGTAGTAACAGGAAACGATAACCTAATGCTCTGATACCAACTGTCAGGACCCACCCCTAGTTAAATCCCTTTAACCCGAAGTAAATCCTGCGGGGACCACCTCAAGGGAACCTCTTACCGAAACCCCCTCGAGATGGCCAACCCTTCCTACATACCAACTCAGCACTTCCATGAGTATCTAACAACAATCCCTAACTCATGAAGGCATCCTGCTCCCTAACCTACTTAACTAGCTAAACTGGGTTAGTCAGAGCAGTCTACAAAGATGATTACCCTAAGGAATTGCAAGCCGCAACGGATTGATCGACTATGCCTCGACTCTTGTACGCGCACAACCTCCGCTCTAGAACCCTGCACCACTGGGCATTTGAAAACGAAGGGCCCAGGGGAGAAACATTGAAAACCGTTAGAGTGAGTGGACAAAAATCAAATATAAAAACCCTACATTCCGCTAATGTTCTCCCTTAGAGTTTTCTAAGAAAATCCGCATGCAACAAATCATGGACGTTAAATAAATAAATCATTCAATAAATCTCTTGGCTCAAATATAAACAATTTTGTGGGGTGTTAACCTCATCCACGAGAAAACCGACCTGCTCTATCCGGGAAGGTCTAATGACCAGCTACCACCGGAGAGGGTCCCCGACCTGCTCTATCTGGGAAGGTCTAATGACCAGCTACCACCAGAGAGGGTCCCTGACCTGCTCTATTCGGGAAGGTCTAGTGACCAGCTACCACCGAAGAGGGTCCCCGACCTGCTTTATCCGGGAAGGTCTAATGACCAGCTACCACCGGAGAGGGTCCATGCTAGCATACAATCCTTATATCCTTTTCCCTTTTAAAAATCCCTTTTAAAACCTGTAAAACCTCGTGGGAATAATAAATCGAAAACCCCTTTAAATCCGTGAGCCAAGTTTCTCCTTTTAAAATCATCCCCCTCCATAATCCCAAAACGGTGATAATCATTAAAACCATACCCTGGGAAAATCCTTTAAAATCACGGGAAAGGTATGAACCTCTTTCCCGGCTTGTTTGCCTTTAAAACCCTTAAATCCCATTTTCCCAAATCACCGTAAAACATATAAATGGAGGAAATCATATATGCAGGAGAAACCAATTAAAGTATATGGCATGCAATTTAATTTAAAACAAAGGTCCACTCACAGTACTATTGCGACCTTCTTCCCGCTCGGAAAGCTCCTCGAGCGAAACCCTCGAACTAACCGCGTAGTCGAGCCCGTCTCACGTTCAACCAGAGACTGTACAAACAAATCATCATATTAGTCATTCCACAGTTGACTTGGTCTTTTCCTAGTTTGACCAGGAAATCCTATTTTACCACGTGTTGACCAAGTCCCTTTCTTTTTAACAACTTTTCAACAATACGCTTAAAACCGATTATCGACTCGAAGTTTGGTTTCCGTTTACGCCACCTTAGCACTTTTCTGACAACAAAAGATTAGCCAACACACTTCACTACTTTATCCATAATCAAAACTAAACATGCAGCTATGAACACATTTAGCATAACTCCACTCTCAGACATATATTACATACCACAAAACCCCAATCACATTTAAATTCCCTTCTTCCGCACAAGCTCACCAAGTTGATTAGCTAACCACTACCACATATATAATTAAACGTAAAAGACATAAGCATCTCAGTACCACCATACTTAAGCATCAAAATATGCTTTCAAATTCTGATTCAGTACTCAAGACATTACCTCTTTGTTCATAAAACCAATGGATGTTCACTAAGATATTGGCATCCTTTACGATAGGTAGTGAACACAGTGGCCTTCCATTTTCCTTCCTTTGCCTCTCCACCAATTCTGCTCGGTAATAACCATCATCAATTACCAGCCACTCTTCAATTATTACAAAACTTCAACTAACCAATTCAAACAGAGCTTCAGCTTACCTTTCCTATTAATTAAACCCAACTAGGCTTACAGAGAAGCTATGCTTTGTGGATGAACAACATAGCATCTAATCGAACTCTTAGTTCCTCAATTCCGCCCATTAGTAACAACTCCAACTCAACTAGGCACTCATTATCGTAGGCATGTTGAGCCTTCACCGAAGAACCGTGGAGCATTATAATCGCTGCTACACAATAACCTTGACCAAAACATGAAACCACAAATCCCAATTCTTTCAATCTCAACCAAACCAAAAACCTAGAAAGTACAAGTCTTCAAATTGAATCCAAATGAAAGGTTGCTTACCCAATCACATGCAGTCTGGGTAGCCGCCGACGAAGTCGCCAGAAAGCAGAGAAAAATCCACCCAAAAACGCAGGGCTCCCCGTTGACTAATAGATAAGCTACCGCCTACAACGTGTAGACGATCACAAGAGGGATTTATTGGTTTCGGTAGGTCATTGATTGATGACCGGACGACAGAGTTAAGGCCAGAGAAACTCTAGGCCGATGTTTGGCTCCTTCTGGGTTTCATGAAGCATCGAGAAGAATAAAGAAGAAGAGGAAAGAGGGTCTGACCAAATAAATGACCACAAATCCTTATTGATGTGAAGACTTACAATCTGAAGAGATGCTTATTGATGTTGCAATGGACAATGTGAAAGGCTTGATTTCATTTTTTGAAGAATATCGACAAAATGGGTTCCAAAAGGCTGTGACTTGTGCTAAAGAAATAGCTGCTGAGATGGAGATTGATGTAGTGTTTCATGAGAAGAAAAATATAAGGAGGAAAAAACAATTTGATGAGGTGTGTAGTGAGTCATCTGAACCAACACTATCAGCTGAAGAATCTTTTAGAATTGAGTACTTTATCTACATAGTGGATCAGACCATTGGTTCATTAAAAAGAAGGTTTGAGGAGTATGAACAATATGAAAATATCTTTGGGTTTTTATTTACAGCAGAGAGATTGAACTCTTTGGATGAAGATGAATTGAAGACAAGCTGCAACAATCTTCAACAAAAGCTGCAACATGACCAGGTATCAGATGTAGATAGTGAAGATTTATTTCATGAATTGCAACTCTTACAAAAACATTTACCTAATGAGAAAAACACAGCCATTGCAATATTAAATTTTTTAAAAAGGACAAACTGTTATCCATCTGCGTGTCTTGCATATAGAATATTGTTAACTGTCCCTGTCACTGTGGCTTCGGCAGAAAGGAGTTTTTCAAAATTGAAGTTTTTGAAAACCTATTTGCGATCAACCATAACACAAGATAGATTAAATGCATTAGCTATGATTTCAATTGAAAGTGAATTTCTAGAAAAACTTGATTACGAAAGATTGATTGATGATTTTGCTGCTAAAAATGCCAGAAGATCCATCTTTATTAAGTAATGTTGCAATGGTTGTGTTATTCTCTTTTGGTAAGGTCTAGTGATTGTTAAAGTTCTTGAAATTTGGATGGGATTGCTGGGGAAGTTCATAGGGCAGATATAAAGTTTTTTGTTTCTCTTCTTTTTGGTGAGAGAAGGTTTTTTTATTTTCATTGTTCATATTATTGTCGTGATGTATGTAAACAATGATTCAAGTTATATATGATATTAGAGGTACTTATTTATACTATTTAGATTGATGTGGTGACAATTACACAATATATTTGTATGTCGTTTTTATTTCAAGAACATCATGAGGCTCCATTTTAGATTTCACACAGGGCCCCTGAATTCTCAGGACCGGCCCTGGCCTCGGGTTTCTTGGCCCAATCATAAATCATTTATCATTTAATATAAAGAAAACCTTCCCGAGGTATCGACCATGAGCATACACAAAATCATGCACTTTCTCATATATAAACAAAACCACTACCAAGGGGGTTCAGATTCCCTACCTGGAATTGCTGCTCCTTTCGTAAGCTCCTAGCATCCAGGAACCGCCTCGGTGAACCGAGGTCACCGCATAAGCTACCTCGTCCAATAATCACTGCAGAATAGAGTAGGTTAGCAACTAAGATACAATAATAGTCAACAGACCTCAGCATTCCTAGTTTGACCAGGAATGACCACATTGACTAAGTTGACCAACCAATTCCCTTTTATGGCACTTTAACCTTTTTAACTTGCTTTTCCGGTTATCGACTCTTAACTCATTTACCGAAAGTCCGACTAAACTTTTGAACTTCCTTTTACCATTTTAATGACGTTAGGGTGTCACATAATAATTCGTTGAATTACTATGGACACCCAACGTGTCACATTAACCAATTTATTTACCAAGAGTCGATTTACCGATTTACGTGAATCACCAACTTTACTTAACATGGTCAACTTGACATTTTCCAGCATTTCCAGTTATCATTTTCCGATAACAATTTAACACTTTACGAATTTAATTAAGTTGTGTCAAACTTCGTTGAACTTCACTTATTTACTAAACCGTTTTTCTGAAAATGGAAACTTTCCCAAAATGGAAAGTTTCCCAAATTAGCAGGTTTCCAAACATAGTAGTTTTCCTAAAATGGAAGGTTTCCAATTACGGTTAGTTTCCGTTTTAGCACGTTTCCTTATACGTAACTTCCAATTACGACACTTAACCCGACTAAACGGAAACAATACACTTTAAACAGGAGTCGAAGACTACCTCTCGGCATTTCAGCCGATTTACTGACCCGTCGGAATCGTTACCGGATTCCGGCAACTTGTCTGAATCCTCTGTCGGATTCTGGTCAACTTGCCAGAAATTCGCCATAGCTTCCCCGTTTCTCGATCACCAAGTTCTCGACACATGCAGTCAAACAACATCCAAAAATCAACATCACAATAATATCAGATCAACACCATCAACAATAACACAGCAACAATTCCAACAACACAGTAGCTTTCAAAATGGAATTCTCACCTCCAAAATCGATCCAAGGAGGAATACAGCAGCCTCCTCCTCTGCTCCTTTCTCCTTCTGTCCTTCCCTTTGTACTCCACTCCTCCTCGGCTCCTTCACTCTCCACCGAACCAAGCCTCAGCCTGCCCTGCTGCCTCGAGTCCAAGCAGCTGCTCCAGCCACCTCCTACGCTGCAGCAGTCACGCCCCTAGCCTCTAACAGAGACATCCACGTCTCCAAAGGCTCAAGAGGTTTTCGAAGAATGCAGAGAAGACTCGTCGGAGCTCGAGAACCCGAAACCTAGAAAACAGTGAAAAAGAGTGAAAAGGGAGTTTTCAATTTAAGGCTCGATTTAAGGATTTAAAGGCATGAAAAGGAAGAAGAAGAAGAAGAGGGGATAACAACCATACCAGTCACGCGCCCTAACGCCGCCTGGATCACCAGAAATCCGGCGTTGACCGTCGAGCCAGTGGAGTTCGATCTCTCTTCTCGGTGGATGTCTGGAGGTTCTGAGTGTTGGGTTAGGTAGAGGAGAAGGAGGGGAAGAAAATGGTGGTAGAGCGCCGGCCAGTGGTGGCCGGAGGCGACGGAGTGCCGTTACAGAGCTCGTCGGAGACGAGAGCACGGGGAGAGCTCAGTTGACCGAGCTGGGACGGTTTTGACCGAGTCAAAACTGATCCCCTATTTATAGAGAAATGAATGGCCCAGATCTGATCTGGAATAGATCCAACGGTCAAGATTAAAAGAAGGTAAAAAGTAAAAGGTTAAATGGTAAAACTCTTTTTACCGGAGTGATAATTTAAAGTTACCAGAAACTCAAAAATTCGTAGAAAATAGACGGAAGCTCCGAAAAATAATCCAAAAATACCGAGAGACTCGTGTCGACACGTACTATGACACCAAGTCATTAAATTAGGTATTTGGAGAACTTTTAAAAACTCGCAAATGAACGTGGTCGTTCACTCTCGAAGTTACCAAATGCGACTTAAACCTCAGTAACTCGCAATTAACCACGGTTAAAACGTGCAGGGTCCCACAATCTACCCCCCTTAAAGAAATTTCTCCCTCGAAATTCACATACCAAACTGGTCACTGATCAGGGGTTAATTTCTCCGTCAATCTCTGTTCCTTTCGGAATCATGATGGCTCAACGTTGCTAGTCCACATGTGGCGACGTCACAACAGAATCTCTGGTGACTTTAGTCCACCAATAGCCTCGTTTACCGTGAGTCCAATTTTCTTCAAGATCACTGAACTTTCTACTGAACCTCGAATCTCTGCTCATGACTCGAACAACAATGCCGATGTCAAGGCATGTACACTCAAGCATTTCCACCTTTCATTACCTCGTGTAACGAGTGCTGAAGTCACGATCGAAGTGTAACTGTAACACCCCGTACCTAAAAGTAATCTTTTCACAGAGGTTTACGAGTTACCGAGGACTTTTAATTACGATCGGTAATTTGATAAGTTATCGCTCGAGTTAATTTTCGAGTTTTTCTAAACTCTCCAAATTCCTCATTTAATGACTTGATGTTGTATTACGTGTCGACACGAGTCTCCCGGTATTTTAGGAATATTTTTCGGAGCTTCCAGCTATTTTCTGAAGTTTATGAAAATTCTGGATTACAATCCGGTAAAAAGGAGTTTTACCATTTACCTTTTTACTTTTCACCTTCTTTAAATCTGGACCGTTGATCTTTATTAAGATCTAATCTGGGCCGTTCATTTTGGTATTTAAGGAAGAGACCGGTCAACCCGGTCAAAGAGACTAGACTCGGGTCAACCGAGTCTCCTCCCCCTCTCTCGACTCCGCTTCTTCTCCGGTGTCCTCCGCTCGACCCAGCCACGTCCAGCCGCCTCCTCACCGGCGCACCACCACCAAAATATCCATTATCCTCCCCTTGACAAAACCCCTCTTGAAATTTCCTCGATTAGTGTTGCTGTGAGGAGATCGGAGGAAGAGGAGGAGCGATTGTGTTCGCCGTTTTCCGACGACTCAGGCGGCGAATCAACGGTTGGAGGTGATTTTCTTGTTTCTCCTCTCCTCTTCTTCATTTCCTTGTACCTAATTCTTGATTTGGAGCCATAATCGGTTAAGCTCTAATCCTGTGCATTTCTGTGTTTTTGGACAGTAGGATTTCCGGCGAAGCTCAGCACTCCAGCGACGACTCCTAGAGGTCTCTGTGTTTCTTTTCGAGCTCTAGGAGGCTACGTTCGTCACCCCTGAACCGCTGGCTTTGGTGAAGAAGCTTCCCAGCAAGTTTCCCTGTTTGGAGAGAGAGGGCGGAGTTGAGGGGAGGTAATTGAGCTACTCTGTTTGGAGAACAGAGAGCGTCCCAGCAAGTTTCCCTATTCGAAAATCAGAGGTATGAATTAGGGTTCAGTTCAGGGCCTTGATGTTGTAGTTTGTGTTGGTTTATGCTGGAAATGATTGTGAAATTGGTGTATGGCAGTGAAGGGTATAGGAGGAGCTGCTCTTGGCAGCTGGAGGTGTTGCAGCTGTGGCGACTGCTAGGCTGCTCGATGGTGGGGCTGCAGGGCAGTTGATGGTGTTGGGAAGAGGCAGAGGCTCTGCTTGTGCAGGAACCAGCAAGGAGGAATGCAAGTTTTGGATTGGAGAAGATTGAAGGCTGATGAGATGCTGGACTGACTCTAGGGGAGAGTTGGCAGAAGGGAGGCTGCAATTGAAGTCCTAGGTCTGAGTTGGGACGAGTTGTAGGTAAACTCGATTTCCCCGAGTGTTCTTGTTGTGGTGTTGTTGTTAATCTCTGTTTTATCAAATTTGTGTTGTTGTGGTGATTAATCGTGTTGTTTTGTTTGTCTACCTGTCGTAACTTGGTGAATCGGAGGAAACGGGTAGGTTATGGTGAAATTCCGGCAAGTTACCGGGATCCGGTGTCGGTTCCGGTGATGCAGTAAAACCGGCAAAATGCCGAAGAGGTAGAAATCGAATCCTCGTTATGCTTGAGTCAAAAAGTGTCAGTTGAATCGTAATTGGGATATTTACGGAAAATTGGACATAAGTAGGAAGTTTCTATTTTGGGAAACTTCCCATTCTAAAGAACACTTACCATTTTAGGAAACTTTCCCTTTTTGGAAGGTTACCATTTTAGGAAGATTGACCGATAAAAGTAAAAAGGGAAAGGTTAATCTTAGTAGCCGGTTAAGTTAAGATAACCGGATCTTTAAGTGAGATTCTAGGCAACTCAGGAAACTTAGTCAGAAACCGAGTTGGCGCTGTAAATATTTTAGATAATGTCTTACTGGATATATATCTACTCATAACCCGTAAATTGGTAAAGTGGTTGATTGGGTGTCCATAGTAATTCCACAAAATTACTATGTGATAACCTATCGTTAATAAAATAGTAAGGAAAGTCGATACGTTGAGATTACGAAGTCGGAAACCAAACTTCGAGTCGATATTCGAAATTAAGCGTTTTGTTGAAAAAGCTGTTAAAAAGAAATGAACTTGCTCAACACGTGGTCAAATAGGATTTCCTGGTCAAACTAGGAAAAGATCAAGTCTACTAAGGAATGACTAATATATTGGTTTATTTGTACAGTCTCTGGTCGAACGTGAGACGGGCTCAACTACGTGGTTAGTTCGAGGGTTTCGCTCGAGGAGCTTTCCGAGCAGGAAGGAGGTCGCAATAAGTACTGTGAGTGAACCTTGTTTTTAAATTAAATTGCATGCCCATAGACTTTAATTGGTTTCTTCTGTATATATAATTTCCTCCATTTTATGTTTTACGATGATTTTGGGAAAATGGGAATTTAATGCTTTTTTAAAGCTAAGTGAGCCGGGAAAGAGGTTTCTAACCTTCCGGTGATTTTAAAAGATTTTCCCGGGATTTGTGTTATTGTTATCACCGTTTTGGGATTATGGAGGGGGATGATTTTAAAAGGGGAAACTTGGCTCTTGGATTTAAAGGGTTTTAAAGTAAAGGCAGAGAACTTGCTTTGGGTTTCGGGAAATGTTTTAAATCCAATGTATTTGGGGTAAAGTCATGGGAGATTTGACTTGGTTTTCGGATTATTTTTCCCACGAGGTTTTAAAGGATTTTTAAAGGGATATGAATATATGTATTGCATGCTAGCATGGACCCTCTCCAGATGGAGTTGGTACCCTCTCTAGATAGTAGCAGGTCAGGACCCTCTTCGGGGGTAGCTGGTCGGTTGGACCCTCCCGATTGGAGCGGGTCATGGGACCCTCTCCGATGAGCTGGTCAATAGACCCTCTCGTGGTAGAGCAGGTCGGTTTTCTCGTGGATAAGGTTAATACCCCACACATTTATTTGTGGATTTGAGCCAAGGGTGTTATTTATGTTTTAATTATTTATTGTCTATGATGTGCGTGCATAAGGTTTTCTTAGAAAACTCTAAGGGAGAGCATTAAAGGAAAATAAGAGTTTTTATATTTGATTTTTGTCCACTCACGCTAACAGTTTTCATTGTTCTCCCCTGGGCCCTTCGTTTTCAAATGCCCAGTGGTGCAGGGTTCTTGAGGGAGGTCGCGCGCGTACAAGAGTCGAGGCATAGTCGATCAATCCGTTGCTGCTTGCAAATTTATTAGGGTAATCTTCTATGTAGACTGCTCTGACTAACCCAGTTTAGCTAGTTAAGTAGGTTAGGGAGCAGGATGCCTTCATGAGTTAGGGATTGTTTTTTTAATACTCATGGAAGTGCTGAGTTGGTATATAGGAAGGGTTGTCCATTTCAAGAGGGTTTCGGTAATGATAAGAGCATAAAATGCTATGTTTTTAATGTATTTCCTACCCTATTTAGCTTCGCTATCTCCTTAATAACTTCATTTCTAACATGTCTTGTGTTTTAGAGTCAATAAAGGCAGGTTCACATGAAATAAGGCTAAAATAAGGGAAACGAGCGGATTCCTAATCAAAGAAGGATTCCTGGTGCAATTAGGAAACTCAATGAGTCGCAAAAGTCGAGGATAAGTAGTTTAGGAAACTTTCCTATTTTGAAAAGGGAAAAGTTACCTATTTCATTTTGGAAAACTTTCCTAATTTGATTAGAGAAACTTTCCTTATTTGATTTGGGAAACTAACTATCTTTGAATCTTTCCTATTCTGACTTTCCTAATTTATTTTGAAAACTTTCTTTCCTTTTGTGACAGGGATTCCACATGAAGCAAGGAAGTCAAATCCTACATGGATTAGGACTAAGTTGTGTCGCCATAAATCAAGAAGAATGAGGGGGTTTCTTGCCGAATTTAAAAGGGCTTTTTAAGACAAGTTTTCATTGTCTAAATTAAGGGAGATAATTTGCAATTCAAATCTGAAATTTATGAAATTAATTCCTTAAATTCCTTTTGTCTAAAAGCCAAATTATTCTGATTTTATTCCTTTCCTTTTCAGAACATTAAATGGTGCACCAAAATTGGAAGAATGGAGTTAATTTTCGGCAAAACAAGGAAAGGAACTAAAGGGGCTGATTTGTGTGGAGAACAAGCAATGAACCTAGCCTACAAATGCAGCCGAATTCATCACCTTTGTGCATAAGGAAATTCTGGAAATTTCCTAACAAGTTTTTATTAATTTGTTGGGTAATTTTCTTGACCGTTGGATTAAGATTAAATCAAGGGATGAGAGAACTCTAAGGGGGCGACATAACACTATAAAAGGAGGACAAGAGAACCAAAAAGTGGTCGACCATCCTATACACAAACACTAGAGCAGCCATATCTCTCTCCCTCTCCACAAGCTCCGCCCCTCTTCTTCCTCCTAGCAGCAGCCGCCTTCTCCCTCTCTCCACAAGCTCCGCCCCTCCATCTCTCCTCCTATACAGCAGCTCCGCCGCCCTCTCCTCCACCAATTCAGCCGCTGCTCACACCAAGCATCAATCTCCACACCTAAGTCAGTCCAAGATCCATGGTTGTCTTTGTATTTGTTTCAAATTCAGTATTTATATTCAATGTTATTTCAGAATTTTGTAACAAACTCTCAATGTTCTTATGTGATTTGATGAATTCTTTGGATTTCCTTATGTGTTTGATTGTTGTTTGGTTGAATTCTTTATATATGCATATGAAAATTCGAATTTAAGACTTAAGGGCAGTAGTTACTAATTGAATTTATGATTTAGTTTGGTTTATTTGCAGAGTTTGTGCACACAACAAATCATATGCACAAGGGCAGCCTTGGCCATGGCTGTTCCTTGTGTATAGATTTCATATGCTTATTGAATATAAGTTGAATCATATGCGAAGTTGGTTCAATTTGTGTTCTTTATAAGAGCTAGAATAATTCTGTAAATTTACATGTCGATGTGAGATGAGGTGACGCCATACCTTCTAACATGTCTCCAATTCGACTTATTGTGCTTATGTGCTTTTTGTGTTTAATTTCTACGCGAAGTGTCTTTAAACCGATTAGTACTATGTTTAGGATTATACGCGAAGTTAATTCTGAATAATTGTGAAGTCTTGAATAATTAGAATAACCGCGAAGGCTCTAATTAAATTGGAACTAAATTGGATTATGAAATCGGTTTGTAAACCTGCTGCCCTATTCCTTTATTTGAGTTGTTACTTGTTTAAAGAGTTATGTGTTATGTGTAGAATGGTTGATCAATTGTAAATAATTAGTTTTAGGTTAAGTTTTAGTTTCTTTAGATGTTAAACATTTACATCCCCCATATGTCTATTTGATTGCGTTAACATTTTCTGTTTTCGATTACCCTTCAATATCCCCGGACTGAACGATCCCTACTTATTCGTATTAACGATGACATTTTGCAGGGTTATAAAGTTGTGAGGTTTGATTTGATCACGTGTTTACAAGCGTGTGTGACGAAAAACGCTCATCAGGTAAGAAGTTCCCTTGAGGTGGTCCCCGCAGGATTTACTTCGGGTTAAAGGGGTTTAACTCGGGGTGGGTCTTGACAGTAACAGTCAATTCGATCATCAAAATTGCATGTTCTACAGCCAAGTAACAATCTCGAACTTGTTACTCTCTCGTCTCGATCACAATGACAAGATACGATCATAACAAGCTGTCACATCCGCTAACGTATAGCGTCACAAAGTCTTTGCACCAAAACGACTTTATCAAAGCCTTACTGTAGGAGAGGATGCACAAATACAACTGACACGTGATGACACACAAGATCACGTCTTTCTTTACAACGTCGTGTTTGCACGATCGATGAACCACGAACGATGTCTCAACATCGAAGAACCACTAAGGATGAGCCAAGTCAAACACGTTGTCATACTTTCAACTCTTAGATGACTCGTAATGATGTCGCCGATAGACTTTTCCTCAAAGTCGATATCGCGAATTTAGTATCCTCATCATCGAAAATAGGAACAGACACTCGCAGATACTTTCGTTAATCCACTCTTTTAATGCGAATACGATGACGAGTCTTCTCATGCGAGTGTTTCCATCAGGCTCCATCAGAAAGAAAACAGTCAGCCTTGATAACTCGTTCGAAAAGATCAGAAGACGCCTTAGCCACCACATCCTATTTAAAGGATCGTACGTCTTCGCCTCTGAAGTCATCAGGTCGCACCTCGTACGATACTTTCCTTAAGATAGAATTCCAGTTCCCACACCTGCCAAGAGGGATGTTACACGTCGTAAAACGTTCACCATGTCACTTGCTTAATAGACAGTTCCCTTATTATTCTGCCTCGTCAAAGACTCACAGCGTTACTAACTCAAACCGAGCAACACTTTATCTATGTCTTAGTCATAGGCACTAGAAACCTCAAAAACGTACTTTCTTACCTGTAATCACTTGTTGAAAAAGTGAATAACTCAAGGGTAATTTCCACCTCGAAATCCAACACTTGGTTGAACTGAGACTCTTTGATAATGTCCTCTGGCCATAAACTTTCTCATCTCTTTACACTTTCACTTTTCAGTGGCCCGCTATCAACTTGCACTGAAGTGATGTTCCCTTTTGTCACTGAATTTCACAAACTCGAAACTGACCAAGATTTCGATATTCTGAACATCGGTCAAACTTAATAGCATGACTCCTGCTGGGAAAATTACCACCAAAATTTATGGTACTCATCGAATATCCTTAGGTACACTTTCTTCCCTGTCTCAGACCGTTTGTTCAAATCATGAAGCTACCACTTGGTCATCAAACAACGCTTTACACTTTTTCTCACTTCAGGCATTCCATGCATAGAGTTCTAGCAGAAAACATGTCCAAAATACACCAATGGACAATTTGATAACGTTGCAAACTCTAAATGCAAATAATCATTGATGCACAACTTAGGTTTGTCTTTCCAATCTTCGACAATTTAGTCGCACAACATTTCTGACACCTCATTCGGTCAGAACCGATTCTTAACGGTCCACATGGCTCCAATAACATCAAATTTCCTCAGCCATGGAAAATCTTTTACAGATTGGTGTCTTGACGAACCACAAAGTCACAAGAGTACGTGAACAATTACAAAATCCAAGTTGCAAAGTACTCCCAAGAAAACGGCAATGAATTACAGGTCTTAAGTTGTCTGCTCCCAACACTTGCAACATCTTGAGACCACTCTTACCTCATTCAACATACAAAGTCGAGGGTAAGGCCTCACATACACATACTATCATGTTCACATCGCATACTCTTAATTCAGGACCTCAAAAGGTCAACACAGTTTCCAAAGCTTCACCACGCGTCGGAGTAACCACAAGCGTCGACGCCAAGCTTTTATAATACACTGGGAAGGTGATAGATCGTATTTGCACACGCATCAATTAACCCTGTACACAGTCATTGTCATCGTATAAAGCAAGTAAGGGTATCGTTCTAAACCGGGGATCCAACCACAGGGTAGATCCATCTAATCTAATCAAAGTTGTCGAAATAAACATAGAGTTTTAAAGATTTGGAGTTTTATATTTTCGGAAAGATGCAATGAAATAAAGTCCTAGATTACTTTTGTACATATATACATGTGATCGATCAACAATTACACAAACCAACACCAAACCACAATGCAAGAATATAGAAAACAATTTCTAATCTCATATCAATCTATGCCAAAATACCTAAATCATACTAGAATCGAAACATGCACATTAGGTTCCTACGTGGTTCCTAAGCCATTAGATGCATTCGAAATCGACTACTTGTTTCATTCGAAAACTTTCACACATCCATGCTCAACGTATCAAACACGAAATCTAACATACTAATTCACTTATGCAATTACGTATCACACAAATAAACTAACATGTTCATTAGCACCATCTAAATCCAATTCTAGCATGTAATTTTCGAACACAACAAAGAACACATCAACCTATCCACTACGTGTATCAAAGTCATGTAATTCTTCGAAGGATTAACTAATGCGACATCAACTACTTGTCTTAATCACACGTCAATATTATGAAGCAAATCGAAAATTAATAAAACCAAACACTAAGAATTATCGGCATAGACTTCAAATCATTGATTAAAAACTAAAAACTATAATTCTTACATCATTCAAAAGTACTTAATATCTCATAGACAAGAATTGAATCGTACTTAAACAAAAACCTAAAACAAACATCAACCATAACAAAGACATACCAATTCGAAAATAGCAGATGAATACACCTTGAAATATTCCTACGTGGTCTATTCTTCAAGTGCACGGAGATCCTAGGCTACGTGCTTCGGATCAAAGGATGGAGTATGGAAATCGGAATTGGGGTCTTGAATGGTGATGGAATTTTCGGCAGCTGCTTTGGCTTCGGCTGAGTTTTGCAATGTTGATGATACCTTTTCTCATGTGATTACAAGGCTTTTTATAGGGAAAAATACTAGGGTTTGGTCGGCACTCAAGCAATCCCAAACCAAGATGGTTTTGGTTATTCCCATGTGCAAGTCATGTGCTCCTCTTTTCTCCCTTCTCTTCGCCAGCCACTTTGATGAATCTTCAGCTTGAAGTTCTTCATTAAACACATATGGACATGTCCATCAAGCCCCAAGGTCCATGATTGTCGAAATTGTCATTAAAAAGTCCAAAGAAACTTTCCTGATGCATCCAGGAAAATACTGCAGTTTTCGACAGCATGACCTTGCCTTAGTAATTCCGGCATATCTCCTTCTGTAGTGCTTCAATTGCCGTGATTCCAAATCCCAGAGAAACTAGACTCGAAGACCTTTCAAATGGTATATGGCACGTTTTCCAGTTCCAAGTATTGCATCAGATACAGCCCCCGAAAGATCAGACACAGTAGCAGCGAAACTTCTTCAGTCCCTGGAACATTCTCTTCTCGGCATCGCCAACTCTGGCATCGTTCGCAAGGTCTTCCCGTGCTCCAATTGACCTGAAATTTTAACACAATGTATTTCAGCAACCAAAGATTATATTCCCAATTTTTCATGCACTTCCACCATGTTTAAGACACTGCGAACGCTCTTACAAAATCCTTGAAATCACACTTTTAACACTTAGCCAATTTTCTCAACACTTTAGCACATTTTACCAAAAACTCTTCCAAAACAACATTAAACTATATTATGACTCAATCTTAACCTAAATAGACTCAACAAAGCATAAACAAGAGTGTTTAGCACATAATAACGTCACCTTTTAGGCTCCTATCAACAACCCCACACTTAAGCTTTGCTAGTCCCTTAGCAAACACTAAACAAAAACATACTACGATGGCTCAATCTAAAGCCTTCAACGAAATTGTTTCAGAGATCTTCAACATCATAGTATCAAGAATAGCACAAGAGTCGAAATCGAAAGAATGAATTCACTGGTTAATAAACATAAGATTTCGATGTAACAAGTAAGACATGGTAGAAACAAAGGTGAATTAATCTCGACATGTTCAAAACAAGTTCAAATTCAATTCACAAGGGATATGCACTCCAAATCTTTTCTCTCAAGAACATGGCATATGCTTAAAAGCTTTTCACACACAAGAATTATATAGATAGTGAATTTCAAAATAGACCTCAAGAAAGATACCAATTACATGCACAAATGAACCACAACCATATGCTTATTCATGAAACAAACTCCACAGATCAAAGACTACTTATCTTAAGAATCATGCGGATCTTTAGAAAAGGGATAGCTCAGGGTTCGAATAAGGTAGGATATAATCAAAGAAAGAGGAATCACAAAGGTCATCCTCAAGGCTAATAAAAACATGGATATCCTCCTTATATCACCAACTAACATCAAGGCCAAATTTCATCATGTTGGACCCATCCTTCACTATAAACATAGTAAAATCGAACAAAGGCTATGTATAACTTTATTGAGCCTTCAGCAAATACATATCACAATTCCAATTTCACAAAAAATAAATCATGCCATGGGTGTCCAAATCAAATCTCCACATCGGAAATCTTCTTTTCTTTTCTTTTCATATATTTTTTCTCTTTTTTTTTTCTTTTTCTTTTTCACCCAAAATCGGCATCATAGCATTCACAAGTCCACCCCACACTTAGATCTTTTCGATCACTCCATATTCATACCACAAAACAACATCTCCATCAAGTTTGCAACCAAGGTAGAGATAACTATTCTAGGCAAGGTAAAAACATGTTGGTAATCAAAGAAAAGGCTTAACGTAGGCTCAAGGGGGTTCATACTAAGGTGTCCCGAACAGGGCTCATATAGGACTCATGGCTATTTAGATAAAGTGGTGATAACCTAATAAAGATCCAACAATCCTTTTCCAAATCAAAGTAAGTTATGATATAAAGCTTTGAATGTTTCACAAACAAGTTCTAGTAAATCTCTAGTTCATTGGTTTATCTCTATGGCATGCACATTGATCAAATAATGTAATATGAGGTCATAAAACCAATAAAACGATAGATTAAACACTCATCAATGAAAAGGCACATATATGGCTCGAAACTCACAAGGTTAAACATGAAATCAAACATTGTAATGAACATACTCTGTCTGTACCTAGGTTTCAGTTCCTCATCTACTACTTAAGTGCACGATCTCTTCACATCTATTAACCATTCAATAGCAATGTAATTCAAGAAATCAAGTCCATGCAATCCAATCAACTATGAGATCAAAGATCAAAAATTCATCATCAACGGTTAAAGGCGACTTTCTAGACTCAAAAACTAAAAATCAAGTTTCCAAAAATCATGAAAATTTGCCAGAACACCTAAAATAGTATCACAAATACAAACCTAAACTTAAAAATCAAAAACCGAACCTAGAACAAAAATTCAAAAATCACTGTTCACCGAAATTACTGTTCACCGAAACAAAAATCACTGTTCACAAAAAAACTATTCACCGAAACTTGCAATAAGCCATTCCCCACCCCACACTTGAAACTTACATTGTCCTCAATGTTCAATATCTAAAACAATGAAAGAACGAAGATAAAGGTTAAGAAAAGCAAACGCTCGTAGACGGCTCCTTCTATGGGTTGCCTCCCATGCAGCGCTTAGGTGTTTATAGTCCTTTAGCCTAGACTCATGCATCCTCATGCTCATGCCGTGAGGTCCTGAAGAGGAACCTCCTCGATGGTGTGATTCACCATGCTCTCCAAATTCTCGAGGTGAGGTCGTGCTACTACTTGCTGCCTTTTGTGTCTTTTTTTTGTTTTCTGCAAACACGATCAATCTCCGGATTTAAAGGAACAAGATCTCCTTGTGAAGATGAACGAGTAACGCGGGGTAGCATGCACGTCTAGCACCTGAAAAAACCAATTGGCCAAGATCAAGTTAGCATGCACGAGGGTTCCAAAAATCAAACAAAACAAAATTAAACATAATAATTAATTACAAAAGCATTTCAATAATCATACATGGCACCGATCTTTATAATTACAAAAGCACACAAATATATACATCGAACCAACTATACAAATATTCACATATAGACATATATACAATGTAAATTTCGACAATTAAAAAGATTGAGGATCCCGAAGGATCCCCGGCAACGGCGCCATTTGGTAGTTCGTATTTGCACACGCATCAATTAACCCTGTACACAGTCATTGTCATCGTATAAAGCAAGTAAGGGTATCGTTCTAAACCGGGGATCCAACCACAGGGTAGATCCATCTAATCTAATCAAAGTTGTCGAAATAAACATAGAGTTTTAAAGATTTAGAGTTTTATATTTTCGGAAAGATGCAATGAAATAAAGTCCTAGATTACTTTTGTACATATATACATGTGATCGATCAACAATTACACAAACCAACACCAAACCACAATGCAAGAATATAGAAAACAATTTCTAATCTCATATCAATCTATGCCAAAATACCTAAATCATACTAGAATCGAAACATGCACATTAGGTTCCTACGTGGTTCCTAAGCCATTAGATGCATTCGAAATCGACTACTTGTTTCATTCGAAAACTTTCACACATCCATGCTCAACGTATCAAACACGAAATCTAACATACTAATTCACTTATGCAATTACGTATCACACAAATAAACTAACATGTTCATTAGCACCATCTAAATCCAATTCTAGCATGTAATTTTCGAACACAACAAAGAACACATCAACCTATCCACTACGTGTATCAAAGTCATGTAATTCTTCGAAGGATTAACTAATGCGACATCAACTACTTGTCTTAATCACACGTCAATATTATGAAGCAAATCGAAAATTAATAAAACCAAACACTAAGAATTATCGGCATAGACTTCAAATCATTGATTAAAAACTAAAAACTATAATTCTTACATCATTCAAAAGTACTTAATATCTCATAGACAAGAATTGAATCGTACTTAAACAAAAACCTAAAACAAACATCAACCATAACAAAGACATACCAATTCGAAAATAGCAGATGAATACACCTTGAAATATTCCTACGTGGTCTATTCTTCAAGTGCACGGAGATCCTAGGCTACGTGCTTCGGATCAAAGGATGGAGTATGGAAATCGGAATTGGGGTCTTGAATGGTGATGGAATTTTCGGCAGCTGCTTTGGCTTCGGCTGAGTTTTGCAATGTTGATGATACCTTTTCTCATGTGATTACAAGGCTTTTTATAGGGAAAAATACTAGGGTTTGGTCGGCACTCAAGCAATCCCAAACCAAGATGGTTTTGGTTATTCCCATGTGCAAGTCATGTGCTCCTCTTTTCTCCCTTCTCTTCGCCAGCCACTTTGATGAATCTTCAGCTTGAAGTTCTTCATTAAACACATATGGACATGTCCATCAAGCCCCAAGGTCCATGATTGTCGAAATTGTCATTAAAAAGTCCAAAGAAACTTTCCTGATGCATCCAGGAAAATACTGCAGTTTTCGACAGCATGACCTTGCCTTAGTAATTCCGGCATATCTCCTTCTGTAGTGCTTCAATTGCCGTGATTCCAAGTCCCAGAGAAACTAGACTCGAAGACCTTTCAAATGGTATATGGCACGTTTTCCAGTTCCAAGTATTGCATCAGATACAGCCCCCGAAAGATCAGACACAGTAGCAGCGAAACTTCTTCAGTCCCTGGAACATTCTCTTCTCGGCATCGCCAACTCTGGCATCGTTCGCAAGGTCTTCCCGTGCTCCAATTGACCTGAAATTTTAACACAATGTATTTCAGCAACCAAAGATTATATTCCCAATTTTTCATGCACTTCCACCATGTTTAAGACACTGCGAACGCTCTTACAAAATCCTTGAAATCACACTTTTAACACTTAGCCAATTTTCTCAACACTTTAGCACATTTTACCAAAAACTCTTCCAAAACAACATTAAACTATATTATGACTCAATCTTAACCTAAATAGACTCAACAAAGCATAAACAAGAGTGTTTAGCACATAATAACGTCACCTTTTAGGCTCCTATCAGAAGGATACGATACTCATCGCTCCATCCACTTCCTCGATTGTCTCTTTCACATTACGGAGGTTGATACCAATCACCTCAACTCTACATCACAACTTCCCACACTAGGGGAGAGACACCACTGATTCGTCGTAACTCATGCTAATACTCAACCAAGCACGTACTACAAATACAAACTCTGTCTTAAAGACTATGAGCAAACAACGGAGTCACCTAACTCCAATAAGATCTAGGAAACCACCTTAGGTTCCACCAACAATAATATCTCTTTTCAATCATAACTTTCTTTACAGGATCTACCATTACGGGATCCGAAATCTCTTTTAAACTCCAAGATCTACCACTACGGGATCCTCGATCTCAATCGTAAACTCCAGGATCTACCACTACGGGATCCTCAAAATGAATCTCAAACTCAAGGACCTCATCTCCATCTCACTATCTCAGCAAGGAGGGTCCATAACACGATCCAGATACCATGCTCATGTACATCAAATCTCATACCCTGCGGCTCAAATAACATGCTCTGGCCCTACATACAATCTCATAGCATAAACAATATCTGTCAGGACCCACCCCGAGTTAAACCCCTTTAACTCGAAGTGAAACCTGCGGGGACCACCTCAAGGGAACTTCTTACCGAAATCCCCTTGAAATGGAAAACCCTTCTTACAACCCAACTAAACACTTCCAAGAACAAATTAAGATAACCCCAAAATCATGGAGCCAACCTGCTCCCCGAGTCACATCGACGTTTCACTAACCTATTCAACTATCTAAGTTGGGTTAGTCAGAGCAGTCTACATGGAAGATTTACCCTAATGAATTTGCAAGCAGCAGCGGATTAATCGACTATGCCCCGACTCCTGTACGCGCGACCTCCGCTCGAGAACCCTGCACCATAGGGTATTTGAAAACGAAGGGCCCAGGGAAGAGACATTTAAAAACAATACGTTAGCGTGAGTGGACAAAAATAAAAGAATAAAAGATAACATCTTTTACTGCTCTTCCGTTAGTTTTCCAAGAAAACCTTATGCACGCACATCATAGGCAATGAATAACTAAATCATAAATAACTCCCTTGGCTCAAATCCATAATTAATTGTGGGGTATTAACCTCAACCACGAGTGTGAGACCCCGATAATTTTATTTAATTTTCTGACACATTTAGGGTTTAATTCCGATTACTTTTCAGTACGTCGTAACTTTTGTCTAACGTCTTTACGTTAGGACACACGTCGTCACATGCGTGAAAGTATTTACGGAATATTTTCCAGCACTTCACGTATTTTTCGTACAACTTTTACGATTGAATTTGATGTTTGGTTGTTTTAAATGAATTTTCGAAAATTAATTTGGTTTTAAAAATTATTTTGAAAGTGGGATTAAATCGTGGTTGTTGATTCGATCGTCGAATCGTGGCCGTTGGTTTCTTTTAAAAACCTTATCTCATCTTATCCTTCTCTCTCTTCTCTCCACCTCTCCTTTTCTTCTTCCTTCTTTTTCTTTTCTCTCCTTCTCTTTCCCTTTCTGTCTCTTTCCTTTCGAGACTCTCCTTCTTCTTCTTTGATAAGTGTGTTTTACGCCATGTTTTTAATGTGTTTTTACCCTCATTTATACTTGGTTTATTCCTTAGTAATGTCGTTTTTACTTTTTTGAGTCAAAAGGGTTTTTCTGTACAGTATTGGTTAATACGTGCATTTATACAGAAAATTGTGCTTAAGTGTTGAAAATTCGATTTGGAACAAAGACTTGGTTATTTTCTCTTATGATTCGTTATACCTTTACATTGTCAATTTTGATAAATTTGGTTTAATGTGTAGATGACATGTAAATGAGCATATGAGAACAAGAATCATGAAGATTGGACTCATGGAAGACAACAAGAGAGGCCATGGAAAAGAAGAAACTCCGAAACATAAGATTTTGATCCGAGCAGAAATTTCCAGAAACCCTACATCAACTTCGGAAAATCATATCTAAGGATCCAGAAGGAATCTGAGGGCGAGCCATATTTCATTGGAAATCTGTATGTGTCTAGTTTTTAGATCTTCTTGAATCGCAGCATTTGGAGTTCAGATGAAGGAGTTATGATCAAAACAATGGACGGAGGTCAAGCTGCAAAACTGGGCAGTTTTTGCCTAAGTTGCCACACGAGTTTGGGAGGATGTTTCTTCCCCAAAATTCTTCCCAAACATGTCAAAGGACTTAAGAGAAGCTTAATGAAGTCATGGGAAGCTGCATTGAAGAAGAAGATTCGAAGAATGCATCATGGCAGCCGAAACAACCAAGTATGGAGCTTTTCCGGTCAAACCGGGAAAGTCTGTCCTTGCCGAGTTTGTCCATGATTTCGGCTGCCTATGAGCCCAGGAACTTGTGTATAAGGCCTACATGGATCCAATAACATGTAAAGGAGTCCAAGAAATCAGAAATCCAAGGTCCATGTCGAAATCCTTGTCCAAAGATGAAAGGAGGAAACCAAGTCCAACAAAGATTGTGTCTCCTTGAAGCTGCCGAGTTTCTCTAGGGTTTTCCCTTAAATTTTCTGTATAAATAGGACCTATGTACATCAATTTTAGTGTCTTTCAATTGCTCAAAAACCATAGTATAGCCTTACTCTACCCAAAAACCCTTTAACGCAGAAAACAACACAAAGCTGCCGCCACCATTCTCATCCAATTCGACTGCCATCTTCCGCCGAATCACCCCTTCATCTTTGCCGATCTATATAGGTAGGTTAAGAATGAAATCCTTCATGGTTTTGTGTAGTAATTTTCTGTGTAAAACAGTTTGTTATGATATATATGTTTTGGTTTTTGGTTTTGCATAATAAGCATGTTTATGAACTCTTGTTTGTGATTTGCACATAAATATGTTTGTTGTGTAACGATTTAGATTGCATGTTAGGATTATGATTTAGTTTAAGTTGTTTATGTTTGTGTGTTTAGTAGATGTCAAATTGATTAATTGCTTACCTGATCACATAATCGAACCTAAAGATAGTCTTGTGCACGGATGTTTCTAAGGGGGGAGTTTAATATGCCGTAGTAATCTAGGGTTGAGTTCACCGCGTCGGGCTCTCAATTGTAGTTGCTGCATAGGGTGGTAGGGTAAGTGATTTACATGCTAATAGGATGAGTGACGATATACCTAGGATCATGTCTCCAACGACTCGTGAACGGTAAGTGTATTTTGTGTTAATGTGATGAGCGTCGTAAGCATTAAACAAGATGACACATAAACTTAGGATGATGCGCGTCGTAAGTTCTAAGTTACATGAGAAGTCATAAAAAGTTGGAATTAGTTTGCATCTATGATAACATAAACGTAATAACTTGATCTTTCATGAAACTTATGTGTTCTCTAATCGGTGTTTGCTATATCTTGTGCTTGAGTATTGATTGACCAATGTATGTAAATATTTTGCTTCTTTTCTTTATTTGTTTCGAACTACCATATAAATTCCCCATAATATTTTGTATATATGTTTATACTTGTATTCTTTTGAAAGTACTAATTATTTGTTTTGCAGAATATAAATCCTTCCCTAGTGTCCCCAGTTAGAACGATCCCTACTTACTAAAGCTACAATGATAGGGTTTAAATTGCAGGTCAACTTTTGGCACGTCAATTTTTGGCGCCGTTGCCGGGGATACTAAAAAGGATTTTGTTTTGTATATGTTTGTGAACTAACGAAATTTGTTTTGTAGGTGCCGATGTATATTCTTATATGTGCCATTCATGTTGCATTTATACTTATGATCGTTCATTTTGCATATCATGTTGCGTATTGCATTTTTTGTTTTGTTTGCATCATGCCGTATTGCATTTTGTTTCATGTTATCCGGATTGTGTTTGCACTACATCCATTTTGCATTCAATCATACTTGTGTTTTATTGTTTTGCATATCGTGTGCATATTGCATTTTTGTGTTGTTTGTTTTTCATAGTTATCGAGCAAGGGGTCGGGAATGACAAGTATGGAGAACGAGATGAGGAGGTTTTAAAAGATTTGGAGCCGTCCATACTTGAAGTTGTGAAGGAGCTTGATTCACAACCAATCTACAAAAGGTATACTCCCTTGTCAATTCCAATTTCCACTAATAAGTTGTTACCATCTTTGGAACAGGGCCCTAAGTTAGAATTTAAAGATCTCCCCAAACACTTGAAGTATGCATATCTAGGAGAAGAGGACACTTTACCAGATATTGTGTCTTCATCGTTGAATGAGCAACAAGAGCACAAATGTTGAAAAGCATAATGTGGGAGAGCCATGACAACAAAGGATGGCGCCATCAGAAAGGAAGAAGAAGTCTAGGCTGACGTCTATAAACATTAAGCGCTGCATGAGAGGCAACTCATTTCAACCATAGCAGTGGAGGAGCCATCAACGAGAGTTTGCATCATTCTTATCCCTTCACTTCTTTTGGTTGATTTATTTATGTGTTTATTATGTGACTTAGACACATGCTTAGGAAATTATGACATGATTCTAGGTTTACATTGAGGACAATGTAATTTTCTAAGTGTGGGATAGAGGTTACATAGTAATGTATTTTGTTTTTCAAATTTTCCGAAAATTTTTCAATTTTTTGTCGAAATTTTTACATTTTTTTCGTAATTTTCTAAAAAAAAAATATTTTTGTTTCGAAATTTAATTTAATTTTTGTTTTTGTTTTTAAAATGTTTCATTTGTTTTCGAGTCTTAGGATATACCCTTAAAAGTCTATGATGATTTTATCTTTTAAATGCATAATTGACGGGTTAACATTTATCTTAACATTTATCTTAAGAAATTGCAAGTTTCATGGATTTTGTGAAGTGATATAAACACTTGAGATTTTTGAAGAAAAAGTATGCATGTTTTGATAATTTGTTTCCATAAAAACCTATGTGAGAATTTGAGCCTACATACGGTCTTTTTGAGTGATAAATTCCATATCTTTCGAAATTTCACTATCTTTTAAAACCTCATTATTCTTTGCATATTCAATGACTATGTGCAAAAGCTTTTTAATGGACTCTAGAATTTACTAAAACTTGCTTATGTGATTTTCGAAGCTTTATAATCATAACATGTCTTGATTTTGAATATGATTGAATTTAATCTCATTAGGATCACCACCAAAGCCAATTAAGCCTGTGCCTATTTTGTGTCCGTCGTGGGACTCCTTAGTAAACCCCTTTGAGCCTACGTTATGTCTTTTCTTTCATCACCCTTAAACAGATTCCTGAGCTTAGTATAGTATATCTTTCACCTTGTTATTAAGACTTGGCGAAGTATTTTTATTGAAGCTGTGCAAGGATGTAAAGAAACAAGTGTGGGGTGGAGTTGAAGTGTGGGGTTAAACACCATTTTTTTTATAATGATTATGTGCCGAAAAAATTGTATGTCCGAAAAAAAAGTGTTTAAGTAAAAAATTCCGAGCAAAAGAAAAAAAAAACAAATCGGAAAAAGAAAAGGAAAAGAATTTCGGATTTTTTTTTCAAAAAGGCACAAGTTTTTATGGTGTTTTGTAAAGATTATGGATTTGGAGTTGTGATTATTGGAAGGTCTAAGATTGTTTATATTTGACATTTGTCCTATCCATGGAGTGGAGACATAAGGGGAATCGAAATTTGCTAAAGTCTTGGTGATTTCTTATAGCACCACTTATCCCAAATATTCCTACCTTATGAAACCAAGCCCCATTACAACCATATTATTGAGATTAATTCATGATTCTTAAGATAGCTAAATTTGATTTGTAGAGAATTTCTCATGAGTTAAGCATATGGTTTTGGTCTATTACTGCACTTAGTTGTTACATGAGGTTTTTCCATGAAAAATGTTATTCTCAAAGAGCTTTTATTTGTTGAGATATGCAAGTTATTTGTTATTTTATCATCTTTTCTCTTGCATATACTATTGAGTGAATACCATTTTCTAGTGAAAAGAAGAAGAGAGTAAACCCTTGTGAGGAGGATCGAATTGCCAAACATGTTATACTAAGTTTTGAATTTCTTGCTTGATCATGCTATGACACATGTTTATGAACCTTTGCAATTGAGCTTTCACTTGAATGTTTGAACTTGAAAGTTATGCATGATAAAGATCCTGAGACAATCTTTTTAAGGGTATTAGAAGTTTTTGCGTCGTTTATTTTTGTTTTTAGTTTTAAAGTCAGTTTGCTAAGGGACTAGCAAAGGGTAAGTGTGGGGTAGTTTGATAAGTGTGTTTTACGCCATGTTTTTAATGTGTTTTTACCCTCATTTATACTTGGTTTATTCCTTAGTAATGTCGTTTTTACTTATTTTGAGTCAAAAGGGTTTTTCTCTAGAGTATTGGTTAATACGTGCATTTATACAGAAAATTGTGCTTAAGTGTTGAAAATTTGATTTGGAACAAAGACTTGGTTATTTTCTCTTATGATTCGTTATACCTTTACATTGTCAATTTTGATGAATTTGGTTTAATGTGTAGATGACATGTAAATGAGCATATGAGAACAAGAATCATGAAGATTGGACTCATGGAAGACAACAAGAGAGGCATTGGAAAAGAAAAAACTCCGAAACATAAGATTTTGATCCGAGCAGAAATTTCCAGAAACCCTACATCAACTTCGGAAAATCATATCTAAGGATCCAGAAGGAATCTGAGGGCGAGCCATATATCATTGGAAATCTGTATGTGTCTAGTTTTTAGATCTTCTTGAATCGCAGCATTTGGAGTTCAGATGAAGGAGTTATGTTCAAAACAATGGACGGAGGTCAAGCTGCAAAACTGGGCAGTTTTTGCCTAAGTTGCCACACGAGTTTGGGAGTATGTTTCTTCACCAAAATTCTTCCCAAGCATGTCAAAGGACTTAAGAGAAGCTTAATGAAGTCATGGGAAGCTGCATTGAAGAAGAAGATTCGAAGAATGCATCATGGCAGCCGAAACAACCAAGTATGGAGCTTTTCCGGTCAAACCGGGAAAGTCTGTCCTTGCCGAGTTTGTCCATGATTTCGGCTGCCTATGAGCCTAGAAACTTGTGTATAAGGCCTACATGGATCCAATAACATGTAAAGGAGTCCAAGAAATCAGAAATCCAAGGTCCATGTCGAAATCCTTGTCCAAAGATGAAAGGAGGAAACCAAGTCCAACAAAGATTGTGTCTCCTTGAAGCTGCCGAGTTTCTCTAGGGTTTTCCCTTAAATTTTCTGTATAAATAGGACCTATGTACATCAATTTTAGTGTCTTTCAATTGCTCAAAAACCATAGTATAGCCTTACTCTACCCAAAAACCCTTTAACGCAGAAAACAACACAAAGCTGCCGCCACCATTCTCATCCAATTCGACTGCCATCTTTCGCCGAATCACCCCTTCATCTTTGCCGATCTATATAGGTAGGTTAAGAATGAAATCCTTCATGGTTTTGTGTAGTAATTTTCTGTGTAAAACAGTTTGTTATGATATATATATGTTTTGGTTTTTGGTTTTGCATAATAAGCATGTTTATGAACTCTTGTTTGTGATTCGCACATGAATATGTTTGTTGTGTAACGATTTAGATTGCATGTTAGGATTATGATTTAGTTTAAGTTGTTTATGTTTGTGTGTTTAGTAGATGTCAAATTGATAATTGCTTACCTGATCACATAATCGAACCTAAAGATAGTATTGTGCACAGATGTTTCTAAGGGGGGAGTTTAATATGCCGTAGTAATCTAGGGTTGAGTTCACCGCGTCGGGCTCTCGATTCTAGTTGCTGCATAGGGTGGTAGGGTAAGTGATTTGCATGCTAATAGGATGAGTGACGACATACCTAGGATCATGTCTCCAACGACTCGTGAACGGTAAGTGTATTTTGTGTTAATGTGATGCGCGTCGTAAGCATTAAACAAGATGACACATAAACTTAAGATAATGCGCGTCGTAAGTTCTAAGTTACATGAGAAGTCATAAAAAGTTGGAATTAGTTTGCATCTATGATAACATAAACGTAATAACTTGATCTTTCATGAAACTTATGTGTTCTCTAATCAGTGTTTGCTATATCTTGTGCTTGAGTATTGATTGACCAATGTATGTAAATATTTTGCTTCTTTTCTTTATTTGTTTCGAACTACCATATAAAT
Organism: Comarum palustre; assembly: GCA_951800085.1. Taxonomy (NCBI): domain Eukaryota; kingdom Viridiplantae; phylum Streptophyta; class Magnoliopsida; order Rosales; family Rosaceae; genus Comarum; species Comarum palustre. Next base: position 8,659,308 of record OX637579.1, on the reverse strand, counting down.
TCCCCATAATATTTTGTATATATGTTTATACTTGTATTCTGACATGCCAAAAGTTGACCTGTGCAATTTAAAAAACCCTATCATTGTAGTAACTGTAAGTAGGGATCGTTCAAGCCGGGGACATTAGGGAAGGATTATATCTACATCAAAACAAGTTAGTAACATTCACAAATATAATATAAACATACAAGTACAATTCTGTCACAACTATACAAGTATAAACATATATACAAAATATTATGAGGGATTTATAGGGTGGTTCGAAACATATAAAGAAAAGAAGAAAAATATTTACATACATTGGTCAATCAATACTCAAGCACAAGATATAGCACACACCGATTAGAGAACACATAAGTTTCATGAAGGATCAAGTTATTACGTTTATGCTATCATAGATGCAAATTAATTCCAACTTTTTATGACTTCTCATGTAACTTAGAACTTACGACGCGCATCATCCTAAGTTTATGTGTCATCTTGTTTAATGCTTACGACGCGCATCACATTAACACAAAATACACTTACCGTTCAAGAGTCGTTGGAGACATGATCCTAGGTATGTCGTCACTCATCCTATTAGCATGCAAATCACTTACCCTACCACCCTATGCAGCAACTAGAATCGAGAGCTCGACGCGGTGAACTCAACCCTAGATTACTACGGCATATTAAACTCCCCCCTTAGAAACATCCGTGCACAAGACTATCTTTAGGTTCGATTATGTGATCAGGTAAGCAATTAATCAATTTGACATCTACTAAACACAAACATATTCATATGCAAATCACAAAGAAGAGTTCATAAACATGCTTATTATGCAAAACCAAAAACCAAATCGTATATATATCATAACAAATTGTTTTACACAGAAAATTAGTACACAAAACCATGAAGGATTTCATGCTTAACCTACCTATAAGGTTCGGCTAAGGATGAGAGGATGATGGGCGGAAGATGGCAGTCGACAGCAAGGGTGCGGCGGCGGCGGCAAGGCTTTGTGTTTTTCTGTGTAGGGAGGGTTTTTAAGTAGAGCTAGGTTATTCTAAGGCTTAGAGCAATTGAGAGACACGAAATTTGATGTACATAGGTCCTATTTATACAGAAATTTTAGGGAAAACCCTAGAGAAACTCGGCAGCTTCAAGGAGACACCATCTTTGTTGGGCTTGGTTTCCTCCTTTTATCTTTGGACAAGGATCTCGACTTGGACCTTGGATTTCTGATTTCTTGGACTCGTCTACATGTTATTGGATCCATGTAGGCCTTATACACAAGTTCTTGGGTTCATAGGCAGTGAAAATCCATGCAAGAACTCGGCAAGGACAGACTGGCAGAAACTGCCCAGTTTTGCAGCTTGACCTCCGTCCATTGTTTTGATCATAACTCCTTCATATGAACTCCAAATGCTGCGATTCAAGAAGATCTGAAAACTAGACACATATAGCTTTCCAATGATATATGGCTCGCCCTCAGATTCCTCCTGAATCTTTAGATATGAATTTCCGAAGTTGATGTAGGGTTTCTGGAAATTTCTGCTCGGATCAAAATCTTATGTTTCGGAGTTTCTTCTTTTCCATGGCCTCTCTTGTTGTCTTCCATGAGTCCACTCTTCATGATTCTTGTTCTCATATGCTCATTTACATGTCATCTACACATTAAACCAAATTCATCATAATTGACAATGTGAAGGTATAACGAATCATAAGAGAAAATAACCAAGTCTTTGTTTCAAATCGAATTTTCAACACTTAAGCACAATTTTCTGTATAAATGCACGTTTTAGCCATTGCTCTACAGAAAAAACCCTTTTGACTCAAAATAAGTAAAAACGACATTACTAAGGAATAAACAAGGTACAAATGAGGGTAAAAACATAGCGTAAAACGCTCTTATCATATTCTTTTGAAAGTACTAACGATTTGTTTTGCAGAATATAAATCTTTCCCTAGTGTCCCCGGTTAGAACGATCCCTACTTACTAAAGCTACAATGATAGGGTTTTAATTGCACAGGTCAATTCTTGACAGGTCATTCTTCGAGCAGCTCGACAGAGCTACCCAGGCACACCGCCCCGGCGCGCGTCTACACTCACCGCCGCCTCCATCCGCCTCGCCCCGGCGACCTTGCCTAGACCACCAGCGACGCCAGGGCCGCCCAGCCGAGGAAGGAAAACTCGGAAACACTGTGCAGAGGAGGACGAAGTGATCCAGGGTGTTTGAGAAGCCAAGAAGCTCCCAGGCGCCACCAGGAGCTGCCCAGGAGCAAGGAGGAAGGAGGAGAAGGCCAGCGGAGCTCCGCCGGAGGGGTTTTGCCGGAAAAACCAGGGAGGAAGTGTGAGGTATGAAATCTCGATCTTTTCTGACGTTTGAAGTGTTGTTGGATAGCTTAGGGTGTGTAGAAGGAGAAGAGAGGAGTCAAAGGACTCGATTTGGCCGGAAAACCGACCATATTCGGCGACACAGTGGATCAGAGACCGGCACGGTAAAAACCAGAGTTTTTACCGTGTCAGTTTCACTTTTACAGTTTTACCTAAGGGTAGAGTTACCAAATTATCCCTGACTATTTGAATAATTACAGTTACTGTTTTACTGTTTACTTTTACTGTTTACCATATTTACTGTTACTGTGTTTACTGTTACTGTTTAATATTGACTTTTACTATTCACGGTTGACTTTGACCGTTGACTTTTTGACCGTTGACTTTACTGCTGACCGTTGACTTTTACTATTTCAAAATTGACCTTTAACTTGTAGCGTAGAACACCTACTTTACGTTTTCGATCACTACGGTTAAACATTTTAAAGAATTTTGATTTACAAACGTGGCAAAACGACGTAAGTACTGAATAAGAAATAATCCTGAATTCTCGCCGGTTCGAGAATCGGAGTGTTAAACAAGTTAAACCCTAATGTCAGAAAGATAAACAAAGAATGTTTATCAAGTCTTAATCGTAGATTGTAGATCCTCGAATTACATATACATGACTGTCGTTGTTATCTCACCCACAGACTCAGGGGCACATCGACGTTGACTTCAGGAGGACCAGGAGTTGGAGCGCAGCCAGCTGTATTATCATACCAGGTAGTAGGGGGCACGCCCAATGGGTGAGCAAAAACCCTCTTGGGTCGGTGGATCTTTCTCTTTACTTATATCTATAAAAGACTGTTGCATTATTTTAAGCTTGACCACACGCTTCTTATAGCATTTGGTGTGCGTGTGTGAGTTTGGATCGAAAAGTAGTACCGTTGTCCTGATTTCCGGTGCTTGGCCTGAGAGTGACGGAACCTAGTATCTAGCACTCCCGCGGTGTCGATGACCGTGAACCTCTGGAGGGTCAATGCCCTGTTTATTTTAATTATCCCGCTTACGCTCGCCTCGTACAGAGTTAAGCGTGACGTAAGTGCGGTGTGCTGTCAGTTGGGCGTTAGCTGTAAATGGACGCTCTCGCTAGTACGCGCACTCGGGCGCATAGGTAGTTGGCCCCGGTTTGCAGTGAAGACAAACCCGGGATTTCGGCCGCATAGATCCAGAAAGTTCTTTCATGTGTGGTTAACATGTTTTACCGAGCTTTGTGTGCGTGACTTTGCATTTACATTTCCACATGCTCTTTTCCTATACTTACGAATACCTACATATATAAGCTATATGTTTTCTCATGGGTTTTAAACCCTGACTTGGTTGACTTTGGCCCCATTTGGGTTAGCGAGGACGAGTTGCTCACCTCTACATCTTTTCAGGTCTTCAGCACCCATCTCTAGAGGAGCTGGACTAGGAGTTCGTGGAGCGTCGTCGGTTATCGTGCACTTCCGCTTCCGAGGGCACCCATTCTGGTGTGGACTCTATATCATGTGATTTCCGTATTTGATGTTCTTATTATCTGTTGAATACTTTGAGACATTATTCGGGCTCGTTGTTCCGAGACTTTTCCTTGTATTATTTTCGTCTCAGGTATTTTCCATTATCTTCCGCTTGTAAAACATTTGTATGCTACTCTGTTCATTTGTCATTTCGTATTTGACATTCATATTATTTATGTGTTGATTATTTTATTCATAGCCTTGTAGTTTCGGTCCGGAGGGTTATCAATACGTCAAATGTCGTATTGATTACTCGCTACATCGGGATTACGGCGGTTACCGTCATGTTCCGGGGCCGGGAATAGTCCCCGGGATGCGACAACGAGAAAACCGACCTGCTCTACCACGAGAGGGTCTATTGACCAGCTCATAAGAGAGGGTCCCATGACCCGCTCTATTCGGGAGGGTCCAACCGACCAGCTACCACGGAAGAGGGTCCTAACCTGCTCTATCCGGGAGGGTCCTATTGACCAGCTACCACCGAAGAGGGTCAGACCAGCTACTATCCAGAGAGGGTACCATCTCTATCTGGAGAGGGTCCATGCTAGCATGCAATACATATAATCATATCCTTAAAGATCCTTTTAAAAACCTCGTGGGAAAATAAAACGAAAACCAAGTCAAATCTCCCATGACTTTACCCCAAATACATTGGATTTAAAATATTTTCAGGAACCCAAAACCGGTTCTCTGACTTTACTTTAAAATTCTTAAATCCAAGAGCCAAGTTTCCCCTTTTTAAATTTTCATCCCCCTTCATAACCCAAAACGGTGATAACAATAAAATCATATTCCGGGAAAATCCTTTAAAATCACGGGAAATGTAGGAACCTCTTTCCCGGCTCACTTATCTTTAAAAAGTATAAAATTTCCATTTTCCCAAAATCACCGTAAAACATAAAATGGAGGAAATCACATATAAAGGAGAAACTAATTAAAGTCTATGGCATGCATTATGTTTAAAATGAAAGTTCACTCACAGTACTTATTGCGACCTTCTTCCTGCTCGGAAAGCTCCTCGAGCGAAAACCTCAAACTAACCACGTAGTCGAGCCCGTCTCACGTTCGACCAGAGACTGTACAATTAAACCAATATATTAGACTTTATATCGTTGACTTGATCTTTTCCTAGTTTGACTAGGAAATCCTATTTGACCAAGAGTTGACAAATACTTAATCTTGATATGACCATGATCTCAAATTTACTAAGGACACCCAAATCATTAATCTGTAATTTATCACCTTCTCCTAAGATCTTCAAATTAACCATATCCTCTCATCCCCATATCCATATTCCATTATGTCGTCAGCTATGACCATATGCATTACCATCTTTTTATGTCTCGGCTATTACTCTAACCACTCACTCCACACATTTAACCATGGAACCCATATAATGCACCATTTGCCAACATATCAATCACTCCATGATGTATTCATACATTCAATATTATAGTCCCTGCCTCAATTTCGAATTCAACTTCATCACCATTAAAAAATTATACATATATTAACTCTTGTCATCAAAGTTGGCTGTACTACCCACTTCGTACTTCCCATTTCGTCAGCACGTTTCTCAAACTTGAGATTCATGCACAGTAACTCAAATTACGAAACCTTAAAACCATATATAGTCTCGTACTACTCTGAAACTTCCCGAGTAACCCAGCAACCAAGCCTAACATTCCAAATATCTAACTCTTTTATTTCCGGATTTCAAGTACACAAACTAATTAAGGTTCCTATAAACCTGTTCAAAACAAATGAACTACCAACATAAATCAAACCTCCCACTGCATCCCGTAATAATCTCAAAACCCCTATTTGGAACCCTTCAACACAGTATACTAACATAGCCTATAAACAACTTCTAGAACTGCCAACCACCATCACGGAATCATAACAACCTGCAATTCAGCTTTCCACAACCAGTTCTACAATTTCAACACTTCCAGAAAACAATTCTTGGTTGCCTAAGCCAGATCATAAATACTCATAAGCTTGCTCATATTCTTCCAAGTGCTGAAAGTAGCTAACCCGAATAAGATCAACGTTCGAAACCAACATCCGGTTCGAACCTCATGATGTCACGCAACAACTCGTCATCAAACTACTTGATAAAACACTATAGTGGACACACTCACAAAGACTTGTAATGATCAACCAACCGATTAAAATTTGTATCCTACAAAACCGCAGGAAACCAAGACCGTTAATGGCAAAATACACCGCATAATTAAAGCTCACTCTAGTCCACACAGAAAATCATGGCCAAATAGAGACACAGAGATCATTTTCTCCTTTGAACTAGATCACATTATCTGGTTCACGTTTCTAAGAATTCTTTGTTATACGAGTCTGATGAGGAGCAATTTCTTTCCTACACATGACCGTTAAAATGATCTCACTCGCATACCCTAGACAATATTCCAAGGATACAAGACACTAATAAGAGTTGAAATTAAAGAATCCAAGGTGCCCGAATACTTAGATGTGAGAATCCAAAATACTTACTCCTCGAAGAAAATTTAACGCAAAACTATGTTAAACCCTTTTTAACATCCACTCTACTAAAACAAGTACGGATCCCCACGTCTCGACCAAACCACAACTCATAAGGCTTAGTTGACGTCTCATAAACAAGGACAGTCAATTTGTGAATTCTCGAGAAGTCAATGATACTCCCTGTCACTTCACTACTCAAGCCAATTACATCAAGGAGTTAAAATATACTTACACGAGACATCAGCGAGACACTTAACCCACTCGACGAGACACCACGCGTCTCATTATTCTCCATGCTACGCCTTGAGTGATGCACAAATGCGAATCCGAACTCAAGCTAAAATTACAAAGCAGAGAAAACATCATCAATGCCACTACCCCAATGGAATCATCAATATTACTAATATCACAAAGCTTCTACAGCTACTAGCCTTTCTTTACTTCAAGTGGCCCTCCAACAATCTTGACATTTGTATCTCTGAACCAATAACTACACTTCTCTTTCTACTTCCATTAATAATAACTAGTCTAACAACCAATTATGATTCGAAATCCGATACACAAATCACATGCACCTCCCAAGTGCCAATACTTCCACGTAATAAAAATAAATTCTAACAAGAAAATCTGCAACAATAAAGTCACACCTAGTTAGCTACACTGGGCATTAGAAACGGCGACATATGAAAACACTCATTTGATATTCACCCTTCTGCACTACCCGTGCGATGAATACCCAATCACATTTCATAAACCAAATAATTTGCTCTCAAGAATCAGCTCAACACATCGAGCTCGCTAATTACCCGAGTTTGATACATAGAGTAGAACTCACAACGCATTCCCACTCTCAGAGGAAACCAATTTCTAACTTCGATCTATAAAAAGTCATACACGTCTCTTATTTTATTAATAGTCTAATTTGAAACCGTAACCCGAACTGTAAAATAACATAATAATTCGGCCATAACCGTAACCTAGAATAATGGCCAAATCCGCAAACAACAATGACCTCACAGGTCATTCCGGAATCAACAATGACCAAACAACAATCCCACCCCAATACGATCCCTAGAAAGATTACCTCTCCACCTAGCAGAAAATTTAACACCTTCAATATTAAATCTCGTCATAATCCTTGACTCATAACACTTCTTGAGTCAACATCTACTCCCGCAGCTCATACTTACTGCTCCTGCAGTTCATACTCAACAACTGATAAACCGCACTTCACAACTCTCTCGCTGCACTTAAAAACTTGTGGCTCAAGATTAATCAATTAGTCGGATCCTGATTCACACGAGATCACCACTTAATTATCCATAACCTATGTTGTCACACCCCGAATCTTTTGAAGTTAATAAAAGTTACCTTTCACAGAGACTCACGAGTTACCGAGGATTTTTAATTGCGATCGGTAACTCGATAAGTTATCGCTCGAGTTAATTTTCGAGTTTTTAAAAGTACTCCAAATACCTGAATTGATGACTCGATGTTGTAGTACGAGTCGACACGAGTCTTCCGGTATTTTCGGAATATTTTCTATGGATTTTCGAAGTTTCCGGTAACTTTTAAATTACCATTTCCAGTAAATCAGTTTTACCATTTTACCTTTTACTTTTCACCTTCTTTTGATCTGAACCGTTGGATCTTTCAAGATTGAATCTGGGCCGTTGCATTGGCTATAAATAGAGGAAGAAAGAGTTGACCCGAGTCAAACCCAACTCGGGCGTTGACCCGAGCCAGCCACTCTCCCTCTCTGCTCTCGACTCCCGGCTTCGCCACCCTCGTCACTGCCGCGTCCGGCCGACCCATGCCGGCGCGCTATCACCGAAATGTTTCTCTTTTCCCCTATTACTAAACCCCCAAAGCAATTTCTCCAATAAACCCAAGACAAGGGAGATCGGCCGAGGTGAAGCACGGCTGTGCTCGTCGGAGATGGGCCAGCTCAGGCGATCTTTTTGGTTCGTCATTGGTAGGTCTTCTTCGCCTCATCATTCTCTTAACTTTCTTGGCTTGGGGGTTCACTTTCGAACCTTAGTATGAACTGTCCTAATTCTGTTCCTCTGCATTGTTCCGGTGTGGCGCCGACGACGAAGCTTTGAGTTTCAGGCCGACTTCTGGAGCTCAGGTGAAGCTATCAAATGAGGTTGGAGGTCGAGTTGAGTTGGCTAGGCAGCTGGAGGAGTTGCACTGTGGCGACTGCTGGGTTGCACGAAGGTGAGGCTTCGGGGATAAGTGGGGAAGTTCTGTCTTTGAGCTTTGAAGTTGTTTTGGTGAGGATTATTCTGTTAGAGTTTATTGAGTTTGATTGAGATTGGAGGATTTGATGAATTTGGGTTTCCTGCTCAATTCAGGTCTAGTGTAAGCTTTATTGATTTTGGGATAAGCTTCTGTCCTTCAGTTATTTTGGCCGAGGAGAAGCATCTGGTTCATGGAATTAGAGGTTTACAGGTGAGTTAGAACTAGGTTGTTGTTGTTGTGATAGTTGTTGTGGTGCTCTTTTACTGAATTGGAGTTGTGTTGTTTTGTGCATGTGGTCGAGAACTTGGTGATCGCGTAACGGGGAAACTCTGGCGAAATTCCGGCAAGTCACCGGAATCCGACGAAGATTCCGGTGATACGGTAAAACCGGCTGAATGCCGAAGAGGTAGGAGTTGATTCTTTCAATAACCTAATTGTCGTAAAGTTTCCGTAAATTAAAGAATTGGATTAATTACGGTTAATTGGACGTAATTAGGAAGTTTCCATTTTGGGAAACCTTCTAAGTTTGGAAACCTGTTAATTTGGGAAATTTTCCATTTTGGGAAAGTTTCCATTAAAGGAAAGCTTTCACTTTGGGGAAGTGCATTTTCAGAAAAATGGTTAAAGGATTGAAGTTCAATGAAGTTGGACACTAGTTGGTTAATTTGGTAAAATGTTAAATTGTTATCGGAAATTGATAACTGGAATTTATGAGGAAAGGTTAAATCGGTAAATCGACTCAAGGTTAAATGTACTGATTAATGTGACACGTTGGGTGTCCATAGTAATTCAATGAATTAATACGTGACACCCTAACGTCAAGTTAAAGTAATAAATGAAAGTTCGGAAGCTGAGTCGGACTTTCGGTAAATTGAGTAAGAGTCGATGACCGGGAAAGAAAGTTAAAAAGGTTAAAGTGCTAAAGAAAGGAACTTGGTCAACACGTGATCAAATAGGATTCCTGGTCAAACTAGGAAAAGACCAAGTCAACGATGAAATGACTAATATAGTGGTTTGTTTGTACAGTCTCTGATTGAACGTGAGACGGGCTCGACTACGCGGGTAGTTCGAGGGTTTCGCTCGAGGAGCTTTCCGAGCGGGAAGGTCGCAATAGTACTGTGAGTGGACAGATTATTTTTAAATGAATGCATGCCTTAATTATCGATTTTATTGCAGGGTTTATATGATTGTTTCGAGTATTATAATTTCCTCGGGTTCTTGAATGTTTATTTGGAATTATGCATATATGTCGAGGAATAGTTTTACTTATTTGTTTTGGGAAGAGTATTTGAGTAAAGTTTTGTTATGAATTTATATTGTAAGGGTTGTCAATGAATATGCTAGCTAGAGTAGCGTGAGGGCGCTACTAGAGCTCTTAGCTCCGACCCTAGCCTGAGAGGTCAGGCAAACTACGTAGTGCACTATGAGGGTTGTCCACCACCATTTTACCTAGAGCTCTTAGCTCCGACCCTGGTCTGAGAGGACAGACACGCCTGAGATGTCAGGTGGATATTATGAGGGTTGTCCACCACCATTTTACCTAGAGCTCTTAGCTCCGACCCTGGTCTGAGAGGACAGACACGCCTGAGATGTCAAGTGGATATTATGAGGGTTGTCCATCCCCATTTTACCTAGAGCTCTTAGCTCCGACCCTGGTCTGAGAGGACAGACACGCCTGAGATGTCAGGTGGTTATTATAAGGGTTGTCCATTACCATTTTATATAGCTAGCATAGCGTGATGGCACAACAAGAGCTCTTAGCTCCGACCCTAGTCTGAGAGGTCAGACTGATTGTGTTTGTGAACATGTCTCTTCCCAGATTCTTTACTTGTTTATCTTATCCTGCATTTGTGGAAATTTAGTAATTGTGGGCATGCATAAATGTTATTTAAATCATTCAATGTTTGGGAGAACATTAAAGGAAATAGAGTTTTTATATTTGATTTTCGTCCACTCACTCTAACAGTTTTTCAATGTTTCTCCCCTGGGCCTTTCGTTTTTTAAATGCCCAGTGATGCAGGGTTCTTGAGAGGAGGTCGAGCGCGTACGAGAGTCGAGGCATAGTCGATCATTCCGTTGCTGCTTGAAATTCTTTGGGGTAATCATCTCTGTAGACTGCTCTGACTAACCCGGTTTAGCTAGTTGTGTAGGAAGGGTTGGCCATTTCAAGGGGGTTTTCGGTAAGAAGTTCCCTTGAGGTGGTCCCCGCAGGATTTACTTCGGGTTAAAGGGGTTTAACCCGGGGTGGGTCCTGTCAATGGTATCAGAGCATTAGGTTATCGTTTCCTGTTACTACCTCATATACTTAGTTTCACTTAGTGTCTATAGAGTGATGGTCCGACCGCGGCGGATCCATCGGCATTTTATGCTTTGGACGCTTAGTGTTTATTGAGGATATGAGTTAGTACTTCCTGATTGAGATATGGACCGAGTGGTCCTATAAACGATCGAATCTTCAAGACTATGCCTCAGTACGCCGGCCTCACAGTGAACTCCTGTAAGGAACAAGGTAAGCTCATTACGTATTTATTTGATGAGTTCCCCAAGGATTGTGTTTTAAAGGGATTTATTGAGATTTGAGTTGGGGATCGAGCTGTAAACTAACGTTGTTTAACGTTTGAGCATTATGTGTAAGTACTCGGTGGTGAAACAGTTAATTCACACCGGGGAGGCTGTCATGGTTGTTGACAGGGATGCTGTAGAAGCCTAAGACAAGGCTTTGGTGTTCGAGTTATGAGACTCTTAGCAGTGGAGAGTCGTACGAGTTAATGAAAGAGATTTCATCCTGCAAAAAAAAAAAAAAAAAGAGATGAAGTTCTCTAACGCGATTGTTCAGAAAGGATGAATATTGAGTTTTGACGATTTCCACGATTTGGTTAAGGCTCGTCATTAGTGTAGTTTCAAAGGAACCAACGGACGTATGAAAGTAGAATGATTCAAGAGAATTGAGTGTTGTTATTTTGTGGTCTGGATCTAGTGACGAGTCCCGAGTGTGACTTGATTAAAGACATTAAGTAAGTGATAGTTTGATTGGTCACTTGATGCTTTAGGTGACAGCCACTGAAACTAATGGCTTGGGTCACTTTTGGTGCTGACATTGTTGTCGTCAGCTACGATCAGATCCACTCCGCTTCAGCCACCCATGTTTGGGGTACTAGAAAGATTTGAATTGTTAGTGAGTCCAAGCGTGATTTGAATTGTTGGTGACAAGGGTCATTGGGCTATGTTCATGGAAGCAGAAATTGAATCGTGTCACCAGATCTTGGGACTCATGTCAACCATAAGGTGAGTTATCCACCTGTGGTCAGAGTATTTTAATTAGTACACCTGTGGAGGGGTCTCCAGGTTGGCTGAGTTAGAGTCCGATTTACAGATCGAGCGAGTGTTACCAGTTGTAATTAAAGGTGATTTGGTTTCAGGATTTAAAGAAACATGTTGGAAGTGGCAACAAGCCACCGGGTCATGGACCAAGAGTGCTTGGGGTACCGGAGATAGTGATACGAGTCTTGACTGACTTTGTATTATTGTGGTGTAGGAACCAGTCGTGCAAACGACACTGTTTCGACGGCTGAAGACGTACATGGGTATACCTCACAGGAGCACGTGTACCCTCTGTTGGGAAGTGGTAAGTTGAAATATGGGTAGCTCATGCTGGTAAAACATAATTTTTGGTGTGCAGCTGTGTGTGGTCAAAATGACACCAGGTAAGTGACTAAGGCTGATGATGACATCATCTTAAGAATGTGTCATGAGAGTTCCATTTATTGAGAACGGAGATTAAGGACGTTTGGTTGGAAGTTTCTGTACAAAACGTCCAGAAGATGGCCTAACCATTTAAGTATATGTCGGAAGTGGGTTATTGTTAGTCGCTCCGACTTTTATGATGGTTAGCGAGATCATTAATATCGTTAGTAGGTGGTCGGATGTTTTCCGAGATAAGTACACGGAAGTGGTGAAGTGACAGCAGTGGGGCAAGTTTTACTGGATCATTGAATCTGAGTGAGAATGTTTGTAGTTACTTAAGCTTCAACCTACAACCAAAGTCGTCTGTTATGACACTTGGTTTCCTCGAGGGCAATTAACTGAGCTTGATAGCATGGAAATTTGTGCACCCACTAGCTGTGGTCTAATCAAGTATTGTAACCGAAGGTGTACTTAGACGTGTTTGGGAATCATAAGTCATATCCCCTGCAGTGACAGGAAATATTCTCAATTCGATCTGTGAAATGAGGATTTGATCTGGGGAATTGAGTCCTGGTGTATATAATGAAATCCTGAAAGGATTAAAGTATTGTTGGTATTGCTATGGTCATTGGTCATTTGAGTAGTGACCCTACTTGTTAGGAATTATTGACCTAACGACAGTTCTTGGCGCCACGAGTGTAGAGTGGTAGCAAGAAAGATCATTGGAGGTGACTCTCGAAATTGTCAATATTTCGGAAGTATGCAGTGCGGTGGAACTAGGTAAGGGTTTCTTTGATGACTCAAGGGTATTACGAGTCAAGGTTTTGGAAACCAATTTATTATAAGAGTAGTAAAGTATGTTGCTAAGTGGAGCGACACTCCATTGGAAATCGTGGAATGATTGAGTCATGTTCAGACTAAGTTAGATCTGAAGTGGTAGTTTGATTCCTTGTGATGTTTACGCGCCCAGTGTGGTGGTGGTATTCGATGAATTGTGCCTTGATAACTGGATGCTCGGTGATCAATATGGCTAAGTTCGGGCGGAATTAATTCCCGATGCGTTGATCAAGGGTTCCTTTGGGTGTGCACCAGTGGCACTGAATTTTATGTAGATGTCTGATCTGGTTAAATGTCCAAATTGTCAGTTAATACGGACGAAGTGGTAATGGAGGCATCTGGGAATGGAATAACCTTGTTGAGCGGGTAAGGCTCTGGGAGTCATTTAATGGTAAGTTTATTCCAGATTGTGATGCGGATATTGTTTATTAGACGCACAGTTATGGTTGAAGTGCAATTTTTACACTATGCGTCATTCCAGGTTAAGGTAAGAGTTAGGGAGGTCAGTGGCACCTCACCTATGAGTAGTACGGGTATGTGTTACCAGTTGCAAAGTATGCAGTAACCCCACAAGTGATATTTGAGCTAGCGACTCTAATGTTCGACTTGTGGGTAAAAGTCAAGATTTATCCGGTCAGAATAGCTTGGTAGGCAGTGTGAAGCCTGACAATATGGTTTTCATGCGAGGAGTCAGTATTGTTGGATCTCGATGTCAGGAGCTTTTGGATCTCCCTGATTTAAGGGCTATGGTTTTGGATTTACGCTAATATTCACGGCAGTTCATGTCCTGTGTGTACAAGTGGTTTGAGTAATGATAGAGTCAGGGAAGACAATTACTCTACAACATGACAGAATAGTTTCTAGAAAGCGTAAACCAGATCAGGGAGCCTGGTTCAAATGAGGTGATGGTTCGTGTAACACAAGTCGTCATGGTTTTCTCGTGGACTTGTTGTCAGTAGATTTGGCTCCACGTGGTATTGTGTTACCAGAGGATTTAAATCCATTAGTGACATCGAACCCTACTCCTCAGGCGTGGTAATCATTTCCTGCATAGGGAATGTGGGAGGTGATATTTAAAGTTCAACGATAGAATACGAGTATCTTTGAAGGAATTTTACTCGCGAAAAGCGAGGGGTGATTGAATCAGAATGAGTATTAGCAGTATCGTGACGACGTCACTTGTGGTTGGTAAGAATATTCGGTTGTGTTTAGTTGGCTAAACCAGAAAGGATAGGAGGTTGGTGATTGGTCGAAGTTGTTATGTTGATCGTAAAAGGCAGGTGTTTAGGGATTTTGCAATGCTATTCGTAAGGCGTCTCAGAAGAGTTCTCAGAAGGAAGCTGACATTGGAGAGCAATATTATTATTCTAAGTGGTACTATCCCCCACAGTATTGGACTTTGAGTATAGAAATTTCGAGGACGAAATTTTTATAAGGTGGGGAGAATTGTCACACCCCGAATCTTTTGAAGTTAATAAAAGTTACCTTTCACAGAGACTCACGAGTTACCGAGGATTTTTAATTGCGATCGGTAACTCGATAAGTTATCGCTCGAGTTAATTTTCGAGTTTTTAAAAGTACTCCAAATACCTGAATTGATGACTCGACCCATGCCGGCGCGCTATCACCGAAATGTTTCTCTTTTCCCCTATTACTAAACCCCCAAAGCAATTTCTCCAATAAACCCAAGACAAGGGAGATCGGCCGAGGTGAAGCACGGCTGTGCTCGTCGGAGATGGGCCAGCTCAGGCGATCTTTTTGGTTCGTCATTGGTAGGTCTTCTTCGCCTCATCATTCTCTTAACTTTCTTGGCTTGGGGGTTCACTTTCGAACCTTAGTATGAACTGTCCTAATTCTGTTCCTCTGCATTGTTCCGGTGTGGCGCCGACGACGAAGCTTTGAGTTTCAGGCCGACTTCTGGAGCTCAGGTGAAGCTATCAAATGAGGTTGGAGGTCGAGTTGAGTTGGCTAGGCAGCTGGAGGAGTTGCACTGTGGCGACTGCTGGGTTGCACGAAGGTGAGGCTTCGGGGATAAGTGGGGAAGTTCTGTCTTTGAGCTTTGAAGTTGTTTTGGTGAGGATTATTCTGTTAGAGTTTATTGAGTTTGATTGAGATTGGAGGATTTGATGAATTTGGGTTTCCTGCTCAATTCAGGTCTAGTGTAAGCTTTATTGATTTTGGGATAAGCTTCTGTCCTTCAGTTATTTTGGCCGAGGAGAAGCATCTGGTTCATGGAATTAGAGGTTTACAGGTGAGTTAGAACTAGGTTGTTGTTGTTGTGATAGTTGTTGTGGTGCTCTTTTACTGAATTGGAGTTGTGTTGTTTTGTGCATGTGGTCGAGAACTTGGTGATCGCGTAACGGGGAAACTCTGGCGAAATTCCGGCAAGTCACCGGAATCCGACGAAGATTCCGGTGATACGGTAAAACCGGCTGAATGCCGAAGAGGTAGGAGTTGATTCTTTCAATAACCTAATTGTCGTAAAGTTTCCGTAAATTAAAGAATTGGATTAATTACGATTAATTGGACGTAATTAGGAAGTTTCCATTTTGGGAAACCTTCTAAGTTTGGAAACCTGTTAATTTGGGAAATTTTCCATTTTGGGAAAGTTTCCATTAAAGGAAAGCTTTCACTTTGGGGAAGTGCATTTTCAGAAAAATGGTTAAAGGATTGAAGTTCAATGAAGTTGGACACTAGTTGGTTAATTTGGTAAAATGTTAAATTGTTATCGGAAATTGATAACTGGAATTTATGAGGAAAGGTTAAATCGGTAAATCGACTCAAGGTTAAATGTACTGATTAATGTGACACGTTGGGTGTCCATAGTAATTCAATGAATTAATACGTGACACCCTAACGTCAAGTTAAAGTAATAAATGAAAGTTCGGAAGCTGAGTCGGACTTTCGGTAAATTGAGTAAGAGTCGATGACCGGGAAAGAAAGTTAAAAAGGTTAAAGTGCTAAAGAAAGGAACTTGGTCAACACGTGATCAAATAGGATTCCTGGTCAAACTAGGAAAAGACCAAGTCAACGATGAAATGACTAATATAGTGGTTTGTTTGTACAGTCTCTGATTGAACGTGAGACGGGCTCGACTACGCGGGTAGTTCGAGGGTTTCGCTCGAGGAGCTTTCCGAGCGGGAAGGTCGCAATAGTACTGTGAGTGGACAGATTATTTTTAAATGAATGCATGCCTTAATTATCGATTTTATTGCAGGGTTTATATGATTGTTTCGAGTATTATAATTTCCTCGGGTTCTTGAATGTTTATTTGGAATTATGCATATATGTCGAGGAATAGTTTTACTTATTTGTTTTGGGAAGAGTATTTGAGTAAAGTTTTGTTATGAATTTATATTGTAAGGGTTGTCAATGAATATGCTAGCTAGAGTAGCGTGAGGGCGCTACTAGAGCTCTTAGCTCCGACCCTAGCCTGAGAGGTCAGGCAAACTACGTAGTGCACTATGAGGGTTGTCCACCACCATTTTACCTAGAGCTCTTAGCTCCGACCCTGGTCTGAGAGGACAGACACGCCTGAGATGTCAGGTGGATATTATGAGGGTTGTCCACCACCATTTTACCTAGAGCTCTTAGCTCCGACCCTGGTCTGAGAGGACAGACACGCCTGAGATGTCAAGTGGATATTATGAGGGTTGTCCATCCCCATTTTACCTAGAGCTCTTAGCTCCGACCCTGGTCTGAGAGGACAGACACGCCTGAGATGTCAGGTGGTTATTATAAGGGTTGTCCATTACCATTTTATATAGCTAGCATAGCGTGATGGCACAACAAGAGCTCTTAGCTCCGACCCTAGTCTGAGAGGTCAGACTGATTGTGTTTGTGAACATGTCTCTTCCCAGATTCTTTACTTGTTTATCTTATCCTGCATTTGTGGAAATTTAGTAATTGTGGGCATGCATAAATGTTATTTAAATCATTCAATGTTTGGGAGAACATTAAAGGAAATAGAGTTTTTATATTTGATTTTCGTCCACTCACTCTAACAGTTTTTCAATGTTTCTCCCCTGGGCCTTTCGTTTTTTAAATGCCCAGTGATGCAGGGTTCTTGAGAGGAGGTCGAGCGCGTACGAGAGTCGAGGCATAGTCGATCATTCCGTTGCTGCTTGAAATTCTTTGGGGTAATCATCTCTGTAGACTGCTCTGACTAACCCGGTTTAGCTAGTTGTGTAGGAAGGGTTGGTCATTTCAAGGGGGTTTTCGGTAAGAAGTTCCCTTGAGGTGGTCCCCGCAGGATTTACTTCGGGTTAAAGGGGTTTAACCCGGGGTGGGTCCTGTCATATGTCTTCCGCACTACAGTCAAGTCTGCACTCTCTTCGGGAACCCAACAAACCATCCAGAATCTCCAATCTATTAATTATGATGTCCGCACCTTTGCAATTATTGTTACTAAATTCAAGTCGTAGCAAATACCATACGTCTAGTGCGGAAGGGAGAAATCCAGCTAAAAACCGATTGTGAACAATGTCACCTTTGGAGCTCGAGTTCTCCCACATGGTGGTGCCACTCCTTGAACCACCTACCCAGGAATGAAGCAGAGACGACGGCGGACATTTTGAGACCAGTGTGCAGCCAATGGAGCTCCAACGGCGGCGCTAGGCCGAAAAGAAAAACTGGCGGAGGAGAGGATATGGGAGGACGTGCGAGAGGGGGAAAAGAAAAAAAAGGAAAAAAAATATGATTTTCTACCATAGCAAGTTTTCTTTTATAACCCCTTTTAAGAATAATAACTTCCGTTTTTAGACCATAACTCATTCATACGAACTCAGATTTGAGCGTGCTACGTATCCACGAACTCGTATCAATGTCCTCTATGACTTTCATGAAGGAAGTTTCTTGAAATAACGATCATACAAAAAAGTTAACTTTACACCCCTTACGGTAGAATAGTTACTACAAATGGTAAAAGAACCAAAGTAATCAATCTTAAATTAATTCTAAAATAAGGATGTGACAACTGGTCCCTATGTCCCTCCGCCCCTAGAAAAAGTCATGGATTTGGAGGAGAGCCTCACTTGAAAGAAAAAAATAATAATTTGTTACAGAAAAAGTCAGAACGAGAGAAATAATTGATGTCTAGGGTAGTACAAGGAGACGATCAAAGAAAAGGATGGCCTTCCTTTGTGTTGATGGTCTTTTTTTTTGAATAAGTATTTTTTTAGTCAAAGGCAGGCTTATAGCCATAGTGCTAATAGTCTCAAGCCAAAATGACACCTATACAGACCCAAAAAATATATTGAGGTGTTTCACAAAAATGTATTGAGTGATTCACAAACATCTGTAATAGCTTTTGTATAATTTATGTATTATAAAGGAAAAAATTACAAAATCTCTAAAAACAAGTTCAATATCATTTTACAATACTGTTTTTTGTTTTAAAAATTCAAAAACCCATGTAATTCTCATTCGGTACATTAAATTTGAAAAACAGGAAAAACAATTTTTTTTAAATCAAGAATTATGAATGAACTTAGGAAACGTGGTTTTGACGTCTTCATTGTTTTTCAAAAAACAATCCACCACGCTATTGAAGGACCGACGATACAACCTCGTATGATAGTGTAAAAAAATTGATGGATTATGTATATTGTGTATACACCATACACTGCCCCAGCCATCGAAGAAAACCCTATGGTAACGTGTGAATTTGAGTGCAAACAAAGAAGAGCGATCATTGTGCCTGATTTGTGATTATTTATGGGCTTCCCGCCAATACAATCATTCACCTCTCAGTATATGTATTTTAGAACTAAAGCTAATATAAATTCAGAATAAAAACTGGAAAGTTTGTTTGAATTCAAATAATGAGCTCAATATTCCCTAAAAGTAAGAGCAGGGAAGAGCATAGCCTACTTACAAAGAAACTGGGATCAGTACAGGCCCAAAAAATTCCACCATAATAACCCCACTAATGTCCAGATGACAGCATTAACAAGAGCCATGATAAAGCCGACTTTGAACACATCAGGAAGATCAAGATAACCAGCTGTTGGGAAAGAAAAAAAAACAGATAATCTCAGCCGCTAGACAAAATAGATCTATTATGATGATCAAATTCATTAGTTTCATCGTTGTTCACGTTCACAGAGCTATTGTAAAAATGAAAAAACAGGAAAGAGGAAAGAATAAAAGGATCAAGAAAGATAGAAAAGGGGAAAAATTAAACTGGAATATCATTCTTTTGATCATAGACAATTATAAATGTAATTAAAAGAAGAATTAATTAAAAACACCACCCGAACTATAATGCTATTTTCATTTACATACTTAAATATCAAAAACTTGCATTTTCATACCCGAAATTTCATTCCGTTAGCATTTTGATACCCTGACCACTAACACCGTTAAATTTTGAGAGCAGTTTCGTCATCTCAATATATTTATCATTTTTTACATTTAATTTAATAGAATAATTTATTTTTTAAGGTTATCAAATAAAAATAGAACAATTTAGTTTTAGTAAAAATATTCAAAAAAAAAATTACAAAATTAAATAGTTTTTTTACAACAAGTGATAAAAGTTGGTAGAACTTCTGTAAGTATATATATTTTTGGAGTTACAAGTTAAGCAAAACAAATAAATTAAAATAGTAGTACAACTAAATTCATTACAATTAGATAAATTCAAAGGCAATAAGAATAACCAATCACAAAATTCACAATAACCCATTGATTTGGGTGAAGAAATAGTGTTCTCGAGTTTGAATAATAGCAATGAAAAAAATATTTGATCACAATTTTAATGTATTATTTTTTATTTCAATTACATAGATATCATGAATTGACATAAACACTCTCCAACATTATCAACTTTTAACTATGTTAGTGGTCAGGGTATCAAAATGCTAACAAAATGAAACTTAAGGTACGAAAATGCAAATTTTTGATAGTTAAGTATGTAAATGAAAATAATATCATAGTTCATGTAGAGTATTGTAATTAATTCTAAAAGAAATCGAACCCAACAAACAGTGTAAATTACAAAATTTGGGTGTAGGACAATTGAGCATACCTCCATAGTACACGGCAGCCTGACCACTGCTGTAGTGTGTTAAAGCCCCAAAAAGATTTGTATTGTAAGCTAAAGCCAATGCAGCCAAAATACCAGGTACCCCAGCAGCCAAGTTCATGGCAAGAAACGCAGAGTACAAAGCTCCCACATGACCGGTTTGACTTGCAAAGAGGTAGTGGATGCAGAAGTAAGCCACCTGGAGAACGCCAAACGCAGCTGGCCAGCTCAAGGAGTAAGACTGTAGCGTCTTTGCAACACAACTAGACATCCACGAAACAATACCAGAGTTTGTCAACTGGCCAGCCATACCCACTAGAACAGCAAACCAAGCCAAAGTATCCCATGCTGATTTTTCACTTAAGCAGTCATCCCAATCAAGAACACCTAACAAAAGGAGTATAGATAACCCAATCATTGCTGCTACAACACTTGGTATACCAAGAGCCTCACTACAGGGGAACAAAAAAAGCAGTTGGTAAATCAAGCACAAGTATAGAAAAGTGCTTTTCACAAAGCATAATATAGGTTAGCAACTGTCAACTAAGCACAATGTTGCAAATGTTGCACCAAGCACAATGTTTTGTGTACAACACACGATGAAATAATAACCAACAGCAGTGCAGCTCAACAAGAACTAAAGATAACTCATTTCCAGGCATCAACAGAGAAAAAATTCTGTATGTATAAATGCTAAAAGATCCTAGGCTGTCATCCTCAAACTGGCAATCTACTTTCCTTCTGAGTAGCAACGCAAGTAACCAAATCATCCTATACATGTGTTCTTGATATGTTGTAGTCCTGTATGCATGGATGCAAAGAAGATAAGTAAAGCATATGTACTGTATAAAGATAGCAGGAAAACTAAAATGGATACACAGATATTGATAATGAGGGATCTGTCCCTAGAAGAAGTGTGATGAGGACATCATAGTCGAACATTCTGAGGTTTTTGAGTGAAAGAAATGGAAGGAGAGTACCTAATCATTCAAGATTATTATTGCAACTGGGAGGGAGACGAAGTATGATTCCAGATTTATGTTTCAGCTATAAGTTTCAGTTTAGAAGTTTTAAGGTCCTCTTTTATTAAGTCTTAAATGCTTTAGTTTTAGATGCCTTTAATGCAGTCAATGTGAGCTATCTTCTCAAGTTGAGTAAGTGTAAGGGCTACAGCCAGGTATATTATGTGTTATGAATAAAATTATCGCAAGTGTTTTGATTTTTCCTGTGATGGGATTGGCGTCAAGCATAGTTTTCGGTGAGAGACCTGGGAGTGAATCATAAACCCAAGTGTTCTGTGTGACAGTGTGAGTTTAAAGCCTAGAGCTTTAGTGTTTGTCAATCCCAGTATCTAGACAGTTTGGTAGAAAACATTGTGGATAAGCAGGTGATTTCAACACGGCAACGAGACTACCATGAGTATTAAATTAAATGGAAGTAAAAACCATACTCTGACAAAAAGGAGCAGCAGCACAAATATAAATGCTTCAGTTCAGAAGTTTTAAGGTATCTTTTCAGATTTATGTTTCAGTTCAGAAGTTTTAAGGTATCTTTCATTAAGTCTTGAATGCTTCAGTTTTGAAAGAGTCCTAATGAGTTCAGTTTTAGAAGAGTCTTTATTGCAGTCAATGTGGATATCTGCTCAAATATAAATGTGCAAGGAATGCCCAGGTATGTTATGTCATACGAATATCAGTGTTTTCCAGGTGATGGGATAGGTGTGAAGCCTAGTTTTGGGTGAGAAACGTGGGAGTGAATCCTAAATCCAATTGTTCTGTGTGAGCTTAAAGCCTTAAGCTTTAGAGTTTGTTGATCCTGGTATATAGGCAGTTTGTATACTGCGTAAAAGTGTAGGCATATGTGTAATGGTCCAGGTCCAACATGATATGAAGAAATCTTATCCTTCGGCTGTTGATAACCAAGTCCACAATGGTAACGCACTGGGAATATTATGGTACTTATAGCTAGGCCTAGTATCCCAAAGTAATTTCAGCTAGCACTTAGACATAAAGCCTATGGTTGTTACAAGTATCACTCTTAGAACAGAAAAATAAAGCACTGTTTAAGGAAAATATATGGTGAGTTTTAAACCTATTAAGAAAATCACATGAAAGAAGGATAAAAAAAATTTATTTATTTAGAGGGGCTGGTTATACGGGCCACACTTAGTTTGTACTCTGTCCATGGATACAACTACTCTAATGTTAACGAAACAAGTGATCTCAACTATGGTAATGCTGAGAGTAGAATGATTATAAGAGCTAGAGCTTTAACAAAAAACAAATATCTGATGTTCATATCATTCACTCCATGAAACCATACCAAGCAGTGTTAGAAGTTTATGCAATAATGGCTACAGGACATTTATCAAATATTGCAAAGAAAATACGTACCCGCAGACCCATAAAGTGACAGCAAGAAGCATTGTACCGACCATAATGAATTCATTTTTTGTGACAGGGCCCATACTCTCCAGTTTCTTTGTAGCCATCGCAGGGGCATCAGGTGTGTCCTTTGTTTCAGGAGGAAAAAGCTTGTACAAGACAAGCGGAGTAGCAAGTAGTGAAACAAGTGCTGGTAAGCTGGCAGCCTTGAACCAAGAAACCCAAGGGCTTGAAATTATCACCCCAAGTTCCTCCGCTAACTTAAGGCATAGCAGATTTTGAGCTGCGGCCGTTAAGAAAAGAGCACTAGAGTTACCAGCGGACTGTCATGTATCACACAAGACCGATACATAAGTGCATTATGACATAAATAACATATGTAAATAAGTCAAATGAATCGCAAAGCAATGAAATAGTAGAAAATCATCTTTTGTAATAAATACAGTGATTATCCTGTGGAACCAAAATATGGAAAAGATGCTGAAATCTTGTTTATCCATTGTTTAGTTCACAATCCAAAGCAAAAAACTTAATATCTAGAAACTACAGAGAGAGAGACAGCTTAAGATGACTTCCAAGCACTTTGCCTATAACTGCTGCCTAAACACTATACATTTTAGTTTCTCTTCAAACAAACAATCACACCTTTGGTCTAGTAATTTCAAAATTTCCCAGATGAAAATGTCAGACCAGGAAACTGTCTCAGCCACCTCAAATGAACGAGTAATCCGGTACTAGCCAGATTAAATGATGCAGGTGCTTGTTTGAGGGTAATTTGATAATAATCATTGTCAAGGGGCGTTTAGTACTACTAGAGCAACAAGCCATATCCAATGTAAAAACTGAGATTGCATTAACCAAGAATCAAATGCGCCTACAGTGGAAATGTAAGAAAAGACAGGAAAAGAAAAGGGGCACCTGAAACTGAGACATAAGGAGATAAGAACCAAGCTTTGATTTGGAGGCGTCGCCAGGAAAACTCCCGGCAGAGAGTGACAAAGACTTAATAATGGGCAAGAAAACACCGCCGGCCCTTGCAGTAGTACTGGGCATTGCCGGAGCAATAAGGGCCTCGCTGATGGTCAATCCATAAGACAACCCCAGAGTACTCTTCCCCAACCACTTGACAAAGTAGGTGGCAATGCGATCACCCAAACCCGTCTTCACGAAGCCGCGAGCGAAAAAGAAAGAAATCACAATCAGCCATATTACTTCACTGGTAAAAGCGCTGAAGGCAGCTGGAAACGTCAGGGTTCCGGAGACAATGGAGGTTGTGAGGCCCAGAAAAGCCCAAGCGCCGACGGGTAGGGGGCTGAGAACGAGGCCGGCGATGGTGGATAAGAAGATGGCGAGCAATTGCCACGCTTGTGCGGTGACTTCGACGGGTTTGGGGACCACGAAGCGGACGGCAAGGCCTATGGCGACTGAGAGCATCAAGGGGACGATTTTGGCGCCTTGAGTAGGAGGAGGAGGCGGTATGGTTTGAATTTGTTGAGGAGATTGAGAGGCATGAGTTCGGAAATAAGAGGCTCTTTTGTTTGGGGATGTGATGGGATATGAGGCTAAGAGAATGGGTGATCGGAGGGATGGGGATGGAAAGGCGATGGAGGGCGGGGATCTGAGGATTGGTTTGGAGCGGCGGACTAAGGAAGGGCGGGTAGAGAGGGACAAGGAGGAGGTGGAGAGGGCGAAGCTCTCCATTGTGAATGAGCAAGAGTTGTGTGTGTACTTCTCTTATGGAGCGGAGAATGCCAAGAGGGAAATACCGGATGACAAATAGACAACGGAGACTCAGACAAGTTAATTTGCGTACAATTTTTTTTTGAAATTCATCTATTTTTAAAGTTAGCCAAACTATTTTTATATTTTAAAATAAAAAAACGCCAAAATTTTAAAAAATATATATAGCTTTTGTTCAATTTTTTTTGATCAAATGTTTTTTTGTTCATGAAAGTCAATTAAGAAAAAAAATTAATTTTGAATCATTTATTCTTATAGTTCTATTTACATTTCTTATTCATTAAATAGTTAACATGTATTAATGTTTTGTATATAAAATCATGACTATTTAAATTTTAAATGACACAAAAATACGTATAACTACTAGAAATGACAAACACATATCTATATTTTTTCGTTCGTATTTTTATTACATCCCGAATAAAACACGTACGTATATTATTTTTAAATTTTCCATATCGATATTTTTTGGCCGAATTTTTAAACTATTCTAGAATATTCTGTTATGTGTGTCTTGGCCTTATGCAATTAGGATAAGGAATCCATATTTCCTATAGAGATAGGTTTACTAGTTATTTAAGGATATGTCCTATGTAATCCTCTATAAATAGAGGCACCTATCTATGAATAAAGTATATCTCTTTCACGATTCTTTATTCGCATTATTCTCATATTTCATCACGTTATCAGCAGCTCTTGAGTTGATAGCAACCTTAAACCCAAAAACATAAAACAAAAAGCCTTCAAGCCCTCTTGACTCCTCCTCCTCCTCCTCAAATTCCTTCTTCTTGACCCCTCCTCCTGCTGCTGCACCGCCGCCGCTTCCCGGCCGCTCATCAGCTGCCATTGGCTTCGAAATCATCTCGCCCAATTTCAAGACCCATCTGAGGTCACATTCTCAAGTCCTCTTCAAGCAAATTCTGAGGTAAGTTCAAAGCAAACCTAAACACTTTTCAAGTTCAATAACCACGGAGAGGATAAATCGGGTTCCTCCCTTCTTCTACACCATTAAATACTTGGACTTATGAAAATTGCAGGTTTTTAAAATCCCCAAATCGGGGTCACCTTTTTAGGACTGCCTCCCTTATGAGAGGCTCGAATGTTCGAATCCTTGAGAGAAAAATAAATTTGGACAAACCATTTAGCATCTTACCTTTTTACAAGGTCTTGAACAATTGCTAATGTCACATCCCAGTTCTAGAACCAATTTACGATCGGTTACTACCCAAGTTACCTTAATCTTTAACCATTTCGTAGTAACCGTTTTACCGTGAGAGGTCACAAAGTCGACTTTTCGTTAAGTCGGGAATTTGGAAAAACTTTCTTCACTGAAGTTGTAGAGGGCGTTGATACGAATCCGTAGACATGCTATGTGTCTTAATCGAAGTTCGTATGTGAAAGTTAAGGTCTAAAAACGGGAAGTTACTATTTTGAGAAACCCTATAAAAAGGGGAATTTACTGTAGATAGAAAGTGAAAAATCAGAAACTTACCGGACCCTCTCTCTCCTCTCCCCCGACAGAAACCTTGCCGGACCTTGTGCACGCCACAGCGCCGCCGTCCGGCCACCACTCGCCGCCGCACCGGTCCCAAAAGCTCGACCTCCGAGTCTACTTCATTCCTAAATAAGTTTTCCGACCTAACTCGCCGTAAATCGGGAGAAATTCTGATTTGTTCTTCGAGTGTACAGTGGTTGTTCTTGATCGAATTTCTCTCTCCCTATATCACTAATTGTTGAGTTCTTTATATGGATAAGATGTGTTTTAGAAGTACTATAATCCCCTAGAATTTGATAGCTTGGTTTGGAGTGTGCAGGGAGAATTGAAGGATTGAAGTTTTGAAGTGGAAATTTTCAGGTTTTTGGCCTTCGAGTTGAACTAGGAAGTTGTTCATATTAACGAGAGGAACAAACTGTGAAATTTTGGTGTCGATTGGAGGTGGCCGAAGTTTGGCTGGAATCCTCTGCCGGCGGGACCGCCACCTTTTGGGCAGTTTTTCTTGCCCATTAAATTGTAAAAATTAAGAGAATGCCATTGAAGGGCAGTTTCTAATTTTCTGGAGATTTATTCTTTACGTTTAGTATTTTTGAAGATTTGGATTTATTAATTGAATAAATAAATGACAACCAGTCATTTAGGAAGTACCGGCTAGACATGAGGGTGTAATTAAGGCTTTTTACGCTAATGGGGTATTTGAGGCCCACTCCCCATGTTTTTCTAGAGGTGGTTAAGGATGAACGTTAAGAGTAGAGATTTATTGCTGTTGCCCTTACTTTAAATGTGAGATTAAGACCTAATTATGTATTTTGAACAGGACATGGGGGAGCTCGAGTTGAGCAGCCTTCAGGTAGCCGGCAGACTTAGCGACATCTAGTGAGTGGACTTTTATTTTAAATTTAATGCATGCAATAGATTTTAAAAGTATTTTAAAATAAGTTTGAGTGAGTAAACAAATAACTGATTTACATAATTGAAAACGTATCTTTATACCTTCCTAAAAGTATATGCATTAAAAATTTTAAATGCATGCATCATATAGCAATTTCCAAAACAATAGTTTCAAATAATACAATCATGCAAATCTTCTGGCTCAAAAATCAATATATAAATAGAGAAGAGGGAAAAAAATATGAAGAAAAGTCATAAACCAATCTCATTGGTTAAAAAATACGATAAAAGAAGGGGGAAGAGGTTTCACCATACAATGAGCCTCCCAGGCTAGAGTCGACACCTTACCACTACCTCCATATCACTCCACCTACCTGGCTCTATAGTATCCAACGCTAATTAGGGCTATAGCAATAATATAAATGACAATCCTTTATGGTGAAATAAAACAAAATAAAACCGAAATCCATAAAAGACTATTCCTTGCAAATAAAATAGTGCATCTCATGCATCAGGTACAGTTCTCCGACCGTACTGAGAATATAAAAGTCATAATCAAATAATTTCCCAATATAATTATGAATTTCCTCCATGTCCCACATGCTAAACAATAATTGAAAATAAAATTCCGAGAAAAGGTAAAACCCTCTGTACCAGGGGTGACCGACTAATCCCTTTTTATCGACTTTTTAAAATTAATCTTCTTCTCAATTATTGATTTAACGTTTAGTTATCGACAATCATACTTGGTACTTAGACTTCTTTTAATCAACTTATCAGGTACCGAGTTATCGTATAATCATTCGGGAACTTAATATGAACGTCATACTCATATTTTAACTTGAATTGGCATAATTATGAAACCCTTCGATATTTTGCAAATACCGAAACTCAAATATTACTTTTTCCATTAATATCAATTAAGACTTCTCCAGTCAACCTTTTCCTTGATTTTGACTAAGATTCCTTTTCATTTAAAGATCTGATTGGCTTATTTTAACCGATCGACCATGATCGATTTTTATTTTTACCGGTCAACAGTTCAAAAATGGGAACTTTCCAAAAATAGAAAGTTTCCCAATATGGAAACTTATTTTTTACGGCTTTTCCGTAATTACTCGTTTTATGATTTAACAAAACTCTACGTTTTCAAATTTAATAGGGAAGCCGATTTCTACCTCTTCGGCATTATGCCGGAATCTTCTGATGCTTCGCCGGATTCCGACAACTGGCTGGAAAAACGGCCAGTCTCCCCGAACCTCCAAAGTTCCAAATTATGGACCAACAGAAATATAAATGATTTCAGCCATTGAACCAAATAAAAATAGCAACACAACAACTAAAATCCTAAACCTCACCTTTCATCCATCAACTAGAACCACCGCTTAATCAAGAAGGACAAGCAGCCTTCTGCCTTGACCTTAAACAGCCACAACAGTTTCACAAATCAACAACCTCACAAGTAAGACAAACAACATCACTCTCAATGCTTACAACATCAACAAAACATCGAAATAAAACCTCTAACCAACACCATCACACCGAAGTTACAACACAAAGACAAAGAGTTAGAGGTTTACCTTATGCTCCATCCAAATCGAAAGCCAGCAACCCAAAAGACTCGACATAGAAGCTATGCTGATTGGCAGCTTTAACCACACCTCAATCAACAACAACAACTCGAAAATTAATTACTCATATACAAAATCACACTACACAGTCACAATCCAGACATCAAACCGAGCAAAATAGAGATTCCTCACCTTGCTATAAACCTCATCAGAGTTGTGTTCATAACCAGCACATTTTGTCTCTATAACACATCCAAAACCATTGTCTCCTTCTGAAACAATAGCAGCTGCCTGCAAAGCTCCCATCAGCAGTCGTTATGCTTGCTTGAGCTCAAGAAACTTGCTAGAGACGACAGATAAACATTGCCAGAATCATTGATAACCTAGATGAGTCGCCAACACATGAAAAGGCAGCTGTCATATCCCGATCCTAGAATTATTTTACGGTTGGTTACTTTGGTCTTTTACCATTTAAAGTGACTGTTTAACCGTACAATGATCGTAAAGTTGACTTTTTATTAAGTCGGAATTTGGGAAAACTTCCTTCTTGAAAGTTGTAGATGGCGTCGTTACGAGTTCGTGGACACGTAGCACACTCAAATCAGAGTTCGTATGGGAAAGTTATAAACAAAAATGTAAAGTTACTGTGCGGTAAAATGGCTATATAGGAGTTACCGGGGTAAAAAATCAGATTTTTCACCCGGCTCTCTCTCCTCTCCCCGACGGAAACCTCTGCCGGAACTTTCGGCCGCCACAGCGCTGCCGTCCAGCCACCAATCGCCGCCGCACCGGTCCCAAAAGATCGGCCTCCGAGTCTACTTCATTTCTAGGTAAGTTTTCTGACCTAACTCGTCTTAAATCGGGAGAAATTTCGATTTGTTCTTCAAGTGTACAGTGTTTGTTCTTGATCGGATTTCTCCCTCCCTAGATCACCATTTGTTGAGTTCTTTATATGTTTAGGATGGGTTTTAGGAGTACTATAATCCGCTAGAATTTAGTAGCTTGATTCGAAGTGTGTAGGGAGAATTGAAGGATTGAAGTTTCGAATTGAAATTATTTCGGGTTTACTGTTCATCACATTTTTGACCTAGTTAGAGGCCGAATTGGCATTCGAGTTGAACTAGAAAGTTGTCCCAAATGATAAGACGAAGCTACTGGTAAAATTTGGTGGCGATCGGAGGTCGCCGGAATTTTGGCCGGAATTTCTGCCATAGTAATTCCACAAATTACTATGTGTGAACCTAATGTCAAGTGAATTATTAAAGAAAGTCCGTATGTTACGGTTGGGTAATCGAAATTAAATCTATTTGTTGAAAAGTTGTTAAAAGAAAGGAACTTGATCAACACGTGGTCAAATAGGATTTCCTAGTCAAACTTGGAAAAGACCAAGTCAACGATGGAATGACTAATATATTGGTTTAGTTATAGTTTCTGGTCGAACGTGAGACGGGCTCGACTACGTGGTTAGTTCGAGGTTTCCGCTCGAGGAGCTTTCCGAGCAGGAAGAAGGTCGCAATGAGTACTGTGAGTGGACTTTATTTTTAAATATAATGCATGCCATAGACTTTAATTAGTTTCTCCTGTATATGCGATTTCCTCCATTTTATGTTTTACGGTGATTTTGGAAAAATGGAAATTTTAATACTTTTTAAAGATAATTGAGCCGGGAAAGAGGTTCATACATTTCCCGTGATTTTAAAGGATTTTCCCTAGATTTGTGTTATTGTTATCACCGTTTTGGAATTATGGAGGGGGATGATTTTAAAAGGAGAAACTTGGCTCTTGGATTTAAGTGTTTTAAAGTAAAGGCAGAGAACCAGTTTTGGGTTCCTGGAAATGTTTTAAATCCAATGTATTTGGGGTAAAGTCATGGGAGATTTGACTTGGGTGTCGGTTTATTTTCCCACAAGGTTTTTAAAGGATTTTAAAGGATAAGGATATATGTATTGCATGCTAGCATGGACCCTCTCCAGATGGAGTTGGTACCCTCCCGGATAGTAGCAGGTCGAGACCCTCTTCTGTGGTAGCTGGTCAGTATGACCCTCCCGGATAGTAGCAGGTCGGGACCCTCTTCGGTGGTAGCTGGTCGGTTGGACCCTCCCGAATAAAGCGGATCAGGGGACCCTCTCCGATGAGCTGGTCAATAGACCCTCTCGTGGTAGAGCAGGTCGGTTTTCTCGTGGATGAGGTTAATACCCCACATTTAATTATGGATTTGAGCCAAGAGATTTACTTTAATGATTTATTTAATCATTGTCTATTGGTTACGTGTATGCGGATTTTTTTGGAAAACTAACGGAGGAGCAGTAAAAGATGTTTATCTTTTATTCTTTTATTTTTTTCCATTCACGCTAACGTATTGTTTTTAAATGCTCTTCCCTGGGCCCTTCATTTTTAAATGCCCAGTGGTGCAGGGTTCTTGAGCGGTGGTCGCTCGCGTACAAGAGTCGAGGCATAGTCGATCAATCCGTTGCTGCTTGCAAATTCATTAGGGTAACTTCCGTGTAGACTGCTCTGTCTAACCCAGCTTAGCTAGTTAAATATGTTAGAGAGCAGGATGACTTCATGAGTTAGGGATTGTCTTTAAATACTCATGGAAGTGCTGAGTGGTATGTGGGAAGGGTTGGCCATTTCAAGGGGGTTTCGGTAAGAAGTTCCCTTACGGGGGTCCCCGCAAGATTTACTTCAGGTTAAAGGGTTTTAACCCGGGGTGGCTCTTGACAGCAGCGGTATTCATCCTCCATCAATCTCTCTCCTCGATAGCCAAATGAGTGATTTGGATTGGGTTACATAGAGAAGAGGAAGACAAACATTTTGATGGGAGTGACAGGACCCACCCCAGGTTAAACCCCTTTAACCCGAAGTAAATCCTGCGGGGACCACCTCAAGGGAACTTCTTACCGAAACCCCCTTGAAATGGCCAACCCTTCCTACTAAACTAACTAAACCGGGTTAGTCAGAGCAGTCTACAGAGATGATTACCCCAAAGAATTTTAAGCAGCAACGGAATGATCGACTATGCCTCGACTCTCGTACGCGCTCGACCTCCTCTCAAGAACCCTGCATCACTGGGCATTTAAAAACGAAAGGCCCAGGAGAGAAACATTTAAAAACTGTTAGAGTGAGTGGACGAAAAATCAAATATAAAACTCTATTTCTTTTAATGCTCTCCCAAAAATGTTTTGATTTAAACATCATTTATGCATGCCCACAAATACCAAATATTCCACAATTGCAAGATAAGATAAACAAGGATTATGGGAAGAGAAATGTTCTCAAACATAATAAGTCTGACCTCTCAGACTAGGGTCGGAGCTAAGAGCTCTAGTAGCGCCCTCACGCTACTCTATGCTAGCTATATAAAATAATACGGTCAACCCTTGAAATATCAACCTGACCTCTCAGGCTTGTCTGTCCTCTCAGACCAGGGTCGGAGCTAAGAGCTCTAAATAAAAGGATAACGGTCAACCCTTATAATATCAACCTGACCTCTCAGGTTTGTCTGTCCACTCAGACCAGGGTCGGAGCTAAGAGCTCTAAATAAAATGATACGGTCAACCCTCATAGTGCACTACGTAGTTTGCCTGACCTCTCAGGCTAGGGTCGGAGCTAAGAGCTCTAGTAGCGCCCTCACGCTACTCTAGCTAGCATATTTATTGGTCAACCCTTAAAATGAATATTCATAACAATACATTAATCAAATTCTCTTCCCAAACAAATAATTAAAACAACTCCTTGTCATATATGCATAAATCCACTCTCCAACAAAATCTCGGGTTCAATTCCATTCAAATGACGGGCCATCCCCGTTATTAACCATTTTCAGAAAGAAATAGCAAATTGGAGGAATAATGGTAAATACGTATAAGCATAAAAATCAAGAAAACCTTTAACCGAGGTTCCCGCTAAACTTTATCCAAATAACACCTCCAAGAACCCGAGAAAATACAATTCTCGAAAACGATCATAAAAACCATGCAATTAAATCGATAATTAAGGCATGCATTTATTTAAAATAATATGTCCACTCACAGTACTATTGCGACCTTCCCGCTCGGAAAGCTCCTCGAGCGAAACCCTCGAACTAACCGCGTAGTCGAGACCGTCTCACGTTCAACCAGAGACTGTACAAACAACCCAAAACATTAGTCATTTCATCGTTGACTTGGTCTTTTCCTAGTTTGACCAGGAAATCCTATTTGACCACGTTTGACCAAATTCCTTTCTTTTTAACAGCTTTTCAACATCACACTTATTTCCGATTATCGACTCGAAGTTTGGTTTCCGTTTACGCCACTTTAGCATAAGTATTTATCTCTTTACTTATTGTGAGTCGATACGTCGATAATTAAATTATCCGATTGTCTTTCCACGATTAACTTGACAATTCCGTTAAGAGGAGTCAACATCTCCCTCAACCACTAGAGTGGTCAACATATTATAATTCCCAAATTTCCCTAATTAACTTCACAACCTTTAACTTGAATTCTACATTTTCTTTAACCTTTTCAACCCGATTTAACATCTTCTCATAAATGGAAACCTTCCAAAAAGGGAAAGTTTCCCAAAATGGAAAGTTTCCTAAATTGGTAAGTCTTCCTTAAAATGGGAAGTTTCCCAAAATGGAAACTTCCTACTTATGTCTAATTTTCCGTAAATGTCTCAATTACGAATTAACTGACACTTTTTGACTCAAAGCTTAACAGGAATTCGATTCCTACCTCTTCGGCATTCAGCCGGTTTTACCGTATCACCGGAATCTTCGCCGGATTCCGGTAACTCGCCGGAATTTCGCCATAGCCTCCCCGTTTCCTCCGAGTCACCAAGTTACGACAATATGTAGGAAAAACAACAGCAATTCAGTCACACCAACAACAACACAGCCACAAGAACAAATCAAGCAGCAGCTTCAACCATTAACACGGGAAAATACTGAACCTTACCCACTGCTCGTCCAACTCGGACCTGAGCACAGTGCCTCCTCTGCCTCCCCTTGTCCAACACTCGAACTTTGAAGCTCCACAGCAGCCCTGCCTCCTCCTCGGCTCCTTCCTCTTTTGTTCTTCCCTCTGCCTGCTCTCATTTTCACAACCCCATCACCATCTCCACTCCTTCCTCCTCTGCAGGGACAGAGACCACCATAAACGACGGCGACGGCGACGATACCAGAACTTCCAGACCCATGGCCGGCCGGAGAGGAAGGAAAACCGACAAGGAGACCGGTTTAGGGCTAGGAGTTGACTTTCGAATTGGAGAGGAGAGTGAGTGGATGGGGAAAAGATGACCATGGATGGAGAGAGGAGACAGAGGCGAACTCAGCAGTGGTGGCGCGACGGCCAGGCGCGGGCTGACGCGGCGGCGACGGCGGCTGGACGGCGGGACTGTATCAGACCTTCTCGGTCTATCTCTCTGCCTCTCTCTCTCTTCTCTCGACAATAATGAGAGAAAGAGAAGAGATTGGTTGGTATATAGTTAGATCCAATGGTCCAAAATGCTAGTTGAGATCAAAGGCCACGATTGAATGTGGGGTTTTAAAATCAGAAAATAATAATTTAGAAATTACCAAGGACTTTGGAAATTCGTAAGAAATAGACGGAATCTCCGAAAAATAATCCGAAAATACCGGGAGACTCGTGTCGATAGGTACTACAACATCGAGTCATCAATTCAGGTATTTGGAGTACTTATAAAAACTCGAAAATTAACTCGAGCGATAACTTATCGAATTACCGATCGCAAGTAAAAGTCCTCGGTAACTCGTGAATCTCTGTAAAAGGTAACTTTTATTAACTTCAAAAGATTCGGGGTGTGACAGGGAGACTCGAGCCTTACGACGGCTGGAGTTAGCGACGCCGTGCCATAAATGGTAAAGGTGACGAAGAGGAGAAAGAGAAAGAGAAAGAGAGAGGTTTGGGCTCAGGTCAACACCCTAGTTGGCTTTTGACTCAGGTCAACGCCCGAGTTGGCTTTTGACTCAGGTCAACTCCTCTCTTCCCTTTTTATACTTGAATCAACGGTTGAGATCGAATCCCTAATCGATCCAACGGTCAAGATTAAGTGGGTAGAAACATTGTAAAATTTGAGAAACAAGGGTTGAGATGGTTATAGTAAAATTTGATTTGGTAATTAAAAATTACCATGAACTTTGAAAAATCATAGAAAATAGTTCGATGCTTCGAAAAATATTCCGAACACACCGGTGAACTCGTGTTGATGTGTACTTCAACACCGTGGCTTCAAACAAGGAATTTAATAATTCAATAAAAACTCAAAACTAACTTGAATGTTAACTAGCAAAGTTACCAAACACGGTTATGACTCTCAATAACCATTATGGACTCAATAAAAGGGTAAGTTTTTAGGTACGAGGCGTTACATCTATATTCAAAACAAATCACCCTCAAACTCCTGGAGTCACTCTGCTCCCAACTCTACACTAATACCCATAACACAAACATTATGTAACACCCCGTACCTAAAAGTTACATTTTCACAGAGGTTTACGAGTTACCGAGGGCTTTTAACTGCGACCGGTAAATTATAAAGTTATTGCTCGAGTTAATTTTTGAGTTTTTCTAAACTCTTCAAATTCCTCATTTAATGACTCGATGTTGTAGTACGTGTCGACACGAGTCTCCTGGTATTTTCGGTTTATTTTTCTGAGCTTCCGTTATTTTCTATGAATTTCTAAAGTTTCTGGTAATTTTTAATTACCATTCCGGTAAATAATTTTTTCACCCAACTAACTTGGGCCGTCAGATCTTTTTCTCATTAGATCTCGGCCGTCCGTGTCCCTATATAAAGGGTGGACCTGTCAGACATGATCAAAGGACCAACTCGGGGTCAACCGAGCCCAGACTAGTCATCCTCTCTCTCGCCTTCTCCGATTATCTCCACTTGATGCCGGCAAATTTCACCACCACTTGACGGCAGACCATCACAAATCTCTTCCTCTCATTCTCCTCTACAAAGCTCAGTCACTCAATCCGACATTTATCAATCGATGACGGAGATCACCGGAGGAGGACGGCGACTGTCCTCAACGAAAATCCGGCGACTCAGGCGGAGGTTTGACGAATTGAAGGTATTTTCTTGCTCCTCTTGTCTTTCCCCTCCTTCCTATGCTTCTGCAAGTCGAGATTGAGCCTATTCGGGATTACCCCTTCTTCTCTGTTTTCTGTTCTTCGAGTTTCTTCACAGGGGCGGTTGGGAGTGGAAACTGAGGTGTTGTGGGGAGGTACTGAAGATGGTGGTGCATGGGGCATGAGCTGGGGAATTTAAGAATTGAAGGAGGAAGAAGAAAAGTGAAGGGTTAGCCGAGAGGGAGAGAGATTGTGACACTGGGTGCAGAGGTCACTTCCGGTGAGTCTCGAAGTTGGTGAGCAGAGGTAATAATTGTTGTCTAATTCTGGGTGTTGGTGCGTGGCTTGGTGCTATTTGGATGATAAGAACTGACTTTGGTTTCATTAAAGGGCAGGAGGAGTAGGAGGAGCAGAGAAGCCATCTCGACAGTGAGCAGTGGAGTTCTGAGTGTGAAGAGTATTGTA
Organism: Comarum palustre; assembly: GCA_951800085.1. NCBI lineage: Eukaryota > Viridiplantae > Streptophyta > Magnoliopsida > Rosales > Rosaceae > Comarum > Comarum palustre. The sequence goes on along the minus strand of OX637579.1, from coordinate 8,623,524 downwards.
AGGGCAGTTTGCTTCTTCTAGGATCGAAGGGTGAATCCCTTAATCGAGAAAGAGTTTGATCTTATGGTTGGGTTGATTACTAGGAGTCCTGTGTATGTTTGAAATGTGTTGTTGTGGTGATTAAATCGTGTTGTTTTGTTTGTCCGCATGTCGTAACTTGGAAACGAGGAAAACGAGGAGGTTATAGAGAAATTCCGGCAAGTTACCGGAATCCGGTGAGGCAGTAAATCTGACAGAATGCCGAGAGGTAGTCTTCGAATCCCTTCAAAATGTGTTGTTTCCGTCAAATAGAGTTAATGGCCGTAATTGAGAACTTTCCATCTTGGGAAACTTTCTATTTCTAGAAATTTATTATTAGAGTTGGTAATTTAGAAGCCAGGGTTAAAGAAAATGGGAAAGTTAAAGTTAAAAGAAAAGTCAACCTTAGTTAACTGGTTAAAATAAGCCAGTTGGATCTTTAAATGAGAATCTGGTCAACTCAGGAATCTTTGTCAAAAATCGAGTTGAACGTTGTATTAATTTAGATAATTTCATACTCAATTTATCGACTCATAAATTAGTGATTCAGTTTGAACCGTGGATTGGGTGTCCATAGTAATTCAACAAAATTACTATGTGATAACCCAACCTCAAATGAAATAGTAAGGATAATCGATACGCAAAAGGTTACGACATCGGAAACTAAATGTTGAGTCGATAATCAGAAATAGTTCTATTTGTTGTTAAGTCTTTGAAAAGAAAATTGGTTAGTCAACTCTTGGTCAAATTATGATTTTCTAGTCAAATTAGGAAAAGATCAAGTCAACGGTAGTAAAACTAATTTGTTGGATTAACTGTACAGTTTATGGTTGAACGTGAGACTGTTTCGTCCTTGTGGTTATTTCGAGTTTGCGCTCGAGGGTCTTTCCGAGCAGTGAGGAGGTCGCATTAAGTACTGTGAGTGGACCTTTGTTTTGAATTAATGCATGTCGTTTTTGTTTTTGCTAAACAAGATGATTTTTATTGACTTAATGAGCCGGTGGGGCCGGGAAGGAGGGTTGCTCCCCTTCCGTAAGCCCTTGTGTTATGTCGGTTGAATTTATGTCATGTTGATTAAATTTGAAGTGCATTGTTTTATGGCCATAGTTTTGAGGACGGTCAGGGAACCGTGCCTTATGCATGAGATGCATGTTTTAATATACGGGGGAAGAGTCATATAATAATGACTTTTCATATTTGCTTGTTTTCATCACCATGAAGGGTCGTCTTATATATATAGATGCTAGCTAGCTATACATCCCCCTCACTTTGGAAGTAGAGTGGGGCAATAGTAGCCCTAGAGGGTTTCGACTCTAGCCTGAGAGTCTCTTTGTTATGGTGGAATCTCTCTGCCATGAAGGGTCATCGTATTACTTAGTAGCCTTAAAGGTTCCGACCCTAGTCTGGGAGACTCTCCGTCATGGTGAAACCTCTTCCCCTATTTTTAATACATAGTTCTAAGCCAATGAGATTGGCAAGTGATTTTATGTTTGTTTTTGTCGAAACGATTATTTGAGATTCTTTCCCGACGAGGCATGCATATGGATTTTCAGGAAATTCAAAGGGAGAACATAAACTGATTACTTTTCACACGCCTGGATATTCTTTTTGTCCACTCACCCTGACGTTGTGTTTTTAAATGTTTTCCCCTGGGCCCTTCGTTTTCAAATGTCCAGTGTTGCAGGGTTCCTGAGAGGAGATCATGCGTACTGAAGACGAGGCATAGTCAAACCATTCTGTTGTCACTTTTTAGTCTTTTTAGGTTTTGCTTCCATGTAGAATGCTCCGAATACCCTAGTATAGTGCTTAATGGTATTTGATTGTAGAAGTGTTTCGTCGGTTAGCCGGTAGGGTTGTCCATTTCAAAGGGGGGTTTCCAGTAAAAATTTCCCTTGAGGTGGACCACACAGGGTTTACTTCGGGTTAATTGGGTTAACTCAGGGTGGGTCCGGACACATTAAATTAATAATAATATCAATGGTCATCAGAGAAATTCTAACAAGGAATAATAAAGATATATTAGAGAATAAAAAAAAATTTGTGTGACTGTGCCTCAACTCCGTGTACGCCCAACCACAAATAAGTAGTCTGCAATCTGAGCATTTGAAACCGAAAGGCCCAAGAAAAAACATTTTAGAAACTTTAAAGTGTGATAGGAGCATAAAATGCGACATTCTTAATATGTTATTACCTCCATTTGTATCTTATTTATCTCTTATTGTCGTAGATTAGAGTCATAATTTAGAATCGAGAGTTTTTGGTAGAGTTGTTGTAAAACATGTTTAACATAGAGGAGTAATGTAGAAAATTGTCAAAACCCGATTAGTGGAGTCTTAGAGATGTTTTGATGATTCTGTGAAACTTTTACATTTTCATAAATTGATTTAACTTCTCTCATACTTAGGTAACATGTAGAAGAGTTTATGGGAGAAAGAATCAAGAGAATCGGAGCTATGGAAGGCAACAACATCAAAAGGGCCGAGAGCAACAAAAGCACGAATTTTTTGGGCCTATCATCTAACTTCAAAAATTTCTCCACGACAACTCACAAGGAATTAGAAGATGTAGCATATATGTACGGAAAGCTATATGAGTTTTGTTTCTGGAACATTTGGAATCGCAGCAATCAAAGTTCTGAGGACGGAGTTATGATGGAAACAATGGCAGGAGGTCAGTCTTCCGAAACAGGGCAGCTTATTGCTACCGAGAGAAAGTGTTCCTGATGGACCTAAGGAAGCAAAGCAACCGATCCATGAAGCCTAGTCCATGAAAGAAGTCCAATGACGAGTCCAATAAAGAATTAGTAGTCCAAAATTTGGCCAAAGAAGCCTCTAGAATCTCCAAGTCTTGTTGACCAAGCAAACCAAGTTCAAGAAGGAAAACCTAAACCTATTTGGTTTAGAACATATGGCTGCCGACCCTATATGTATATTCCTCTATAAATAGGCTTGTACTTAGACAGAAAAACATCATCACTACCTTGCCATTACATAGCCGAAATTCTACCAAACCTTATACAGAAAAATACTTAGCCGATTCATCCACCATAAGTCATACAAATCACTCAATCTTTCCACCGAATTCCCCACACTTGCCGAATCTTTCAAGGTTGTAAGAGTGTGATTTTCTCATGGCTTTTTGTATTATTTTCTGTATAATTTCTAATTTTATGATTATATACTTTTTGATTTTGGTTTTATTTATCAAACATGGGTTTCAAATTTCTTTGTGATCTTTGATTGTTCTATGTTTTGATTTGTAACTTCTTGAACATATGATGATTTCGTGATTTAGGTTTAGGGGCAGTAGCATGTTCTTATGTATTCTTGATTTCTAATTGATTAATTGTCATGAATTCGTGCATCTAAATCAATCCTTGAGGCTGCCTTGGTCATGGCTGTCCTTCGGGTGCGGTTTCATCTACCATAATAATATTAGATCGATTCATATGCAAAGTTGTCTTGGTATTTGTTATTAACTTAGGGCAGATATAATTTTGATAATTTGCATGCTAATAGGATGAGTGACGCCATGCCTTAGATCATGTTTCTGATTGACTCTTGTGTTTAAGTGTTTTCTTGTTTAATCTCTACGCAACGTGTCTTTAAATGAGTTAACATTCATGTTTAGGATGAAGCGCAAAGATGGTTCTAAATACTTGAGAAGTCTTAACGATTAGACAACCGCAACGGCCCATTAGAATCGAAATTGGTTAGTGTCTAGGATAATTTGAACGTTGTTGCCCGGCCTTGCATGAAGTTGTTATGTGTTCTTGATGATTTTTTTTGTGTTATGTGTTGCATGAGTATGTTGATCACTTGTATATAGTAGCTTAGGTTTTTGTTTTCTTTTTGGTTTTTGATTTTCATCAACCTTCTATCCCCTGTTTTCTTGTATTTTATTTCCATATCAAATGAACTCCGATTCCCCTGACATTTTGTACAGTTGTTCATATGTGTGTCTAATATATCCCTGTAAATTTTGGTAATTTTTTAAGTAGTTTAGGTTAGGTTTTTATTTAGGTTTTCGACTGTTGCTCGTTAGAAACAATAGTCACTTCTGTAATTTCTTTTTAGTTTGTAAAAATTGTTAATAATTGTTGTGTCTATACTAAAGCTTGTGTTTGCAAGGTACCCTCAATCCCCGGCCCTATACAATACCATACTTGCCTTACGCTACTAACGATAAAAGGGTTTATTTGATGCATGACACGCTCCCAAACTGGGGCACGACAACTAAACCCTTTTTAACGTTTATAGTATAACAGTAAGTAGGGGTCGATACGACCGGGGACTTAAGGGGGGCTCCTGCATTCAAATTCATGATAATATTAGTATAAAACAAAGATTATTTACATATTTACAAGGATTAAACTGGGGGTTTTGATTTGGGTTTCTATCACTCCTACTAAAAATAAATCAAACTATAAATACATACAAATGATCGATTCATTCAACACATCAACAAAGAGAGAAAAACTCAAAATATGAGCACATATTAAAATTACATTTTAATCTTAACAATCTGAAACTTGTCAACTTCACACCCTAGAAACAATCTCAAGACACAAGCCTACGAGGTCATTGCATCTTATAGTTCTACTTTTATACTTAGCACAGAACGTCTAGAACTAAGAATTTCATGAGAACGCCTACATGAATCATTAAGATCTATAGAACGAGATTGAATAAAACCATGTTATGAACGTCACAACATTAAATTAAATAGTCTGCGTTTCCAGCCACTATGACATAGCTTCCATCACTTGCGATTCATACTTACCTACGCGGCTTAACATGGAATCTGACGATAGTTAGAATGCATTCTAACTTTATAGCTACTAAAACAAAAACGCATTTTTTCTAACTTATGCACTGACAAGAACAGATTTATTAAAGCATCATAAACATAACTTCAACATGCTTTACAAATATAAGAAATTTACTAATAACAAAACAATCGTAACAAACATCTAATTCCTATAATGAAAACTGAATCTATGTTCTTAAAATTATAAAGAAAACTAAACAAAGATAGAGACATAATTTACACTTTGATGATCTTCAAGAAGCTTGATGATGAAGAAAAGGTGCTATGGCTTCAAGGCTCCAACTCTCTAAGGCTGCCGGGCTTGAGAAACGTTCGTCAAGGCTTCGCAAAGGAAGGAAAGAGGTTGGCATAGCTGCTATGCTATTTCTCTAAGGTTTTGTGTGAATGAATGATGGAGAATTATGAAGCAAATGAGCCTTTATATAGTGTTGATGAATTATTCTTAGCCCTTGATTCAATTTTGATCCAATGGTCCAGATTTTTATTCATCTTGGACTTTGCTTGTGACTCATCACTCATCTTGGACTTTGCTTGTGACTCATAGCTCATCTTGTACTTTGCTTGTGGCTCATAGCTCATCTTGGATTTTACTTGTGACTCATCAGTTATGACACCTTGCTCCATTGATTCCTAATTGAATTAGGATTCCTAGTTGAGTTAGGTTTCCCCAAACAATTAGGATTCCTCTAATTTTTCCGTTTTAGCATTCTTTTCTCCTTTTGAGCCCATTTATGCCTCTACAATAAAAACATATCAGAAATGATGTTACTAAGGAAATAACTTCACTAAATAGGGTAGGAAAACAAATTAAGAACATGACATATTATGCTTCTATCAATTCCCCCACACTTAGCTTTTGCTAGTCCATATATGAAATTGTGGATGGTATAAATTTAGCAACACTTTTCCCTCAGGATCCGTTGCGGGAAAGGGATAATCTAGAACTTCGAGTTGTAAATTATATACTTTGTGGCGAAATCAAGCTAATAAGATTCATAAATAAAAACTCTAATGCCCCTACAACGTCTCAAAGATCTCAGAATTAAAAACATTGAAACTCTTCCTTAATTAAGATTCACTCTCTGAACTTTCGTGAGTTAATTGTCACGGTTAATCACATAGAACATGTAAGACTTGGATGAACAATAGTGATGGTTAAGCTCAACATATTTCAGATAAATAATTATTCATAACTCACAAGGATATGCACTCATTCTTTTTCAACTTAGATTTTATGGCTCGCTTAACTATGCAAGATAAAAAAATTTGAGAAATTTTGAAAAGCTTACATAGAAAAGATGTCTTTCAACCTCAAGAAAGAATATGATAATATGCACAAATGAACCAAAAACCATAAGCTCAATTCTTGTGAAAAACTCCACAGATCATAGGCTGCTCATTTCATGGATTGAGAAAGAATTTCAATAGGTGTAATTGTGGCTAGGCTAGGGGTAAGAATTTAATGAACTAAGATCAACAAAATCTCTACCTTTATCCTTTAAATCCTCCCCCACACTTGTTTCTCAGCCATACTTCCATATGAACCTAAAAAAACATACTCTACTAGATCTAAAAGATAAAGGTAGAGATTTCTATTACTAAGTGTAGGCTCAAAGGGGTTAGACAAATTAGTGTGCAGCACACAGAAAATGGGACATAGGTTGATATTTGGCTTTAGTAATCATCCTAAAAAATTCCTTCTTTTCATTTCCAAGATTAGAGCATATAATGATTATAAGTTTTGAAATCCACAAGAATGAGTTCTAGCATTCTAGAGTTCATTAAAAAGCTATGACATGTATCAATCAAAAGAAAGAAAGAATGAAGTACCAATAATAGCCAAGAATTGAGAGATTTTTCAATAAACACTCCAACGAATGTGGCACAAATATAGGCTCAAAATCTCACTTAGGTTACGAAAGTTACGAACCATATCCACTACATACCACATGCTTTCAACTCATTGCAATTAACCAAAGAAAAATCAAGCTGAGATCATCTTAATCTTGTTGTCATTTCAAAATTATCAATTTTGAGATCATCTTACTTTGGTCTTTTACCATTTAAAGTAACCGTTTAACCGTACAATGATCGTAAAGTTGACTTTTCGTTAAGTCGAGAATTTGGGAAAACTTTCTTCATAAAAGTTGTAGAGGGCGTCGTTACGAGTTCATGGACACGTAGCACAATCTAATCAGAGTTAGTATGAGAAAGTTATAATCAAAAATATAAAGTTATTGTGCGGTAAAATGACTATATATAGGAGTTACCGGGGTGAAAAATCAGATTTTTCACCTGGCCTCTCTCTCCTCTCCGGACGGAAACCTCTGCCGGAACTTTTGGCCGCCACTCCCCTCCCCACCGGTCCAAAAGATCGGCCTCCGAGTCTACTTCATTCCTAGGTAAGTTTTCCGACCTAACTTGCCGTAAATCGGGAGAAATTCCGATTTGTTCATCATGTGTACAATGATTGTTCTTGATCGAATTTCTCCCTCCCTAGATCACCATTTGTTGAGTTCTTTATATGGATAGGATGGGTTTTAGGAGTACTATAATCCCCTAGAATTTGGTAGCTTGATTCGAAGTGTATAGGAAGAATTGAGGATTTGAAGTGTAAATTTTCGGGTTTATTGTTCATCAAGTATTTGACCTAGTTAGATGTCGAATTGGCCTTCGAGTTGAACTAGAAAGTTGTTCCAAATGACGAGACGAAGCTACTGGTAAAATTTGGTGGCCAGAATTTCTGCTGGAGGCCGCTGTCGGCGACGGAGCTGGCGGCCGTGCTGCCACTTTTTAGACAGTTTTCATGCCCATTAAATAGTATATATTGTGAGAAGTCTATGGTTTAAATTTGGTAATTTTTGGAGGAGTTTTGGTTAGGTTTTGGAATTTTCTAGTTTAGTATTATTGACGGATAATTAAATATTATTCTGACCATCGATTATTGCCGGATAAGGTTTAAGAATTATTTTAAGGACTCCTAAGTTATTGGTGAAGGTCGGAGATTTTTAGTTGACAATTTGAGAAATGTGAAGCCGATGAGCGAGCTGTACGCTTTTAAATGTGTACGCTCGTCAATTTTCTCTACAGAAAATTAATATTAATTATGGAACAGGACGCGAAGAGGCTCATGTTGTGGAGACTTGGATTGAGCAGAATTCAGGTTGTCGTCAAGCTAAGGCCTCAGTCTGTGAGTGGACTTTTATTTTAAATTTAATGGATGCAATAGATTTTATTTAGTTTCTCCTTTATTTATGAATTTCCTCCATTTTAAGTTTTATGGTGATTTTGGAAAAATGGGAATTTAATACTTTTTAAAGATAAGTGAGCTGGGGAAGAGGTTCCTACATTTCTCATGATTTTAAAGGATTTTCTTGGAATATGGTTTTTAATTGTTATCACCATTTTTTGTTTTGGAGGGGGATTATTTTTAAAAGGGGAAACTAAATTTAAAATATTAAAAGGGCTCTTGGATTTAATGATATTAAATTAAAGTCAGAGAACCGGTTTCGAGTTCCTGGAAATGTTTAAAATCCAATGTATTTGGGGTAAAGTCATGGGAGTTTTGACTTGGTTTTCGATATATTTTACCACGAGGTTTTAAAGGATTTTCAAGGATATGGTTATATGTATTGCATGCGAGCATGGACTCTCTCCAGATGGAAATGGTACCCTCTCTGGATAGTAGCTGGTCTGACCCTCTTCGGTGGTAGCTGGTTAGTAGGACCCTCCCGGATAGAGCAGGTCAGGACCCTCTTCGGTGGTAGCTGGTCGGTTGGACCCTCCCGAATAGAGTGGGTCATGGGACCCTCTCCGATTGAGCTGATCAATAGACCCTCTCGTGGTAGAGCTGGTCGGTTGTTTCTCGTGGTTGTGGTTAATACTCCACATCTTTAATTATGGATTTGAGCCAAGAGATTTATTTTATGATTTATTTATTCATTTCCTATTGGTTGCGTGCATGTGAAGTTTGGAAAATCAAAGGGAAAGCATGAAAAGATTTTTACCTTTTCATATTTGATTTTCGTCCACTCACGCTAATATTGTTTTTAAATGTTTTTCCCTGGGCCCTTCGTTTTCAAATGCCCAGTGTTGTAGGGTTCCTAAGAGGAGGTCGCGCTTACCAAAGTCGAGACATAGCTAATTAATCCGTTGTTGCTCACTTAGTGTTTTAGGTATAACTTCCATGTAGACTGCTCTGATTTCCCCAACCATGTTAGTGGAACAAGATAGTAAAGCGTAGTTGTGACTTGGGGAGCAGGATGGCTCCAGGAGTTGGGGGTTATTTAAATTATTCATGGAAGTGCTGAGTTGGTTTGTAGGAAGGGTTGTCCATTTCAAGGGGGTTTCGGTAAGAAGTTCCCTTGAGGTGGTCCCCGCAGGATTTACTTCGGGATAAAGGGGTTTTAACCCGAGGTGGGTCCTGACAGTTTGTATCAGAGCATTAGGTTATCATTTCCTGTAACTACCTCATGTACTTAGTAGCACTTAGCGTCTATAGAGTTATGGTCCGACCGCGGCAGATCCATCGGCATTGGACGCTTAGTGTTTATTAAGGATATGAGTTAGTATTTCTTTGTTGAGTTATGGACCGGGTGGTTCCATAAATATTTGAATCTTCAAGACTATGCCTCAGTACGCCGATCTCTCAAAGTACCCTTAACGAAAAGGTAAATTATCTACACTTTTCTTCTGAGTCGTTGAACTCTGACCGGAAATTTGTTTTGGATGAAGGATATGAGTTGAGGACTCATGAATCCATTGTTTGATAGGTTCTTGATTTAAGTGCAGGGTTGGGCATTTGATGTGTATTTTAGTAATTGAAATATTAGATCATGCCCTGGAGGTGTCGGATAGATTGATCAAAGGAGAAAATTTTGGAAATATGATATTATGTCTCCGTATCAATCTATATTGCTCTTTAAGGGTGAAGAGCGAGAATGTTTTTATGTAGTTGTGGTCATGATGCAAAAGATAGTGAAAATTTGCATAGTGAAAGCATTTTGAAAAATGAGTATTGTGACGAGCCGATTTCTTAGAACTTGCAAGGTGTCACTCATGTGTTTACTTTCGATCAATCTTTGATTGACGAGAGTGACAGTTGTCGGATAAGCGTTTTAATCTACACATCATGTTGTTGGATTAGGAGGTCATGGTAAGATCTCCATGATAGTTGGATTAGGAGGTCAGACTCCTATGTTGTTGGATGTTTTGGTAAGGTTATAAGGTATGTAACCTTATGTTTGTGGTAGGTCAAAAAGTTGGACAGTAGAGGTCATTCCGAACTGAGATGAAGTTACGAGAATTTAAGAAAGTCAATAGCGACTGATCTAGTGCATGTTGAGTCAAATGCACGGAATTTGAGGAAGGGACAACGGGGGAGCAAAGCCTACTGTATCATGGACTAGTAGTAGACCATATGTATTTCAGGTGGTATTGCTAAAGGATTATTTCTATAAGCCTTGAATTTGTGGTGGAAGTGGATTATTGATATCATTTCTTTTTCATTTCTCTCGAAAAGGGATGACTAGCTGTGATGGACGTGTTTTGGGGAAAGTGAAACTTGTTGTTGCTACAGTTTGGGCAGCCTTCGCAGTTATTGAAGTTATAGAGTGTATACTCTATAATTTAGAAGTGAAAATTTCTTGTTGGTTTGCTGGGTTTGTGAAATAAATAATCGATTATATTCTTTGATCGAAGTATTGCGATGTGGTGAGTGTAAGGATACATAAGTTATCCTCACTGTATTAATGGGTAGTATCCTCGAATTTCGAGTCTGTGGAGTACGAACATTAGTGTCTGGAGGATAAGGTTCTAATATAATTTTATCAGAAACCTAAGAGGAATGAAGAATCGATATTAGTGTTGTAGTCAGGGGTCGATTAAGTAGTGACCGTACTTAATCTGGGTTTTGATTTGGCGACAAATCTTAGAGCCTCATGTTTAACGGATGACAAGAGAGTCGCGAGAAGTGGTTACCTATCGGTTGTAGTACGGTGGAAATGTCTTGCGAGAAAGGAGTTTCCTGGTTGATTCAAAGCGTATTTCTAGTGAGAGTTTATGTAGAATTAGACTTTTGCCGAGGTATCAGTTTTGCAAGATGGCAAAACATAGTTGGTGATGATAGTCCCCAAGTGGAAACTATTTGTCTAATGAAAGGTGATTTGGTGTTCGTCGCACGTGCAGTGTGGTAGAATTCCAAGCAAGAATGTTATTGTGGGAAGTAGAGGCACCTGTGAGGCGTATAAGATTCGAGTATCTGTCATCGAATCTTAGTCAGTGGTCTGACTTATGAATAGTATTAGAGATAGAATGGGAATTGTGACTTCCAGTCAAAGATACGACGTTGGAGATTATAGGAAGTGTCGCTTGAAGTAAAAGGAAGCTGGTGGTTGTGCAAGCTCAGTGATACTAGTATAGTTGACAATCACGTTGGAACTGTGGTCTTGTTGACGTTTTCTCTAGATCGAGATTTCAGATTAAGTTGGGTTTCACAGTTGTGCGTCACCCTAGGCTCAACGTAGAGAACAATGAGACTCGTGGCGTCTCATCGAGTGGATTGATGTCTCGCTATTGCCCATTTAAGTTTAATATAACTCCTTTATGTGATGGGTAAGAGTAGTGTAGTGACAAGGAGTATTATCAACTTCTCGAGACTTTATAAGTTGATTATTCTTATATGATGTAGACAAGAGAGATCGTTTTAGCGGTCATGTGCAGTAAGAATATTGTTATTCATCAGGCTCGTATGACGAAAAACATGAATCGGATCTTGTGACATATTTGAAAGAATAAAAGAGTTCACGTGATTCGATTTGGCTATGGATTTCTTCGTGGAGTATCAGGAGCCTTGATTCTGCATGCGAAGTATTTTATCATTTAGAATTTTGGGTTCCTGCAGTTTGTGGGGCACGAAATCCTCAATCAGTACGATTGGAGGGTTAGTTGATCGCTATAGGTATGGGTGAATACTGGAGATATAGCGTGTTGACGATTGGCTTTGACGCCGAGTTATTGAGTAGTTTGATGACGAGTTGTTGCTTGACGTCATGAGGTTCGAACCAGGTGATGGTAACGAACTTTGTTCTCGTTTGGGTTAACTGTTTCCAGCGAGTGGAAAGACGTGGACAAGCCTTTGAGTGGTTATAATCTGTCTTAGGAAACAGGGAATTGTTGCCAAAGGATGTTTTCAGCGCATGACAGAATTTGTTATCTTTTCGTGAAAAACAATAGTGATTTTCGCGAGGATTACAGTTGGTGGATCAGTGATAGGCAGTGTCTTATTCCACCTCATAAATGAGATGGAGCACAGTAAGAATTCGGTGATTCAGTTGATCAATGATTCAAGAGAAAATCATTGTGATCCACGGTAAGACTTCATATGCTTTTGTTTTGACCCGAGAAGAGTGGTCGGGTGTCAGAAAATGAGAGAGTATTGGAGGTTATCATCCACGTAAGAAGGAGTTCTACGTTGGTTAAATGTGACATGTGACAATGTTACATGAGTTTGAGGAATATGTTGGGTATCCTTGGAGTTATAATGGATGCCTAGTGTCACGTATGTCCTTGTTACGTGAATAAGTTTATTTCCTTACATCCTATTTCAATAGCCTTCCGGCTAGTACTAGAAATTGGCTTATAAGGAGGATCGGTAAGGATGTTGATCGTATAGGGCAGGTGTATAGGGTTTTGATAATTCTAATCATGAGGTGATTCAGAAGTGTCACATCCCGGTTCTAGAATCAATTTACGGTCGGTTACTACCCAAGTTACTTTGAACTTTAACCATTTCGTATTAACCGTTTTACCGTGAGAGGTCAAAAAGTTGACTTTTCGTTAAGTCAAGAATTTAGGGAAACTTCCTTCATGAAAGTTGTAGAGGGCGTCGTTACGAGTTCGTGGACACGTAGCACGCTTAAATCGGAGTTCGTATGAAGAACTTATGGTAAAAAAAGTTACTATTTGGTGAAAAGTCTATATATAGTGGTTTACTACGGTGAAATGGTGAAAAGTCAAAAGTTGAAAAAGTTACTGTTCACCTTCGAAAATCCTCTGAAAAACCTAATTTTTCCGCCAGATTTCTCCTCCGTCCGACAGAGTTAGGGCGAGTGCTAGGTATCAAATTGAAGCCTGTTGTGCCACCTTGAAGTTTGTGGTGGTCACCGGAGCCAATTCGCCGCCGTTACGGAGAAATCACGGCGAGAAGGAGCGGCCTGAACACTGTTCATCGACACCGGATTTCTCCCTCCTTAGGCCACCTCCCAGTGAGTTCTATATATGGTTTTAATGGGTTTGATGAGTACATTAATCCCCTAGAATTTGGTAGCTTGATTCGAAGTGTGTAGGGAGAATTGAGGGATTGAAGTTTGGGTTGAATTTTATTTCGGCTTCTTGGATTTCTTGTCGATTGACCTAGTTAGAGGCCGAATTGGCCTTCGAGTTGAACTAGGAAGTGGTTCCAATTGACGAGACGAAGCCGCTGGTAAAAATTTGGTGGCGATCGGAGATCGCTGGAGTTTGGCCGGAATTCTCTGCCGGCTGCCGCCGCCGGCGGAGCCGCCACTTTTTGGGCGGTTTTTCTTACCTATTAAATTGTAAAAATCAAGAGAATGCCATTGAAGGACAATTTCTAATTTTTGGGGATTTATTTGATATGTTTAGTATTTTTGGAAGGTTTGATTAATTAATTGGGTAATTAAATGACAATCAGTCGTTTAGGAAGTACCGGCTAGGCGTGAGAGTGTAATTAAGAGTTTTTGCGCTAATGGGGTATTAGAGGCCGACTCCCCACGTTTTTCGAGAGATGTGATAAGTGTGTTTTACGCCATGATTTTAATGTGTTTTTACCCTCATTTATACTTGGTTTATTCCTTAGTAATGTCGTTTTTACTTATTTTGAGTCAAAAGGGTTTTTTCTGTAGAGCAATGGCTATTACGTGCATTTATACAAGAATTTGTGCTTAAGTGTTGTAAAACCGTTTTTGGACAAACACTTGGGTATTTCTCTTATGATTCACCGTACCTTTACATTGTCATTTTTGATGAATTTGGTTTAATGTGTAGATGACATGTATATAGACATATTATATCAAGAATCATGAAGATTGGACTCATAGAGGACAACAAAAGAAGCCACGGAAAAGAAGAAACTCTGAAACATTGCATTTTGATCCGAGCAGAAAGTTCCAGAAACCCTACATCAACTTTAGAAGCTTATATCTGAAGATCCAGGAGGAATCTGAGGACGAGCTATACACCGTTGGAAAGCTGTGCGTGTCTAGTTTTCAGATCGGTTTGAATCGCATCAATTGGAGTTCATATGAGGGAGTTATGATCAAAACAATGGATGGAGGTCAAGCTGCAAAACTAGGCAGTTTCTGCCTAAGTTGTCACACGAGTTTGGGAGGTGCCTAGAAGCCCAAGACTTGTGCAATGAGGCCTACATTGATCCATAAACATGTAGGGGATTCCAAAATCAAGAGGTTCAAGGTCCAAATAGGAGTCCTATTCAGCAAATTAAAGAGAGAGACCAAATCCAACAAGGAGAGGAAAACCTACTCGGTTTGGGATACAATGGGCTGCCGAATCCCTAGGGTTTCTTTAGGAGTTTTCCTATATAAATGCACATGTAATACAACTGAAAAAGAGGTCTTTCAATTGCTCAAAAACCATAGTATAGCCTTACTCTACCCAAAAACCCTTAAACACAGAAAAACACAAGCTTGCCGCCACCATTCTCACCCAATTCGACTGCCATCTTCCGCCGAATCACCCCATCATCCTTACAGATCTATATAGGTAGGTTAAGCATGAAATCCTTCATGGTTTTGTGTAATAATTTTCTATGTAAAACAGTCCTTTATGATATATATGTTTTGGTTTTTGGTTTTGCATAATAAGCATGTTTATGAACTCTTCTTTGTGATTTGCACATGAATATGTTTGTTGTGTAACGATTTAGATTGCATGTTAGGATTGTGATTTAGTTTAAGTTGTTTATGTGTGTGTGTTTAGTAGATGTCAAATTGATTAATTGCTTACCTGATCACATAATCGAACCTAAAGATAGTCTTGTGCACGGATGTTTCTAAGGGGGGAGTTTAATATGCCGTAGTCATTTAGGGTTGAGTTCACCGCGTCGGGCTCTCGATTCTAGTTGCTGCATAGGGTGGTAGGGTAAGTGATTTACATGCTAATAGGATGAGTGACGACATACCTAGGATCATGTCTCCAACGACTCATGAACGGTAAGTGTATTTTGTGTTAATGTGATGCGCGTCGTAAGCATTAAACAAGATGACACATAAACTTAGGATGATGCGCGTCGTAAGTTCTAAGTTACATGAGAAGTCATAAAAAGTTGGAATTAATTTGCATCTATGCTAACATAAACGTAATAACTTGATCTTTCATAAAACTTATGTGTTTTCTAATCGGTGTTTGCTATAATTCGTGCTTGAGTAATGATCGACAAACCTTGTAGATATTTCTGTTTTATTTTCTTTATGTTTCGAACAAATTCTCAACTCCCATCTATTTCGATGTAAATATTTTTATATGTGTGAATATTTCTAACGTTTTCATTTTGCAGAATAATAATCCTTCCCTAGTGTCCCCGGCTAGAACGATACCCTACTTACTAATACTACAACTATAGGGTTTTAAATTGCAGGTCAACTCTTGACAGGTTAAGATGGTTAAGGATGAGCGTTAAGGGTAGAGATTGTTGTTGTTGCCCTTACTTTAATTATGGGTTTAAGACCTGTTTGTGTGTTTTGAACAGGACGTAGGGGAGTTCGAGCTGAGCAGTCTTCTGGTAGCCGGCAGACCTAGCGGCATCTGTGAGTGGACTTTGTTTTTAAATATAATGCATGCCATAAACTTTAATTAGTTTCTCCTGTATATGTGGTTTCCTCCATTTTATGTTTTACGGTGATTTTGGGAAAATGAGAATTTAATACTTTTTAAAGATAAGTGAGTCGGGAAAGAGGTTCCTACCTTTCCCGTGATTTTAAAGGATTTTCCCGGGATTTGTGTTATTGTTATCACCGTTTTGAGATTATGGAGGGGGATGATTTTAAAAGGGAAAACTTGGCTCTTGGATTTAAGGGTTTTTAAAGTAAAGGCAGAGAATCGGTTTTGGGTTCCTGGAAATTTTTTAAATCCAATGTATTTGGGGTAAAGTCATGGGAGTTTGACTTGGTTTTCGATTTATTTTCCCACGCGGTTTTAAAGGATTTTTTAAAGGATATGAATATATATGTTGCATACTAGCATGGACCCTCTCTGGATAGTAGCAGGTCAGGACCCTCTTCGGTGGTAGCTGGTCAGTATGACCCTCTCGGATAGAGCAGGTCAGGACCCTCTTCGGTTGTAGCTGGTCGGTTGGACCCTCCCGAATAGACCGGGTCATGGGACCCTCTCCGATTAGCTGGTCAATAGACCCTCTCGTTGTCACACCCCGAATCTTTTGAAGTTAATAAAAGTTACCTTTCACAGAGATTCACGAGTTACCGAGGGTTTTTAATTTCGATCGGTAATTTGATAAGTTATCGCTCGAGTTAATTTTCGAGTTTTTCTAAGTTCTCCAAATACCTGATTTAATGATTCGATGTCATAGTGCGTGTCGACACGAGTCTCTCGGTATTTTCGGATTATTTTTCGGAGCTTCGGTTTATTTTCTATGGATTTTCGAAGTTTCCGGTAACTTTTAAATTACCATTCCAGTAAATCAGTTTACCTTTTACTTTTCACCTTCTTTTGATCTTGACCGTTGGATCTTTTCCAGATTAAATCTCGGCCGTCCGTTTCCAGTATAAATAGAAGTGAGACTTTTGACCGAAGTCAAAAATCCCACTTCGGTCAACTTCCTTCTCGAGCTCCCCGAGCTCCGCTTTCGTCTCCACTGTGCTCGCCCGGCGCCGGCGATTCCGGCCACCCCAGGGCGGCGGACCAGCTCCATTCTTCTCCTCTCTTCCTCCTCTACTCCTCCATACCCTCAGCACACCGAGGCGGCGACCGTGCAGGGAGATCGAAGGAAACTGTCTCGACGGTCAACGGTTGATTTCCGGCGTTCCAGGCGGCGCTAAGGCGCGTGACCGGTGTGGTTAGTCTTCTCTCCTCTTCCTCTTCCTTTTCCTTGCTTCTGATCATCGATTCGAGTCCTTAATCAAATGTCCCCTCTTCTCACTTTTTTTTTCTGGGATTTCTGCCCCTCCCTCCGACGGTGGTTTCTGGCGTGTCTCTCGAGCCCAGTGGCTTCTTTTGGAAGTCTTGGGCACTGTAGTGGGGTTTGGAGGGAGCTTGAAGGCTGCTGGTACTGGTTTTGGAACAAAGCCAGACTTACTGGATTTCTGTTCTTGGATGGAGGAAGAGGCAAGGCTGTATGCAGAGGTTTTGGAGCAGAGTTGGGAGTTTTGGTGAAGATCAGAGGTGAGGCAGTTTCCAGTTTTGGTTTGGAGCTACTGTGAATCTGTTTGAAATATGTTACTGTGTTGATGCTGATGGTGTTGTTGTTTATTGTTTGACTGCATGTTGTCGTAACTTGGAGGCGAAGAAACGAGGGAAACTATGGCGAAATTCCGGCAAGTTACCGGAATCCGGCGAAGATTCCGGTGATACCGTAAACCGGCAGAATGCCGAAGAGGTAGAAATCGAATCCTCGTTACTCGAGTCAAAAAGTACGGTTAATTCGTAATTGAGACATTTACGGAAAATTAGACGTAAGTAGGAAGTTTCCATTTTGGGAAACTTCCCATTTTAAGGAAGACTTACCAATTTAGGAAACTTTCCATTTTGGGAAACTTTCCCTTTATGGAAGGTTACCAGTTATGAGGAAAGGTTAAATCGGTAAATCGACTCAAGGTTAAATGTACTGATTAATGTGACACGTTGGGTGTCCATAGTAATTCAACGAATTAATACGTGACACCCTAACGTCAAGTTAAAGTAATAAATGAAAGTTCGGAAGCTGAGTCGGATTTTCGGTAAATTGAGTAAGAGTCAATGACCGGGAAAGAAAGTTAAAAAGGTTAAAGTGCTATAGAAAGGAACTTGGTCAACACGTGGTCAAATAGGATTCCTGGTCAAACTAGGGAAAAGACCAAGTCAACGATGAAATGACTAATATAGTGGTTTGTTTGTACAGTCTCTGATTGAACGTGAGACGGGCTCGACTACGCGGGTAGTTCGAGGGTTTCGCTCGAGGAGCTTTCCGAGCGGGAAGGTCACAATAGTACTGTGAGTGGACATATTATTTTAAATAAATGCATGCCTTAATTATTGAGTTAATTGCATGATTTTTATGATTGTTTTCGAGAATTATATCCTTCTCGGGTTCTTGAACGTTTTTATTTGGATAAAGTTTAGCGGGAGCCTCGGTTAAAGATTTTTACTATGGTTTGAGATATTGACACTTATGCGTGAACGTATTCACATTATTACTCAATTTTCTATTTCTCCCGAAAATGGTTATAGACGGTGATGGCCGTCCTTTGAATGGATTTGAACCCGAGACTTCGTTGGAAATTGGTTTTATGCATATATGACAAGGAATTGTTTTACTTATTTGTTTTGGGAAGAGAATTTGATTAATGTATTGTTATGAATTTTTATTTTAAGGGTTGACCAATAAATATGCTAGCTAGAGTAGCGTGAGGGCGCTACTAGAGCTCTTAGCTCCGACCCTAGCCTGAGAGGTCAGGCAAACTACGTAGTGCACTATGAGGGTTGACCGTATCATTTTATTTAGAGCTCTTAGCTCCGACCCTGGTCTGAGTGGACAGACAAGCCTGAGAGGTCAGGTTGATATTATAAGGGTTGACCGTTATCACTTTATCTAGAGCTCTTAGCTCCGACCCTGGTCTGAGTGGACAGACAAGCTTGAGAGGTCAGGTTGATATTATAAGGGTTGACCGTTATCACTTTATCTAGAGCTCTTAGCTCCGACCCTGGTCTGAGTGGACAGACAAGCCTGAGAGGTCAGGTTGATATTATAAGGGTTGACCGTATTATTTTATCTAGCTAGCATAGCGTGAGGGCGCAACTAGAGCTCTTAGCTCCGACCCTAGTCTGAGAGGTCAGACTTATTATGTTTGTGAACATTTCTCTTCCCATATTCCTTACTGGTTTATCTTACCATGCATATGTGGAAATGTAGTAATTGTGGGCATGCATAAATGTTCTTTAAATCATTAAAATTTTGGGAGAGCATTAAAGGAAATAGAGTTTTCATATTTGATTTTCGTCCACTCACTCTAACAGTTTTTAAATGTTTCTCCCCTGGGCCTTTCGTTTTTAAATGCCCAGTGATGCAGGGTTCTTGAGAGGAGGTCGAGCGCGTACGAGAGTCGAGGCATAGTCGATCATTCCGTTGCTGCTTGAAATTCTTTGGGGTAATCATCTCTGTAGACTGCTCTGACTAACCCGGTTTAGCTAGTTGTGTAGAAAGGGTTGGCCATTTCAAGGGGGTTTCGGTAAGAAGTTCCCTTGAGGTGGTCCCCGCAGGATTTACTTCGGGTTAAAGGGGTTTAACCCGGGGTGGGTCCGGTCACTCGTGGTAGAGCAGGTCGGTTTTCTCATGGATGAGGTTAATACCCCACACAGTTATTTGTGGATTTGAGCCAAGGGAGTTATTTATGATTTAATTATCCATTGTCTATGATGTGCGTGCATAAGGTTTTTCTTGGAAAACTCTAAGGGAGAACATTAAGGAAAATAGAGTTTTTTATATTTGATTTCTGTCCACTCCAGCTAACAGTTTTCAATGTTTCTCCCCTGGGCCATTCGTTTTAAATGCCCAGATTGCAGTGCTCGACCCGACCAGTCTACGTAAGAAAAAGCATAGTTACCGCCATTTTCCGAACTATCAGTAGGTTCCGGGTTAACCTACTTGTAATCTTTCTATGTTTTCATTTAATCTTAGACGCTCTGATACACATCGGGTAGTTTTTTTGTTGGTGAACTCCTA
The DNA here is from genome assembly GCA_951800085.1 of Comarum palustre. Lineage (NCBI taxonomy): Eukaryota > Viridiplantae > Streptophyta > Magnoliopsida > Rosales > Rosaceae > Comarum > Comarum palustre. Next base: position 8,603,708 of record OX637579.1, on the reverse strand, counting down.
GGGATCTGGAACCCTATGTATCTCTTAAATTTGGAGTTGTTGAACCATTTGTTGAAATTAATTAGATGTGTATCTTGTGGAGGTTGTTGGTTATTGGGAGCAGGATGGCTCCAGGAGATTTCGGATGGTAATTGGTTTTAGAAGTGTTCTTTGGGTTATTGCAGGTTAAGGGTTGTCCACTTTTCAAGAGAGACTATGTCGAAATTTCGGCAGAATCTTCTTTGGGAGGTGGTCCCCGCAGGACTTACTTCGAGTTAAAAGGGTTTAACTCGGGGTGGGTCCTGACAGTTGGTATCAGAGCATTAGGTTATCTGATTCCTTCATACTACTATCTGTGCTTAAGAGTAATTAGTATCTATAGAGTGATGGTCTGACCATGGCAGACCATTAGCATTTTATGCATGAGATACTAGGTATTCCTTAAGTATTTGTAGTAGTTAATCTAGTGCTGATGTTATACATGGTGCTAAATGTTTTCTTCCTTAGGTAACTATGCGTCGTGGTCGTAGTCGAGCCCGTAGGGAAAATCCTCCCAATCCTTCCAACCCTCCAGTGGGAGGGGATGAGGGAGCGTCAGCTGATGGTCGATTGGAACATTTCTTCAGGGGACTCACTGCCTTTGCCCCAGATATCACTTATGAGAAGGCTCGCAAGAATGGAGCCCGGGTTTTCTCCCATGCCGATGAGCCGTTAGATGCTCTTAGCTAGTTGGAGAGTATGGAGAAAATGTTTATGCAGGCAGAGTGTCCTGAGAGTAAGAAAGTGACCATAGCTGTTCAGTTCCTGGAAAGGGAAGCTTGGCATTGGTGGTTAGACTTGGGTAGAGGCTTGGGCGATGGAGTTCAGGGTATGACCTGGGGTCAGTTCACAGCTCATTTCAAGGAGTGTTACATCAGCTCAGCCCACATCAACCGAATGAGGTTAGAGTTTTTGAATTTGAAGAAAGATGATAGTATGATAGTGACAGCCTTTGAGCAGCGCTTCAAGGAGTTGGCATTCTATGAGCCTGACTTGGTTATTCGAAACTGATTCGCTTCTATTTCTACTTTCCGTAAGCGGGTCCGGGCTTTTTCTAACTGGTTTAGGGCCCCCTCGCGTAATTCTTCTGAATTTTGAATAGTCTTCAAAATCCTCTGTTTTCGATTATCTAATAAATCACTTAAAACCCCCCTTCCAAATTTATATGTACAGAATAACAAATGTACAGACAAATGAGGAGAAGATTTATTACTTTTTCAAGGGACTTGGTGGTATGTATGCGAGTCAGATGACAGCCGTACCTTACCAGACATTCCAGCAGGCCTTGATGTTTGCTATGCATATTGAGGCACATGAGTTAGCAGTTGACCCCCTTCATGATTTTGGTGGTCCTAGTCGAGTTCTTCCTACATCTACTTCTAGTTCTGGATCATCTGCTGGTAGTGGTTAAGTAGCCACTCAAGTTCTGGCTCCAGAGTTCGAGAAAGGTTCAAGAGATTTGGCCGGAGACGTCCTAGAAACCGGTTTGGTGGACGCTCACCTGGACAGTTTAGTGGAGGATCTAGTAGCCAGGGTGTGGCCTCAGGTGGTCAGTCATTTCAGGTAGGGCAGAGTCAGCAGCAGACAGGAGGATGTTATCATTGTGGTCAGCAGGACCACTTTAAGAGAGAGTGCCCTTTCCTGACTCAGAGATCCACGTATACCCCTACTCAGACCATGGGCCAGTTTCCAGCGGGTGCTTCTGGCAGCGGTACTCACATGTGGGGTCCAGATAGAGGCAACGCTCAGCAGAACAGAGGAAACAGAGTACGTCCCACCACTACTCATGCTAGAGTGCATGCCATGACTCAGCAGGAAGGTCGTACTTCTCCAGAGGTCATCATTGGTACGTTATTAATCTTTGGTCAACCTGCCCAGATTGCAGTGCTCGACCCGACTAGTCTATGTGGAGGCCAAGTATCGTTACCGCCATTTTCCGAACTATCAGTAGGTTCCGGTTTAACCTACTTGTAATCTTTCTATGTTTTCATTTAATCTTAGACGCTCTGATACACATCGGGTAGTTTTATTTATTGGTGAACTCCTAGGGATCTGGAACCCTATGTATCTCTTAAATTTGGAGTTGTTGAACTATTTGTTGAAATTAATTGGATGTGTATCTTGTGGAGGTTGTTGGTTATTGGGAGCAGGATGGCTCCAGGAAATTTTGGATGGTTATTTGTTTTAGAAGTGTTCTTTGGGTTATTGCAGGTTAAGGGTTGTCCACTTTTCAAAAGAGACCATGTCGAAATTTCGGCAGAATTTTCTTTGGGAGGTGGTCCCCACAAGACTTACTTCGAGTTAAAAGGGTTTAACTCGGGGTGGGTCCTGACAATAAGAGTTCTCAGAAAGGAGTTGATATTTGAGAACAATATTATTATTTTAAGTGGTACTATCCCCCACTGTGTTGGACTTCGAGTATAGAAATTTCGAGGACGAAATTTTTATAAGGTGGAGAGAATTGTCACATCCCGATCCTAGAATTATTTTACAGTTGGTTACTTTGGTCTTTTACAATTTAAAGTAACCGTTTAACCGTACAATGATCGTAAAGTTGACTTTTCGTTAAATCGAGAATTTGGGAAAACTTTCTTCATGAAAGTTGTAGAGGGCGTCATTACGAGTTCGTGGACACATAGCACACTCAAATCGGAGTTCGTATGAGAAAGTTATAAACAAAAATGTAAAGTTACTGTGCGGTAACATGGCTATATATAGGAGTTACCGGGGTGAAAAATCAGATTTTTCACCTGGCCTCTCTCTCCTCTCCTGACGGAAACCTCTGCCGGAACTTTCGGCCGCCACAGCGCCGCCGTCCGGCAGCCACTCGCTGCCGCACCGGTCCCAAAAGATCGGCCTATGAGTCTACTACATTCCTAAGTAAGTTTTCCGACCTAACTTGTCGTAAATCGGGAGAAATTCCGATTTGTTCATCATGTGTACAGTGATTGTTCTTGATCGAATTTTTCCCTCCCTAGATCACCATTTGTTGAGTTCTTTATATGGATAGGATGAGTTTTAGGAGTACTATAATCACCTAGAATTTGGTAGCTTGATTCGAAGTGTGTATGAAGAATTGAGGATTTGAAGTTTTGAAGTGTAAATTTTCGGGTTTACTGTTCATCACGTATTTGACCTAGTTAGAAGCCAAATTGGCCTTCGAGTTGAACTAGAAAGTTGTTCCAAATGACGAGATGAAGCTGCTGGTAAAATTTGGTGGTGATCGGAGGTCGCCGGAATTTTGGCTGGAATTTCTGCCGGCGGCAGTGCTGGCGGCGGTGCCGCCACTTTTTGGGCAGTTTTCATGCCCATTAAATAGTATATATTGTGAGGAGTCTATGGTTTAAATTTGGTAATTTTTGGAGGAGTTTTGGTTAGGTTTTGGAATTTTCTAGTTTAATATTATTGGGGGATAATTAAATATTATTCCGACCATCGATTATTGCCCGATAAGGTTTAAGAATTATTTTAAGGACTCCTAAGTTATTTGTGAAGGTCGGGGATTTTTTGTTGACAATTTGAGAAATGTGGAGCCGATGAGCGAGCTGTAAGCTTTAAAATGTGTACGGTTATGCTATTTAATTATTATTCTTACGTCTAGGAAATTAATATTAATTATGGAACGTGACGTGAAGAGACTCGTGTTGTGGAGACTTGGCTTGTGCGGAATTCGGGTTTTCGTCAAGCTAAGGCCTTAGTGTGTGAGTAGACTTTTATTTTAAATTTAATGTATGCAATAGATTTTATTTAGTTTCTCCTTTATTTATGAATTTCCTCCATTTTAAGCTTTATGGTGATTTTGGGAAAATGGGAATTTAATACTTTTTAAAGATAAGTGAGCCGGGGAAGAGGTTCCTATCTTTCCCGTGATTTTAAAGGATTTTCCCGGAATATGGTTTTTAATTGTTATCACCATTTTGGGTTTTGAAGGGGGATTATTTTTAAAAGGGAAAACTTGGCTCTTGGATTTGACGATTTTAAAGTAAAGTCAGAGAACCGGTTTCGGGTTCTTGAAAATGTTTTAAATCCAATGTATTTAGGGTAAAGTCATGGGAGTTTTGACTTGGTTTTCGATTTATTTTACCATGAGGTTTTTAAAGGATTTTCAACGATATGGTTATATGTATTTCATGCTAGCATGGACCCTCTCCATATGGAGATGGTACCCTCTCTGGATAATAGCTGGTCTGACCCTCTTCGGTGGTAGCTGGTCAGTAGGACCCTCCCGGATAGAGCAGGTCAGGACCCTCTTCGGTGGTAGCTGGTCGGTTGGACCCTCCCGAATAGAGCGGGTCATGGGACCCTCTCCGATTGAGTTGGTCAATAGACCCTCTCGTGGTAGAGCTGGTCGGTTGTGTTCTCGTGGTTGTGGTTTATACCCCACATCTTTAATTAAGGATTTGAGCCAAGGGATTTATTTTATGATTTATTTATTCATTTCCTATTGGTTGCGTACATGTGAAGTTTGGAAAATCAAAGGGAAAGCATGAAAAGATTTTTACCTTTTCATATTTGATTTTCGTCCACTCACGCTAATATTGTTTTTAAATATTTTCTCCTGGGCTCTTCGCTTTCAAATGCCCAGTGTTGCAGGGTTCCTGAGAGGAGGTTGCGCGTACCGAAGTCAAGACATATCTAATTAATCTGTTGTTGCTTACTTAGTGTTTTAGGTATAACTTCCATGTAGACTGCTCTGATTACCCTAACCATGTTAGTGGAACAAGATAGTAAAGCGTAGTTGTGACTTGGGGAGTAGGATGGCTCCAGGAGTTGGGGGTGATTTAAATTATTCATGGAAGTGCCGAGTTGGTTTGTAGGAAGGGTTGTCCATTTCAAGGGGGTTTTAGTAAGAAATTCCCTTGAGGTGGTCCCCGCAAGATTTACTTCGGGTTAAAGGGGTTTTAACCCGTGGTGGGTCCTGACAGTTGGTATCAGAGCATTAGGTTATCGTTTCCTGTAACTACCTCATGGGTGGCAGTTGAGCGGGGCTCCTCCTCATAAGCCTCCTCATGAGTTACGGTTGAGCGGGGCCCCTCTTAGGATTAGCTTGTAGTGTGGAAAACCATTAGAGTATGAAAGAGATCAGGATATCCCCTTTGAGGAAGACCCACTCATGAGATATGGTAGATGTTGAGCTAATTGGTGTAAAAAGTTGAAACTGATTACAGAAGCACCATGAGATGCATACAGGATTTTAGGCCAAAATTTTGTCCTTTAGGCAAGACTTCAGCACGCATGAGTTAATGTGCGAGCTTGTTAGCTCTGACTGCTGAAAAATGCCCTACTGAAGACTCTTTTATAAGAGAGGGGTAGGATGAGGAAATTCACTGTGACTGAGTATGTAAAGATGACATCCATGTAGACGCGAAGTCGCATAGCGGATTTGACCTGTCAAAAGTTGACCTGCAATTTAAAACCCTATCATTGTAGCATTAGTAAGTAGGGTATCGTTCTAACCGGGGACACTAGGGAAGGATTTGTATTCTGCAAAACAAATTTATTAGTACTTTCAAAAGAATACAAGTATAAACATATATACAAAATATTATGGGTATTTATAGGGTGGTTCGAAACATATAAAGAAAATTAAGACACTTATTTACAAAACATGGTCAATCAATACTCAACCATAAAACAACATAGCACCGTGAAGAAAGACATGTCACAAATTTCACAAGTTTAAGAGGTCGTATTTACGTTTTCATAACTTGTAATTAATTCCAACTATTTAGACTTCTCATGTAAACTTAGTGCCTACAATCGCCTTACACTAAGTTTGTATATGTGTCATCTTGTTTAATGCCTACAATCGCCTGACATTAAGACAAAATAAACTGATCGAACGAGAGTCATTGGAAACATGGTCCTAGGTATGCCGTCACTCATCCTATTCATCATGCAAATCTCTCACCCTAGCAACCCTTGGTAGTGACTAAGAATCAAGACCTACAATCGCCTGATCTCAACCCTTAGAACACTACGGCATATGAAACTCCCCCTAATAGCTAACTTGTCTAGATTCAAGCTAACCTAGAGTTCGATTACGTGTACAGGTGAGGATTAATCAATTCAAGTTATTAATTACGTGAACACAAACAACTTAATCTAAATCGTCATCCTAACATGCAGTTCTACACGTTACAATTATAAACACAATCACATGAAAATCACAAAGAAGAACAAGTAAACATGTTTATAACGTAAAACCAAAAACCAACACAAACATATATATAAATAACCATCATCCATACAGTAGATATATACATAAACCTTGAATGTATTCATATCTAAACCTACCCTAAGAGTCGGCAAGGATTGAAGAAGGGGATGGTGGCGGCAAAGGGAGCAGTCGGCAGCAAAGGGATGCAGTCGGCAGCAAGGGTGTGGTGGCGGCAAGGCTATGGAATTTCTGTGTAGGGAGGGTTTTCAAGTAGAGCTAGGCTATTCTAAGGCTTAGAGCAATTGAGAGACACCAAAGTTGATGTACATAGTTCCTATTTATACAGAAAATTTAAGGGAAAACCCTAGAGAAACTCGGCAGCTTCAAGGAGACACAATCTTTGTTGGACTTGAAATCCTTCTTGGACTTGGTTTCCTCCTTTCATCTTTGGACAAGGATTTCGACTTGAACCTTGGATTTCTGATTTCTTGGACTCCTCTACATGTTATTGGATCCATCTAGGCCTTATACACAAGTTCTTGGGCTCATAGGCAGCCGAAATCATGGAAAAATTCAGCAAGGACAGACTTTCCCGGTTTGACCGGAAAAGCTCCATACTTGGTTGTTTCGGCTGCCATGATGCATTCTTCGAATCTTCATCTTCAATGCAGCTTCCCATGACTTCAATAAGCTTCTCTTAAGTCCTTTGACATGCTTGGGAAGAATTTTGGTGAAGAAACATCCTCCCAAACTCGTGTGGCAACTTAGGCAAAAACTGCCCAGTTTTGCAGCTTGACCTCCGTCCATTGTTTTGATCATAACTCCTTCATCTGAACTCCAAATCCTGTGATTCAAGAAGATCTGAAAACTAGACACATACAGCTTTCCAATAATATATGGCTCGCCCTCAGATTCCTCCTAGATCTTTAGATATAATTTTCTGAAGTTGATGTAGGGTTTCTGGAAATTTCTGCTTGGATCAAAATCTTATGTTTCGGAGTTTCTTCTTTTCCATGGCCTCTCTTGTTGTCTTCCATGAGTCCAATCTTCATGATTCTTGTTCTCATATGCTCATTTACATATCATCTACACATTAAACCAAATTCATCAAAATTGACAATGTAAAGGTATAACGAATCATAAGAGAAAATAACCAAGTCTTTGTTCCAAATCGAATTTTCAACACTTAAGCACAATTTTCTGTATAAATGCACGTATTAACCAATACTCTACAGAAAAAACCCTTTTGACTCAAAATAAGTAAAAACGACATTACTAAGGAATAAACAAGGTACAAATGAGGGTAAAAACATATTAAAAACATAGCGTAAAATGCTCTTATCAGGATTCATTAGCTCGAGTGAGCAGTTTAAGATCACATTGTGGTCTCTGCAGCTTTGTATGGAAACCCACAACCACAGACGTGTTGGGGACGGTGAGGCGAAGCCCTGGTCACCGGTGAGCCGCCGAGAGATGGTCATTTGACGGAGTCGAGCGAGAAAAGCTGCGGTCAACCCTCCAGTTCGGTTTCTGACCGAAGTCAATTCCCTCAAATCCTTTTATACTCGAGTCAACGGTTGAGATCAAAACCCTAATCGATCTAACGGTTCAGATTTAAAGAAGGTAAAAAGTGAAAAGGTTAAATGGTAATTCTCCTTTTTACCGGATGGATAATTAAAGTTACCATAAACTTCTAGAATTCACAGAAAATAGCCGGAAGCTCCGAAAAATATTCCAAAAATACCGGGAGACTCATGTCGACACGTACTACAACATCGAGTCATTAAATCAGGTATTTGGAGAGTTTAGAAAAACTTGAAAATTAACTCGAGCGATGACTTAGCGAATTACCGATCGAAATTAAAAGTCCTCGGTAACTCGTAAACCTCTGTGAAAAGGTAACTTTTAGGTACGGGATGTTACATAACTAGTTGCAAATCGGCACCCCTAGGGCACATGGTGTCACAACGAAATTCAAACTATTGCAGATGATGATTCGAATCTTTTCCACTAAGTCCATGAAACTTTGGCAATTGGTGAAAGAAACCACCTCTCATTTCAAAGTCAGCCGATTTCTGCTGCTGCAGTTGGATAAGTAATGTTATTCGGTCTTACCCCGGTTTCATTGACTTGTCCATTCTCTTCCCTCAATGAAGTCATTTTCGCAGTTTCAAAAGTAGGATTCTCGTGAATTTCTGGTGACGATTCACAAGATGATGATGAAGGGACTGGCGAATTTGGTGGTGATGAATTTGGTGAAGTCTGATGTGATGTCGATGGTATGTCAATATCGTGTTCTTCTCTGACACGCCTAAGTCTGTTGTTGATGTCTCTTATCCATGTGTCAGAATTGTTCATTCATATGCTCCTACACAACCAATCGACACAAATGACCAAATATGAAGTTAGCATCATCATCAACTAAGTAAAAACAAACATTAAAACGAAACTATGCTAGAAAATAAAGCACACGACATGAATGAAAAAAAAAATGCAATATGCACATGATATGCAAAACAATAAAACACAAGTATGATTGAATGCAAAATGAATGTAGTGCAAACACAATCCAGATAACATGAAACAAAATGCAATATGGCATGATGCAAATAAAACAAAAACCTGCAAAACAAAGAACGGTTGCTAAACATGGCATACGGCATGATAATATAAACATATAGGATACACGGCATGGCATGATATTAACAAAGCAAGCAGCTAGAACATATAGGGTACACGGCACCACATAGGCACATAACACTTTTAAGCATAAGATGTCGACAACCTTTAATGTTTCTAGTTGATTTTATTAACCCATAATTTTCAAGGTACGTGGAGCAGGGAAGACCACTGTGTAATAGACTGATACAACCTAAGGTAGTGTTATGCTTCGTCCGATATACCTCAAAAATTAAAAGCCAATTCGTATGAAGCTTATGGCGTCATATATGTTCAAGTAAATTCTAGCGTTTAAAGTGTGGTGATGCTTCGGCCCAAGCATTTGGCTAGTTCGAGCGGGTTTCGTGGTTTTAGAAGGTAGTGTTGTTAAGATCCACGGAGGGCGAACCCCCTACAGGAACCAGGCAGAACTCGTTTAGTGATCACGGAGAGAGAACTCTCAATCGACCCCTTCACAGAGAAGATATATCAGTCTATGACCTTGAGATCCAGTTAAACAAACCTGAGAACCATATTTATGAATAATAACATGCCCCTTACTCAATTGAGAACAAACTCGGGTCACTAGACCAGTCTACAAGTCACTACCAGAATAAATATCATAGCCGACGAAAAAAAATTAACAGGCCGACGAATTTTTTTTTCGTTGGCTAAAATCTATTTTAGCCGACGAAAAAAAATGTCGTCGCCTAAGTGAAATTTTCGTCGGCTAAAGTGGACTTTTAGCCAACGAAATGTTGTGTCGTCGGCTAAAATAGTTTTTTTCGTCGGCTATAATCTGTGAACTATAGCCGACGAAATTTTTAAAGTTTAGCCGACGATATATATAATTTCGTCGGCTAAAAGTCTTTATATTTTCAGATCTAGACAGTAGCTGATATGAAAGAAAAAACAGGAGAAAAAGTTTTGGGGTTGGCGAAATTGTTGGGTGTTGTCGAAATCTGTCCGAAATTAGTTTGTGGTGCTATATATAGGTACGTATATGTGTATATATCTTGTTTTTGAGTTGATTTAAGAGTTTTATTTTCGTTATGCATTGATTTTGAGTTTTAATTAGAGTTGATTATATTGTATTTTGAGTGTGATTGAGTTGATCGATTTGGGTTTGATAATATATATGAAGTTGTTGTTATATATATGTATATATATATTAATTTGATTATATTAATTAGTAATTATTATATATATGCATGTATATATATATTAATTAATTGTACGTTAACTGCAGATATAATATATATTGAATGATTTGTAAATTTAATTAATTAATTAGCGTTTATACATATATATTATGTTATCTTCTCAGGATATGGATAAGAGTTGGATTTCGCTTCCAAAATGGGACAAAAGATATGCTAAAGGAGTTGTTGGTTTTATTGAATATGTGATGGATAATACTAAAGGGAATACAACAGACGAAGAACACAGAATTCTGGGGTGATGGCGCATGGTGGGCGGAATGAAGTTGATTATTACGGTGTTCTTGATTCAGTGGTGGAACTCATTTATGGGCAAGGTATGACCGTGCACCTGTTCAAGTGTAGATGGTTTGATACTAGAAGCTCGCAGATCATGAAGATTTATCAGTACGGGATTTTATCGGTGAACACTGCTACAAGCTGTTACAAAGATGACCCATTTGTTTTTGCAACATCGGTGAAACAAGTGTTTTATCTTGATGACCTTGTTAAGGGTGACGCGTGGAAAGTCGTCAATCTTGTGCACCCACGAAACATTTACCGGGCGGCTACACTTGGAGAGGACGAAGACGAGGAAGAAGATGTTGCGTATCAAGAACCCAGTGCAATAGGTATTCCTGACTCCTCTACAATTCGCCTTAATAATTTTAAAGCGGGTCGTTTGCTTCGAATTCGTGATTTAGACGCTCGGCTTATTGATGTGGATCCAAATCAAGAAACAGATGACGACTCTTGTGATGTAGAAATGCTTGTGCTTGCTCGTTCTTGGGATTCTTTATAATGCCTCCTGGCAAACTTCCTTGCTCATTAAATCTCCTCATAAAATCCACAACTTGACCTATTTGAGTCTTTAACTCGGTAATATCCTTTGACATCAAAGCAATGTCCTTTGTGTTGGTTTGAGTTGTGGCCAACAAAGATTGAGTTGAAGTGGCAATGTTCTTGAAAATCTCATCATAGGTGCTTCCACCACTTGGCTGTCCTCCTTGTTGTGCATATGGTTGGTACGGCCTTGGCATGAAATTGCCTTGAAGTCGTGCCACAAATCCTCCTAGTTGCTGCCCTTGTGTGCTTGGTTGAGGATTCAACACGTTGTTGTTGTTGTTCCAACAAAAGTTTGGGTCATTAGCTCTTGGATTGAAGTTCTAAAAACGTGTCTGACCTCCTTGACCTTGGAAGTTGCCGAGCTGCTGTCCATAACCCACAACATTGATCTCCTCAAAACTGTTTCCAACTTGATTGTACTGCTCAGACACATGTCCTTCCATACTACACACTCTACAGACTTGAACTCTTTTACTCTTAGCTAAATTCGACACTATCATAGTAAGCTTGTTCAAATCTTCTTTAATCTCTGTTATGGCACTTGACTCTCCATAAGTGTTGGCTTCATTAACACGCCTTGCTGAAAATGAACCAAATTATTGATTGTTTGTAGCACGCATCTCTAACAAGTTACTGGCTTCTTCTCTGCTTTTCTCCATCAACAAACCTCCAACTGCAGAATCAAGGAATTGGCGTTCTATAAGACGTAGTCCCTCATAAAAGTACTGAAGCAGAAGTCCCTCATGTATCCCATGGTTAGGACGCGAAGCAACCAAAGCCTGGTACCTCTCATAGTACACATCAAAAGCTTCAACCATGTCTTGTTTAATTGAAGTAATCTTCTTTCTAATCTGTGTCACTCTAGATGATGGAAAATACTTAAGGAGAAACTCTTTCATCATTGTTGCCCATGATGTGATTCGTCCAGCTGGCACTGCAAAGAACCATGTCCTAGCTCTGTCCTCAAGTGAAAACGGAAAAGCCTTCATCTTGACTAGTTGTAAATCGGTACCCCTAGGACACATGGTGTCACAACAAAATTCAAACTGTTGCAGATGATGGTTCGGATCTTCTCCACTAAGTCCATGAAACTTTGGCAATTGGTGAAAGAAACCACCTCTCATTTCAAAGTCAGCCGATTTTCCTGCTGCTGCAGTTGGATAAGTAATGTTATTCGGCCTTACCCCGGTTCCATTGACTTGTCCATTTTCTTCCCTCAATGAAGTCATTTTCACAGTTTCAAAAGTAGGATTCTCGTGAATTTTTGGTGACGATTCACAAGATTATGATGAAGGGACTGGCGAATGTGGAGGTGATGAATTTGGTGAAGTCTGATGTGATGTCGATGGAATGTCAATGTTGTGTTCTTCTATGACACGCCTAAGTCTGTTGTTGATGTGTCTTATCCACGTGTCAGAATTGTTCATTCATATGCTCCTGCACAACCAATCGACACAAATGATCAAAGATCAAGTTAGCATCATCATTAACTAAGTAAAAACAAACATTAAAACGAAACTATGCTAGAAAATAAAGCACACGGCATGAATGAAAAACAAACAACAAAAATGCAATATGCACAGGATATGCAAAACAATAAAAACAAGTATGATTGAATGCAAAATGAATGTAGTGCAAACACAATCCGGATAGCATGAAACAAAATGCAATATGACATGATGCAAACAAAACAAAACAAAAACCTTCATAACAAAGAATGTAAGCTGAACATGGCACACGAAATGGTAATATAAACACATAGAACACACGACATCACATAGATACATAACACTTTTAAGCACAAGATGTCGACAATCTATAATGTTTCTAGTTGATTTTATTAACCCCTAATTTTCAAGGTATGTGGAGCAGGGAAGACCACTGGACAATGGACTGATACAACCCAAGGTAGTGTTATGCTTCGTCCGATATACCTAAAAAATTAAAGCCAATTCGTGTGAAGCTTATGATGTCATATATGTTCAAGTAAATTCTAGCGTTTAAAGTGTGGTGATGTTTCGGCCCAAGCATTTGGCTAGTTTGAGCGGGTTCCATGGTTTCAGAAGGCAGTGTTGTTAAGATCCACGGAGGGCGAACCCCCTACAGGAACCAGGTAGGACTCGTTTAGTGATCACGGAGAGCGAACTCTCTATCGACCCCTTCATAGAGAAGAGACATCAATCTATGACCTTGAGATCCAGTTAAACAAACCTGAGAACCATATCTATGAATAATAACTTGCCCCTTACTCAGTTAAGAACAAACTCAGGTCACTAGACCAGTCTATAAATGTTAATCAAAGCCGCCCTCAACCTCATGAAATCCGAAGATAACATGAAGGCTTTAGGCTAAGATTAACAAAAGTGGCTTCTCCCTACATGTTACACTTTAAAAACTACAATAAACTCAAGCATACATAAAACCATAAACTTCCTAGAATTTAAACTAAGTTATTACAACATATATACAAATAAAATCGAACATCAAAAATTAAAATTATACAACATCTTCTTCGATTCTTCTTGGTATCCCCGGCAACAGTGCCAAAAATTGACGTCATCGCCTGACATGGGGTCTGACAACTCTCAATTTAATTACCCTGCAATTGTTAGTAGTATGGAAAAGTATGGATCGTTCTAGCCGGGGACACCAAAGGGTGATCGAACAAAGAGAAAACAAACAATTTATAAACTAATATTCACATATACAATTATTTGTCACATAATATACAAGTATGAACATATATATATTGAAATATCAGGGGTTAAGATTGATTTAATCTAACAAATAACCTACTGAAAAGTAAACCTAAGCTACTATGTATAAGTGATAAACACTCATGCAACACATAACACGAAAAACCCTCAAGAACACATAACAATTTCATGCAAGACCGGGCAGCATTGCTCAAATTATCCTAGACACTAACCAATTCTGATTCTAATTAGAGCCGTTGCGGTTATCTAATCGTTAAGACTTCTCAAGTATTTAGAACCATCTTTGCGCTTGATCCTAAACATGAATGCTAACTCATTTAAAGACACGTTGCGTAAAGATTAAACAAGAAGACACTTAAACACAAGAGTCAATCGGAAACATGATCTAAAGCATGGCGTCACTTATCCTATTAGCATGCAAATTATCAGAATTATATCCACCCTAAGTTAATAACAAAGACCAAGACAACTTTGCGGATGAATCAATCTAATATTATTATGGTAGATGAAACCGCACCCTAAGGCAGCCTCAAGGATTGATTTAGATGCACAAATTCATGACAATTAATCAATTAGAAATCAAGAACACATAAGAACATGCTACTGACCCTAAACCTAAATCACAAAATCATCATATGTTCAAGAAGTTATAAATCGAAACATAGAACAATCAAAGATCACAAAGAAATCCGAAAACCATGTTTGATAAATAAAACCAAAACCAAAAAGTATATTACAATATAACTTGAAAATATACAGAAAATAATATATATATATATATATATAGCCATGAGAAAATCACACTCTTACAACCTTAAATGGGTTCGGCAAGTATGGGGAATTTGGTGGAAAGATGGAACGATTCGTATGACTTGCGGTGGATGAATCGGCTAAGTATTTTTCTGTATAGGGTTTTGGTAGAATTTTGGCTATGCAATTGCAAGGTAGTGATGATGTTTTTCTATCTACATACAAGCCTATTTATAGAGGAATATACATATAGGGTCGGCAGCTGTCGCATCCCGGGGACTATTCCCGGCCCCGGAACACGACGGTAACCGCCGTAATCCCGATCTAGCGAGTAATCAATACGTCATTTGACGTATTAATAACCCTCCGGACCGAAACTACAAGGCTATGAATAAAATAATCAACACACAAATGATATGAATGTCAAATACGATATGACAAATGTGCAGAGTAGCATACAAATGTTTTACAAGCAGAAGATAACAATGGAAAGTACCCGAGACGAATATAATACAAGGAAAAGTCTCGGGACAATGAGCCCGAATAATGTCTCAAAGTATTCAACAGATTGTCAAAACATCAAATACGGAAATCACATGATATGGAGTCCACACCAGAATGGGTGCCTTCGAAAGCGGAAGTGCACGATGACCGACGTCGCTCCACGAGCTCCTAGTCCAGCTCCTCTAGAGATGGGTGCTGAAGACCTGAAAAGATGTAGAGGTGAGCAACTCGTCCTCGCTAACCCAAATGGGGCCAAAGCCAACCAAGTCAGGGTTCAAAACCCATGAGAAAACATATAACTTATATATGTAGGTATTCGTAAGTATACGTAAAGAGCATGTGAAAATGTAAATGCAATAGCCACGCACACAAGGCTCAGTAAAACATGTTAACCACACATGAAAGAACTTTCTGGATCCACGCGGCCGAAATCCCGGGTTTGTCTTCACAGCAAACCGGGGCCAACTACCTTTGCGCCCGAGTGCGCGTAGTAGCGAGAGCGTCTATTTACAGCTAACGCCCAACTGATAGCACACCGCACTTACGTCACGCTTAACTCTGTACGAGGCGAGCGTAAGCGGGATAATTAAAATAAACAGGGCATTGCCCCTCCGGAGGTTCACGGTCATCGACACCGCGGGAGTGCTATATACTAGGTCCCGTCACTCTCAGGCCAAGCACCGGAAATTAGGACAACAGTACTACTTTTTGATACAAACTCACACACGCACACCAATTTCTATAAGAAGCGTGTGGTCAAACTCAAAATAATGCAACTGTACTTTTATATATATAAGTAAAAAGAAAGAGCCACCGACCCAAGAGGGTTTCGGCTCACCCATTGGGCGTGCCCCCTACTACCTGGTATGATAATACAGCTGGCTGCGCTCTAACTCCTGGTCCTCCTGAAGCCAACGTCGATGTGCCCCTGAGTCTTGGATCTTCCTCCACGGTTTTTCCGGCAGAACTCCTCCGGCGGAGCTCCACTGGCCTCCTCCTTCTTCCTCCTTGCTCCTGGGCGGCTTCTGGTGGCGCCTAGGAGCTTCCTAGCTCCTCAAAAGACCTGGTGCACTTCGATCTACACTGCACAGTGTTTCTCCTTCTTCTCCTCGTTGCTGGGCGGCGCTGGCGTCGCTTGTCGCCAGGGCAAGGCGAGGCGACTGGTGGCGGCGGTGAGCGTCGACGCGCGCGAATGGAGGAGGTGGCTGGCTGCTGGGTCGAGAGAAGGAAGAGGAAAGTTTCCGCTTCGGGAGGAAAGAAAACAGAAGAGGAAAGAGAATGAAAGGAAAGAAAAAGGAGAGGTGGAGAGAAGGGATAAGGTGGTAGGGTTTTTAAAAGGAAACCAACGGCCACGATTCGACGATCGAATCAACGGCCACGATTCGACGATCGAATCAACGGCCACGATTCAATCCCACTTCCAAAATAATTTTTAAAACCAAATTCTTTTTTGAAAACTATTTAAAAACAACCAAACGTCAAATTGAATCGTAAAAGTTGTACGAAAAATACGTGAAGTGCCGGAAAATATTCCGTAAATACTTTCACGCATGTGGCGACGTGTGTCCTAACGTGAAAACGTTAGACAAAATTTACGACGTACTGAAAAGTAATCAGAATTAAACCCTAAATGTGTCGGAAAATTAAATAAAATTATCGGGGTCTCACACTCTACCCCCCTTAAATTGAATTTCGTCCTCGAAATTTACCTGACATCAGAAGAGGTGTGGATGAGCCTGCCGCATGACTGACTCAAGCTCCCAAGTAGCCTCTTCCTCACTATGGTGATCCCACTGCACTTTCACAACTGGAACCTCACAGTTCCTGAGCTTCCTCACATCACGATCCAAGATGCGGTACGGTCCATCCTCGTAAGAAGCATCGCTGCGCAGCTGTACATCAGTCCAAACAACATTCTGTGGGGCTCCCGGTGGGCTTTTACGTAACTGTGAGACGTGGAACACGTCATGTATATGCTGCAATCGTGGTGGCAAGTGAATCCGGTATGCAACGGATCCAACTCTCTGAGCTATCTAGAAGGGCCCTACAAACCTTGGGGCCAACTTCCCTTTAACCCCAAATCGTCTAACTCCCTTGCGGGGACTGACTTTCAAATACACAAAGTCTCCCACTGCAAACTCAAGGGTGTCCGGCGTGTATCTGCATATGACTTGCTCCTACTCTGGGCTGCCCTGAGCCTCTCCTAGACAATCAGAAGTTTCTCTGAAGTCTTCTGTATCACATCAGGACCAAGTAAAACCTTGTCCTCTCTGTCCAACCAACAAGTAGGGGACCTACATGGTCGACCATAAAGTGCCTCGAATGGAGCCATACCTATGCTACGGTGGTAGCTATTATTATAGGCAAACTCTGCAAGTGACAGGCACTCATGCCACTTTTCACTAAAATCTACTATGCACGCTCGAAGCATGTCCTCCAAGGTACGAATCGTACGCTCGGACTGTCCATCCGTCTGAGGATGATAAGCTGAACTCAAATGTAACTCGGTGCCCAATTCTTTCTCCAATGACTTCCAGAGCTTGGAAGTGAAACGCGGGTCACGGTCTGAGATGATGCTCTTTGGTATCCCATGAAGTCTGATCACCTCACTAATATACAAATCTGCAAAGTACTGTGTACGTGAGCTCATCTTGACAGGAAGAAAGTGTGCAGATTTCGTCAACCTATCAACTATCACCCATATTCCATCATGACCTCCCCGTGAACGGGGTAGGCCGGTGACAAAATCCATGGTGATATGGTCCCACTTCCACTGTGGAACTGCTAAAGGCTCAAGAAGTCCTGCTAGATGCCTATTCTCTGCCTTTCCTTGCCTGCACACGTCACATCTAGCTACATACTCCCCAATACTCTGTTTCATGCCTTTCCACCAAAACTGGCGCTTCATGTCCTGATACATCTTTATAGTTCCAGGATGCATGGTGAAACTAGTCCGGTGTGACTCATCCAACACAAGTTTCCGGATGTAATCATCACTAGGGACAAAGACACGTCCCTTATACCTAATAAGTCCATCATCACTGACGCTCCACTTGCTATCGGCTTCACCTGAGTAAATCTGGGCTCGAAGCAAGTGACTCTCTGGATCATTCCACTAGTACTCTCCCACCTGCTGTAAGATGTGGGGCCTGAATGACACACTAGCCAAGAATCCATGAGAATCCCCGAACCGCACATCCAAATCATAATCCTCCAGCGTCTCCAAAGCCTCCATGCGAGAGAGAAAAATACTAGCAAGCTCATACCTCGGCTTCCTGCTCAAGGCATCAGCAACAACATTTCTTTTGCCTGGATGGTATCGTAGAGTGAACTCATAATCTGTAAGATACTCCATCCATCTCCGCTGCCATAGATTAAGATCACGTTAAGTGAAGATGTACTGTAGACTCTTGTGATCCGTATAGATCTTGAAGGTGGCTCCGTAGAGATAACACCTCCAGACCTTCAAAGCATATACAACAGCGGTCAACTCCAAATCATGAGTCGGATAATTCTTCTCATGTGGCTTCAACTGTCTAGAGTCATAACAAACAACTCCGCCATTCTGCATGAGCACATAACCTAAACCAGTCCCTGAAGCGTCCGTATACACTTGGTACGGATCTACACTGTTGGGGAGAACGAGGACTGGGGCGGTAGTCAAACGGTTCTTCAACTCTGCAAAGGCCTCTTCACACGCGTCACTCCACTCAAACTTGACTCCTTTCTTTGTCAAGTTGGTTAGTGGCGTGGCAATCTTTGAGAAGTCCTGTACAAAACGGCGGTAGTATCCAGCTAGGCCAAGAAAACTCCTCACTTCTGTTACATTACGAGGACGTTCCCAATCTAGGACTGCCTCGATCTTCGCCGGATCCACTGACAAGCCTGAAGCTGAGACTACATGTCCAAGAAACTGCACCTCTGAAAGCCAAAACTCGCACTTTGACTTCTTCGCGAAAAGCTGGTGATTCCACAAAGTCTGTAGAATGGTGCGAAGATGATACTCATGCTCTGCTTGTGTCTTGGAGTAGACTAAAATGTCGTCGATGAACACGATCACAAACTGATCCAGATAAGGCCGGAAGACTCTGTTCATGAGATCCATGAAAGCTGCTGAGGCATTCGCCAATCCGAATGACATGACAAGGAACTCGAAGTGCCCGTACCGTGTACGGAAAGCTGTCTTCTCTATGTCACCATCCCATACTGGAAGCTGATGATAATCAGACCTCAAATCAATCTTAGAAAAGAACTGAGCTCCTGCAAGCTGATCGAACAAATCATCAATTCTCGGAAGTGGATACTTATTCTTCACAGTGACACTGTTCAACTTCCGATAATCTATACAGAGTCGAAGAGTCTCATCATGCTTTCTGGCAAACAACACCGGTGCTCCCCACGGTGATGAACTATGCCTGATAAAACCCTTGCTCATAAGATCTTCCAACTGAAGCTTCAACTCTTGCAATTCTGTTGGTGCCATACGGTAAGGTGGAATCGAAATCGGTGTGGCTCCTGGGACCAAGTCGATCCGAAACTCTACCTCATGTGTGGCGGCAAACCAGGTAAATCTTCAGGAAACACTCCGGGATACTCATCAACTACCGGAATATATCTGTCACCACTGGATCCACCTGTCTCCTTTGTCGATCTCACAATACTGTAGCAAGTCAAAGTCCTTCTCCCACGAAAACATGGTCGCAAGAGTGGACTCGGCTGTGTGAGTCGCTCATCCATCCTGATCACCATAACTTTATCCTTGCCTGGAGTCCTCACTGTGACTGTCCTCTTTTCACAGTCAATGAGAGCTCGATACTTCTCCAACCAATCCATTCCAAGTATCAAATCATACCCATCAATGTCTAACGGGTAAACATCTGCTAGTAACTTTCCTTCTTTAACCAGCAGCTGGCACTTACGAAAGATCCTATCTGTAGCTGCCCCCTTTCCAAGGGCAGAGCTGAAACAGTATGTACTACCCGTGGACTCAGACTCTAGTCCCAATGCATCCGCAAACCAAGTGGCAATAAAAGAATGTGAAGCTCCTGTATCAAATAAAACCCTAGCCTCTGAGTTAGAAACAATAATCGTACCATCCAGAGCTGTCGAGGTGTCCAAAGCTAGCTGCCCTCCTGCAAATGCATAAACCTGCCCACGTCCTCCAGCATTACGTCCACTCCGACCTCTGGTACGTGAACCCTGGCTAGCCTGACTACCCTGACTCGGGACAGGCTGCTGCTGGGATGCCTGCGGATACGGCTGCTGCGGATAGCCCTGCTGGTATTGCTGCTGCTGAGGAATCTGTGGATAAGACTGCTGCTGCGATCCCTGCTGGTAAGGCTGCTGAACCTGTGGCTGGATACGGCTAGAGGAACCTGAAGCTGAAGCTGTGCCACGGTCTCTGTTGGGGCAGTGCCAACGGGTATGTCCTGGCTGACCGCAGTTCTAGCAAGTGTAGGGTGTTGATCGGCCTCCTGAGGACCCACTACCGCTACTACCAGCACTGGCGTTTCCGCCAAAAGTCCTCCTGTTGCTCTTCCTGGATGTCCTCCTGTCCCTGTTCCGAGGGTGAGATCTGCTACCATACTCATCTCTGGCCTGAAAGAATGTCGCCTGGTCACCCTCAATCTTGTAGGCTGCACTGACAATCTCCTGATACGTGCGAGTGGTGTTGGAGAGCAACTCGTGACGGATAGAATCTCGAAGACCAAACTCAAATCGTTGGGCCTTCACCTTCTCAGTGAGACCTGGGACATACTTCAGCAATGAAGTGAACCGCACCACGTACTCATGGACCGTCAAGCTCCCCTGGGTCAAGCTGAAGAACTCGGCCATCTTCTGATCCCTCAGAACCGGGGGAAAGTACTGGTCATAAACTGCTCCCAGGGCATCTGATCAGCATCGTGGCGGTCCGCAATGGTCTCCCACCAACTATCAGCCTATCCAGTGAGGCAGTGGACTACGAAGGCAACTCGATACTCGACAGGGGTATTGACTGTCCTCTGTAGCTTCTTGATGTGCTTCAGCCAGATCTCAGCATCAACAGCCTCTGTAAGGCCAGTAAAGTTAGGTGGCCTAACTTTCAGAAAGCTCGATAAACAGCTAGACCTCCTCTCTAGCTTTAAGACCTGCGGAGTAGGAGGTGGAACATTTCCCAAGGCACGGAACGCTCGTGTAACCTCATCCATCTCGCGGCGAGGTGGCATCATGACTGACTCTGAAAAGAAACAAGGATTAGTCACCGAATCACTGTCCAGTAAATAAAGATAATGAGGATGTCAACTACTGGAACATGAATGAACTTTTGATTTCCGTATGAAGGAATACATCATGAGATTATGCAATGACGTCTGCATTGCACACTAATAACTCAAAGTATACGACTCGAAGAAACAAACTGGTCGTACATCAATGACATGGAAGGTACCAAAACGATGCTCTAATACCAAGTAATCCCAGGGACTATTCCCGGCCCCGGAACACGACGGTAACCGCCGTAATCCCGATCTAGCGAGTAATCAATACGTCATTTGACGTATTAATAACCCTCCGGACCGAAACTACATAAACCTCCGGACCGAAACTACAAGGCTATGAATAAAATAATCAACACACAAATGATATGAATGTCAAATACGATATGAAAAATGTGCAGAGTAGCATACAAATGTTTTACAAGCGGAAGATAACAATGGAAAGTACCCTAGACGAATATAATACAAGGAAAAGTCTCGGGACAATGAGCCCGAATAATGTCCCAAAGTATTCAACAGATTGTCAAAACATCAAATACGGAAATCACATGATATGGAGTCCACACCAGAATAGGTGCCCTCGAAAGCGGAAGTGCACGATGACCGACGTCGCTCCACGAGCTCCTAGTCCAGCTCCTCTAGAGATGGGTGCTGAAGACCTGAAAAGATGTAGAGGTGAGCAACTCGTCCTCGCTAACCCAAATGGGGCCAAAGCCAACCAAGTCAGGGTTTAAAACCTATGAGAAAACATATAACTTATATATGTAGGTATTCGTAAGTATACGTAAAGAGCATGTGAAAATGTAAATGCAATAGCCACGCACACAAGGCTCGGTAAAACATGTTAACCACACATGAAAGAACTTTCTGGATCCACGCGGCCGAAATCCCGGGTTTGTCTTCACAGCAAACCGGGGCCAACTACCTATGCGCCCGAGTGCGCGTAGTAGCGAGAGCGTCCATTTACAGCTAACGCCCAACTGACAGCACACCGCACTTACGTCACGCTTAACTCTGTACGAGGCGAGCGTAAGCGGGATAATTAAAATAAACAGGGCATTGCCCCTCCGGAGGTTCACGGTCATCGACACCGTGGGAGTGCTATATACTAGGTCCCGTCACTCTCAGG
This sequence comes from Comarum palustre, assembly GCA_951800085.1. Taxonomy (NCBI): domain Eukaryota; kingdom Viridiplantae; phylum Streptophyta; class Magnoliopsida; order Rosales; family Rosaceae; genus Comarum; species Comarum palustre. The sequence continues at coordinate 8,581,473 of OX637579.1, read as the reverse complement.
CCAAGCACCGAAAATCAGGAAAACAGTACTACTTTTTGATCCAAACTCACACACGCACACCAATTTCTATAAGAAGCGTGTGGTCAAACTCAAAATAATGTAACTGTACTTTTATATATATAAGTAAAAAGAAAGAGCCACCGACCCAAGAGGGTTTCGGCTCACCCATTGGGCGTGCCCCCTACTACCTGGTATGATAATACAGCTGGCTGCGCTCCAACTCCTGGTCCTCCTGAAGCCAACGTCGATGTGCCCCTGAGTCTTGGATCTTCCGCCACTGTTTTTCCGACAGAACTCCTCCGGCGGAGCTCCACTGGCCTCCTCCTTCTTCCTCCTTGTTCCTGGGCGGCTTCTGGTGGCGCCTGGGAGCTTCCTAGCTCTTCAAAAGACCTGGTGCACTTCGATCTACACTGCATAGTGTTTCTCCTTCTTCTCCTCGTTGCTGGGCGGCGCTGGCGTCGCTTGTCGCCAGGGCAAGGCGAGGCGACTGGTGGCGGCGGTGAGCGTCGACGCGCGCGGATGGAGGAGGTGGCTGGCTGCTGGGTCGAGAGAAGGAAGAGGAAAGTTTCCGCTTCAGGAGGAAAGAAAACAGAAGAGGAAAGAGAATGAAAGGAAAGAAAAAGGAGAGGTGGAGAGAAGGGATAAGGTGGTAGGGTTTTTAAAAGGAAACCAACGGCCACGATTCGACGATCGAATCAACGGCCACGATTCAATCCCACTTCTAAAATAATTTTTAAAACCAAATTCTTTTTCGAAAACTATTTAAAAACAACCAAATGTCAAATTGAATCGTAAAAGTTGTACGAAAAATACGTGAAGTGCCGGAAAATATGCCGTAAATACTTTCACGCATGTGGCGACGTGTGTCCTAACGTGAAAACGTTAGACAAAATTTACGACGTACTGAAAAGTAATCGGAATTAAACCCTAAATGTGTCGAAAAATTAAATAAAATTATCGGGGTCTCACAACAGCCACATGTTCTAAACCAAATAGGTTTAAGTTTTCCTTTTTGAACGTGGTTTCCTTGGTCAATAAGACTTGGAGATTCTAGAGGCTTATTTGGCCAAATTTTGGACTTCCAATTCTTCATTGGACTTCCCTTCATGTACTAGGCTTCATGGATCGATTGTTTTGCTTCCCTAGGTCCATCAGGAACACTTTCTCTCGGTAGCACTAAGCTGCCCTGTTTCGGCAGACTGACCGCTGGCCATTGTTTTCATCATAACTCCTTCCTTAGAACTTGGATTGTTGCGATTCTAAAAGATTTAGAAACTAGACTCACATAGATTTTCGTGTATATATGGCACATCATCTAATCCTTGTGAGTCGTCCTGGACAAATTTTTGAAGTTAGGTGATGTGCCTAGGAAATTCCTGTTTTTGTAGCTCTCGACCCCTTTGATGTTGTTGGCTTTCATAGCTCCGATTCTCTTGATTCTTTCTTCTATGAACTCTTTCATATGTCACCTAAGTATAAGAGATGTTAAATCAATTTATAACAATGTAAAAGTTTCACAGAATCATCAAACATCTCTAAGACTCCACGAATCGGGTTTTGACAATTTTGTACATTATTCTTCTATGTTTAACATGTTTTTTCAACAACTCTACCAAAAACTCTTGACCCTAAATTATGACTCTAATCTACAACAATAAGATATAAACAAGGTACAAATGGAGGTAATAACATATTAAGAATGTCGCAATTTATGCTCCTATCATCAAGCGATAACTATATAATTCACCAGTGGCAATTAAAGCTCTCGGTAACTCGTAAACCACTGTAAAAAGATAACTTTTAGGTACGGGATGTTACAATCTTCCCACCTTATAAAATTTCGTCTTCGAAATTCCAACTGCATAATTCGATACCTTCGACCAATAAGCAACCACCTATCTCTACTTGTTTCACCAAATAAACACTATCACTTGTCCCTAACAACCGCATGTGACATCGTCACAATATAGCCATTAATTATTCTGATTCACCAACCCTTCACTTGCCGCAAGTAAAAATCCTTCAAGAATAGCTGAATACTTGTTGAGCCATAACTATTAGCACACACATTCCCTATGCAGGAAATGACTACCATGCCTGAGGGGTAAGGTTCGATGCCATTAATGGATTTAAATCTTCTAGTATCACGATACAACATGGAGTAAACATGTGATACACATGACGAAATGGAAACTTTCCTAAAAATGAAAGTTTCCCAAAATGGAAACCTCATATTTACGGTAAGTTTTCCTTAATTACTTGATTTACGATTTAACGGAAACTTTACAACTTAAAGCTTAACGGGGGAATCGATTTCTACCTCTTCGGCACTCTGCCGGAAATTCTGCTACTTTGCCGGATTTCGGTGTCTTACCAGAATCTTCTGCCAGATTCAGGTCAACTTGCTAGAAATTTGCCATTGTTTCTCTATTTCGTCGATTTCCAAGTTCTCGACATGTAACAATACAAAATGGTCGATTCAGCCACAAATTCAACAATATCATCAACACAGAACCTCACATCAGCAATGAAGGACGAGATTACCTTCTGCTTATCAAAACATCATAAATGATTTTTCAGAACAATAAGAGGGAGAACATTAAATCAAGATATTTTCTCACAGCTGGATATTCTTTTGTCCACTCACTCGAACGTTGTGTTTTTAAATGTTTTCCTCTGGGCCTTTCGTTTTCAAATGCCAAGTGTTGCAGGGTTGCTGAGAGGAGGTCATGCGTACTGAAGATGAGGCATAGTCAAATCATTCTGCTGTCGGTATATAGTCTATTTAGATTTTGCTTCCATGTAGAATGTTCTGTTTATCCTAGTACAGTTTAGTTGCATTTTATTGTTGTGGAAGTGTTTAGTTGGATTGCATGTAGGGTCGTCCATTTCAAGGAGGTTTCTTTTAAGATGATCTCTGTAGGGTTTACCTCGGGTTAAAGGGGTTAATCCGGGATGAGTGCTAACAATTTATAACTTTTACACAAGAATAAGGTATTAAAATGTTATAAATTAAAGATGATAAGTGATATTAGGATAAAACTGCTAAATATGTGTGCTAAATGTGTTGCTTTTTAGCACTTTCGGAGATAGCCTGGGCACCTGATGCTGTTTGAGTTTCACTGAGGACGTCATGACAGCTTGATGATGGACGTGTAAATATTCGACTTCGTTTTCTCCGTCGTTGTGGGAGACGGACAAGTGTTTCTTTCTTGATCTGCCCACCCAACTCAACCAGCAGCAACCACCTTTTAATAAACTCCCATCTCTCATGATCTCTCTCTCTCTTCTTCTGTCCTATTTCCTCATCTGACCTCTGTCTCTCTCTCTTCCATGGCACTTCTGGCCCCGACCTCCTCGCTTTCGAAAGACTCGTACTCTGTCTCATCCACAGTAAGTTCATTCCCTCTTTCTCTCAAGCATTTCTTCCCCAGTGAGACTCTTACAACTTCTGCTACATGTACAGATCCTTGGTTCTAAGCTCCAATCTCAGCGCACCCGTTTCAGGCTATTCCGTTGTTCCAAGTAAGTTTCTACTTTGATTTTCTTTCTGCTTTTCAATTCAGATGTCGTCCTGTACTCTGATACTTCTGACTCAGATTTGAGGACTAGATAGTCAGCTGCAAATTCAGGGACTGCCCCTTTTATTAGTGAGATCAATATAATATGATATGATGGGATTAAATAGAGATCTTCTGTTTACTTGTCACAAAATTATTATTTTCTTCGTCTCATGGTTTGTATATAGGACATGTTTACAGTATAAGGTTACAGACTACATGCAAACCTTCGGATTGATCCTAAGAGATAAGCCTGTCTCTATTTATGTTGAAATCGCCTCAAACTGACCCACTTACCCTAAAATGTGAAACATAATTGTTGAGTGTTGAAATGTTATTTTCTTTTGTTCTATATGCACCAGTTATCCGGGTTTGACCATAAAGGCTTCCAGAGAGTCCTTAGGCCGGACTCAACAACTGAAAAGCAACAAACTGGAGAGAGTAGTGGAAACTGAGGATGGGAGCGATTTGTTTGAAGATGTGAAACATCGATTTCTTAGCTTCAAAAAGCAGAAATATTTGTGAGTCTTCAAGTAATGTGGTCATGAAGTTTTTTTTTGATATGAAAGTACTGTAATCTTGAAGTTAATACTTAATAGTTCAACAATTCTGATTTCTTATTTGACTCTCATTTTTTAAAAAGGGAAAACTTGGAACACTATCAAAATCTTGCCAAGGGTCAATCACCAAAGGTTGTAATCTTAAATTTCACAATTGAAGGATCATGTATATCGTTAGATATATGCATTTGCTGTTTGTTTCATTCACCTTTTTTAGTGAAGAGAATAATAGAATATGCATGTGTACTGATGGTTCTCTGGAACAGTTCTTGGTGATTGGTTGTGCAGACTCTAGGGTCTGTCCCTCAACAATTCTGGGGTTCCAGCCAGGAGAAGCATTTATGGTTCGCAACATTGCAAATTTGGTTCCACCCTTTGAGGTAAACTTGACTGATGCCACAAAAATTGAAAATCATGCAATAGATACCATTTTTTGACATAAGGTCTGAACCAAGATGTCTTTTCCCAACATATCTTTCTTAAATCTGATTTCTTTTTTATGTAATTTGCAGAGTGGACCCTCAGAAACAAATGCTGCACTTGAATTTTCTGTAAAGTCTCTTGAAGTAAGTATCCACTCATTTCTTTCCATGCTGGACGTCTTTTATCTGTTGGTTGCACATCATCTGCTTAGAGTGAGGTAGGAAATATTTGGGCAATTTCTTTTTTGGATATAGAAACTCAAGTATTTGAGAGGGAGTGAGTGAGGAAAGCCCCAATATATACAAGTACCTCATAAACTTTAGATTTTTTTAATAAGTTTATATTTGATGTTACATTTACTCAATCTCAGCAATAAGGGAAGGTGTCAAGTTTATCTGCATCAGGAAAGTGCAGTATTCAGACATAATATGATTCATTTCCTAGTAGTAATATGGAAAACAGATGCAAACCTTACCAAACTATGCAATCCTCCTTTTTTTCTTCAAATTGTTATAGAGTAGTTATTTTACAGGTGAAAAATATATTGGTTGTTGGTCATAGCTGCTGTGGAGGCATTCGTGCTCTTATGAGTATGAATGATGAAGTAGACAAAAGGTTAAGCATATAACTTTTCAGTTTACTACTTGTGGACTATGATTGTGCTATATGTTCTTTTCTTTTATCAAGTGTGATGTCTCTGACTTCCTGAAACTCATTTTGTCAGTAACTTTATCCAATGTTGGGTTGTCAATGCTAAGGATGCAAGGTTGTGGACAAAGATTGCTGCCTCCAAGCTCAGCTTTGACCAGCAATGCAAACACTGTGAGAAGGTAACTAATGTTTTATACTATGCAATTACAAAAGTGTGTCATGCACTAGCTTTCTATTGAACAACAATTGCCAGTTTGTATTTTCTTTATTTCGTTGGTATGTGCGTGTGTACCCAAGTGTTATTCTCAGTATTGCTATCCACAATGTTCACAGTTTGATTTGATGATTCCTCCCAGAACTTCAACTAAGTTACAGACTTACAGTTGAGCATATTGATATCAAGCTGTCTTTTTTTTCTTTTTTTTTGATCAAATGCACTAATATGCTATAGTACTGTGAGTTGAACTCACAACCTCTCACAAGGAGAGACTTATGCCACTAGACCAAATGGTACTATACTTTATCAAGCTGTCTTTATTGTTTACTTAGTATTATTATTGGGGTGTTGCTATGAACACACCTTTTTTTACTATTAACACATCCTATATCTTTTCCTATCCACACATTTTATTTTTGTTTACAAGTTTGCCTCTTGAATTTGCGACATGATTGGTTGAAAAGGAGATATGATGTGTTAATAGCAAAAATGGGTGTGTTAATAACACCACCTTATTATTATTATTATTATTATTATTATTATATTTCTTGTCCACTTTATATAATTCTTTTTAATTATTTGATAAAAAGAACTTGTATAAAGGGAAAAAAGGAATGTTGAGCGGGCATTATTTTGCAGGAATCAGTTAACCGTTCATTGTTAAATCTACTCACTTACCCTTGGATAGAAGAAAAGGTGAAGAAAGGAATTCTTTCTGTGCATGGTGGTTATTATGATTTTGTTGACTGTTCATTTGAGAAATGGACACTTGATTACAAGGAAGACAATTTGAAAGAGAAAAATGGCAGAATTTCAGTCAAAAATCATTTACTTTGGAGCTAAAATTCCAAGTCTTACCTCAAATTGTTCAAAAAGATCTGTGTACTGTTATCATCTATGTAATAAGATGGTTGGAACTTGGAACAATATTTTGTATTGGGTTAATGTGGCATTAAATGGGATTTCCCTAGTGTTGAGGACTTGAACTATGTAGTGCATTACCTCGTTATTCTAGCAGTAGGAAGCACAATGGAGTTCTTTTATGGTTTTGATGGAGAATTGATGCAGCAGCCTACTGCTAAGACAAACCCTAAGGCTTTGAGGTTTAAACTAGGGCTGGGCATGGGATGGGACGGGATTCGTCGAATTTCGTCTCGATAATATATTTTCAAGACGGGACGGGATTGCATTTTTAGACTATCCTGTACTGGATGTCCCTGTTTAGTACCGGGACGAGTTCAGGATTCCACCACAATAGAAAAAGAAAATAAAAAAGATAGAAAAAATTAATACTAAATTCTATATTTGGTTTCGAAGATTATTGATTATAATTTTTTTATCTTGATCTCCAAAACTTCATGGATAAATTAAAATAAGTGTTAGAGTCTGATTAACTAACATAACAATATATATACGTATGCGTAACAAAATCACTCAAAGCCACCATAAAGTCATGATCTAAATTTCTAAACACTATAATCTTTTTATTGATATTGTTTTTTCTTTCTAGCCACTAACAATTGTAGAAATTCAAATTTGGAGAGATAATTGCGAACGATTGCGTGTGTTTATATAGTTTTAAATTATGTAGGTAAGAGTAAAAGATAGACGTCGAGGGGTTTGAGTTTACATTTAGGTTTTGAGAATCTCATTGAGTATGTTTCAGTTCATTGTAAGATCATAAACCCTAACAAATGAACGGTTATAATCAGATATATATATAAGTACATATCTTAAACTTTCGGGACGGTCTCATTACGATCCCGTCCCGTTTTCAATTATCATGATATGACGGTATGGTACCACCATTTTAAAACTCTATCTCGTCCCATTCTGCCAATTTTCAGTACGGGACCAGGACATGATCAAGATTGCGATACGAAGTGTCCAGCCCTAGTTAGACACACACATAACACTCTAATTAGGGAAATCACTTCTTGGTTTCTCACCAAAACTAGGTTAATTTCTCACCCAGAACTATGCTTTTGACCAATCCTATCATAGGAGAACTCATAAAATTCTATGGTAATTCTTATTCATAAAACATAGCATACTTTGATGTTGGGCCCTTACACTTACTTATACTTGAGTTGATAGTTCAAATTGGCTACACTAAAGACTCTTTTAAAAATGAAACATTAAAGACTCTGTATTGAAACTAATGTATTTAAGACTACTAAAAAATACCTTAAGAATTCTAAACTGAAATAGAAATATGAAGACTTGTCCCTCTTTTTCTTTCGATCATACACCTTAAAAGGTTTAACTATGATGTCCTCATCAGATATTGTCTCTTTTCAATTAGGCTTGTTTAAGAGTTTTTGCTTTGGTGATTTTATCTTTAGTGTTGCGCAGGTCTCGATGATCTGGAGTGAAAGAAATTTAATAATTTATTGTCTTTGTTATAAATATTATATATATGTGGATGTCCAAGCAAATAGTCAATAACTACGTCCTTACAATGTAAATATTACTCTTATATAAAGGGGTCAAATGAGAATGAAATCGACACTTCTTTCTTCTCCTACATTTTGTCTTTCTTCTTTCTCTCTATTTCATTCTTCAGTTTATAACACGTTATCAGCACAATTTCACTCATTCGTTTCATGAAATCCATGATAATCTACGAGATGTTGGTGCAACTTTTGTTGCTTGTTCTCCACACTTATGATCTGAGTTTTCAACTCTCTTTTTTCATATCTAATTCTCCATAATTTGTCCACATGTATGTTTGTTTATATTACTCAATTCTATGATGATAATTTCTTATAGTAGTGAACTTGAAGTTTCACAAATAATACTCGAAACTGAAGTTTTGAGATTTTGAACCTGAAGTTCAATATTACATTAGAATCACAATTCTCATTGTTTGCATAAACCAAAATTTTTGTGCATGAATATGTGATCTATTATCCAATAGATTCGAAACCTGAAGTTTCGATATTGACATTCATTTCTTATTCAAGATAGTCTAAAGCTAGCTCATAGATATTAATTCTGTTATAGTTAAAGTGATCAAAATTGCCTCAATGAGTATTATGATTGGGCTACAAAACCAAATTCGGATTATGTTGCTCATATTTGAACTTTCACGAAGTTATGAATGAGCTCTTGAAGAGCATATACGAGACATATCAATAAACCGATCGAGATATAAATGACTGGGTATGTCATGCTGATTTTTTAATGTTTCGAACCATACATAGTTAAATGTGTTAATTAGCTTCTATTGTTTAGCTATTACATAGTTACATAGTGTTGAATTTCAACTTGTGAGGTTGTTTCTAACTTTATAGAATGAGGTAAGACCTATTAAATATTGTACAACTATGTTTGTATTGCTTTAACTTTACAGGTATGAAAATCTTATGATGAACCCATGTATGCAAAGCGCACAAGATCTCACTTTAGTGATAGACAAATCAAATTGTTGTTTACAGAACATGAAGCTTGCAACAATCACGAGGAGCATCCAAAAGTATGCTACCTAGGACATATGCACGTTACACTCTTTTTCTCCTTCGACCAGAGTCGTTTTTTTCATAGGGTTTTTATTACCTGACAAGGTTTTTAACGAGACAACAATAAGCGCGTCCAACACCATATCATTCATTAGTGGACATCCAAAGGGGAGTGTTATAAATATTATATATTTGTGGATGTTCAAGCAAATAGTCAATAACTATGTCCTTACAATGTAAACATTACTCCTATATAAAATGGTCAAATGAGAATAAAATCGACACTTATTTCTCTTCCTACATTTTATCTCTCCTTTTTCTCTATCTCATTCTTAATTTATAACCGTCTTCCTTTTTTTAACAAATAATTGGTTTACGGTGGCTATGACTTCGAATAGCGGGTTTGATCATCCGTACCCCACCTCTCTTATGGGAGAGATTATGGGGTAGTTGATTTAGCCAAGTGCTACACGGATGAAGTGTCTTCTCACAACTGTCCGTTGCAAACTATGCACTCCAGAACCTACGAGTGCGAACGAACGAGATTAGAGGGGAGACCGGACGGTTCCAATAGTTCTCCATCCGATGCTGAGGTCAAACCTCATAACGGATAGTTTGCGGAGTACAAAGGAGGACATGACATAGTTATCTCGAGGGTGAGGCAATGCCCCTTTTTATAGGTGCTCATCAAAGGTGCGTCTTGTTGATAGTTGGATTGTACTCGCTTGGTTCAGTATTCGTGCGTTCACGTGTACGGTCCAAGGGCGCTTGCGCTAACTGGGGGCAGCAGACCGCACACGCATAAGGCTTGTTAGAGCGTTTGGCATGAGTTCCACCAACAATTCTTCCAAGTTCCCGTGTGAGAAGAATGTCTTGATTGGGGAGTTTACTGCAAAGTGTGAAGAAGCGTTCGTGTGAATGCGATCGTGTTAAATAAACACAGCTTAGTTTTAGGCACCTGTTTTTGGGGTTCTTGAACTTTTGTTTAAAATGTCTTTTGGACAGGAAGGCCAGATTTGAATCCGAGCCTCTTTCCCTTCTTTAGGCGTTTAGAGGGATGGTTGTAAACGTTGTAACCCAGTGAAGCAATAGTGAGGAAGAAAGTATTTTGTCTTGGTGACTTTTTTTATCAAATGTACTATTATGCTATAATATTATGAGTCAAACTTACAACCTCTAACATATTAAGGAAATATTAATCCCAAACGATACTGGGAGCCTTTGTGGCTTTAGTTTTGAATTATTGTTGAAAACAATTTAGAAATTATTGTTAAAAATTCTCAAGGATCTCATCTCTCAAGCGAATGCGGCGATGTACAAGGACAGAGATCGCTAGCGGGACGAAGAGTGGGGCTTCTTGCTTCAAAGCCCAAGCTACCATCTAGTGCCACTAAGATCCTCGAGGGGAGACAGATGGAGCGGATTAATCTTCACACCGTGACCGCCTAAATAAGTAGGGTGTCAAGTCAACAAAACTGAACCTTTAATAAACCATATAATATAGGAGAATTCAACCAATTACAACATAAAAGATCTAGAGGAGCTAAGAGCCTGTACAAGTCATCCCTTGAAATTTACTAAGATGATTAATATACTTTGGAGTTATTAGAACAAGCACCTCAGCCTATGTATGAAAACTGTAAACACTCCTATATTCTATCCTGTACAGATGCGCACAATTGCCCGGGGAAAGAGAAAAGAGCTTCACATATGACAGGATCATGAAAAGGAAGAATCATGGTGGAAAATGAGATATAAATGGTACAAGTCGCTTCCCACAAAAGAACGAAAATGGAGTTGAGAAGCCAGAGAATGTTCATTTTGAAAAATTTTGACAAAAGGAAAGAATTTTATCACTCCATCAAACCTTCCAATACACACACACACTAGCAAAGAGAGGAACCATGCCCGCAAAATAGTAAAAGGAGTCCGTTTGCATGTTACCTAGAAATAGAAAAATGTACACGGAGACTCAAGAATTTAACTGCAGTTTCACTCATTCTGTGCCACAAGCACAGGTTTACTGGGCAGCTATGACAAAGAACAGACATCAATATGGTTAAGTGCGAGCATTTGCTCCTAATTTTCTAGGGGCTGTAAATGAGGGCTTATGATTTCAAGAGTTTAAAGAGACCTTGGTATGGTGTGTACACTAGCAACAAATGCTGTGGAGAACCAAATCTATGCATCCCATGAAGTTGTATTGAATCTTTTCCACCTCATCTTGTGTGAAAATCCGACCAAACTATCCTACACTTTGCTCAAGGACTATAAAATTATAATAACCTAAAGAGAAGTATTGCAAGTTGTCTCCCAAACAAAATCCTAGATGTAAGATCACAAATATGATAAAGGAATGAGGAGATTATAAGATTTACAGACAGCTGAAGTAGAAGTATACATGACAAAAGCATCAGCATACTTTATCACCACAACTGATACCCTATGTTTGTCTAATATGGTTCTAAACTCCAAATTTTAGATCCATGCTCGCATCACAATATATCTATGTACAGAAATCAAACCACCATTACAAGAGCTAAGCTAGATTAAGTTTACATTGCTGCAGATTACACATCAAAATAAGAGAGCCATTAAATAAAACACTAGGGAAGCTCTTCACCATTCATTACAGCATGCATCCAAAACACAATTACAACAGCTAAAAGAGCAATTTGAAAAAGCAAAGAGCCTTACCGTTTTGCTAATTAACCTTTACCTTATCATCCCCAACAACATTGAGTATGGGCAGACTGCTCAAGAACTCATCAAGACCTTCGAAGAAGCCAATCCCTTCAATATTATCCTCCTCCCCATTTGCTGTCCTGTTCCCATCACTCATTGTCTGAGCGGCAGGCTCCTCTACCTCATTATTACTAAACTCCACATTCAAATCCAATTTCCCCAACGCAGCAGCACCTCGCTTTCTTGCACCAGCACTGGTCTTGTTACTGGAATCCCCATTGGATGGCATAACATTTTGAGTCGCCTTCCTTATTCTATCGGAGGCTCTTGCAGGGGTTGCAGAAACGGAAGTTTTTGCTTTTGGTCTTGCAGCTTTCTTGTTCCTCCTCTTATCATCGTGCCAGTCATCATCATCAGAATCCTCACTGGGATCGGAAATGTGGTTGAGGAAGGGGTCATCATCTTCGTAGTACACCCTTGGCCCCAAAGCAGGCTTCTTCGTAGTAGCAGTAGTAGTAGTAGTATGGGGTAAAGGGACCGCATACATAGTTGAAAAGGGTGACCAGTTAGAGGTATGTTTAGCACTAGTGGGTGATAAGCCCATGGGGAAGTAAGCCCAGCAGTAGAAATTGGCGTCCCCGTTGTCCATCACAGGCGGTGACGATATCACCACCGCATGGAAGGCCCTCTTGCAGCTTTGACAGCGAAGCATACACTCCTCATAACCTCTAGAGTACTCAAAGAGATGGTAACAGTAGGGGCATGCCGTCCAGAAATTACCAGAATCTTGTGGCTCCGACTCAATACTCACATTGTCCTTGTTCCTTGGGCTCTTCCTCACTGGCTGCTGCTGCGGTGGAGGAGGAGGTGGCTGCATCCGCTGCTGCTCTCCATGCATGTGCAAGAACTGCCTTTCAAACGACAGCGGCGCCGGCGCCGGCGAGTCGAACAACTGGTGGTCGTACAAGGCCTTCATGGAGGGGTTAGAGAGTACGGTCCAGGCATCGGAGACGAGGCGGAAGGCCTGATCGGCGTAAGGAAAGCGATTAGCCTGAGGGCTGAGGAGAAGGGCGAGGCGACGGTACTGAGTCGCCACCAGCTCCAAGCTGTGGGTGCGTCGCGTCAGTTGCAGAATCGCGTAATAGTCGGGCTGGTCATTGATCCGTGACTCGCCGCCGAGGAGAGTGTCCGCCACGGCGATTAGTTGGTCGGCGGCGCCCAGCCTCGGGTCCGACTCTCGAGCGCGGATCGCGAAGGACTTGGTCCCGTGCAGGTCACGTGTAGTCAGTAGCTTCACGGCTGTGCTCAGCCACCGCTCCGCTTCCGCTCTCTGGTTGAAATGGTTCTGGAACTCCATTTCACCTCCACCACTCGCTCTCAAACACGACCTTAATTGAAATCAGTGGCTCTCCGTCCACGAGTCTCATATGCCACCATATTTATGGTTGAGAAGTTGATGCAAATGTTAAACAAGTTTCACACCTTACAATTACATCAATTTTTTAAAATATCACAACCGTATATTATTTTTTCAATCTGAAAAATATTAATACGTTTAGCTGTTAACTTCATTATTAAAGTTAATAATAGATCATTTTTCATGGATATTTTAGTCCCTCACTTTCTTCTCAACCTCCTTAGCCGCCCCTCCCTGACCACATTTGTTCTTCATATGAGAAGAAGCCCGAGCCCACCCATTTCAGCTCCACTCTCTCCTCCTCCATCAACGGCAGCAGCGAGGACTTCACCGGTGGGACTTGAACCTAACATGGCTGCGGTGTGCGGCAGTAAGGATAAATGGGCCTGAGAGCTTCAGTCCATTCCCAATTGCGAGCTAAAAGTCGTGATTGGATCGAGAGGCGAAAGATGCGACGATCTTGGGTTGGAGGACTAGGAAACTATGCTGTCTAAAACAACGACGTCCCCGGGTCAAGACCACTCCCTGCTCCAGTGGATCTCGGTAGACATGGACGATGCGTCGTTCGGGCTCAAGCAGCTCTATTTGAATTTGTGCGCTTCTCATCTTGTAGAGGTAGATGTTGGGGTGACCATCAAGCAAGAGAATAAGGGTCTGCTTCGTGTTCTAGAGGAGAAAGACAAAAGAATAGAAAACCTCCAGCAGAAGATTGTATTACTAGAGCAAAAGCTCAAGAGAACATATGCAGGTGCAGAAAATGCTGGTTCTGCACAAATAGAGGCAACTGATGAACGTTTTTCACGTCACACATGTAAACACGTGATCAAATCAAACCTCACAACTTTATAACCCTGCAAAATGTCATCGTTAGTACGAATAAGTAGGGATCGTTCAGTCCGGGGATATTGAAGAGTAATCGAAAACAGAAATTGTTAACATAATCAAATAAACATATGGGGGATGTAAATGTTTAACATCTAAAGAAACTAAAACTTAACCTAAAACTAATTATTTACAGTTGATCAACCACTCTACACATAACACATAACTCTTTAAACATGTAACAACTCAAATAAACATAGTACTAATCGGTTTAAAGACACTTCGCGTAGAAATTAAACACAAAAAGCACATAATCACAATAAGTCGAATTGGAAACATGTTAGCAAGTATGGCGTCACCTCATCTCACATCGATATGTAAATTTACAGAATTATTCTAGCTCTTATAAAGAACACAAATTGAACCAACTTCGCGTATGATTCAACTTATATTCAATAAGCATATGAAATCTATACACAAGGAACAACCATGGCCAAGGCTGCCCTTGTGCATATGATTTGTTGTGTGCACAAACTCTGCAAATAAACCAAACAAGATCATAAATTCAATTAATATCTACTGCCCTTAAGTCTTAAATTCGAATTTTCACATGCATATATAAAGATTTACACCAAATAACAATCAAACACATAAGGAAATCCAAAGAATTCATCAAATCACATAAGAACATTGATAGTTTGTTACAAAATTCAGAAATAACATTGAATATAAATACTGAATTTGAAACAAATACAAAGACAACCATGGATCTTGGACTGACTTTAGGTGTGGAGATTGATGCTTGGTGTGAGCAGCGGCTGAATTGGTGGAGGAGAGGCGGCTGTGTTGGAGAGGAGAGGAGGGCGGCGGCTGCTATGTGGAGATGAAGGAGGCGGAGCTGCTGTGCGGAGGAGGAGATGAGGGCGGCTGTATGTGTTGTGGAAGAGGGAGGAGGCGGCTGCTATGTGGAGATGAAGGAGAGGGGCGGAGCTTGTGGAGAGAGAGAGATGGCTGCTCTTGTGTTTGTATATAGAATGGTCGACCTCTTTTCTCTTCAGCTGCTGCCTCTATTTATAGTGTTATGTCTCCCCCTTTGAGTTCTCTCATCCCTTGATTTAATCTTGATCCAATGGTCAAGGAAATTACCCAACAAATTAATAAAAATGTGTTAGGAAATTTCCAGAATTTCCTTGTTCAGCAAGATGATGAATTTGGCTCAAAAAATGGCTGCATACAAGTTTCTTCTCCAAGGTAAAATCGGCAATTTAGGAGTTCATTCCTTTCTTGGCTGATCTTATTCTTCTCCCTTCAATTTGCCGAATTGATGATGAATTACATCCTTTTTCATGCAAAATTATGGTTCCTGAAAAGGTTGGGAAATAAGTTAATAGAAAATCAGAATAATTAGGGATTTAAACAAAGGAATTTAAGGAAAGAAGTTCCCTTATTTTCAGATTTGAATTTCAAATAAATCCCTTAATGTAGGACAAAGTTTTGTCCTAAATTCCCTTGATTAATTCGGGAGAATTGATGGAGAAAGAATTTTGGAATTTTGCTGCTCCATTTCCTCTTTTATAATCCCCATAAATTCTCTTAATCCTTGTGGGAATAGGTTTCTTTGCTTCATGTGGAATCCCTGTCACAAAAGGAAAGAAAGTTTTCAAAATAAGTTAGGAAAGTCAGAATAGGAAAGATTCAAAGATAGTTAGTTTCCCAAATCAGATAAGGAAAGTTTCTCTAATCAAATTAGGTAAGTTTTCCAAAATGAAATAGGTAACTTTTCCCTTTTCAGAATAGGAAAGTTTCCTAAACTACTTATCCTCGACTTTTGTGACTCATTGAGTTTCCTAGTTAAATAAGGATTTTGATAAAACTCCACATTTTCTTCTATTTAAGCATGTTTCCGGGTAAACTCGTGGTCCCTTTAGCGGGTCACATGGATCCAGAAATAGCGAACTTCCCTGCACTCCGAGTTTTCCTGTGTAAAGAACAAACACGTCAAAGAGGCGTCCCCGGGTTTACCGAGGGAAGCCACTCTGATGCTTAAGTCAGACACTGTCAATTAAGCAGAAAACTCAAGAATAGTTGAGAAGTTGCGCCCCCTTACCGGGAGGCCCGCGCTGGTATTTATAGTAGCATTAATGGCAGCATGCCTTGTCCTTTTCCAATGTGGGAACAGTTTCCCTTGCTTTTCCTTAGCTTTACGGCGAACTGGGCCCTGACAAAGGACCCAGAGTGGCTTCTCACATTTAATTGAATTATAACCCGATAAAGGTGAAATATTAGGTTCCACCTATAAACAAGTCCCCCAAGTCCTCAGTCAAGGGGTACGCTTGGGTGGGGACTTAAAATCTTTTCTTTACCGGGTTACAAAGTTAGCAACCAAACCCGGGGTACCCAGTCCCCCAAGTCCGTACGCAAGCGTAACCCGCATACACTTTTCACCTTGAGAATTTTAAACGACGTCTCCGGGTTGTAGTGGGGGGAAACTGAAAAGTTTTTCAGTTTTGGGACGTGGCATACGTGACACGTGGCGTTTTTCTCGAAAAACTGAAACGTCCCTTCAGTGCACGCCTTTAACTGTATAAATAGGGGGTGAGAGTGACAATTTTGTCTCACCTCTAAACCCGATAACTTTTTCGAGCTTTTTTGCTGTCGCTCTCTCTCTTGTCTCTGTTTCTTTCGATTCCAAGACTCAAATCTGCCTCAAAACCCCTTCAAACCTTCCCAGCTAAGGTATGGCTTCTCCTCCCCTCTTTTTGTGTGTTTTGGGATGATATTTGTGCTGTTTTCTGGGTTTCCAAGAAGGTTTTTCTGGGTTTCTGCGTTATTCTGGGTGGGATTTTAGCTTGTTGTCGCCGGGTTATCTGGGTTTTTGTTGACGTCCCCGTGTTTTTTGGTTTTGCAGTTGGCCAATGAAGCAATGGACACTCACGTCCCCGAGTCCAACTTTGTAACCTTCACTGATGGGACCGCTCTCGACCCTCCCGGGTATACACTGACAGCGGAGGAGATCGTGGAGTTGAGGAGCAACTGGAAGATCCCCGAGTCTGTTGAGATACGGCCTTTAGAACCCAAGGACCAATTCTTCGCTCCAGGGGATGGGTGGACGCTGTGCCACGAGTATCAGCTGCGGTGCGGCCTGTCACTCCCGCTAAAGGTAGAGGTGCAGTACCTCTTAGCTGCAAGCAACTTCGCTATCGGGCAGATTGGCCCGAACACGTGGAGGCAGCTTCTCGGGTTGTGCGTCATGTACAAGGTATTGAGGCAGCAGATGCCGACATACCACGAGTTACATGCCATGTACCGGGCCGAGTACTCCCGGAAGGCGGGTTTCAGCGGGACCATCCAATTGAAGTCCAAAGCGGCTTTTAAGAAGATCGTCGAGGACCTGCCATCCTCAGTGAGCAGGACTTGGAGGGAGAAAAGTTTCTTAATAAGAAACTTTCAAGACCCGGGATACACGCTCCAAGTACCGGTTGACTTCCAATAATTGATGAGTAAGTTCTTCTTTCTCTCCGGATTCTTCTCTTTTTTCTATCCCGGGTTTTAATTATGTTGTTGGTGTTGCAGATGTCCCCGACATTCCTCTGGAGCCGGTGATGGAGAAGAGGATCCGGAGGATGCTATGGGCCTTCCGGGGTCAAGACGACCGGAGTTCGTACCGGCTTTGTAGGCTGTACGTGTACAGCAGGTGCCGGTTGATGGAGCTCCCAGGTTTGTCCAGTGTCCCTTCAACCTTTTTCTTTTATCATATGCTCTTGTGTAACGGGCTATGTGTTTTTTCTGCAGCTCTTCTTCCGATGGAGTTTACCAAGCGGAAGAACCCGAGGATATACGACGGGTTTGAAGATAAAGCTGTATGGGCCGGGATCCGGACGCAGGCAACAGATGGTCGACTGTATGATATTGATCTGACCACTAAGCCAAATCAAGTGGAGCTTGCATTGGCCAAGTGTTTTGGACGCATAGTACATGACTCCTTGATTTCGGATGGGATATGATGAATAATGACATTGCGTATTAATTCCGGATGATCACAGTATATGTTGGATATCTGATGTTGGAATGAAAAGTATCTTGGGAAAGACACAATCTCGTATTGAAGTCGATCGATTGTGTATTGATGATGTATTTCCATCAATCGGCTTAGGTCCTCTGAAGAAGAGTGGAACCTTCATATGCTCCAATGATTAGTCAAGGTCTTTACTCCAAGAGAGAGTGATCTGTTTAATCAAAAGAAAGACTTGACCTCACCTTCATTCGTTATAAAGCTAAATAGCTTTGCGCCCACGCAATGCCAATAATATGGCAAAAGACATCACTTGAATACTCTAAGAGTATCTGGCATATTCAATCCCTATGGCATGAGAGAAAGGTTGTTGCCTATGCCATCGCTAGCCATGCATGAATCGAGATGCATCGGAAGCGAAATCATGATCTAGGCACCGGTTGGTTTAGTGGCCGAGTTACCGGACATATGGCGCGCTACCTGTGCACGCTGCCTGTGCACGCTTCCTGTGCACTGCCGGGGCGCTGCCTGTGCGCTGCTGGGGCGCTGCCTGTGCACTGTCTGTGCACACGTGCACCGCTGCCAGACACTATACGTGCACCTGTGCACCTGCTGCCGAGCGCTGTGCACCAGCTGCTGAGCGCTGTGCACGCCAGCTGCCGAGCGCTGTGCACGCCAGCTGCCGAGCGCTGTGCATACAGCTGCTAGGCACCGTGCACATAGCTGCTGGCACTGAGTAATGTCACATTTGAGATATGTTGAAAGAGCATACATATGCCAAGTTGTCAAAACAGTTCCGTAGTCACTAAGGATCCGGAAGCGCCCTATGAATGATCTTGAGATCAGGGAGAGATGCAGATTTGAAAGAAAGTCTAGCATATACATGTCATGATCAAATGTGAAGGGTGTGGTTGTTTGTGTCAACCATGTTGCACTCTTTTTCCCTTAGTCACAGCTTTTTGTCCCACTGGGTTTTTGCTTGACAATGTTTTTAACGAGGTAACATTGCATGCACCGCTAAGACCATTGATCCCCATTTGTGGTTGATAATGGCAGATTTGTTCAAGTCTTGGCTCACATCTACTCTTGAGAAGTATGTTGGAATTCACCATTCATCAGAAAAATCTGATTGAAGATGTCACACCCCGAATCTTTTGAAGTTTATAAAAGTTACCTTTCACAGAGCTTCACGAATTACCGAGGACTTTTAATTGCTATCGGTAATTCGATAAGTTATCGCTCGAGTTAGTTATCGAGTTTTTCTAAGTTCTCTAAATACCTGATTTAATGACTCGATGTTGTAGTACGTGTCTACACGAGTCTCCCGGTATTTTCGGAATATTTTTCGGAGCTTCCGGCTAATTTCTATGAATTTCTGAAGTTTATGGTAATTTCTAATTACTATCCTGGTAAAAAGGGGAGTTACCATTTAACCCTTTTCACTTTTTACTTTCTTTAATTTCTGACCATCAGATCAAGTGGAGGTTCGATCTGGACCGTTGATCCGTGTATAAAAAGGGAGTGAGTAGGTTGACTTGGTCAAAATCAACAACTCGGGTCAAACCCGAGTCTCCTCTCCCTCGACCTCCGTCTGCTTTCCCTCGTCGGAGCTGTGTCCGGCCGCCTCTCACCGGCGCGCCACCACCAAGACGTTCCTTTTCCCCTCTACTACTAAACCCCCAAAGCGATTTCTCCATTAAACCCAAGACAAGGGAGATCGGCCGAGGTGAAGCACAGCTGTGCTCGTCGGAGATGGGCCAGCTCAGGCGACGGCGAGGGCAGCAAGAGGTAGGGTTCTTCTTCTTTCTTCCCCCTCTTCCTTTCCCATGCCTTTTAGAGTTCGATCTGGGCCTGAACGAGTTCTGTTTATTCTATGCTCGATGGCGAGTCACCGGCGAAGAGATGTTGGCCTCTGGTGAGCTATTCGTGTCTTGGAGGTGTGGCAGCGCGTGTTGGGCCTGCTGGAGTAGCATAGTTGATTGCTAGGATTATAGGGCAATGTTGGTGAGGTGGAGGGTGAAGGACAGTGAGCTGCAGCTAGACTTGCAGCCGAGGAGGAGCTGCTGGGTTCAGATCATTGCTGACCTGAGGATGGAGGCCGGCAAGGAGGAGGTTGAGGAGCAGCTGGATCATGGCTTGAAGTAGAGCAGAGGTGAGGTTTTAGTATTAGGACAGTGTGTTGAAGTTTTGTGTTGTTGAATTGTTGTTGATCATGTTTTGATGTGTGTTTGTTACATGTTGTCGTAACTTGGTGAACCGAAGAAACGGGGAGGTTATGACGAAATTCCGGCAAGTTACCGGGACCCGGTGACGGTTCCGGTGATACGGTAAAACCGGCTGAAAGCCGAAGAGGTAGGAATCGAATCCCTGTTAGGCTTTTAGTCAAAAGTACGGTTAATTTCTAAGTTGAGAAATTACGGAAAGATTGGACATAAGTAGGAAGTTTCCATTTTGGGAAACTTCCCATTTTAAGGAAGACTTACCAATTTAGGAAACTTTCCATTTTGGGAAACTTTCCCTTTTTGGAAGGTTTCCATTTATGAGAAGATGTTAAATCGGGTTGAAAAGGTTAAAGAAAAGATAGAATTCAAGTTAAAGGTTTTGAAGTTAAATGAGTGAAGTTTGAGAATTATAATATGTTGACCACTCTAGTGGTTGAGGGAGACGTTGACTCCTATTAATAGAATTGTCAAGTTAATCGTGGAAAAACAATCGGATAATTTCATTATCGACGTACCGACTCACAATAAGTAAAGAGAAAAAAACTTATGCTAAAGTGGCGTAAACGGAAACCAAACTTTGAGTCGATAATCGGAAATAAGTGTGATGTTTGAAAAGCTGTTAAAAAGAAAGGAATTTGGTCAACAAGTGGTCAAATAGGATTTCCTGGTCAAAATAGGAAAAGACCAAGTCAACGATGAAATGACTAATGTATTGGGTTGTTTGTACAGTCTCTGGTTGAACGTGAGACGGGCTCGAATACGCGAATAGTTCGAGGGTTTCGCTCGAGGAGCTTTCCGAGCGGGAAGGTCGCAATAGTACTGTGAGTGGACATATTATTTTTAAACAAATGCATGCCTTAATTATTGATTTAATTGCAGGGTTTTTATGATCGTTTCGAGAATTATATTTTCCTCGGATTCTTGAATGTGTTATTTGGATTTATGCATATATGACGAGGATTGGTTTTACTTAATTGTTTTGGGAAGAGTATTTGAGTAAAGTGTTGTTATGTATTTTTGTTAAGGGTTGTCTAATGAATATGCTAGCTAGAGTAGCGTGAGGGCGCTACTAGAGCTCTTAGCTCCGACCCTAGCCTGAGAGGTCAGGCAAACTACGTAGTGCACTATGAGGGTTGTCCACTATCATTTTACCTAGAGCTCTTAGCTCCGACCCTGGTCTGAGAGGACAGACACGCCTGAGAGGTCAGGTGGATATTATAAGGGTTGTCCATTACCATTTTACCTAGAGCTCTTAGCTCCGACCCTAGTCTGAGAGGACAGACACGCCTGAGAGGTCAGGTGGATACTATGAGGGTTGTCCATTACCATTTTACCTAGAGCTCTTAGCTCCGACCCTGGTCTGAGAGGACAGACACGCCTGAGAGGTCAGGTGGATCTTATAAGGGTTGTCCATTACCATTTTATATAGCTAGCATAGCGTGAGGGCGCAACTAGAGCTCTTAGCTCCGACCCTAGTCTGAGAGGTCAGACTTATTATGTTTGTAAACATTTCTCTTCCCATATTCTTTACTTGTTTACCATATCATGCAATTGTGGAATATTTGGTATTTGTGGGCATGCATAAATGATGTTTAAATCAAAACATTTTTGGGAGAGCATTAAAAGAAATAGAGTTTTATATTTGATTTTCGTCCACTCACTCTAACAGTTTTTTAATGTTTCTCCCCTGGGCCTTTCGTTTTTAAATGCCCAGTGATGCAAGGTTCTTGAGAGGAGGTCGAGCGCGTACGAGAGTCGAGGCATAGTCGATCATTCCGTTGCTGCTTGAAATTCTTTGGGGTAATCATCTTGTAGACTGCTCTGACTAACCCGGTTTAGCTAGTTTCGTAGGAAGGGTTGGCCATTTCAAGGGGGTTTCGGTAAGAAGTTCCCTTGAGGTGGTCCCCGCAGGATTTACTTCGGGTTAAAGGGGTTTAACCCGGGGTGGGTCCTGACTGAAGACACATCAGGCGGAGCATCACATGGCGAGTTCTCAATGGAGTAGTTGGTGCGTTGTACTCTTTTTCCTTCGACCAAGGTTTAGTTTTCCCACAGGGTTTTTGTTACTTGGCAAGGTTTTGGTGAGGCAACACCGTAAGCACCATACCGGCATGAAGACACACGACACAAGGGGAGTATTCTAGGATATTTGATATATATGTGTGTCTTGGTCCATGCCTTGTATATGGGCTTAGCCCAATGGGCCTTATGCGTGTGCCCTAGTTGTAATAGGTTTTCATTATGGACTTAACCCAATCCATGTAGGATATGGACTTAACCCAATCCATGTAGGATTGGTCCATTGTACTTAGAGTGAGTCTCTATATAAAGAGCTCCTCCCTATTCATAATAAGATTGAAGAAGGAGAATTCATTCCCTCAATATGATTCTACAACAATTTAATGATTTTAAAGATAAATGAGCCGGGAAAGAGGTTCCTACCTTTCCCGTGATTTTAAAGGATTTTCCCGAGATATGACTTTATGATTATCACCGTTTTGGGATTATGGAGGGGGATGATTTTAAAAGGGGAAACTTGACTCTTAGATTTAAAGGGTTTTAAAGTAAAGGCAGAGAACCGATTTTGGGTTCCTGGAAAGGTTTTTAAATCCAATGTATTTGGAGTAAAGTCATGGGAGATTTGACTTGGTTTTCAGATTATTTTTCCCACGAGGTTTTAAAGGATTTTTTTTAAAAGGATAAGGATATAAGTATTGCATGCTAGCATGGACCCTCTCCGGTGGTAGCTAGTCATTAGACCCTCCCGGATAGTAGCAGGTCGGGGACCCTCTTCGGTGGTAGCTAGTCAATAGACCCTCCCGCATAGAGCAGGTCGGTTTTCTCGTGGATGAGGTTAATACCCCACATAATTATTTATATTTGAGCCAAAGGATTTAATTTAATGATTTAATTATTTATTGTCTATGAGGTGCGTGCATAAGGTTTTCTTGAAAAACTCTAAGGGAGAACATTAAAGGAAAAATAGAGTTTTTATATTTGATTTTTGTCCACTCACGCTAACAGTTTACAATGTTTCTCCCCTGGGCCCTTCGTTTTCAAATGCCCAGTGATGCAGGGTTCTTGTGCGGAGGTCGCGCGCGTATAAGAGTCGAGACATAGTCGATCAATACGTTGCTGCTTGCAAATTCATTAGGGTAATCTTCTATGTAGACTGCTCTGACTAACCCAGTTTAGCTAGTTAAGAAGGTTAGGGAGCAGGATGCCTTCATGAGTTAGGGATTGTTTATAAATACTCATGGAAGTGCTGAGTTGGTATATAGAAAGGGTTGTCCATTTCAAGGGGGTTTCGGTAAGAAGTTCCCTTAAGGTGGTCCTTGCAGGATTTACTTCGGGTTAAAGAGGTTTAACTCGGGGTGGGTCTTGACACCTTCACCCAGTGTTACGTTCTTTAATTGAAAAAAAAATTGGTGTAAATAGACATACTATAAGTCTTTTAATGAAAATTCTCATGCGTACCAAGGTAACTAGATAATCGGGTAACTTTCTTGGTTCAGGAAGTTACAATCTCTCCACCTAATAAAATTTCGTCGTAGAAATTCAACTGCACAATTCGACACCACAGACCAATAATCAATCACCTATCTCCACTTTTGCCAAATAATCACAACGACCAGCCCCGTGTGACATTGTCACAATTGAACCACTGGTGATTCTGATCACCAATCTCTGGCTAGCCATGAGTAAAGTTTCTTTAAAGAAAATCCCAAATTCCATCGTTAATCTTCTATTGTCTACACACCTGAAGATCCACGCTACCTACCCCGAAGCTTGAACTCATGCAGACACGCATACAAACTTTGCGTGTAAGGACAAATGACTAACTTATCCGAAGAAATAATTTTAACAACACTGATGAACCTGCATCTTCTAATGTCATGTTACAAGAATACGAGTGTAAATCCATAACTATAATTGTTGGATACCAAGAGCCAAAGATTCTTCCCATAACAAGGAACATCGTAAAACTACAAAATAATTGCCCACATGTATGTGCTAGTAAACTAATTTGAATCTCCGCTAACCGAACCAATATACTGCTCATAAGGCTCAACTCACATCACAGCCACCTCAGTCAGACTAGAGATGATTCCAGAAGTGGACTTTTCTCAACCGTCGCTTCGCAACTCCAGTCAAAAACTAAAAAGAACTAAAACACACTTAAACGTGCTAGTAGCAAGACACGTGATCCACCTGTAAGTGAGTCGACATGAATATACATGTCCCGTACATTAAGCCATAAGTGATGCACGGATTCTGACTCTTTCTCAGTCTAGAATTTATTCCTTGAAAAACACACCATCCATAACACACTCCAATGGAGCTATTAACATCACTTAAATCATGCTGGTCCCTTCTTGGCCTGGTGGTCTTCGTTTGTTTGTGAAGACTCCCAGGTCTATGGATCGACCAGCATCATCACCAAACATCACTTAAATCATAGAGCCTTGACCAACCATCAAGGTTCCTACACTTCAAGTTGATCTTCCGACAACTTTTGTCACTGAACCTTTAAACTGGACAGACACACTTCTCACCTATCTTATGGCTATGACAAATTTGAACATCTTCCACGATCGAATCTTGGCATAATAATAACTACAAATTCACACCGCAAACAACTCTGATAGGAGCATAAAATGCGATATTCTTAATATGTTATTACCTCCATTCGTACTTTGTTTATCTGTTATTGTCGTAGATTAGAGTCATAATTTAGAATCGAGAGTTTTTGGTAGAGTTGTGTGTAAAACATGTTAAACATAGAGGAATAATGTACAAAATTGTCGAAACCCGATTTGTGGATTCTTAGATATATTTTAATGATTCTGTGAAGCTTTTACATTGTCATAAATTGATTTAACTTCTCTCATACTTAGGTGACATATAAAAAAGTTCATGGGAGAAAAAATCAAAAGAATCGGAGCTATGGAAGACAACATCAAAGGGGCCGAGAGCAGCAAAAGCAGGAATTTCTTGGGCACATCACCTAACTTCAAAAATTTCTCTAGGACGACTCACAAGGAATTAGACGACTTACCATATATACACGGAAAGCTGTGTGAGTGTAGTTTCTAGAACATTTGGAATTGCATCCATATCTATTTTTGGGAGGGAGTTATGCCTAAATTAGTGCCGGAAGGTCAGTCTGCTTAAACAGGGCAGCTTATTGCTACCAAGAGGAAGTGTTCCTGATGGACCTAAGGAAGCAAAGCAGTGACGTGCCAAAAGTTGACCTGCAATTTAAAACCCTATCGTGTAGTATTAGTAAGTAGGGTATCGTTCTAGCCGGGGACACTAGGGAAGGATTACTTTTCTGCAAAATGAAAATTTTAGTAGGATTCATACATATAAACATATTTACATCGAAATATATGAGAGTTAAGGTTTTGTTCGAAACATAAAAAAATAAAAACAAGATTATTTACAAGGTCGGTCGATCATTACTCGCTTATAGCAAACATCGATTAGAAAACACATAAGTTTTATGCAAGATTAAGTTATTATGTTTATGTTATCATAGATGCAAATTAATTCCAACTTTTTATGACTTCTCATGTAACTTAGAACTTACGACACGCATCATCCTAAGTTTATGTATCATCCTGTTTAATGCTTACGACACGCATCACATTAACACAAAATACACTTACCGTTCACAAGTCGTTGAAGACATGATCCTAGGCATGACGCCACTTATCCTATTAGCATGTAAATCACTTACCCTAGCAACCCTATGCAGCAACTAGAATTGAGAACCCGACACGGTGAACTTAACCCTAGATTACTACGGCATATTAAACTCCCCCCTTAGAAACATCTGAGCTCTAGACTATCTTCAGGTTCGATTACGTGATCAGGTAAGCAATAAATCAATTCGACAACTACTAAACACACAAACATAGACAACCTAATCTAAATCATAAGCCTTAACATGCAATCTAAATCGTTACACAACTCATATGTTATTAAAAAGATCACAAAGAAAAACTTAACAACATCCGATATTGTATAAAACCAAAAATCCAGAAATAATATTTATGAAGAACAATAAACAAAGTAAAAATACACAAAGACATGGAGAAATCCATACCAAATCCTACCTAAAAGGTTCGGCTAAGGCAAGGATGGTTGGCGGCAAGGGATGATTGATGCGGCTGCAAGGGGTGTTCGGCGGCAGCTTTGTGTTTCGGTTGTGTGAGGGTTTTTGGGTAGAGTTTGGCTATACTATGTTTTTGAGCAATTGAAAGACACTAAAACTGACGTACATAGGTCCTATTTATACAGAAAATACAAAGCAAAACCCTATAGAATTCGGCAACTTCAAGGAGTCCCATTCCTTGTTGAACTTGTAATCCTTTTTGGACTTGGTTTCATCCTTTCATCTTTGGACAAGGAATCCGATTTGGACCTTGGATTTCTGATTTCTTAGACTCATCTACATGTTATTGGATCCATGTAGGCCTCATTGCACAAGTCTTGGGCTTCTAGGCAGCCGATTCCATTGCAAGAACTCGGTAGAGGCAGCCTTTCGGGAAAGCTGTCTACTTAGTTATTTCGGCTGTCCTTGATGACTTCTTTGAATCTTCTTCTTCAATGCAGCTTCCCATGACTTCATTAAGCTCTTCTTAAGTCCTTTGACACATTTAGGAAGTATTTTGGTGAAGAAACATCCTCCCAAACCCGTGTGACAACTTAGGCAGAAACTGCCCAGTTTTACTGCTTGACCTCCGTCCATTGTTTTGATCATAACTCCTTCATCTGAACTCCAAATGCTGAGATTCAAGAATATCTGAAAACTAGACACATATAGCTTTCCAATGATATATGGCTCGCCCTCAGATTTGATGAGCGTTTTTCACCTCACACATGTAAACACGTGATCAAATCAAACCTCACAACTTTATAACCCTGCAAAATGTCATCGTTAGTACGAATAAGTAGGGATCGTTCAGTCCGGGGATATTGAAGGGTAATCGAAAACAGAAAATGTTAACACAATCAAATAAACATATGGGGATATAAATGTTTAACATCAAAAGAAACTAAAACTTAACTTAAAACTAATTATTTACAGTTGATCAACCACTCTACACATAACACATAATTCTCTAAACATGTAACAACTCAAATAAAGGAATAGGGCAGCAGGTTTACAAACCGATTTCATAATCCAATTTAGTTCCAATTTAATTAGAGCCTTCGCGGTTATTCTAATTATTCAAGACTTCACAATTATTCAGAATTAACTTCGCGTATAATCCTAAACATAGTACTAATCGGTTTAAAGACACTTCGCGTAGAAAATAAACACAAAAAGCACAATAAGTCGAATTGGAGACATGTTAGTAAGTATGGCGTCACCTCATCTCACATCGACATGTAAATTTACAGAATTATTCTAGCTCTTATAATGAACACAAATTGAACCAACTTCGCGCATGATTCAACTTATATTCGATTAGCATATGAAATCTATACACAAGGAACAGCCATGGCCAAGGCTGCCCTTGTGCATATGATTTGTTGTGTGCACAAACTCTGCAAATAAACCAAACTAAATCATAAATTCAATTAATAACTACTGCCCTTAAGTCTTAAATTCGAATTTTCACATGCATATATAAAGAATTAAACCAAACAACAATCAAACACATAAGGAAATCCAAAGAATTCATCAAATCACATAAGAACATCGATAGTTTGTTACAAAATTCAGAAATAACATTGAATATAAATACTGAATTTGAAACAAATATAAAGACAACCATGAATCTTGGACTGACTTAGGAGTGGAGATCGATGCTTGGATGCGAGCAACGGCTGTGTTTGGTGAAGGAGAGAGGGCGGCTGCCTTGTGATGAGAGGTAGGCGAGATGGCTGCTTGTGGAGGATGAAGGAGATGTGTGCGGCTGTGTGGAAGAAGAGATGGAGAGCGGCTGTATTGTGAAGGATGGAGAGGGGCGGAGCTGCTGTATAGGAAGAGGGGAGGACGAGATGTGTCGAGAGGGAGAGCCGAGCTGCTGTGTTTTGTGTAAAAAGGTCGACCCCTTTTTGGTTCTCTTCTCCTCCTTTTATAGTGTTATGTCGCCCCCTTGAAGTTCTCTCATCCCTTGATTTAATCTTGATCCAACGGTCAAGGAAATTACCCAACAAATTAATAAAAACTTGTTAGGAAATTTCCAGAATTTCCTTGTTCGGTAAGATGATGAATTTGGCTCAAAAATGGCTGCATACAAGTTTCTTCTCCAAGGTAAAATCGGCAATTTAGGAGTTCATTCCTTTCTTGGCTGATCTTATTCTTCTCCTTCAATTTGCCGAATTGATGATGAATTACATTCCTTTTTCATGCAAAATTATGGTTCCTGAAAAGGTAAGGAAATAAGTTAATAGAAAATCAGAATAATTAGGGATTTAAATAAAGGAATTTAAGGAAAGAAGTTCCCTTATTTTCAGATTTGAATTTCAAATAAATCCCTTGATGTAGGACAAAGTTTTGTCCTAAATTCCCTTGATTAATTCGGCAGAATTGATGGAGAAAGAATTTTGGGATTTTGCTGCTCTATTTCCTCTTTTATAGTCGCCATAAATTCTCTTAATCCTTGTGGGAATATGTTTCTTTGCTTCATGTGGAATCCCTGTCACAAAAGGAAAGAAAGTTTTCAAAATAAATTAGGAAAGATTCAAAGATAGTTAGTTTTCCAAATCAAATAAGGAAAGTTTCTCTAATCAAATTAGGTAAGTTTTCTAAAATGAAATAGGTAACTTTTCCCTTTTCAAAATAGGAAAGTTTCCTAAACTACTTATCCTCGAGTTTTGCGACTCATTGAGTTTCCTAGTTAAATAAGGATTTTGCTAAAACTCCACATTTTCTTCTATTTAAGCACATTTTCACTTGTTCTCCACCAAACAATCATGGTTCAATCCAACGACTCAAATCTTCAAAATTAAGAGTTAAACAAAGTATAAATAGGGATAGAAACACATTAAAAACGTAGCATTTTATGCTCTTATCAAGATTCCTCCTGGATCTTTAGATATGATTTTCCGAAGTTGACGTACGATTTCTGGAAGTTTCTGCTCGGATCAAAATCTTATGTTTCGGAGTTTCTTCTTTTCCATGGCCTCTCTTGTTGTCCTCCATGAGTCCAATGAACATGATTCTTCATCTATTAAGCTTATTTACATGTCATCTACACATTAAACCAAATTCATCAAAATTGACAATGTAAAGGTACGGTGAATCATGATAAAATTACCAAGTCTTTGTTCCAAATCGAATTTAAAACATTTAAGCACACTTTTCAGTATAAAGGCACATATTAACCATTACTCTACAGAAAAACCCTTTTTGACTCAAAATAAGTAAAATGACATTACTAAGGAATAAACAAGGTACAAATGAGGGTAAAAACACATTAAAAACATAAAGTAAAATGCTCTTATCAAGCAGCCGATCCATGAAGCCTAGTCCATGAAGGGAAGTCCAATGACAAGTCCAATGAAGAATTATGATAAGTGCGTTTTACGCTATGTTTTTAATATGTTTTTACCCTCATTTGTACCTTGTTTATTCCTTATTAATGTCATTTTTACTTATTTTGAGTCAAAAGGGTTTTTCTGTAGAGTATTGGTTAATACGTGCATTTATACAGAAAATTGTGCTTAAGTGTTGAAAATTCGATTTGGAACAAAGACTTGGTTATTTTCTCTTATGATTCGTTATACCTTTACATTGTTAATTTTGATGAGTTTGGTTTAATGTGTAGATGACATGTAAATGAGAATATGAGAACAAGAATCATGAAGATTGGACTCATGGAAGACAACAAGAGAGGCCATGGAAAAGAAGAAACTCCGAAACATAAGATTTTGATCCGAGCAGAAATTTCCAGAAACCCTACATCAACTTCGGAAATTCATATCTAAAGATACAGGAGAAATCTGAGGGCGAGCCATATATCATTGGAAAGCTGTATGTGTCTAGTTTTCAGATCTTCTTGAATCGCAGCATTTGGAGTTCAGATGAAGGAGTTATGATCAAAACAATGGACGGAGGTCAAGCTGCAAAACTGGGCAGTTTCTGCTAGTCTGTCCTTGCCGAGTTCTTGCATGGATTTTCGCTGCCTATGAACCCAAGAACTTGTGTATAAGGCCTACATGGATCCATTAACATGTAGAGGAGTCCAAAAAATCAGAAATCCAAGGTCCAAGTCGAAATCCTTGTCTAAAGATAAAAGGAGGAAACCAAGCCCAACAAAGATGGTGTCTCCTTGAAGCTGCCGAGTTTCTCTAGGGTTTTCCCTTAAATTTTCTGTATAAATAGGACCTATGTACATCAAATTTCGTGTCTTTCAATTGCTCTAAGCCTTAGAATAGCCTAGCTCTACTTAAAAACCCTCCCTACACATAAATTCCATAGCATTGCCGCCGCCGCACCCTTGCTGCCGACTGCATCCCTTTGCCGCCACAAATCCCTTCTTCAATCCTTGCCGACTCTTAGGGTAGGTTTAGGTATGAATACATTCAAGGTTTATGTATGTATCTACTGTATGGATGATGGTTATTTATATATATATATATATATGTTTTGGTTTTTGGTTTTGCATGATAAGCATGTTTATGAACTCTTCTTTGTGATTTGCACATGAATATGTTTGTTGTGTAACAATTTAGATTGCATGTTAGGATTATGATTTAGTTTAAGTTGTTTATGTTTGTTTGTTTAATAGATGTCAAATTGATTAATTTCTTACCTGATCACATAATCGAACCTAAAGATAGTCTTGTGCACGGATGTTTCTAAGGGGGGAGTTTAATATGCCGTAGTAATCTAGGGTTGAGTTCACCGCGTCGGGCTCTCAATTCTAGTTGCTACATAGGGTGGTAGGGTAAGTGATTTACATGCTAATAGGATGAGTGACGACATACCTAGGATCATGTCTCCAACGACTCGTGAACGGTAAGTGTATTTTGTGTTAATGTGATGCGCGTCGTAAACATTAAACAAGATGACACATAAACTTAGGATGATGCGCGTCGTAAGTTCTAAGTTACATGAGAAGTCATAAAAAGTTAGAATTAATTTGCATCTATGATAACATAAACGTAATAACTTGATCTTTCATGACACTTATGTGTTCTCTAATCGGTGTTTGCTATATCTTGTGCTTGAGTATTGATTGACCAATGTATGTAAATATTTTGCTTCTTTTCTTTATATGTTTCGAACCACCCTATAAATCCCCCATAATATTTTGTATATATGTTTATACTTGTATTCTTTTGAAATTACTAACATTCTTTTTTGCAGTATATAAAGTCCTTCCCTAGTGTCCCCGGTTAGAACGATCCCTACTTGCACATACTACACTGATAGAGTTTTTTAAATTGCACAGGTCAACTTTTGGCATGTCAATTTTTGAAATCCAAAATTCGGCCAAAGAAGCCTCTAGAATCTCCAAGTCTTGTTGACTAAGAAAACCAAGTTAAAGAAGGAAAACCTAAACCTATGTGTATTGCTCTATAAATAGACTTGTATTTAGACTGAAAATCATCATCACTACCTTTCCATTACATAGCCGAAATTCTACCAAACCCTATATAGAAAAATACTTAGCTGATTCATCCACCACACGTCATACGGATCATTCCATCTTTCCACCGAATTCCCCACACTTGCCGAACCTTTTCAAGGTTGTAAGAGTGTGATTTTCTCATGGCTATTTATATTATTTTCTATATAATTTTGAATTCTATTGTATTATACTTTTCGGTTTTGGTTTTATTTATCAAACATGGGTTTCGAATTTCTTTGTGATCTTTGATTGTTCTATGTTTCGATTTATATCTTCTTGAGCATATGATGATTTTGTGATTTAGGTTTAGGGGCAGTAGCATGTTCTTATGTATTCTTGATTTCTAATTGATTAATTGTCATGAATTTGTGCATCTAAATCAATCCTTGAGGCTGCCTTGGCCATGGTTGTCCTTAGGGTGCGGTTTCATCTACCATAATAATTTTAGATCGATTCATATGCAAAGTTGTCTTGATCTTTGTTATTATCTTAGGGCGGATATAATTCTGATAATTTGCATGCTAATAGGATGAGTGACGCCATGCCTTAGATCATGTTTCCGATTGACTCTTGTGTTTAAGTTTTTTTTGTTTAATCTCTACACAACGTGCCTTTAAATGAGTTAGCATTCAT
This sequence comes from Comarum palustre, assembly GCA_951800085.1. Lineage (NCBI taxonomy): Eukaryota > Viridiplantae > Streptophyta > Magnoliopsida > Rosales > Rosaceae > Comarum > Comarum palustre. The sequence continues at coordinate 8,549,213 of OX637579.1, read as the reverse complement.
GTTTACGATCAAGCGCAAAGATGGTTCCAAATACTTGAGAAGTCTTAACGATTAGATAACCGCAACGGCTCTAATTAGAATCAGAATTGGTTAGTGTCTAAGATAATTTGAACAATTCTGCCCGACCTTGCATGAAATTGTTATGTGTTCTTGATGGTTTTTCGTGTTATGTGTTGCATGAGTATGTTGATCACTTGTATATAGTAGCTTAGGTTTAATTTTCATTAGGTTATTTGTTAGATTAAATCATGTTTCAATGTATATATATGAATACATGTTTATAAATTATTTGTTTTCTCTTCGTTCGATCACCTTTTGGTGTCCCCGGCTAGAACGATCCCTACTTGTTCATACTACTAACGACTGCAGGGTAATTAGATTGAGAGTTGTCAAACATCGGTCAGGCGACGACGTTAATTTTTGGCGCCGTTGCCGGGGATGCCAAGAAGATTCGAAGAAGATGTATAATTTTTATTTTTGGTTTTAGGCTTGTAATTAATTTTGGCCAATTTTTATTATTAATTTTTGATGTTTGATTTTGATTTTGTATATATGTTGTAATAACTTAGTTTAAATTTTAGGAAGTTTATGGTTTTTTGTATGCTTGAGTTTATTGTAGTTTTTAAAGTGTATCATGTAGGGAGAAGCCACTTTTGTTAATCTTAGCCTAAACCCTTCATGTTATCTTCGGATCTTATGAGGTTGAGGGCGGCTTTGATTAACACTTATATAGACTGGTCTAGTGACCCGAGTTTGTTCTCAACTGAGTAAAGGGCAAGTTATTATTCATAGATATGGTTCTCAGGTTTGTTTAGCTGGATCTCAAGGTCATTGTCTGATATCTCTTCTCTGTGAAGGGGTTGATAAGTGCATTTTACGCTATGTTTTTAATATGTTTTTACCCTCATTTGTACCTTGTTTATTCCTTAGTAAGGTCATTTTTACTTATATTGAGTCAAAAGGGTTTTTCTGTAGAGCAATGGCTAAAACATGTATTTATACAGAAATTTGTGCTTAAGTGTTGTAAAAACCGATTTTAGATAAGACTTGGTTATTTCTCTTATGATTCACCGTACCTTTACATTGTCATTTTTGATAAATTTGGTTTAATGTGTAGAATGAGCATATGTGAACAAGAATCATGAAGATTGGACTCATGGAGGACAACAAAAGAAGCCATGGAAAAGAAGAAACTCCGAAACATAAGGTTTTGATCCGAGCAGAAATTTCCAGAAACCTTACATCAACTTCGGAAAATCATATCTAAAGATCCAGGACGAATCTGAGGACGAGCCATATATCATTGGAAAGCTACGGAAGTCTAGTTTTCAGATCTTCTTGAATCACAGCATTTGGAGTTCCGATGAAGGAGTTATGATCAAAACAATGGATGGAGGTCAAGCTGCAAAACTGGGCAGTTTCTGCCAGTCTGTCCTTGCCGAGTTTGTCCATGATTTCGGCTACCTATGAGCCCAAGAACTTGTGTAAGAGGCCTACATGGATCCAATAACATGTAGAGGAGTCCAAGAAATCAGAAATCCAAGGTCCAAGTCGAAATCTTTGTCCAAAGATGAAAGGAGGAAACCAAGTCCAAGAAGGATTCCAAGTCCAACAAAGGTTGTGTCTCCTTGAAGCTCCCAAATTCTCTAGGGTTTCTCTTCGAAATTTTCTGTATAAATAGACATGTATAGCTCTTATTTTAGTGTCTCTCAATTGCTCTAAGCCTTAGTATAGCCAAGCTCTACCAAAAACCCTAAACACAGAAAACTGCACAAGCTGCCGCCGCACCTACCGCCGTTACTTTCTTTCATCTGCCGCCGATTCCACCTTCTACCCTAGCCGATCTATATAGGTAGTCTAGGTATGAAGCTTATCAAGGTTTTGTGTAATAATCTACTGTGTTTTATCATGCTTCATTATAAATTATTTTATGGTTTTCGGTTTTACACATTGCATGTGTTCTTAAGTTCTTCTTTGTGATTTTCTTGAAACCATGTGTGATGTATAACGTTCTATGTATATTTTAGTTTCATGATTTAGATTAAGTTGCTGTATGTTCTTGTGTGTAGTATGTGCTAATTGATTAATCATCACCTGATCACGTAATCAAACCTAAAGATAGTCTAGGCCAAGACGTTTCTAAGGGGGGAGTTTAATCTGCCGTAGTAATCTAGGATCAAGTTAGGCATATTTGATAGTTCGGTCCTAGGTGCTACAAGGGATGGTAGGGTGAGAGATTTGCATGTGGAATAGGATGAGTGACGCCATACCTAGGAAACATGTCTCCAACGACTCGTGGACGGTAAGTGTTGCTTGATTAGATTGAGCGCTGAGACAGTTTAGTCAAGTAGTCACATAGTTTAGAGTTGAGCGCTGAGACAACTTTAAACACTTGAGAAGTCTTAAGGGTTGGAACTAATTTGCAATTGTGAAAACATAAATAAGATAATTTAACCTTTCATAAAACTATTTGCATGCTAATCGGAGTTTACTTGTTATGTTCTTGAAACGATAAAGTGACCAATCTTGTACATATTTGTTCTTGTTTTATTTTTCTGTTTTGTTTATTGCCGAAACTCATATAAACCCCCCATATTATTCTTTATGTATATATTTGTTTATATTGTGTGAATATTTCTAACTATCTGTTTTGCAGAAATAAGTTCTTCCCTAGTGTCCCCGGTCTAGAACGATCCCTACTTACCAAAGTACAATGATAGGGTTTAAATTGATTAACTTGTCATGTTATGACACGTCAATTTTTGGCGCCGTTGCCGGGGACGCTAAAAAGGATTTATTTTGTATATTTGTGACTAACTATTCTTTTTTCTCTTATTCTATTTTGTCTACTTTCATGGTATATCGGACGAAGCAAAACACTACCTTGAGCTGCACAAGCTCATTGCACAGTGGTCTTCCCTGCTCCACGTACCGTGAAAGTTAAGAGTAATAAAATCAACTAGCAACTTTACTAGGTTGCCGACACTTTTGTGCTTACATGACATTGAATTCGAAACTTATGCCATGACATGATGTTGCCGAAATTTTTATGCTAAGTTTCGAATTCTATCTAAGTTTTTTGACAATGCTCACTTGATCTTTGTTCAATTGTGCCAGATTGGTTTTGCAGGTTCCCATAAATGACCAGTTCTGACGAGAAATTGTTTGGTGACGTTGGACGCAAGGAAGCCAAACCTGGTCATGATATCGTGCACAATGCTAAACAAAGTGAAGTAGAGCACGTTTTAAAAAAAAATTGAGCTCAGCCAAGCAAGGAAGACTTGGAAGCACTAAGAAAGATTGAGCAAGGGCCGGATTTGACAAGAATGGAGATGGGATGAGGAGGCACAACATAGTCTGGAGCTGTCCATACTAGCAGTGGTTGATAAGTTTGAAGCACGATCCTACACTCAGAGGTATGATTCTCCTTTGTCAATTCCAATTATTACTAACAAAATGTTATCATCTTTAGAACAGGGCCCTAAGTTAGAATTTAAAGATCTCCCCAAGCACTTGAAGTATGCATATCTAGGAGAAGAGGACACTTTACCAGATATTGTGTCTTCATCGTTGAATGAGCAACAAGAGCACAAATGTTGAAAAGCACAATGTGGGAGAGCCATGGTAACAAATGATGGCGCCATCAAAGCAACAGGAGAAGAGTCTAGGCTGATAGACTATAAACATTAAGCGCTGCATGAGAGGCAACTCATTTCAACCGTAGCAGTGGAGGAGCCGTCTACGAGAGTTTGCATTTTCTTATCCCTTCACTCTTATGGTTGATTTATTATGTGACTTAGACACATGCTTAGGAAATTATGACATTATTTTGGTTTTACATTGAGGACAATGTAATTTTCTAAGTGTGGGGTAGAGGTTACATAGTAACATATTTTTATTTGTGTGTTTTTCAGCTTTCTCGAAATTTTTTTCAATTTATGTCGAAATTTTCTTCCAATTTTTAAAATTTTCCGTAATTTTTAGTTTTTTATTATTATTATTTTTTGAGTCTTAGGATATACCCTTAAAAGTCTATGATGAACTATATCTTTAAATGTATGATTGACGGTTTAACATTTATCTTAAGAAATTGCAAGTTTCATGTATATTGTGAAGTGGTATGAACACTTGAGATTTTTGAAGAAAAAGTATGCATGTTTTGATAATTTGTTTCCATAAAAACCTATGTGAGAATTTGAGCCTAAAATACTTTCTTTTTGAGTGATTAAATTCCATATCCTTTGAAAATTCACTTAAAGCCTCATTATTTTCATTATTCAATAACTATGTGCTATAGTTGTTTAATGGACTCTAGAATTTACTAGAACGTATTTATGTGATTTTCAAAGCATTATAATCATAAATTGTTTGATTTTGAATATGATTGAAATTAATCTCAATTAGGATCACCACCAAAGCCAAAATAAGCCTTTGCCCATTTTTGTGCCCGTCGTGGGACTCCTTAGTTAACCCCTTTGAGCCTACATTGAGCCTGTTATTTCATCACCTTTAAACAGAATTCCTTTGCTTAGAATAGCTAAACCTTTACCTTGTTATCAAGACTTGGCAAAGTACTTCTGATGGAGCTGTAATGTGTGATGTCAAAGAACAAGTGTGGGGTGGAGTTGAAGTGTGGGGTTAAACACCATTGTTTTGTATTGTATATGTGCCGAAAAAAATTATTTGTCCGAAAAAAAAAATGTGTTTAAGAAAAAATTCCGAAAAAGAAAGAAAAAAAAAGAGAAGAAATCGGAAAATAAAAGAGTTTCGGATCAAAAGTTCAAGGCATAAAGTTTTGGTGTTTTTGTAATGTTTTGTGAATTTGGAGTTAGTAATTATTTGAAGGTCTAAAAGTGTTTATATGACCTTTGTCCTGTTCACAATATGGGGATAAGTCAAGATTGATGTATGAGTCCAACATGAAGAAACTCGACCCTTGAAGTGAAGACATGAGGAGGAGCGAGATTTGCTAAAGTCTTGGTGACGTCTTAAAATCACCATTTATCCCAAAAATTCCTACCTTATGAAACCAAGCCCCATTACAACCATTTTTATTGAGATTAATTCATGATTCTTAAGATAGCTAAATTTGATTTGTGGAGATTTTCTCATGAGTCAAGCATATGGTTTTGGTCCATTATTGCACATAGTTGTTATATGAGGTTTTTCCATGAATTTCTATTCACAAAGAGCTTTTATTTGTTGAAATATGCAAGTTATTTGTTATCTTATCATCTTTTCCCTTGCATATATGATTGAGTGAATACCATGGATGAGTGATTAGAAGAGAGTATGCCATTGTGAGGTGGGACGGTTATCATACATGTTTGTGCTATATGATCTCATATCTTACTTGTTCATGCTATGATACATGCTTATGAAGCTTTGCAATTATGCTTTCCATTCGAATGTTCTAAAGGTTATGCATGATAAAGATCCTGAGACAATCTTTCTAAGGGTATTAGAAGTTTTTGAGTCATTTGATTTTGTTTTTGTTTTAGAGTCAGTTTGCTAAGGGACTAGCAAAGGGTAAGTGTGGGGTAGTTTGATAAGTGCATTTTACGCTATGTTTTTAATATGTTTTTACCCTCATTTGTACCTTGTTTATTCCTTAGTAAGGTCATTTTTACTTATATTGAGTCAAAAGGGTTTTTCTGTAGAGCAATGGCTAAAACATGTATTTATACAGAAATTTGTGCTTAAGTGTTGTAAAAACCGATTTTAGATAAGACTTGGTTATTTCTCTTATGATTCACCGTACCTTTACATTGTCATTTTTGATAAATTTGGTTTAATGTGTAGATGACATGTAAATGAGCATATGTGAACAAGAATCATGAAGATTGGACTCATGGAGGACAACAAAAGAAGCCATGGAAAAGAAGAAACTCCGAAACATAAGGTTTTGATCCGAGCAGAAATTTCCAGAAACCTTACATCAACTTCGGAAAATCATATCTAAAGATCCAGGACGAATCTGAGGACGAGCCATATATCATTGGAAAGCTACGGAAGTCTAGTTTTCAGATCTTCTTGAATCACAGCATTTGGAGTTCCGATGAAGGAGTTATGATCAAAACAATGGACGGAGGTCAAGCTGCAAAACTGGGCAGTTTCTGCCAGTCTGTCCTTGCCGAGTTTGTCCATGATTTCGGCTACCTATGAGCCCAAGAACTTGTGTAAGAGGCCTACATGGATCCAATAACATGTAGAGGAGTCCAAGAAATCAGAAATCCAAGGTCCAAGTCGAAATCTTTGTCCAAAGATGAAAGGAGGAAACCAAGTCCAAGAAGGATTCCAAGTCCAACAAAGGTTGTGTCTCCTTGAAGCTCCCAAATTCTCTAGGGTTTCTCTTCGAAATTTTCTGTATAAATAGACATGTATAGCTCTTATTTTAGTGTCTCTCAATTGCTCTAAGCCTTAGTATAGCCAAGCTCTACCAAAAACCCTAAACACAGAAAACTGCACAAGCTGCCGCCGCACCTACCGCCGTTACTTTCTTTCATCTGCCGCCGATTCCACCTTCTACCCTAGCCGATCTATATAGGTAGTCTAGGTATGAAGCTTATCAAGGTTTTGTGTAATAATCTACTGTGTTTTATCATGCTTCATTATAAATTATTTTATGGTTTTCGGTTTTACACATTGCATGTGTTCTTAAGTTCTTCTTTGTGATTTTCTTGAAACCATGTGTGATGTATAACGTTCTATGTATATTTTAGTTTCATGATTTAGATTAAGTTGCTGTATGTTCTTGTGTGTAGTATGTGCTAATTGATTAATCATCACCTGATCACGTAATCAAACCTAAAGATAGTCTAGGCCAAGACGTTTCTAAGGGGGGAGTTTAATCTGCCGTAGTAATCTAGGATCAAGTTAGGCATATTTGATAGTTCGGTCCTAGGTGCTACAAGGGATGGTAGGGTGAGAGATTTGCATGTGGAATAGGATGAGTGACGCCATACCTAGGAAACATGTCTCCAACGACTCGTGGACGGTAAGTGTTGCTTGATTAGATTGAGCGCTGAGACAGTTTAGTCAAGTAGTCACATAGTTTAGAGTTGAGCGCTGAGACAACTTTAAACACTTGAGAAGTCTTAAGGGTTGGAACTAATTTGCAATTGTGAAAACATAAATAAGATAATTTAACCTTTCATAAAACTATTTGCATGCTAATCGGAGTTTACTTGTTATGTTCTTGAAACGATAAAGTGACCAATCTTGTACATATTTGTTCTTGTTTTATTTTTCTGTTTTGTTTATTGCCGAAACTCATATAAACCCCCCATATTATTCTTTATGTATATATTTGTTTATATTGTGTGAATATTTCTAACTATCTGTTTTGCAGAAATAAGTTCTTCCCTAGTGTCCCCGGTCTAGAACGATCCCTACTTACCAAAGTACAATGATAGGGTTTAAATTGATTAACTTGTCATGTTATGACACGTCAATTTTTGGCGCCGTTGCCGGGGACGCTAAAAAGGATTTATTTTGTATATTTGTGACTAACTATTCTTTTTTCTCTTATTCTATTTTGTCTACTTTCATGGTATATCGGACGAAGCAAAACACTACCTTGAGCTGCACAAGCTCATTGCACAGTGGTCTTCCCTGCTCCACGTACCGTGAAAGTTAAGAGTAATAAAATCAACTAGCAACTTTACTAGGTTGCCGACACTTTTGTGCTTACATGACATTGAATTCGAAACTTATGCCATGACATGATGTTGCCGAAATTTTTATGCTAAGTTTCGAATTCTATCTAAGTTTTTTGACAATGCTCACTTGATCTTTGTTCAATTGTGCCAGATTGGTTTTGCAGGTTCCCATAAATGACCAGTTCTGACGAGAAATTGTTTGGTGACGTTGGACGCAAGGAAGCCAAACCTGGTCATGATATCGTGCACAATGCTAAACAAAGTGAAGTAGAGCACGTTTTAAAAAAAAATTGAGCTCAGCCAAGCAAGGAAGACTTGGAAGCACTAAGAAAGATTGAGCAAGGGCCGGATTTGACAAGAATGGAGATGGGATGAGGAGGCACAACATAGTCTGGAGCTGTCCATACTAGCAGTGGTTGATAAGTTTGAAGCACGATCCTACACTCAGAGGTATGATTCTCCTTTGTCAATTCCAATTATTACTAACAAAATGTTATCATCTTTAGAACAGGGCCCTAAGTTAGAATTTAAAGATCTCCCCAAGCACTTGAAGTATGCATATCTAGGAGAAGAGGACACTTTACCAGATATTGTGTCTTCATCGTTGAATGAGCAACAAGAGCACAAATGTTGAAAAGCACAATGTGGGAGAGCCATGGTAACAAATGATGGCGCCATCAAAGCAACAGGAGAAGAGTCTAGGCTGATAGACTATAAACATTAAGCGCTGCATGAGAGGCAACTCATTTCAACCGTAGCAGTGGAGGAGCCGTCTACGAGAGTTTGCATTTTCTTATCCCTTCACTCTTATGGTTGATTTATTATGTGACTTAGACACATGCTTAGGAAATTATGACATTATTTTGGTTTTACATTGAGGACAATGTAATTTTCTAAGTGTGGGGTAGAGGTTACATAGTAACATATTTTTATTTGTGTGTTTTTCAGCTTTCTCGAAATTTTTTTCAATTTATGTCGAAATTTTCTTCCAATTTTTAAAATTTTCCGTAATTTTTAGTTTTTTATTATTATTATTTTTTGAGTCTTAGGATATACCCTTAAAAGTCTATGATGAACTATATCTTTAAATGTATGATTGACGGTTTAACATTTATCTTAAGAAATTGCAAGTTTCATGTATATTGTGAAGTGGTATGAACACTTGAGATTTTTGAAGAAAAAGTATGCATGTTTTGATAATTTGTTTCCATAAAAACCTATGTGAGAATTTGAGCCTAAAATACTTTCTTTTTGAGTGATTAAATTCCATATCCTTTGAAAATTCACTTAAAGCCTCATTATTTTCATTATTCAATAACTATGTGCTATAGTTGTTTAATGGACTCTAGAATTTACTAGAACGTATTTATGTGATTTTCAAAGCATTATAATCATAAATTGTTTGATTTTGAATATGATTGAAATTAATCTCAATTAGGATCACCACCAAAGCCAAAATAAGCCTTTGCCCATTTTTGTGCCCGTCGTGGGACTCCTTAGTTAACCCCTTTGAGCCTACATTGAGCCTGTTATTTCATCACCTTTAAACAGAATTCCTTTGCTTAGAATAGCTAAACCTTTACCTTGTTATCAAGACTTGGCAAAGTACTTCTGATGGAGCTGTAATGTGTGATGTCAAAGAACAAGTGTGGGGTGGAGTTGAAGTGTGGGGTTAAACACCATTGTTTTGTATTGTATATGTGCCGAAAAAAATTATTTGTCCGAAAAAAAAAATGTGTTTAAGAAAAAATTCCGAAAAAGAAAGAAAAAAAAAGAGAAGAAATCGGAAAATAAAAGAGTTTCGGATCAAAAGTTCAAGGCATAAAGTTTTGGTGTTTTTGTAATGTTTTGTGAATTTGGAGTTAGTAATTATTTGAAGGTCTAAAAGTGTTTATATGACCTTTGTCCTGTTCACAATATGGGGATAAGTCAAGATTGATGTATGAGTCCAACATGAAGAAACTCGACCCTTGAAGTGAAGACATGAGGAGGAGCGAGATTTGCTAAAGTCTTGGTGACGTCTTAAAATCACCATTTATCCCAAAAATTCCTACCTTATGAAACCAAGCCCCATTACAACCATTTTTATTGAGATTAATTCATGATTCTTAAGATAGCTAAATTTGATTTGTGGAGATTTTCTCATGAGTCAAGCATATGGTTTTGGTCCATTATTGCACATAGTTGTTATATGAGGTTTTTCCATGAATTTCTATTCACAAAGAGCTTTTATTTGTTGAAATATGCAAGTTATTTGTTATCTTATCATCTTTTCCCTTGCATATATGATTGAGTGAATACCATGGATGAGTGATTAGAAGAGAGTATGCCATTGTGAGGTGGGACGGTTATCATACATGTTTGTGCTATATGATCTCATATCTTACTTGTTCATGCTATGATACATGCTTATGAAGCTTTGCAATTATGCTTTCCATTCGAATGTTCTAAAGGTTATGCATGATAAAGATCCTGAGACAATCTTTCTAAGGGTATTAGAAGTTTTTGAGTCATTTGATTTTGTTTTTGTTTTAGAGTCAGTTTGCTAAGGGACTAGCAAAGGGTAAGTGTGGGGTAGTTTGATAAGTGCATTTTACGCTATGTTTTTAATATGTTTTTACCCTCATTTGTACCTTGTTTATTCCTTAGTAAGGTCATTTTTACTTATATTGAGTCAAAAGGGTTTTTCTGTAGAGCAATGGCTAAAACATGTATTTATACAGAAATTTGTGCTTAAGTGTTGTAAAAACCGATTTTAGATAAGACTTGGTTATTTCTCTTATGATTCACCGTACCTTTACATTGTCATTTTTGATAAATTTGGTTTAATGTGTAGATGACATGTAAATGAGCATATGTGAACAAGAATCATGAAGATTGGACTCATGGAGGACAACAAAAGAAGCCATGGAAAAGAAGAAACTCCGAAACATAAGGTTTTGATCCGAGCAGAAATTTCCAGAAACCTTACATCAACTTCGGAAAATCATATCTAAAGATCCAGGACGAATCTGAGGACGAGCCATATATCATTGGAAAGCTACGGAAGTCTAGTTTTCAGATCTTCTTGAATCACAGCATTTGGAGTTCCGATGAAGGAGTTATGATCAAAACAATGGACGGAGGTCAAGCTGCAAAACTGGGCAGTTTCTGCCAGTCTGTCCTTGCCGAGTTTGTCCATGATTTCGGCTACCTATGAGCCCAAGAACTTGTGTAAGAGGCCTACATGGATCCAATAACATGTAGAGGAGTCCAAGAAATCAGAAATCCAAGGTCCAAGTCGAAATCTTTGTCCAAAGATGAAAGGAGGAAACCAAGTCCAAGAAGGATTCCAAGTCCAACAAAGGTTGTGTCTCCTTGAAGCTCCCAAATTCTCTAGGGTTTCTCTTCGAAATTTTCTGTATAAATAGACATGTATAGCTCTTATTTTAGTGTCTCTCAATTGCTCTAAGCCTTAGTATAGCCAAGCTCTACCAAAAACCCTAAACACAGAAAACTGCACAAGCTGCCGCCGCACCTACCGCCGTTACTTTCTTTCATCTGCCGCCGATTCCACCTTCTACCCTAGCCGATCTATATAGGTAGTCTAGGTATGAAGCTTATCAAGGTTTTGTGTAATAATCTACTGTGTTTTATCATGCTTCATTATAAATTATTTTATGGTTTTCGGTTTTACACATTGCATGTGTTCTTAAGTTCTTCTTTGTGATTTTCTTGAAACCATGTGTGATGTATAACGTTTTATGTATATTTTAGTTTCATGATTTAGATTAAGTTGCTGTATGTTCTTGTGTGTAGTATGTGCTAATTGATTAATCATCACCTGATCACGTAATCAAACCTAAAGATAGTCTAGGCCAAGACGTTTCTAAGGGGGGAGTTTAATCTGCCGTAGTAATCTAGGATCAAGTTAGGCATATTTGATAGTTCGGTCCTAGGTGCTACAAGGGATGGTAGGGTGAGAGATTTGCATGTGGAATAGGATGAGTGACGCCATACCTAGGACCATGTCTTCAACCGACTCCAGTTCGTAAGTGTATCTTATTTAGGTTAGGCATATTTGATAGTTTAAACAAGGTGACACATATGTTTTAGGTTCAGGCATATTTGAAGTTCCTAAAAACACATGAGAAGTCATAAGAGGTTGAAATCAATGAAAACATATGATAGTGCGAGCATCACTATTTAATCTTGCATGAAATTGTTATATGCTTATTTCGGTGTTTGTTATGTTGTGTGCTTGAATATTGATTGACCGATGTATGTAAATATTTTACTTCTTTTCTTTATGTTTCGAACCACCTTATAAATCCCCCATTTAAAATCGTAAATATGTTAATACCTTTGCATTTGTGTATATTTGTATATTATGTGACAGATAATTGTATATGCTATGTATATGTGTATTTTGTATAAAATGTGTGAATATTACTAACGATTTGTTTTTGCAGAATATAAGTCCTTCCCTAGTGTCCCCGGCTTGAACGATCCCTACTTACAGTTACTACAATGATAGGGTTTTAAATTGCAGGTTGTTAAGCGACGGCCTCGTCAGTTTTTGGCGCCGTCATAACATGACAAGTTAATCAATTTAGGGTCGATAAAGAGTTCGCTCTCCGTGATCACTAAACGAGTCCTGTTGATAGGAGCCTAAAAGGTGACGTTATTATGTGCTAAACACTCTTGTTTATGCTTTGTTGAGTCTATTTAGGTTAAGATTGAGTCATAATATAGTTTAATGTTGTTTTGGAAGAGTTTTTGGTAAAATGTGCTAAAGTGTTGAGAAAATTGGCTAAGTGTTAAAAGTGTGATTTCAAGGATTTTGTAAGAGCGTTCGCAGTGTCTTAAACATGGTGGAAGTGCATGAAAAATTGGGAATATAATCTTTGGTTGCTGAAATACATTGTGTTAAAATTTCAGGTTAATTGGAGCACGGGAAGACCTTGCGAACGATGCCAGAGTTGGCAGTCCGAGAAGAGAATGTTCCAGGGACTGAAGAAGTTTCGCTGCTACTGTGTCTGATCTTTCGGGGGCTGTATCTGACGCAATACTTGGAACTGGAAAACGTGCCATATACCATTTGAAAGGTCTTCGAGTCTAGTTTCGCTGGGACTTGGAATCACGGCAATTGAAGCACTACAGAAGGAGATATGCCGGAATTACTAAGGCAAGGTCATGCTGTCGAAAACTGCAGTATTTTCCTGGATGTGTCAGGAAAGTTTCTTTGGACTTTTTAATTACAATTTCGACAATCATGGACCTTGGGGCTTGATGGACATATCCATATGTGTTTAATGAAGAACTTCAAGCTGAAGATTCATCAAAGTGGCTGGCGAAGTGAAGGGAGAAAAGAGAAGCACATGACTTGCACATGGGAATAACCAAAACCATCTTGGTTTGGGATTGCTTGAGTGCCGACCAAACCCTAGTATTTTTCCCTATAAAAAGCCTTGTAATCGCATGAGAAAAGGTATCATCAACATTGCAAAACTCAAGCCAAAGCAGCTGCCGAAAATTCCATCACCATTCAAGACCCCAATTCCGATTTCCATACTCCATCCTTTGATCCGAAGCACGTAGCCGAGGATCTCCGTGCACTTGAAGAATAGACCACGTAGGAATATTTTAAAGTGTATTCATCTGCTATTTTCGAATTGGTATGTCTTTGTTATGGTTGATGTTTGTTTTAGGTTTTTGTTTAAGTACGATTCAATTCTTGTCTATGAGATATTAAGTACTTTTGAATGATGTAAGAATTATAGTTTTTAGTTTTTAATCAATGATTTGAAGTTTATGCCGATAATTCTAAGTGCTTGGTTTTATTAATTTTCGATTTGCTTCATAATATTAACGTGTGATTAAGACAAGTAGTTGATGTTGCATTAGTTAATCCCTCAAAGAATTACATGACTTTGATACACGTAGTGGATAGGTTGATGTGTTCTTTGTTGTGTTCGAAAATTACATGCTAGAATTGGATTTAGATGGTGCTAATGAACATGTTATTTTATTTGTGTGATACGTAATTGCATAAGTGAATTAGTATGTTAGATTTCGTGTTTGATACGTTGAGCATGGATGTGTGAAAGGTTTCGAATGAAACAAGTAGTCGATTTCGAATGCATCTAATGGCTTAGGAACCACGTAGGAACCTAATGTGCATGTTTCGATTCTAGTATGATTTAGGTATTTTGGCATAGATTGATATGAGATTAGAAATTGTTTTCCATATTCTTGCATTATTGTTTGGTGTTGGTTTGTGTAATTGTTGATCGATCACATGTATATATGTATAAAAGTAATATAGGACTTTATTTCATTGCATCTTTCCGGAAATATAAAATCCAAATCTTTAAAACTCTATGTTTATTTCGACAACTTTGATTAGATTAGATGGATCTACCCTGTGGTTGGATCCCCGGTTTAGAACGATACCCTTACTTGCTTTATACGATGACAATGACTGTGTACAGGGTTAATTGATGCGTGTGCAAATACGAACTATCAAATGGCGCCGTTGCCGGGGATCCTTCGGGATCCTCAATCTTTTTAATTGTCGAAATTTGCATTGTATATATGTCTATATGTGAATATTTGTATAGTTGGTTCGATGAATATATTTGTGTGCTTTTGTAATTATAAAGATTGGTGCCATGTATGATTGTTGAAATGCTTTTGTAACTAGGATAGTTAATTGTTTTGATTTTAATTTCATCCTCATGTATTCTAACTAGGGTTTTCTGTACATACTCGTTTGTGTTGATTATGTGTCGAAATGGGTGGAAGCCAAGGCCACCCGGACTAACGATTCTCGAGTTGTTGCAGATTTTCTACGTTCTAACATCTTCTCCAGGTTCGGCATGCCGAAATCTATCATCAGTGATGGAGGTTCTCACTTTTGCAACCGGACAATTGAAGCTCTCATGAAAAAGTATGGAATAAGGCATAAGGTTGCTACACCTTATCACCCCCAAACAAGTGGACAAGTAGAGCTTAGTAACCGGGAGATTAAGCGGATTTTGGAGAAGAGTGTGAAGCATCACGCAAAGATTGGAGCCAACGACTGGATGATGCTCTTTGGGCTTATAGGACGGCATACAAAAATCCTTTAGGCATGAGCCCTTTTCGAATGGTCTATGGTAAGGCATGTCACTTGCCTGTGGAGTTAGAGCACAAAGCTTGGTGGGCGGTGCAACAGTTCAACATGGACATAGATGAAGCCGGATTGCATAGGAAGCTACAACTGTGTGAACTTGAGGAGATCCGGAACGAGGCCTACGATTCTGCCGTGATTTATAAAGAGAAAACCAAGGCGTTCCACGACCGGATGATTCGAAAGAAAGACTTTGTTATTGGCCAGAAAGTTCTCTTATTTAATTCTAGACTTAGATTGTTTCCGGGCAAACTACGCTCTAGGTGGATAGGACCTTTTGTTATCACTAATGTTTTTCCTTCTGGTGCAGTAATGATCAAAAGCATGGTCAAGGGATCTGAATTTCAAGTTAATGGTCATCGCTTGAAACCGTATTTGGAGAGCATGGTGGATCACACCATCGAGGAGGTTCCTCTTCAGGACCTCACGGCATGAGCATGAGGTTGCATGAGTCTAGGCTAAAGGACTATAAACACCTAAGCGCTGCATGGGAGGCAACCCATAGAAGGAGCCGTCTACGAGCGTTTGCTTTTCTTAACCCTTATCTTCGTTCTTTCATTGTTTTAGATATTGAACATTGAGGACAATGTAAGTTTCAAGTGTGGGGTGGGGAATGGCTTATTGCAAGTTTCGGTGAACAGTGTTTTTTTGTGAACAGTGATTTTTAGGGTTTCGGTGAATAGTGATTTTCGGTGAACAGTGATTTTTGAATTTTTGTTTTAGGTTCGGTTTTTGATTTTTAAGTTTAGGTTTGTATTTGTGATACTGTTTTAGGTATTCTGGCAAATTTTCATGATTTTTGGAGTTTATTTTGATCTTTGAACTTGATTTTTAGTTTTTGAGTCTAGAAAGTCGCCTTTAACCGTTGATGATGAATTTTTGATCTTTGATCTCATAGTTGATTGGATTGCATGGACTTGATTTCTTGAATTACATTGTTATTGAATGGTTAATAGATGTGAAGAGATCATGCACTTAAGTAGTAGATGAGGAACTGAAACCTAGGTACAGACAGAGCATGTTCATTACAATGTTTGATTTCATGTTTAACCTTGTGAGTTTCGAGCCATATATGTGCCTTTTCATTGATGAGTGTTTAATCTATCGTTTTATTGGTTTTATGACCTCATATTACATTATTTGATCAATGTGCATGCCATAGAGATAAACCAATGAACTAGAGATTTACTAGAACTTGTTTGTGAAACATTCAAAGCTTTATATCATAACTTACTTTGATTTGGAAAAGGATTGTTGGATCTTTATTAGGTTATCACCACTTTATCTAAATAGCCATGAGTCCTATATGAGCCCTGTTCGGGACACCTTAGTATGAACCCCCTTGAGCCTACGTTAAGCCTTGTCTTTGATTACCAACATGTTTTTACCTTGCCTAGAATAGTTATCTCTACCTTGGTTGCAAACTTGTTGGAGATGTTGTTTTGTGGTATGAATATGGAGTGATCGAAAAGATATAAGTGTGGGGTTGGACTTGTGAATGCTATGATGCCGATTTTGGGTGAGAAACAAAAGAAAAAAAAAGGAAAAGAAAAAAAAAAGAGAAAAATATATATGAAAAGAAAAGATTATCTAAAAGAAAAGAAAAGAAGATTTCCGATGTGGAGATTTGATTTGGACACCCATGGCATGATTTATTTTTGTGAAATTGGAATTATGATATGTATTTGCTGAAGGCTCAATAAAGTTATACATAGCCTTTGTTCGATTTTACTATGTTTATAGTGAAGGATGGGTCCAACATGATGAAATTTGGCCTTGATGTTAGTTGGTGATATAAGGAGGATATCCATGTTTTTATTAGCCTTGAGGATGACCTTTGTGATTCCTCTTTCTTTGATTATATCTTACCTTATTCGAACCCTGAGCTATCCCTTTTCTAAAGATCCGCATGATTCTTAAGATAAGTAGCCTTTGATCTGTGGAGTTTGTTTCATGAATAAGCATATGGTTGTGGTTCATTTGTGCATGTAATTGGTATCTTTCTTGAGGTCTATTTTGAAATTCACTATCTATATAATTCTTGTGTGTGAAAAGCTTTTAAGCATATGCCATGTTCTTGAGAGAAAAGATTTGGAGTGCATATCCCTTGTGAATTGAATTTGAACTTGTTTTGAACATGTCGAGATTAATTCACCTTTGTTTCTACCATGTCTTACTTGTTACATCGAAATCTCATGTTTATTAACCAGTGAATTCATTCTTTCGATTTCGACTCTTGTGCTATTCTTGATACTATGATGTTGACGATCTCTGAAACAATTTCGTTGAAGGCTTTAGATTGAGTCATTGTAGTATGTTTTTGTTTAGTGTTTGCTAAGGGACTAGCAAAGCTTAAGTGTGGGGTTGTTGATAGGAGCCTAAAAGGTGACGTTATTATGTGCTAAACACTCTTGTTTATGCTTTGTTGAGTCTATTTAGGTTAAGATTGAGTCATAATATAGTTTAATGTTGTTTTGGAAGAGTTTTTGGTAAAATGTGCTAAAGTGTTGAGAAAATTGGCTAAGTGTTAAAAGTGTGATTTCAAGGATTTTGTAAGAGCGTTCGCAGTGTCTTAAACATGGTGGAAGTGCATGAAAAATTGGGAATATAATCTTTGGTTGCTGAAATACATTGTGTTAAAATTTCAGGTTAATTGGAGCACGGGAAGACCTTGCGAACGATGCCAGAGTTGGCAGTCCGAGAAGAGAATGTTCCAGGGACTGAAGAAGTTTCGCTGCTACTGTGTCTGATCTTTCGGGGGCTGTATCTGACGCAATACTTGGAACTGGAAAACGTGCCATATACCATTTGAAAGGTCTTCGAGTCTAGTTTCGCTGGGACTTGGAATCACGGCAATTGAAGCACTACAGAAGGAGATATGCCGGAATTACTAAGGCAAGGTCATGCTGTCGAAAACTGCAGTATTTTCCTGGATGTGTCAGGAAAGTTTCTTTGGACTTTTTAATTACAATTTCGACAATCATGGACCTTGGGGCTTGATGGACATATCCATATGTGTTTAATGAAGAACTTCAAGCTGAAGATTCATCAAAGTGGCTGGCGAAGTGAAGGGAGAAAAGAGAAGCACATGACTTGCACATGGGAATAACCAAAACCATCTTGGTTTGGGATTGCTTGAGTGCCGACCAAACCCTAGTATTTTTCCCTATAAAAATCCTTGTAATCGCATGAGAAAAGGTATCATCAACATTGCAAAACTCAAGCCAAAGCAGCTGCCGAAAATTCCATCACCATTCAAGACCCCAATTCCGATTTCCATACTCCATCCTTTGATCCGAAGCACGTAGCCGAGGATCTCCGTGCACTTGAAGAATAGACCACGTAGGAATATTTTAAAGAGTATTCATCTGCTATTTTCGAATTGGTATGTCTTTGTTATGGTTGATGTTTGTTTTAGGTTTTTGTTTAAGTACGATTCAATTCTTGTCTATGAGATATTAAGTACTTTTGAATGATGTAAGAATTATAGTTTTTAGTTTTTAATCAATGATTTGAAGTTTATGCCGATAATTCTAAGTGCTTGGTTTTATTAATTTTCGATTTGCTTCATAATATTAACGTGTGATTAAGACAAGTAGTTGATGTTGCATTAGTTAATCCCTCAAAGAATTACATGACTTTGATACACGTAGTGGATAGGTTGATGTGTTCTTTGTTGTGTTCGAAAATTACATGCTAGAATTGGATTTAGATGGTGCTAATGAACATGTTATTTTATTTGTGTGATACGTAATTGCATAAGTGAATTAGTATGTTAGATTTCGTGTTTGATACGTTGAGCATGGATGTGTGAAAGGTTTCGAATGAAACAAGTAGTCGATTTCGAATGCATCTAATGGCTTAGGAACCACGTAGGAACCTAATGTGCATGTTTCGATTCTAGTATGATTTAGGTATTTTGGCATAGATTGATATGAGATTAGAAATTGTTTTCCATATTCTTGCATTATTGTTTGGTGTTGGTTTGTGTAATTGTTGATCGATCACATGTATATATGTATAAAAGTAATATAGGACTTTATTTCATTGCATCTTTCCGGAAATATAAAATCCAAATCTTTAAAACTCTATGTTTATTTCGACAACTTTGATTAGATTAGATGGATCTACCCTGTGGTTGGATCCCCGGTTTAGAACGATACCCTTACTTGCTTTATACGATGACAATGACTGTGTACAGGGTTAATTGATGCGTGTGCAAATACGAACTATCACCTGTCTGGTTCCTGTAGGGGGTTCGCCCTCAGTGGATCTTAACAACACTGCCTTCTGAAACCACAAAACCCGCTCGAACTAGCCAAATGCTTGGGCCGAAGCATCACCACACTTTAAATGCTAGAGTTTACTTGAGCATATATGACGTCATAAGCTTCACACGAATTGGCTTTAATTTTTTAGGTATATCGGACGAATCATAACACTATCTTGGGTTGTATCAGTCCATTACACAGTGGTCTTTCCTTCTCCACGTACCTTGAAAATTAGGGGTTAATAAAATCAACTAGAAACAACTAGGTTGTCACGCCATCTTATGCTTAAATATGATTCATGTATATGTGATGTCGTGTGCCTTGTTGTTCCTTGTTGTCATGCCATGCAGAGTTAACATAGTCAATTACTAACATTTTCTTTTGTTTTGCAGGTTTTTATTTAAGTGTGTTATGTGTGCCATTCATGTTGCATGTATACTTATGATCGATCATTTTGCTTATTGCATTTTTTGTGTTGATTGTTTGCATTCATGCCGTGTGCATTCTAATATTCCCTAGCCTAGTCTTGTTTTTTATTTTCGTTTTTACTTAGTTTATGATGAAGCTAACTTGATCTTTGGTCATTTTTGTCGATTGGTTGTGCAGGAGCATATGAATAAACAATTCTGACACGTGGATAAGAGACATCAACAACAAACTTAGGCGTGTCAGAGAAGAATACAACATTGACATTCCATCGACATCACATCAGACTTCACCAAATTCATCACCACCACATCTTGTGAATCGTCACCAGAAATTCACGAGAATCCTACATTTAAAACTGTCAGAATGACTTCATTGAGGGAAGAAAATGGTCAAGTCAATGGATGACGTCGTCGTCTGACCGGGGTCTGACAACTCTCAATTTAATTACCCTGCAATCGTTAGTAGTATGGAAAAGTAGGGATCGTTCTAGCTGGGGACACCAAAGGGTGATCTAACAAAGAGAAAACAAACAATTTATAAACAAATATTCACATATATAATTATCTGTTACATAATATAGAAGTATGAACATATGTACATTGAAATATCGGGGGTTAAGATTGATTTAATCTAATAAATAACCTACTGAAAAGTAAACCTAAGCTACTATATACAAGTGATCAACATACTTATGCAACACATAGCACAAAAAAAACCCTCAAGAACACATAACAATTTCATGCAAGACCGGGTAACAATGTTCAAATTATCCTAGACTAACCAATTCTGATCCAATTCTGATTCTAATTAGGGCCGTTGCGGTTATATAATTGTTAGGACATCTCAAGTATTTAGAACCATCTTTGCGCTTGATCCTAAACATGAATGCTAACTCATTTAAAGACACGTTGCGTAGAGATTAAACAAGAAAACACTTAAACACAAGAGTCAATCAAAAACATGATCTAAGGCATGACGTCAATCATCATATTAGCATGCAAATTATCAGAATTATATCCGCCCTAAGTTAATAACAAAGACCAAGACAACTTTGCGTATGAATCGATCTAAAATTATTATGGTAGATGAAACCGCACCCTAAGGACAACCATGGCCAAGGCAGTCAAGGATTGATTTAGATGCACAAATTCATGACAATTAATCAATTAGAAATCAAGAATACATAAGAACATGCTACTGCCTCTAAACCTAAATCACAAAATCATCATATATTCAAGAAGTTATAAATCGAAACATAGAACAATCAAAGATCACAATGAAATTCGAAAACCATGTTTGATAAATAAAACCAAAACCTAAAAGTATATAATCATAGAATTCGAAATTATACAGAAAATAATACAAAATCCATGAGAAAATAACACTCTTACAACCTTGAAAGGGTTCGGCAAGTATTTTTCTGTATAGAGTTTGTTGTGGAATGATTCGTATGACTTGTTGTGGATGAATCGGCTAAGTATTTTTCTGTATAGAGTTTGGTAGAATTTCGGCGATGTAATGGCAAGGTAGTGATGATGTTTTTCTATCTACATACAAGCCTATTTATAGAGGAATATACAGATAGGGTCGACAGCCACATGTTCTAAACCAAATAGGTTTAGGTTTTCCTTCTTCAACGTGGTTTGCTTGGTCAGCAAGACTTGGAGATTCTAGAGGCTTCTTTGGCCGAATTTTGGACTTCCAATTCTTCATTGAACTTGTTATTAGACTTCCCTTCATGGACTAGGTTTCATGGATCGGTTGCTTCACTTCCCTAGGTTCATCAGGAACACTTTCTCTCGGTAGCACTAAGCTACCATGTTTCGGCAGACTGACCTCCGGCAAGGTTGTGATGATGATTTTCTGTCTAAATACAAGCCTATTTATAGTGGAATACACATAGGGTCGGTTGCCACAAGTCGTTAACCAAATAGTTTAGGTTTTCCTTCTTGAACTTGGTTTGCTTGGTCACCAAGACTTGGAGATTCTAGAGGCTTTTTTGGCCGAATTTTGGACTTCTAATTCTTCGTTGGACTTCTCCCATGAACTCTACTACATGCCACCTAAGTATGAGAGAAGTTAAATCAATTTATGACAATATAAAAGTTTCACAGAATCATCAAAACATCTCTAAGACTCTACAAATCGGAGTTTGACAATTTTGTACATTATTCCTCAATGTTTAACATGTTTTTCACACAACTCTACCAAAAACTCTCGATTCCAAATTATGACTCTAATATACGACAATAAGAGATAAACAAAGTACAAATGGAGGTAATAACATAATAAGAATGTCGCATTTTATGCTCCTATCAACTACCCCACACTTATCCTTTGCTAGTTCCTTAGCAAACTAAATATATGACTCTACTACTAATGCCCTTAAACAATTTTCTCATAATCTTTGTCATGAATAGCTTTCAAATTTTAACATTCAAGTGTAAACACGTAAATTCCAAGTTTCATAAAACATGTATCATGGCATGAAAAAGTAAGAAGTGAGAACAAATAGCATGAACACATAAGGTCAACCGATCCTCCTCTCAATGGTATACTCTCTTCATTTCACTCGATCATGGCATTCACTCATAAGTATATGCAAGAGAACATATTGTAAGACAATGAATAGCTTGCATATTTCATCGAATAAAAGCAATTTATGAATAAAATTTTATGGAAAACCTCATTTAACAACTAAATGTAAGATTGGACCAAAACCATATACTCAACTCATGAGAAAATCTCCATAAATCAAAGTTAGTCATCTTAAGAATCATGAATTAATCTCAATAATGGTTGTAATGGGGCTCGGCTGCATAGGGTAGAATTTTTAGAGTAAGTGGTGCTTTAAGATATCACCAAGACTTAGCAAATCTCAATCCTCCTTATTGACATGCCAAAAATTGACCTGTGCAATTTAAAAAACCCTATCAGTGTAGCATGTGCAAGTAGGGATCGTTCTAACCGGGGACACTAGGGAAGTACTTTATATACTGCAAAAAAGAATGTTAGTAATTTCAAAAGAATACAATTATAAACATATATACAAAATATTATGGGGGATTTATAGGGTGGTTCGAAACATATAAAAAAAAAGCAAAATATTTACATACATTGGTCAATCAATACTCAAACACAAGATATAGCAAACACCGATTAGAGAACACATAAGTTTCAAGAAAGATCAAGTTATTACGTTTATGTTATCATAGATGCAAATTAATTCCAACTTTTTATGACTTCTCAAGTAACTTAGAACTTACGACGCGCATCATCCTAAGTTTATGTATCATCTTGTTCAATGCTTACGACTCGCATCACATTAACACAAAATACACTTACCGTTCATGAATCGTTGGAGACATGATCCTAGGTATTGTTAGATCTAAAAGTAAAAGCCCATTTATGAAAGAACAAGTGGACCGATACATGCGGTCAGGAAGGTCAGAGAATGCTCTGAAAGTCAAATGTGCTCGCGAGGAGGGCACTAGCGAAACACGCTCGCGAGGGAAGATAGTTTGCTCACAGGAGGAGACGCGCTCGCGGAAGGGGCTGTGTATCATGGAAACACGCTCGCGGGAGGAAAAGCGTTCGCGAGAGTATCAGAAGAGAGAAAACATCCCACGTGGCCACAAGAGGTTGAGTTACAAACAGAAAAGTATTGGGCTTAGAGGATTGGGCTTTAAGAGGTTGTTTTGCATTACAAGGAGGATTCTTAAACCCTAGCAGTATGGTGCCGTGCCTTGGTTCACAAGTAAAACATCTACCCTAGTGTTCACTATATAAAGGGGTTAAAATACAAGAAAAAGACACAACGACATCTATCAACAAACAGACAACAACTTCGCCACGCGAAAGTCTTCAAGCCTCTCCGGAGCAACCAAGCCTAATCCGTCAGCAACCGTAGCTTGATCCGTCAGCTGCACAAATGACTTAATCCGTTAAGTCTGACAGGTTTCAATCCGTTGAAATCTCACTATTCCCCTGTTCAATCCGTTTGAGCAGTTTTTACTCCCGCAACCAGTTCTGGAGAATCCGTTCACCAGTCTATATCCTGCATATCTTGATACCTGCTGCTTAGTATTCTTGCATACTAAGTAAGATTCGGCCATCCGCAAAGGTTGGAGAAAAATCCTAGAGGGACTTTTCCCTTGTAGGTCTAAAAAGAGAACCCGGCACAGAGGAAGAAGATCGGCGTCTGTCACGATCGCTGTGAGAAGAAGTCAGAAGAGGAACGCGAGCAGCATCCAACTTCAAGGTTGTACCTGACCCAAAGGTACTGGCACACCTATCACAAATATACAAGCCGGTTGTTTGAAGGACTGCAAATTCTATACCAAACATCTGGCACGCCTAGTGGGACAGTGTCAAGATTCCAGGCTTCGGCGAGTACCAAAAGGAATACCCTTCTTGTTCCAAACCGGAACACGTAACCGCAAAGCCGCACAACTCGGCTCATTGTAGGAAGCTATCAACAGAACAAGCAATTACCAAGTTTGGTGCCATGTCTAAAGAAGGTCAATCACAAAACCTTGCTGAGCAAGTAGGAACATTGAGCTCATCATTGGAAAATTTGACAAAAGGTTTCCAAGAGGTCCGAGATCGAGCCCGACAACATGACAGAAAGGCCGAGACACAGGATCTAAGGTACAAGGACTTAGCAACCAAGATGGACGAAAATCAGCAGGCGCTGAACTGGAGGATGGATATGTTCATGAAGGCTTTAAATGCCATGAGAACTGGCCAGCTTATCCATCAACATCCTCCAGAAGAAGAGTTGCTAGAAGAAGTAGATCACCAGGTGGACAGAAGGACTGTGCACCGAGAGGGATTCGGCCCACTTCGTGTGGGTGATGACCAGTTGGCGGTGCACAATAACCAGAACCCTGGAGGAGCTAGAGGGAGACAAAGGGCTCCAAGGCAACCACGTCGTTCGCCTACGCCCGTTCAGAGAAGACCTCAGCTGGATTGGGATGCAGTTCAGAATATGATACAGGAAGCAATAAGGGCAACCCCCATTGTTGCTGTTACAAACACTGCATATGCGCATCCATATCCAGAATGGGTGGCTGAAAGCCTATGGCCAGAGCATTATCGTCAGATAAGTTTCACCTCATTCTCAGGAGAGGGGTCTGAAGATGCAGCCACCCACATCGCAAGGTTCACAGGTGAGTGTGGACCGTATGGCGCAGATACTGTTTTTAAGCTGCGCACGTTCGGGGCTTCGTTATCAGGGTCAGCACTGACATGGTACACCAAGTTGATACCAAGGTCAGTTCCTGACTGGAATACGATGGAGACCATGTTTAGAACCACATTTGGAACTGTGGAACCAGAGGTTGATTTGTCTTCTTTGACTGCTATGTATCAACAACCTATGGAATCATCAGTAGAGTTCCTTAAGAGGTTCAAAGTACAACAAGCTAAGTGCAAGATGCCAATCCCAGAGCCTGACCTGATCAAGATTGCAATCAGAGGGTTGGAGAAGAGGCAGAGAGCAAAACACCATGATGGAGTGTTCTCTAGCATGGCTGACCTAATGAACAGGGTTGGCAGCTACCAATATTTCCTGAACGAGCTAGATGAGGAGGCAAATAATTCCAGGAACAATTTGGCCCTTATCCCAGGAACGCTAAAGCCTAGAATGCCTCTAGCAAGGCATAGGACAGTAGGGGCGATCTATTCCCACATGGATACTTACTACTCGGCTCCACAAGCTATGCCTTATGCAGATCCGTACATGATGGGATATGAGGAAGAAGTGGCAGCAGTGGAGTTAGCAGGGAGACAGCCTATCAAGTCCCAGGTGCTAAAGATGTCCAAGGAGCCAGTAAAGATTTCGTTCGCCGCTTTTGCCAAACCGGAGTACGAATCTTACACGTATAATGCACACAAAGCACCAGAGATTCTGGAAGACTTAACAGCGTTGGGGAAGGTTAGGAACGATTTTGGACCTCCCCCTACCCCTGAGCAGCTCAAAGGAAATAAGTATTGCAGGTTCCATAATCTTTGGAACCATAATACGTCAGAATGCATTCGCCTGAAGGACGCTATCCAGACATGGATCAACGAGGGAAGACTTGGAGCGAATGAGGAAAAGACTGCAGCTTGGGTGGACATTGATCCTTTTCCTACAATCAATATGGTTGACTTAGTGCCATGTGATGGGAAGAAGGAGAAGTCACTGCCAGTGAAGCCAAAGTTCAAGGAGTACACCTATGATGCTAGTAGGGCTCATGTTATTCTGGATAAGCTGATTGCAGCCAACGAGGTGGCCATCCCATGGGGAGTCTATCCCCCAGAAGAAGCAATAGCTGGTAAGACATACTGTAAATATCATAACCTGTGGACTCACAAGATTTCTCAGTGTGTGCAGCTCAAAGATCAAATACAACAGTGGGTCAATGAGGGGTCCATCACCTTTTGTGATCCATCAGTAGCAGATATTGCTGTAGTTGATCTGGTACGGGGCAACAGAAAGCTGACTCTTGACTTGAGTACTGGAAAAAGAGATGAAGAAGTTCATAAGCAGAAAGAGTCGGGAGAAGTTGCATCAGCAGTTGTGTTGTGTGCCAGATGCAAAACTGAATGTGGCATTGCTGAAAAGCCACGGCAGGAGAAGAGGAGTGCTGTGATTACACCCCCCGAAGCGTATCAACCATACAGTCCGAAACGGGTGGTAAGATCAGCAAGTCCTAGTCAGAGGGACTCCAACCTCTACCTTCGCTTGCGCCAGGCAAGAATGGAGGGAAAGAAACCAATGGTCGACCTACAAGATGTGGTGACCAAACCTTACATACCGCCGGCTTCCAGGAATATACTAGACTTCCGTAGCTTTCCAATGATATATGGATCGTCCTCAGATTCCTCCTAGATCTTTAGATATGATTTTCCGAAGTTGATGTAAGGTTTCTGCTTGCGGGAGAGATTTCTGCTCGCGAGTAAGATTTCATTCGCGGGAGAGTTTCATTCGCGAGGGAGTTTCACTCGCGAGACTGACCTCCGGCCATTGTTTCCGGCATAACTTCTTCCTCAGAACTCGGATTGCTACGATTCCAAAATATTTAGAAACTAGACATCCACAGCTTTCCATCCATATATGGCATGTTCCCTGGTTCCTCCTAGATCGTCCTAGGGAAATTTTTGAAGTTGAGTTATGCTTTCTGGAAATTCCTGCTCGGATCAAAACCTTATGTTTCAGAGTTTCTTCTTTTTCATGGCTTCTTTTGTTGTCCTCTATGAGTCAAATCTTCATGATTCTTGTTCTCATATGCTCATTTACATGTCATCTACAAACTAAACCAAATTCATCAAAATTGACAATGTAAAGGTACGGTGAATCATGAGAAAATTACCAAGTGTTTGTTCCAAATCGGTTTTACAACACTTAAGCACAAATTTCTGTATAAAGACACATATTAACCATTACTCTACAGAAAAACCCTTTTGACTCAATATAAGTAAAAACAACATTACTAAGGAATAAACAAGGTACAAATGAGGGTAAAAACACATTAAAAACATAGCGTAAAATGCACTTATCAAACTACCCCACACTTACCCTTTGCTAGTCCCTTAGCAAACTGACTCTAAAACAAAAACAAAACCAAATGACTTAAAAACTTCTAATACCCTTAGAAAGATTGTCTCAGGATCTTTATCATGCATAACCTTCAAGTTAGAACATTCGAATGAAAAGCATAATTGCAAAGCTTCATAAACATGTATCATAGCATGAACAAGTAAGATATGAGATCATATAGCACAAACATGTATGATAACCGTTCCACCTCACAATGACATACTCTCTTCTTTTCACTCATCCATGGTGTTCACTCAATCGTATATGCAAGGGAAAAGATGATAAGATAACAAATAACTTGCATATTTCAACAAATAAAAGCTCTTTGTGAATAGGAATTCATGGAGAAACCTCATATAACAACTATGTGCAATAATGGACCAAAACCATATGCTTAACTTATGAGAAAATCTCCACAAATCAAAGTTAGCTATCTTAAGAATCATGAATTAATCTTAATAATATGGTTGTAATGGGGCTTGGTTTCATAAGGTAGGAATTTTTAGATAAGTGGTGCTATAAGAAATCACCAAGACTTTAGCAAATCTCGCTCCTCCTCATGTCTTTACTCCATGGGTCAAATTTCTTCATGTTGGACCCATACGTCAATCTTGACTTCTTTCCATATTGTGAACAGGACAAAGGTCATATAAACACTTTTAGACCTTCAAATAATCACTAACTCCAAATTCACAAAACATTACAAAAAAACACCAAAACTTTGTGCCTTTCACTTTTGATCCGAAACTCTTTTATTTTCCGATTTCTTCTTTTTTTTTCTTTTTTTTCAGAAATTTTTTTCATAAATTTTTTTTTCGGATATACACATTTCGGCACATATACAATACAAAACATTGGTGTTTAACCCCACACTTGCTCTTTATTACCTTGTCCACCCCACACTTGCTCCTCAGCATCACGCAATGCAGCTCCATTAAAAGTACTTTGCCAAGTCTTGATAACAAGGTAAAGGTTTAGCTATTCTAAACAAAGGAATTCTGTTTAAAGGTGATGAAATAAAAGGCTCAAAGGGGTTAACTAAGGAGTCCCACGACAGGCACAAAATAGGCACAGGCTTAATTTGTCTGTGGTGGTGATCCTAATGAGATTAAATTCAATCATATTCAAAATCAAGACAATTTATGATTATAAAGTTTCGAAAATCACATAAGCAAGTTCTAGTAAATTCTAGAGTCCATTAAAAAGCTATAGCACATAGTCATTAATATGCAAAGAATGATGAGGTTTCGAAAGATAGTGAAAAAGTAGTGAAAATTTCGAAAAAATTTAGAGAAAATCGGCACATCAGTCATGAAAGAAAGTTTTTAGGCTCAAAAGCTCACATAGGTTATGTTGGAACAATCTAATCAAACATGCATACTTCATTATCAATCAAGTCTCAAATATTCATACTAATTCATAATATCCATGAAACTCGCAATTTCTTAAGATAAATGTTAAACCGTCAATCATGCATTCAAAAATATAGTTCATCATAGACTTTTAAGGGTATATCCTAAGACAAATAAAACATTTAAAAATATTTAAAACAAATTTGAAAAATTTCGACAAAAATTAAAAAGTCTCGGAAAATTTGAAAAACACACCAAACAAAAATATGTTACTATGTAACCTCTACCCCACACTTAGAAAATTACATTGTCCTCAATGTAAACCCAGAATCATGTCATAATTTCCTAAGCATGTGTCTAAGTCACATAATAAACACATAAATAAATCAAAATATCAACCATAAAAGTGAAGGGATTAGAAAAATGCAAACTCTCGTTGATGGCTCCTCCACAGCTACGGTTGAAATGAGTTGCCTCTCATACAGCGCTTAATGTTTATATTCTGTCAGCCTAGACTTTCTCCTTTGTGACGTCACCTTCTCATGAGCAAGGATGCAGTCGACAGCAAGGGGTTGGCGGCGGCAAGGCTATGGTGTTTCTGTGTAGGGAGGGTTTTTAAGTAGAGTTTGGCTATACTAAGGCTTAGAGCAATTGAAAGACACGAAATTTGATGTACATAGGTCCTATTTATACAGAAAGTTTAAGGGAAAACCCTAGAGAAATCAGGAGCTTCAAGGAGACACAACCTTTGTTGGGCTTGGTTTCCTCTTTCTTCTTTGACAAGGATTTCGACTTGGACCTTGGATTTCTGATTTCTTGGACTCCTCTACATGTTATTGAATCCATGTAGGCCTTATACACAAGTTCTTGGGCTCATAGGCAGCCGAAATCATGGACAAACTCGGCAAGGACAGACTTTCCCGGTTTGACCGGAAAAGCTCCATACTTGGTTGTTTCGGCTGCCATGATGCATTCTTCTAATCTTCTTCTTCAATGCAGCTTCCCATGACTTCATTAAGCTTCTCTTAAGTCCTTTGACATGCTTGGGAAGAATTTTGGTGAAGAAACATCCTCCCAAACTCGTGTGATAACTTAGGCAGAAACTGCCCAGTTTTACAGCTTGACCTCCGTCCATTGTTTTGATCATAACTCCTTCATCTGAACTCCAAATGCTACGATTCAAAAAGATCTGAAAACTAGACTTCCGTAGCTTTCCAATGATATATGGATCGTCCTCAGATTCCTCCTGGATCTTTAGATATGATTTTCCGAAGTTGATGTAAGGTTTCTGCTTGCGGGAGAGATTTCTGCTCGCGAGTAAGATTTCATTCGCGGGAGAGTTTCATTCGCGAGGGAGTTTCACTCGCGAGACTGACCTCCGGCCATTGTTTCAGGCATAACTTCTTACTCAGAACTCGGATTGCTACGATTCCAAAAGATTTAGAAACTAGACATCCACAGCTTTCCATCCATATATGGCACGTTCCCTGGTTCCTCCGGGATCGTCCTAGGGAAATTTTTGAAGTTGAGTTATGGTTTCTGGAAATTCCTGCTCGGATCAAAACCTTATGTTTCGGAGTTTCTTCTTTTTCATGGCTTCTTTTGTTGTCCTCTATGAGTCCAATCTTCATGATTCTTGTTCTCATATGCTCATTTACATGTCATCTACACACCAAACCAAATTCTTTAAAATTGACAATGTAAAGGTACGGTGCATCATGAGAAAATTACCAAGTGTTTGTTCCAAATCGGTTTTACAACACTTAAGCACAAATTTCTGTATAAAGACACATATTAACCATTACTCTACAGAAAAACCCTTTTGACTCAATATAAGTAAAAACAACATTACTAAGGAATAAACAAGGTACAAATGAGGGTAAAAACACATTAAAAACATAGCGTAAAATGCACTTATCAGGGTCCTGACATCCTTCACATCCAACCTAAACAATTGCTCATCCGGAAACGTCTCCAACAATGGAATCGACTCCTCCTCTTGCACAATTCGGCTCAAGTGATCAGCCACCACTTTTTCGGTTCCCTTCTTATCCTTGATCTCGATATCAAACTCTTGAAGCAATAGAATCCATCGAAAGAGCCTCGGCTTCGCATCCTTCTTTGTCATCAAGTGCCTTAATGCTGTGTCAGGATCCACTCCGAGTTAACCCGTTTAACCCGAAGTAAATCCTGCGGGGACCACCTCAAGGGAATTTCTTACCGAAACCCCCTTGAAATGGACAACCCTTCCTATATACCAACTCAGCACTTCCATGAGTATATAAGAACAATCCGTAACTCATGAAGACATCCTCCTCCCTAACCTACTTAACTAGCTAAACTAGGTTAGTTAGAGCAGTCTACATGGAAGATTACCCTAATGAATTTGCAAGCAGCAACGGATTGAACGACTATGCCTCGACTCTTGTACGCGCTCGACCTCCGCTCAAGAACCCTGCACCACTGGGCATTTGAAAATGAAGGGCCAGGGAAGAGAATTTAAAAACAATACGTTAGCGTGAGTGAACAAAAATAAAGGTATAAAAGATAAACATCTTTTACTGCTCTTCCGTTAGTTTTTCCAAGAAAATCCGCATGCACGCAACCAATAGACTATGATTAAATAAATCATTAAGAAAATCCCTTGGCTCAATCTATAAATAAATGTGTGGGGTATTAACCTCATCCACGAGAAAACTGACTTGCTCTACCACGAGAGGGTCTATTGACCAGCTCATCGGAGAGGGTCTCCTGACCCGCTCTATTCGGGAGGGTCCAACCGACCAGCTACCACCGAAGAGGGTCCCGACCTGCTACTATCCGGGAGGGTCATACTGACCAGCTACCACCGAAGAGGGTCCCGACCTGCTACTATCCAGTGAGGGTACCAACTCCATATAGAGAGGGTTCATGCTAGCATGCAATACATATATATTCATATCCTTTAAAATCCTTTAAAACCTCGTGGGAAAATAATCCGAAAACCAAGTCAAAACTCCCTGACTTTACCCCAAATACATTAGATTTCAAACATTTCCAGGAACATAAAACCGGTTCTCTGCCTTTACTTTAAAACCCTTGAAATCCAAGAGCCAAGTTTCCATTTTTTAAAACATCCCTCTCCATAATCCCAACACGGTGATAACAATAACACAAATCCCGGGAAAATCCTTTAAAACCACGGGAAATGTAGGAACCTCTTTCCCGGCTCATTTATCTTTAAAATCATTAAATCCCATTTTTCCAAAATCACCGTAAAACATATAATGGAGGAAATCACATATACAGGAGAAACCAAATAAAGTCTATGGGCATGCAATTTAATTTAAAAGCAAGGTCCACTCACAGTACTTATTGTGACCTTCTTCCTGCTCGGAAAGCTCCTCGAGCGGAGACCTCGAACTAACCACGTAGTCGAGCCCGTCTCATGTTCGACCAGAGACTGTACAAATAAACCAATATATTAGCCTTTACATCATTGACTTGATCTTTTCCTAGTTTGACTAGGAAATTCTATTTGACCATGTGTTGACCAAGTTCCTTTCTTTTAACAACTTTTCAACAAATAGATTTAATTTCGATTACCCAACCGTAACATACCGACCTTCTTTAATAATTCACTTGACATTAGGTTCACACATAGTAATTTGTGGAATTACTATGGACACCCATTCAACCACTTCACCAATACCTTAGGAGTCCTTGAAATAATTCTTAAACCTTATCCTGCAATAATCGATGGTCGGAATAATATTTAATTATCCGCAAATAATACTAAACTAGAAAAATTCCAAAACCTAACCAAAACTCCTCCAAAAATTACCAAATTTTAACCATAGACTCCTCACAATATAAACCATTTAATGGGCATGAAAAACTGCCCAAAAAGTGGCGGTACCGCCGCCGACGGCGGCCGCCGGCAGAAATTCCGGCTAAAATTCTGGCGAACTCGGATCGCCACCAAATTTTACCAGTTTCTTCGTCTCATCATTTGGGACAACTTTCTAGTTCAACTGGAAGGCCAATTCGGCCTCTAACTAGGTCAAAAACTCGATGAACAGTAAACCGAAATAATTTCAATTCGAAACTTCAATCCTTCGATTCTCCCTACATACTTCGAATCAAGGTACCACATTCTAGGGGATTATAGTACTCCTAAAACCCATCCTAAACATATAAAGAACTCAACAAATGGTGATCTAGGGAGGGAGAAATCCGATCAAGAACAAACAATGTACACTTGAAGAACAAATCGGAATTTCTCCCGATTTACAGCAAGTTAGGTCGGAAAACTTATCTAGGAATGAAGTAGACTCGGAGGCCGATCTTTTGGGACCGGTGCGGCGGCAATTGGTGGCCGGACGGCGGAGCTGTGGCGCGCGAAAATTCCGGCAGATTTTCTGTCGGGGAAGAGGAGAGAGAAGCCGGGTGAAAATCTGATTTTTCACCCCGGTAACTCCTATATATAGTCATTTTACCGCACAGTAACTTTATACTTTGGTTTATAACTTTCCCATACGAACTCCGATTTGAGCGTGCTACGTGTCCACGAACTCGTAACGACGCTCTCTACAACTTTCAAGAAGGAAGTTTTCCCAAATTCTTGACTTAACGAAAAGTCAACTTCACGATCATTGTACGGTTAAACGGTCACTTTAAATGGTAAAAGACCAATGTAACCAACCGTAAAACAATTCTAGGATCGGGATGTGACAATTTTCCCCACCTTATAAAAATTTCGTCCTCGAAATTTCTATACTCGAAGTCCAACACAGTGGGGGATAGTACCACTTAAAATAATAATATTGTTCTCTAATATCCACTTCCTTCTGAGAACTCTTCTGAGACGCCTCACGAATAGCATTGTCAAAACCCTAAACACCTGCCTTTTACGATCAACATCCTTACTGATCCTCCTTATAAGCCAATTTCCAGTACTAGCTGAAGTCTATTGACATAGGATGTAAGGTAGTAAACTTATTCCCGGAACAGGGACATACGTGACACTAAGCATCCATTATAACTCTAAGGATACCCAACATATTCCTCCAACTCATGTAACCTTGTCACATGTCACATTTAACCAACGTAGCACTCCTTCCTACGTGGATGATAATGACGAGGCCGTTAGTTAACAACCTGTGCAATTAAAAACCCTATCATTGTAGCTTTAGTAAGTAGGGATCGTTCTAACCGGGGACACTAGGGAAGGACTTATATTCTGCAAAACAAATCATTAGTACTTTCAAAAGAATACAAGTATAAACATATATACAAAATATTATGGGGGATTTATAGGGTGGTTCGAAACATATAAAGAAAAGAAGCAAAATATTTACATACATTGGTCAATCAATACTCAAGCACAAGATATAACAAACACCGATTAGAGAACACATAAGTTTTACGAAAGATCAAGTTATTACATTTATGTTATCATAGATGCAAATTAATTCCAACTTTTTATGACTTCTCATGTAACTTAGAACTTACGACACGCATCATCCTAAGTTTATGTGTCATCCTGTTTAATGCTTACGACACGCATCACATTAACACAAAATACACTTACCGTTCATGAGTCGTTGGAAACATGATCCTAGGTATGTCGTCACTCATCCTATTAGCATGTTTCAAATCGAATTTTCAACACTTAAGCACAATTTTCTGTATAAATACACGTTTTAGCCATTGCTCTACAGAAAAACCCTTTTGACTCAAAATAAGTAAAAACAACATTACTAAGGAATAAACAAGGTACAAATGAGGGTAAAAACATATTAAAAACATAGCGTAAAACGCACTAATCAAACTACCCTACACTTACCCTTTGCTAGTCCCATAGCAAACTGACTCTAAAACAAAAACAAAACCAAATGACTCAAAAACTTCTAATACCCAAACAACTAATACCCTTAAATGATTTGTCTCAGATTATTTAGCATGCATAACTTTCGAGTTTGAACATTTGAATGAAAAAGCGTAACTGCAAAGCTTCATAAGCATGTATCATAGCATGAACAAGTAAGATATAAGATCATATAGCACAAACATGTATGATAACCGTTCCACCTCACAATGGCATACTCTCTTCTTTTCACTCATCCATGGTATTCACTCAATCGTATATGCAAGGGAAGATGATAAGATAACAAATAACTTGCATATTTCAACAAATAAAAGCTCTTTGTGAATAGAAATTTCTTGGAAAAACCTCATATAACAACTATGTGCAATAATGGACCAAAACCATATGCTTGACTCATGAGAAAATCTCCACAAATCAAATTTAGCTCTCTTAAGAATCATGAATTAATCTCAATAAAAATGGTTGTAATGGGGCTAAGTTTCATAAGGTAGGAATTTTTTTGGATAAATGGTGATTTTAAGACGTCACCAAGACTTAGCAAATCTCGCTCCTCCTCATGTCTTCACTTCACGGGTCGAATATCTTCATGTTAGACCCATACGTCATCATACACTTTTCCACATATTATGAATAGGACAAAGGTCTAAAGGTCATATAAACACTTTTAGACCTTCAAATAATCACTAACTCCAAATTCATAATTTACAAAACACCATGAAAGAATTTGTGCCTTGAACTTTTGATCCGAAATTCTTTTATTTTCCGATTTCTTCTTTTTTTTCTTTTCTTCCGGGTTTTCTTTTTCTCGGAAGTCTCTTTTTTTCTCTCTTTTTTTTTTCGGAATAATTTTTTCATAAATTTTTTTTCCGGATATACACATATCGGCACATATGCAATAAAAAACATTGGTGTTTAACCCCACACTTGCTCTTCATTACCTTGTCCACCCCACACTTGCTCTTCAGCATCACGCATTACAGCTCCATCAGAAGTACTTTGCCAAGTCTTGATAACAAGGTAAAGGTTTAGCTATTCTAAGCAAAGGAATTCTGTTTAAAGGTGATGAAATAAAAGGCTCAATGTAGGCTCAAAGGGGTTAACTAAGGAGTCCCACGACGGACACAAAATAGACATATGCTTTATTTGGCTATGGTGGTGATCCTAATGAGATTTAATTCAATCATATTCAAAATCAAGACATGTTATGATTATAAAGCTTTGACAATCACATAAGCAAGTTCTAGTAAATTCTAGAGTCCATTAAAAAGCTATAGCACATAGTCATTGAATATGCAAAGAATGATGAGGTTCCAAAAGATAGTGAACAAAATAGGCACATCACTCATGAAAGAAAGTTTTTAAGCTCAAAAGCTCACATAGGTTATGTTGGAACAATCTAATCAAACATGCATACTTTATTATCAATCAAGTCTCAAATATTCATACTAATTCACAATATCCATGAAACTTGCAATTTCTTAAGATAAATGTTAAACCGTCAATCATGCATTCAAAGATATAATTCATCATAGACTTTTAAGGGTATATCCTAAGACTCGAAAACAAATAAAACATTTTTTAAAAACAAAAACAAAAATTAAATTTCGAAACAAAAAATGTTTTTTTTTTCTATAAAAATTACGGAAAATATTAAAAATTGGAAGAAAATTTCGACATAAATTGAAAAAATTTCGAGAAAGTTGAAAAACATAAAAATATGTTACTATGTAACCTCTACCCCACACTTAGAAAATTACATTGTCCTCAATGTAAAACCAAAATAATGTCATAATTTCCTAAGCATGTGTCTAAGTCACATAATAAATACATAAATAAGTCAACCATAAAAGTGAAGGGATTAGAAAAATGCAAACTCTCGTTGATGGCTCCTCCACTGCTACGGTTGAAATGAGTTGCCTCTCATGCAGCGCTTAATGTTTATAGTCTATCAGCCTAGATGGCGTCGTTCTGCATTTGTTGGTGGCTCCGTCACACAAATCTCCTCGGTTACGTGTTCCCTGAATGTGCTGTAATAAGGTTTAAGTCGATGACCATTGACCTTAAACTTATTTCCCGAAGTAGCTCTTTGAATCTCAACTGCACCATAAGGAAACACATTAGTAACAATAAAAGGTCCTTGCCAACGGGAACGAAGCTTACCTGGGAAAAGTCTAAGTCTAGCATTGAACAGAAGGACTTGTCTTATTTCAAAGTGCTTCCCTCGTATCATGTTATCATGATACGCCTTCGTCTTCGCCTTATATGTCATGGCGGATTCATAGGCATCATTCCTTATTTCTTCAAGCTCACAAATTTGTAGCTTCCTATGCAATCCAGCCTCGTTCTTGTCCATGTTGAACTTCTTGACCGCCCACCATGCTTTATGCTCCAACTCCACAGGAAGATGGCATGCTTTGCCATATACTAGGCTAAATGGTGAAGTTCCTATCGGCGTCTTGAACGCAGTCCTATAGGCCCATAGTGCATCGTCTAATCGATCACTCCAATCTTTCCTCGTAGGTCCTACAGTCTTCTCCAAAATCTGCTTGATCTCCCTATTAGATGTCTCAGCCATGCCGCTTGTTTGAGGATGATATGGCGTTGATACTTGACGAGCCTAAAATTTTGACCTGTGCAATTTAAAAAACCCTATCAGTGTAGTATGTGCAAGTAGGGATCGTTCTAACCGGGGACACTAGGGTAGGACTTTATATACTGCAAAAAAGAATGTTAGTAAAATAATACAAGTATAAATATATACAAATTCGATGGGGGATTTATAAAGTGGTTCGAAACATATAAATAAAAGAAGCAAAATAAGAATATATACATACATCGGTCATTCAACAATGCAACACTTAGAATAACACATAGCACCGATTAGAAAACATGCAAGTTTATGAAACAGATTAAGATGCAGCACTTATATTTTTGAATACTTTAATTCATTCCAACTTTTTACGACTTCTCATGTAACTTAGAACTTACGACGCGCATCATCCTATGTTTATGTGTCATCTTGTTTAATGCTTACGACGCGCATCACATTAACACAAAATACACTTACCATTCATGAGTCGTTGGAGACATGATCCTAGGTATGTCGTCACTCATCCTATTAGCATGTAAATCACTTACCCTAGCAACCCTATGCAGCAACTACAATTGAGAACCCGACGCGGTGAACTCAACCCTAGATTACTACGGCATATTAAACTCCCCCCTTAGGAACATCTGACGTCTAGACTACCCTCAGGTTCGATTACGTGATCAGGTAAACAATTAATCAAATAAAGTATTGTAATCATGTAAACACAGCAAATTATTCTTTTATTCACAACCTAGGCATGCATACTAATCGTTATGTTATTAAACAAACACATAAGAAAATCACACAGAAGAACTCATGCATATGTTCGAAACATAAAACCACAAAACAATATATATATTAAATGAATTTCGACAAACACATAGAGTATTCAAAAGCTTACATAGGTACATACCTAAACCTTCTAACATAGTCGGCAAAGTATGGTAAAATTGGCGAAAGAATGGCTGAACTCTCCGGTGAACAATGGATGCGGCAGCTTTTGTATCTCTAAGTGTTTAGGGTTTTGTAGGTAGAGCTTGGCTCTCTAAAAATTACAAAGGTTGAAGACACAAAACTAAGAGCTATACATGTCTATTTATACAGAAAATTTCGAAGAGAAACCCTAGGGAAATTCGGCCACTTTAAGGAATCCTATTCCTTGTTGAACTTGTAATCCTTTTTGGACTTGGTTTCTTCTTTCTTCTTTGACAAGGATTTCGACTTTGGACTTGGATTTCTGACTTCTTAGACTCTCCTAAATGTTAATGGATCAATGTAGGCCTCATTGCACAAGTTTTGGGCTTCTAGGCAGCCGAATCCATTGCAAGAACTCGGTAGGGACAGACTTTCCCGGTTTGACCGGGAAAGCTCCATACTTAGTTGTTTCGGCTGCCATGATGACTTGTTCGAATTTAATTCTTCAATGCAGCTTCCCATGACTTCATTAAGCTCTTCTTAAGTCCTTTGACATGCTTGGGAAGAATTTTGGTGAAGAAACATCCTCCCAAACTCGTGTGACAACTTAGGCAGAAACTGCCCAGTTTTGCAGCTTGACCTCCGTCCATTGTTTTGATCATAACTCCTTCATCTGAACTCCAATTGATACGATTCCAGAAGATCTGAAAACTAGACATCCATATCTTTCTATTGATTTGTGGATCGTCCTCAGATTCCTCCTGGATCTGTAGATATGATTTTCCGAAGTTGATGTAGGGTTTCTAGAAATTTCTGCTCGCGGGAGAGATTTCACTCGCGAATGAGATTGACCTCCGGCCATTGTTTCCAGCATAACTCCTCCCTCAGAACTCGGATTGCTGCGATTCCAACGTATTTAGAAACTAGACATCCACAGCTTTCCATCCATATATGGCACGTTCCCTGGTTCCTCCTGGATTGTCCTAAGGAAATCTTTGAAGTTGAGTTATGGTTTCTGGAAATTTCTGCTCGGATCAAAATCTTATGTTTCAGAGTTTCTTCTTTTCCATGGCCTCTCTTGTTGTCCTTCATGAGTCCAATCTTCATGATTCTTGTTCTCATATGCTCATTTACATGTCATCTACACATTAAACCAAATTCATCAAAATTGACATTGTAAAGGTACGGCGAATCATGATAAAATTACCAAGTGTTTGTTCCAAATCGAATTTTCAACACTTAAGCACACTTTTCTGTATAAATACATGTTTTAGCCATTGCTCTACAGAAAAACCCTTTTTGACTCAAACTAAGTAAAAACAACAATACTAAGGAATAAACAAGGTAAAAATGAGGGTAAAAACATATTAAAAACATAGCGTAAAACGCACTTATCAATACTTTATGGGTGACTCCATACTTTTTGAGCAAAGCCTCAATAGTTCGATTGCAGAAATGTGATCCACCATCGCTTATCAAAACTCTTGGCGTTCCAAACCTAGCAAAAATGTTAGATTTGACGAACTCTACAACAACTTTAGAATCATTAGTCCTGGTGGCTTTTGCTTCCACCCATTTCGACACATAATCAACCGCCAATAAGATATAAAGAAAGTCGTTAGATGAAGGAAAAGGACCCATGAAATCAATGCCCCAAACATCAAAAATTTTGACAACCATGATAGGGGTTAAGGGCATTTGATCTCTCTTACCTAAATTACCTGTTCTTTGGCAACGATCACATGAAGCACATGTTGTATAAGCGTCTTTGAATAATGTTGGCCAATAGAAACCGGCTTCCAACACCTTTCTAGCTGTTCTTTTCGGTCCAAAGTGTCCTCCACACGCCTCCTTGTGGCAAAAATTCAAGATGGATTGATGCTCTTCTTCTGGCACACAACGTCGAATGACTTGGTCCCCACATTGTCTCCACAAATATGGCGCATCCTATATGTAATGTCGAACTTCCTTCTTGATTCTCATCTTGACATGGTTCGGCATAGTTGATGGAAAAGTCCTTGTCACTATGAAGTTCACCAAATCGGCATACCATGGTTCCTTAACTTCCATTCGAAACAGTTGTTCATCCGGGCATGATTCGGACATAGGAATGGCATCCTCCTCGTGCACAATTCGGCTAAGATGGTCTGCTACAACATTCTCGGATCCTTTCTTGTCTTTGATCTCTATGTCGAATTCTTGGAGAAGGAGAATCCATCGTATGAGTCGTGGCTTGGCGTCCTTCTTTGTTATTAAGTACCTCAAAGCTGCATGATCAGAATAAACAACAACTTTAGAATTCAAAAGATAAGATCAAAATTTTTCTAAAGCAAAAATAACAGCTAAGAGTTCTTTTTCCGTTGTGGTATAATTGAGCTGGGCATCGTTGAGTGTCCGTGATGCATAGTAAATGACGCATGGCTTCTTGTCCTTGCGTTGGCCGAGCACTGCTCCCATGGCATAGTCTGAAGCGTCACACATCAACTCAAACGGCATATTCCAGTCTGGTGGCATCATTATTGGCGCAGAAGTAAGCAAATGGCACGTCTTTTTGCAACAAGGAAGTAAGTGGTTTTGCCACCAAAGAAAAGTCCTTGATGAACCTCCTATAAAAACCTGTATGGCCAAGAAAAGAACGAACCTCTCTCACCGTTGAAGGTGAGGGTAAGTGATGCATAATATCAATCTTAGCTTTATCAACTTCTATTCCTTTAGCAGAGACAATATGGCCTAAAACTATACCTTGATTTACCATGAAATGACATTTTTCCCAATTGAGTACAAGGTTAGTTTCTACACACCGGTTTAAAATCTTTTCTAGATTCTCTAAGCATGAATCGAAATCTTTGCCATAAACACTAAAATCATCCATGAAAACTTCAATGATATTTTCGATGTAATCGGAGAAAATAGAATACATACAACGTTGGAACGTACCTGGAGCGTTGCATAATCCAAAAGGCATTCGGCGATAGGCAAACGTACCAAAGGGACATGTAAACGTTGTCTTTTCTTGATCATCCGGGTGTATCATGATCTGGTTGTAGCCACTGTAGCCATCTAAGAAGCAGTAGAATTGGTGACCAGCAAGTCTTTCCAACATCTGGTCCATGAACGGCAAAGGCATGTGATCCTTCCTGGTTGTGGCGTTTAGCCTTCTGTAATCAATACACATGCGATAACCTGTCACCAACCGTTGTGGCACTAGTTCATTCTTCTCATTCTCTACAACAGTCACGCCACTCTTCTTGGGTACAACCTGAACGGGTGAAATCCACTGACTATCCGAAATAGGATAGATTACTCCACAATCTAACAACTTAATCACCTCGTCCTTTACAACTTTCATCATTGGAGGATGCAAACGTCTCTGAGCCTCTCTGGTAGGCTTGGCGCCATCCTCAAGCAGAATTCGATGAACACATTTGGTCGGGCTGATTCCCTTGATGTCTGCCAAAGTCCATCCTATGGCAGCTGTGTTCCTCTTTAAAACCGCTATCAACTTTTCTTCTTGTTACTTTGTCAACAGTGATGACACAATAACTGGTAAAGTGTCATTCTCTCCAAGAAAAACATATTTCAAGTGTGAGGGGAGAGCTTTTAACTCTAGCTTAGAGGCTTCCTCCACAGATGGTTTCGACTTGGTTGTGGTCATAGGAATCGACTTTGGAGTGAATTTTACATAAGTTGGGAGTGACTCAAGCTCATTCACAACTTCAAGTATGGACGGCTCTAAATTTTTCAAAGCCTCCTCATCCCGTTCTCCAAACTTGTCTAATCCGGCCCCTTGCTCGATGGCTAATTGCTATGCTTGGTGGGTGGTCATTGCACACGGTGCAACACCACCATACCTCCATTCACTGCCAAATTCTTCCCCATAAGTTTCGGTATTGTTGCTTTCTCCATTGTTGAGTTCGGCACTAGGGTGCTTCATGGCATCGAAAATGTTGAATTTAATCACCTCACCATCGAACTCCATTGTCAAGTTTCCTCCAGCAACATCGATGTTTGTTCTTGCTGTTCGCATGAAGGGCCTTCCAAACAACAACTGTGTCGAATTTGTAGATGACTCCTCCATTTCTAGCACATAAAAGTCAGCAGGAAATATCAGTTGGTTAACCTGCACAAGAACATCTTCAACATACCCCTCGGGGTACTTGTTAGAATGATCCGCCAACTGGATCACAACTTTATCAGTTTTGAGAGGTCCTAGATCTAGGGACTTATAAAGATTCAGTGCCATAACATTAATTGAAGCTCCTAGATCTAGGAAGACATTCTCAAAACAAGTAGAACCAATAACAAATGGGATAGAAAAACTCCCTGGATCCTTCATTTTTGGCGGCATCTTTCGTTGAATGACGGCAGGGACCGTCTCACTCATCTTGACAACTTGTGTCTCCCTTGTGTGTCTCCTTGATGTGCAAAGCTCCTTCAAGAACTTAACATACTTAGGTATTTTTCGGATGCACTCCAACAAGGGTAGATTGACGTTCACTTTTCGAAAAACATCCAACACTTCTTCGTCGGATTTATCCTTTTTGCTCTTAGTGAACCTAGAAGGAAAAGGTAGAGAAGAAGATTGATTAGTATTAACTAAATCACTAGGGTTCTAAATCATACCTTCCTTCTTTGAAGTTGCCGGATCTTTTTCAAGATCCCTCTTTTTCATTGCCTCCAAGTCTTCCTTGCTTGGCTCAGCTTCTTTGTTTCGCACGGTTTTTCCTTGATCTTGTCCATGTGTTTCAGCATTGGCATTATGCTCGGCATTCTCTTGCATCATGAGCTCGGCATCACCTTCTTCATCACTCATGTCCAACACTCCAAGTCCTTTTGTGGTTTTAGGCTTTGAAGGTGGCGACAACAAGGTTTTCCCACTTCTTGTGACAACAACTTGTGCTTGCTCATTCTTGGGATTCTTGATGACACCTCCTGGCAACCGTCCTTGCTCATTGAATTTTCCCATGAAGTCCACAACTTGTCCCATTTGATTTTTTAGTTCCACAATGTCTTTCGACATCAAGGCAATGTCCTTGGTGTTGGTTTGAGTTGTGGCCAACAAAGATTGTGTCGAAGTGGCGATGTTCTTGAAAATTTCATCATAATTTTGCTGCCCACTCGGTTGTCTTCCTTGTTGGTAGGGTTGGTATGGCCTTGGCACAAAATTGCCTTGAGGCCGTGCCATGTAAGTACTTGGTTGCTGCCCTTGTGCGTTTGGTTGTGGATTCAGCACGTTGTTGTTGTTGCTCCAACGAAAGTTTGGATCATTGGCGCGTGGATTGAAGTTTTGGAAACGTGACTGATCCCCTTGACCTTGGAAGTTGCCGAATTATCCTTGAAAACCGACGGCATTGACATCCTCAAAGTTCGGATTTACCTGAGTGCACTGATCGGAGGTATGTCCTTCCGTGCTACACACTCCACAAACTTGTATCCCTCTATTTTTTTCCAGGTTCGAAACCATGAGAGTCAACTTACTCAAGTCATCTTTTAGCTCGGCAATGGTACTAGACTCCCCATGAATGTTTGTCTCATTCACACGCCTTGATGAAAACAAACCAAATTGCTGATTGTTTGTAGCTCGCATTTCCAACAAGTTACTGGCATCTTCTCTACTTTTCTCCATCAAAGAACCTCCAGCTGCTGAATCTACAAACTGTCTTTCCACAGGGCGAAGTCCCTCATAAAAGTACTGTAGCAAAAGTCTCTCACGTATCCCATGGTTTGGACACGAAGCAACCAATGCCTTATATCTCTCATAATACACTTCGAAAGACTCATCAATGTCTTGCTTGATAGAAGTTATCTCCTTTCTAATTTGCGTCACCCTCGACGAAGGAAAATACTTGAGGAGAAACTCTTTCATCATAGTGGCCCATGACACGATTCGTCCAGCTGGCACTACAAAGAACCATTCCCTAGCTTTATCCTCTAATGAAAACGGAAATGCTTTCATTTTGACAAGTTGCATATCAGCTCCTCTAAGGCACATAATGTCACAACAATATTCAAACTGTTGCAAGTGTCGGTTCGGATCCTCTCCACTCAGTCCATGAAATTTCGGCAGTTGGTGGAAGAAACCACCTCTGAGTTCGAAGTCAGCCGTTTTCCCTGTTTCCACAGCAGGGTAAGTGACATTTGCTGGCCTGACCCCTGTTCCGTTAACTTGGCCGTTTTCTTCCCTGAGTGAAATCATTCTCAATTCAAATGAGTGTGGTGGTGATGAATTCGGTGTTGAGTGATGAGATGTTGATGGTATGTTGATGGCAAGCTCCTCTCGGACACGTATAAGTCGGTTGTTGATGTCTCGTGTCCAAGTGTCAGAACCGCTCATTCACCTACAAAACAGGATGGCACAATTGGCCAAGACCAAGTTAGTAAGTCATAAGGAGTTTCG
This sequence comes from Comarum palustre, assembly GCA_951800085.1. Taxonomy (NCBI): domain Eukaryota; kingdom Viridiplantae; phylum Streptophyta; class Magnoliopsida; order Rosales; family Rosaceae; genus Comarum; species Comarum palustre. The sequence goes on along the minus strand of OX637579.1, from coordinate 8,504,991 downwards.
AAAAACAAAATGACACTAACTAAGAATTATGAATAGGTTTCGGCATCTAAGATAAAATTAACATACTTAAATAACACATACACAAACATGACATATCAGAAACACACATAACATATAAGCTAACCATGGCATCACACAAAACTGTAACGAACATGAAAATTGGACAATAACACATACACACACACACAAACAATATCTCGAGCTCGGCATTCACACACACACACGGCAAACACTTATATTTATCAACAAGGTATAAGTTAGAAACACACACGGCATTCATAGTTACAGATAGACAAAAATCATGACAAAAACATAATGTGATGACGTCTCACCCTAAAATGTTTCTACTTGATTTTATTAAACTTTAATTTTCAAGGTACGTGGAGCAGGGAAGACCACTGTGCAATGGACTGATACAGCCCAAGGTAGTGTTATGCTTCGTCCGATATACCTCAAACCTTAAAGTCAAATTAATTTGAAGTTCATGGCGTCATACATGTCTAAGTAAATTCTAGTGTTTAAAGTGTGGTGATGCTTCGGCCCAAGCATTTGGCTAGTTCGAGCGGATTCCGTGGTTTCAGAAGGCAAGTGTCAATGTCACGGGGGGCGAACCCCCTACAAGAACCAGGCAGGACTCGTTTGTGATCAAGGAGGCGGATCCCTATCGACCCCTTCACCGAGAAGAGTGGTCAGTCATGATCTTGAGATCCAATTGAACAAACCTGAATTCCATATCTATGACAGAACGGCCCCTTACTCAGCTAGGAACAAACTCGGGTCACTAGACCAACCTCATAAAATCCGCAAATAACATGAAGGGTTTAGGCTAAGATTAACAAATGCGGCTTCTCCCTACATGTTACACTTTAAAAACCACAATAAACTCCAAACACATATGAAACAATAAACCTCCTAAATTTTTACTAAGTTACAATGATTACAACAAAACACATATGGCACGAAAATATACAAATATAATACATACAAATTCGGCACAAACACAAATATACAATGTACAAATTGGCAATACACAATATACATTCGAAACATATGTGTTTTGGAACACACACATGCTTCGGCACCTATAAAAGAAAACAAAGTTAATTCACAAACATATACATATACAAAACAAAAATCCTTTTTAGCATCCCCGGCAGCGGCGCCAAAAACTGACGAGGCCGTTAGTTAACAACCTGTGCAATTAAAAACCCTATCATTGTAGCTTTAGTAAGTAGGGATCGTTCTAACCGGGGACACTAGGGAATGACTTATATTCTGCAAAACAAATCATTAGTACTTTCAAAAGAATACAAGTATAAACATATATACAAAATATTATGGGGGATTTATAGGGTGGTTGGAAACATATAAAGAAAAGAAGCAAAATATTTACATACATTGGTCAATCAATACTCAAGCACAAGATATAACAAACACCGATTAGAGAACACATAAGTTTTACGAAAGATCAAGTTATTACGTTTATGTTATCATAGATGCAAATTAATTCCAACTTTTTATGACTTCTCATGTAACTTAGAACTTACGACACGCATCATCCTAAGTTTATGTGTCATCCTGTTTAATGCTTACGACACGCATCACATTAACACAAAATACACTTACCGTTCATGAGTCGTTGGAAACATGATCCTAGGTATGTCGTCACTCATCCTATTAGCATGTAAATCTCTCACCCTACCATCCCTTGGCAGCAACTAGAATTGAGAGCCCGACGCGGTGAACTCAACCTAGAATACTGCGGTGCATGAAACACCCCCCTAATAGCTAACTTGTGATCATTCAAATTAACCTAAGGTTCGATTATATGCTCGGGTGAAGATTAATCAATTCAACATCTACTAAACACAAACATACACAACTTAAACTAAATCATAATCCTAACATGCAATCTAAATCGTTACACAATAAACATATTCATAAGCAAATCACAAAGAAGAGTTCATAAACATGCTTATTATGCAAAACTAAAAACCAAAACATATATATATATATATATATATATATATATATATCATAAAGAACTGTTTTACACAGAAAATTAGTACACAAAACCATGAAGGATTTCATGCTTAACCTACCTATATAGATCGGCAAAGATGAAGGGGAGATTCGGCGGAAGATGGCTGTCGAATTGGATGAGAATGGTGGCGGCAAGGCTTTGTGTATCTCTGTGTAGGGAGGGTTTTTGGGTAGAGTAAAGCTATACTATGGTTTTTTGAGTAATTGAGAGACACTAAAATTGATGTACATAGGTCCTATTTATACAGAAAATTTCGAAGAGAAACCCTAGAGAAATAGGCTAGATCTTCCTTTTGCAACAAGAAAAGATCTTCTTGTATTCCTTCTTGAACACAACTTGTACTTCTTTCTTTCTTGACAAGAAATTTTGACTTGGACCTTGGATCTTCTGTTCTTAGACTCTCCTACATATTAATGGATCAATGTAGGCCTTATTGCACAAGTCTTGGGCTTCTAGGCGCCTCCCAAACTCGTGTGACAACTTAGGCAGAAACTGCCCAGTTTTGCAGCTTGACCTCCGTCCATTGTTTTGATCATAACTCCTTCATCTGAACTCCAAATGCTGCGATTCAAGAAGATCTGAAAACTAGACTTCCGTAGCTTTCCAATAATATATGGCTCGTCCTCAGATTCTTCTTGGATCTTTAGATATGATTTTCCGAAGTTGATGTAGGGTTTCTGGAAATTTCTGCTCGCGGGAGAGATTTCACTCGCGAGTGAGACTGACCTCCGGCCATTGTTTCCGGCATAACTCCTCCCTCAGAACTTGGATTGCTGCGATTCCAAAAGATTTAGAAACAAGACATCCACAGCTTTCTATCCATATATGGCACGTTCCCTGGTTCCTCCTGGATCGTCCTAAAGAAATCTTTGAAGTTGAGTTATGGTTTCTGGAAATTTCTGCTCGGATCAAAATCTTATGTTTCGGAGTTTCTTCTTTTCCATGGCCTCTCTTGTTGTCTTCCATGAATCCAATCTTCATGATTCTTGTTCTGATATGCTCATTTACATGTCATCTACACATTAAACCAAATTCATCAAAAATGACAATGTAAAGGTATAATGAATCATAAGAGAAAATAACCAAGTCTTTGTTTCAAATCGAATTTTCAACACTTAAGCACAATTTTCTGTATAAATACACGTTTTAGCCATTGCTCTACAGAAAAACCCTTTTGACTCAAAATAAGTAAAAACAACATTACTAAGGAATAAACAAGGTACAAATGAGGGTAAAAACACATTAAAAACATAGCGTAAAACGCACTTATCAGATAACCTCCAATACTCCCTCATTTTCTGACACCCGACCACTCTTCTCGGGTCAAAACTAAAGCATCTGAAGTCTTACCGTGGATCGCAATGATTTTCTCTTGAATCATTGATAAACTCAATCACCGAATTCTTACTGTACTCGGTCTCATTTATGAGGTGGAATACGACACTGCCTATCACTGAACCACCATCTGTAATCCTCACGAAAATCACTATTGTTTTTCACGAAAAGATGACAAATTCTGTCATACGCTGAAAACATCCTTTGGCAACAATTCCCTGTTGCCTAAACCGGATTATAACCATATCCTTGAAAATCCAACTGCATAACACAACAACTTCGACCAGTAACCAACCTTCTATCCCTACTCGTTTAGCCAAACAACCACCAACAACTGTCCTTACCAACCGCATGTGACGTCGTCACAATACCGCTAATACTCATTCTGATTCAACAACCCCTTGCTTGTCGCGAGTGAAATTTCTTCTAGAATACTTGTATTCTCTCGTTGAACTTTAGATATCAGCTCACACATTCCCTATGCAGGAAAAGATTACCACGCCTGAGGAGTAGGGTCCGATGTCACTAATGGATTTAAATCCTCTGGTAACATAATACAACGTGGAGTCAAATCTAAAGACAACAAGTCCACGAGAAAACCATGACGACTTGTGTTACACAAACCATCACCTCATTTGAACAAGGCTCCCTGATCTGGTTTACGCTTTCTATAAATTATTCTGTCAAGTTGTCCTGTTGTAGAGTAATTGTCTTCCCTTGATCTACCCTTACTCAAACCACTTGCACACACAGGACATGAATTACCATGAATTTTAGCGTAAAACCAAAACCATAGCCTTTAAATCAGGGAGATCCAAAAGCTCCAGACATCGAGATCCAACAATACTTACTCCTTGCATGAAGACAAATTGTCAGGCTACGTACTGCTCACGTAACTATTCTGACAACACAAATCCTAAATTTTTACTCACAAGCCAAACATTAGAGTTGCTAACTCAATTATCACCTTGTAGGGTTACAACGTACTTTACCACTGGTAATACATAACCGTACTACTCATAGGTGAGGTGCCACCGACCTCCCTATCTCTTACATTAACCTGGAATGACACATAGTGCAGAAATTGCACTTCAACCATAACTGTGTGTCTATTAAACATTATCCGCATCACAATCTGAAATAGACTTTACCATTAAAAGAATCCCAAAGCCTTACCCGCTCAACAAAGATATTTCCTTCATAGTTGCCTCCATTACCAAATCGTCTGGTAATAACTGACCTGTCAAAAGTTGACCTGCAATTTAAAACCCTATCATTGTAGTGTTAGTAAGTAGGGATCGTTCTAACCGGGGACACTAGGGAAGGATTTATATTCTGCAAAACAAATCATTAGTACTTTCAAAAGAATACATGTAACACCCCGTCCCGAAATTAACATTTTTACCAGGATTAGGCGAGTTACTG